>CM049306.1:51986018-53186018 GCA_026874595.1 Sipunculus nudus
AAGTGGATTTTAACCTTTCCTGGACTCCCATTTATGTAAGTGCTTCTGTCTAGACAAAGGTATTTTGGAATTCTCTTCAGGAAGGACCCTCACGCGCCACGGCTGACGGGACCACTCCCCAGAATGATGAATGACGAAAACGACAAATATACGGAGCGACCCGCGTCATGTCACCGTGCTCCCCTCCAAATAACAGGACGAAACCCTCGAGTCCTTTGTTCTATATACTTGACACTCTCCCTGTATGTCGAAATTATGCTTTGGAAGGTATTGAGCAAAAGAAAGATCAGTATGTTTTACTGGTTAATTTTATGGTTAATGGTATGATTGTTCATAATCTATATATTTGTTGGTGTGACTTGCCGTCGCGATTTCATTTGTCTCCAGGTGACTTCCATACAGATGACACTTTGGTTTATATTAATAGTGCAAGAATATCTATAACTTCAGTTATGTGTTTTTCTTTAATTGAAAATGTTGCGATGCTCAGGATAAGGCGATGATAATAACACAATGACCTTGGTCAAGATTTAAGTCTTAGAAGGATGTAGACACATACATATTGTATTGTAAATTATCACCCGTTATAGAGGAAGGGCTTGTTTCTGTTTGATTCACAACTATAATGAACATTTCCTTTGGAAAGTGTAAACATTCATAAAGTGTTAAAAGTTAATTTTTGTTTGTCCCAAAACTGATCCCGTAAAAGAGATCGGGAAAAGGTGTAATTAGCTATTACGTTTTGTTTTTTAATAACCTTAAAATGAACAACAACCGCAAACAATACTGCAGATAATGCAGAGAGCAAGAAAATTTAATTTAATTTTTCTTGTTAACAGGGATTCTTGAATTGCACTTCGGCAACTGTTGATCTAACAGCAGACTTCATTATTACGTACATGCATGTTATATAGATATACCCTTCGTATACCATATATTGTATATACCAGTACATATATACAGGGATTCACATCTGAATCTCCAACACAAGTGGATTACCTCTGAGCTATCAGCGGAGCTCTTTAAGTATAATGGATCACCACTTGATAGGAATCTGAATGACGACCACATTGACTCAATCCACAATATACCGAGCCGCTACTACCGTTCTGGAGTAGACCTGCATAATCCGCGGCCTCATCAGAGAGACCACGAGTAGTTCGTGTTTACTGGCCGGTCACGTGACACGCCAGAACGAGGCTCTTGAGAGGACAGTAAGCACTAAGCAGGAGGGATTGTTTAATGGTGGCTTATTGTCTCGGGTTACATTCGGAAATCGTGTTTCCGCAGCTTCTCCTTTTAAACTGAAAACTCAAGTTTTAAGTCATTCTTTGTGTGTCATTATGATTAAAAATCTCCAAGGAATTAATAGGTTTTGGGAAAATGTTCAAACTGAATGTGAATTCGTCTTTTTAGATTGAATCAAATATTCAATGAACAGCGCAGTTAAATATATTTTAGAATAATTTTAGTGCCCTTTAAACTCCGTGCTTTTCATTGTATGCAAGTGAATTTTCAAGCTTTTGTGACAGAAGTTGGTTTTATAATACAGACATATATCTGATATTGTTATAATTGTTATTACTTTTATTATAATTGTTATTACTTTTATTATAATTGTTATTACTTTTATTATAATTGTTATTACTTTTATTATAATTGTTATTACTTTTATTATTATTGTCATTATTATTATTAGCAAGTAGTAGAAATAACGTTACCGCGTACAGAAGAAGCAGCAGTAGCTGTATACGTAGTACTAGAAGTACATTTAATAGACCAGTACCAGTCGGAGTACTAACACTTATGATATTCAATAAATCACGGCTTAATATAAAAGAGAGCACTAAATATTATACCATTTATATAAATGCGCAAATATTCAAGCACGTTCAGTTGTAACGAATAATGTACAAATACTAAGCTGAGTACATTTACATATACATTGATATATATAGGACTACATATAATTATTTAATTCAAATTTTAGATCGTCAATTTTGTATTTAACAGACAGCCAAACAAAGACAAAAGAGAAATTTAGGCGTTCTATGGGCTACTAAGGGGAATTAGAACCTCAACGATGGTTTAAACGAAATATGGTAGTTTCTTGTATCTTCCTTTCTCTTAGCAAATGAAACCGGAAGTCCAGACGGTTTAAGAAAAAAAAATATTCTTATAACATGATTAATCTCAAACTCGAGATCATTCAATTGTTAGCGCCACCTACTGGCCATTGACCATCCTTAAAAAAGATGAATGAGAAATCTAAAGCACCTTGTACCTGGTGGTGTATATGAATATTGATGTATCAAATCATGTGCAGTATATCAGTATATTATAACTTGAAATCTGTATTCCAAGGAATACAAGCCTCCGCCATGTGGGCATTCACTTATTCGGCCCATATTCCCAGGCTCATCCGTTCTTAATTGACTGAACATTTGTGAAAAATCCTTGATGGCATCCCTGAATCCGGACCATGTGCTGGATCCACACCGAAATCTATTCGATTCTTGGTTGACCTATTGTCAAAATGCCCTGAAAATGTCATAAGATTCCGTTTATGACTGCGTGAGTTATGTTGCACAAATACACAGACAAACACGAACGGAAATGAACCTATGTCCTCATGGCGGAGGCAAATATGGAGGAAAGGTTTCATTTGTCGTAATCGTTTGAAACTGTTATGTATAAGCATGTGTTAAGCTGGTACACCTTTAAAAACATATAACACCTCAAGGCAGAGCAGCAGAACCTAAGCAATGTCTTGTCTGGTGTTTGTCAAAACACGTTCCGTCATCTGTGCTTAAAATACAAGTGTATAAATAAAGACTATAAACATATCTGTTACAGGACCATCTGGCGATGCGTGTGAATACATACTCTCCGCCCGAGCCGGGAATCCTCCTAGATATACAATTTCTCGTGTTCACTTAACTGTTGGCATGCTGTTTTCACAGGTGGCAAAGATCCACCGGTCCATCGATAAGGACTGTCCACTAAAAGCCGGTTAGTTGATGGTCAGATAGGTGACGTGATAGCAAGTAAAGACCCGTGCTTCCTCTTGCAGAGTCTGGCTGGTTAAAAGAGGAAAGAGTCAGCGACTGAGCGTTTCAGGAAACCGGAGGCTCTGGAAGAAGAGGAGAACAGCAACGTCAGAGCTGGTGGAAACAGGTAGGTCCATCAGTCATTTCTACTACTTAAGTTCATTTATAATGAATTTATTTTTATTTGTTTAATTTACACACATTTTACCCTGATGGCCAATTCTGTATGTTCGGCTGTTTTTCAACGAGGTCCTGGAAACATCACGGATAGCGACATTATATGCACACATTTATACAGTCATGAATATAAAAAAAACCTTGTATAATAAAAAGTGATTTAAACATATATATATATATATATATATATATATATATATATATATATATATATATATATATATATATATAATTTCATAGTTTGCTAAATATCACATGTAAATATCAGATGAAAGGTCTACATACCAAACCCAAATAGATACCTTACAAAAGTAATAAAGGAGAGCATAATTAATGACTAATTTCTTTTAAAATAATTTTAAATTTTTTACTCAGTACACTGTCATCGTGAAGTATATTATCTGTTTTGCATGGGCAAATGTTAAAGGTGTTAAATAATTTGATTATCCTTGCGGATATCAAGATAATATTGAAACTCAATATGGATATTTCAATTTTCTCTCGTGTTGTTTAAAATTAATTCTCGTTATTAGTCATTGTCACACGATTATTATAACTCAAACAATTTAATTCCCAAACTAGAAAAAGATATGACTAAAAGTAAAACTGTGACACTGTATTGTTGCTACATATGCACACCTTTGGTATAGATATAAGCAGTTAAATGTGTTGGACGACTCTGGGTCTTTAAGAAGGGTTCAAATACATGCAGACCATTCGAAAACGAAAAATAGGGTATTTCAAGCTTAATTATAAAATCGCCAAAAAGGTCAAAGCACACAAGCACACAACAGCTGTGCAGATCGTCGGTTTTACATATTTTCAGGATATTATCAGATATAAACATTGATGAATTTCTTTCTTCTCGTATAATTTGCAGTATATATATATATAAAGACGGTATGTAATGAAGAACCATATTTTTTATAGGAAGGAGTGTTCACAGGTATTTATAATTATTCGTATGTACTATCTACAATGGGTTTCATGCGGTTCACATGTTAAAGTCGTTAGTGCCACCCACGGGGGATATCAACCACCTTTGTCAATAATCATATTGGTATAATATTTTTTTCGGAATGCGAAAAGTTTAGCTTATTGATATTCTGGGTACATCACTTGTTCACGGTTGAGAAGAAAGGCAAGGTATGACCTGCGATTGCCACCTGTTTATCTACACTTTACAGGCCATACATGACATGTCAAACGGATAACTGACGGATAACGGTAGGCATAAGGTCCCTCTCTATCAGAGCCAACAATAATAGAGGATTAACCCGCAAATGACTCCCGCTGATGTACGCTTCTGTTTAATGGTCACCAGATGACGCTGTTGTTGCCTCTTCGTGTGAGCTCCGTGGATCTGGTTTCTCTTCCGGCGGGTGTCTCTGTTAGGTTAACCTAGAACTCAGTAGGACGCTTCGGGCTTTGTTTGCTATGTGTTTAAGTGGTCAGCGACATTTGACGAATGCCAGTGTAAAATCCTGATCAAGTTACTCATGCCCTTGCTGACATCTTCATTGGTGCTGTTGAAATGTCAACTCTATCTCTCTCTCTCTCTCTCTCTCTCTCTCTCTCTCTCTCTCTCCGTTTGGATATTAACTCTTGTATAATATAACTGAAGCGCGAAAAAACACTTTGTTATAAGTATAAAAAGTATATTCATATGTTAATCACTTTCATTTTTACTGCTTTAGATTATACTTTCATGAATAACATTTGACACATGTCACATAAGGTAACAAAGTACGCATTCATAGTTCTACATATATCTTATTTTTTTTATTAGCAAATCAAATCAGTTATGATCATGGTTACACAAAATATGAATCAATTCTTTTCAACAGGAAGAGTATAATTACCAAAATATTTTAAGATTGATGTCATGCTGCAAATAGTATACACTGATGATTTAACTTGTAAAATATGATGATGCCAGTGTGTTCGGATGCTCTCAAATCATCAGCAATGTCATAAGTGAGTTACAATACAATAGTGGACAAACCTTAGTTCGTTTACCTTTTAATAAATAAATGTATTAACAGTCTGAATAATTGGTTGAATTTTTAAATTTCAAAACAACAAAATCGCCATAAATAAACGTAATCAGTTATTTATACAGAGTAATTAATGGATTATAATTGATAATTGCCATATATGCGTAGCATGGAATTATAAAACTAGTAACTTAGTAAGCCATGCAATATAGATATGGTCGAGTAACGTGCATGCATTCACAGTGAGACACGAGGTACCCGGGTAACCCGCCCGCCAAAAGAAATGTACCTGATGGGTACTGATGAACCAGATATGACGCGACATTTAAACTGAATGATTACTTAATAGCCCGGTCCTGGGCCGGGGAAATTACATAATAGCTGCCAAAGGATTGTGGGAAATACGGCTTTGATGACATATTGAATTACAGCGTTATTTAATGTTCAGCTGAACATTTCAGTGTAGGTTACATCGTGCAATGGACTTTTCAATTTCTTTTAAGTGTAGGATATATGCATGTATATGTGCCCGATATTCGATGAAAATTTCATTTAACTTATGTTTATAACTATATTTTTACATATCGTGAATGTTTATATATGTGACAACTAACAATTTCTTATCCTCTTTCTTACAAAAGAATCAATATTTATAAATATGCAGGTTTTATGTGATATACCTTCAGATTGGGCTTATTATTTGCACATCTGTTTAGTCCAATCATACCCTGTGTATACAGGATACAGGGCTAGTGAAGTTTAGTATTTTATCCGCATTCCTCAGAGTTGCAGGTGCGTGACTTACCGTGAGCCACAATAAGAACTTTCCGTAAGAAGTCGAGAGAGGACAGTACTACCTTTATGCGCAGTTTATAAGGTCATTACCAGACCTGCCTAATAGGAAAATAAAAACTCCTCTTTGTTCAGAGGTGTTGAAACGGGAGCTTAAAAAAAGTCCTTCCAGCTGTTATCAGCCCTTCAGCGTAAGCCCAGTTTTGCACGTAACTGACAAGTTATGCGCTGATCAAATAGCGGTTTAAAACAACTTTGAAAGGCAAGAATGACACTCGTTGACAAGGGAGGGTATATTCTATACAGGGGTGGTCTGGGACACGCCAAGCAAACTCAAGGTCTATGTAACTGACAAAATAGCCTTTCATAAACATCTGGGTTCGCGGGGCTGGAACTCAATCCTTGCGCGAGTGACATCACCTCCGGGTCTTGCGGCAACTTGGCGAGATTTTGTCAACTTGAAATAGGAAAGGCTCAACCCAGGGGCCCGGTGCTGCGCTCACAAACAGGAATGTTCACCGAGGGGTATAATTGGTCCAAATGTTAGCTTTGTCCACGTTGATCTGCCTACACTTTTCTACTAGCCAATCACAAAGGCTCCTTCCTCCCAACAACTTGCCAGGGTAAATGGACAAACATTCAATGTTTGTCCAGGCAGGGACAACTTTTAATTCTCTGCTGCCCAACGCTTTGATAGTTCTCAAAGCACTCCGGTCTGGTTTTCATACTACAAGCGGGTTGGTTTGTTGGGACGTAACTGAATGATGTTGGCCGGGCTTTTATCATAGGAACCACAGTCCTACGCTTTGTTGTGGGGGACACCGGGGTCTCGTGGTTCAGTCCATATAGAGACACCTGTCAAAGCCCGTCATCCATCAGAGGAAGTCTGGACAACCTTCTTGACTGCTAAGGTAGGTCATTACCATATTGTTAATTACCGTCCTACAGTACACAGGAGCGTCAATACCATGGAGTATTCCACTATAATAAGAAAATGACTATGAGAAGTTTTTATCAACTCTGCTCCAGACCGCTTTGAAACATATCTGACATAGACTGGACTTTATTCACCAGAGCTCCACAGAGATATTTGGAACATCTTTTCCTGAAGTGACATGTATTGCCAGTACCCTGGTACCTATACTGTTATTTTCTGGTAGATGTTGTCATGGTGTTGATGCTAAACCAAAAGTCGGAAAACAAATAAAAAGACTTAACTGCTAAGTCAATCCAGGCACGGTGCTTCCAGTTTATCTACCGAGATAACCCTAAAAACCGTTTCACGTCATCTCATCAATACATTGGTAGTATATTGAGTATAAAGTGTGTGATTGATTCGATAATGTTATTTTAATATATTTACATTTATTATTTTTCCGTTGAGGTATATGATTTATATTTTTATACTTCCTCGATAGAAATCCATAAAGACATATTCTTTATGGATTGCGTGGATTTACATTTGATAATAATTCATTCATCTATATTGTAATTTAATGACGCAATTGTCTCGTATCTTCATGATATATCTTTAAATATCATTATATATTTGTGTGAAAAGTACCAGTTTCGAATACTGAAGCTACCTTTTGGGAGCAAAAGCCCTCGCTCTTGTATAATATGTCTGTGTGGTGATTTCAACTGCAAGTCTGAATGTTTATCTCTCAATAAGGGTTGGCTTACACCAACATTTACCTTCCAAATTAAGGAAATAAATCAGAGAAACAGGTGCATGGACTTTCTTTGCCATGAACAGAAAATATTATATACAGGGTTCCCCGTGTTTTGTACATGTATTGCTCTGTGAATGACTCGTCCAACAATGGGCATGTGACCGATTAAGTGTCCAAATATGCAGATGAGCTTAGTGGACGTATATATTTGTACTGGGTGATTAGGGCCGAATCATGCTATGCAGTTATTCCTTGGGTTCAAAGTTTTCCTTGCACACTGGAGCAATTATGCAGTGAACAGAGCTTGAACTTTACATGGAGCGAAGTGGGTTGGTGGAGAAGGCTAAGTACATATAAAAACACCATGCCTGTGGGTGAGAATATTTACTGAGTGAATTAATCATAGCAGAGACCAGACTCCCGAGGTCGTGCATGCCCCAGCGGTGTTAAATCCCACGGTTCACTTTGAACAAAGGCTTAAATCCCAGAAATCTCGCTATTCCTTATCCCTAAGGTCCATATACTTGACGGACACATGAGAAAGGATAAGACGCAGGGAAAGCTGTCATGGTACAGATCATGTATCATGCGGTCACGGACCCATCGGTTACGGATATCGCAGTAACAGATTTTTTTATCAGTCACGGACGTCTTAGCATTATATACGTTTTCTTTTATGAGAGCCATTTTGGCCAGATCATATTTATAAAGTGAACGGTATAATGGATGTTTTCATTAAATAATTCATAACATATATAACCATATAAAGAAGGTGAGGTATATATATATATAACCGTTGCAAAACGTGTAGCATGTACTTTAACGGTTCTTAAAGGCAACAGTTCAGCTGGCTACTGCATAGGAAATGTGCTTTTATATTAGCAGAAGGTCAGAGGAGTACACAGGATAAGAGATGGGGGGGAGCACAGAAGGAGGAATCCCTCTGTCATCGTGTAGAAGCATTTTGAAAATTTATGCTGTAATAGCGCCATCATTGGTAGTTTAAAATGCATCATAATGCATAAGCCGGTAGTTTTTCTGTATTAAGCGCTGATTTTATACTATTACCCAGATTTTTATGTCTAAGAAAGGTTCACACTTTTTTATACATTCTCTGCACACCATATTTCAGTGCCATCCTGATGAAGAATAATTATACAACTGTTAAAATAAACTGTCCTGTTATGAAATTGTTGGTAATATGGTTACCCTTATTCATATGAGATAATTAGAATAAAAAAGCATTGTTTTCCAAAATTGGTCCAAGGGTAATTTTCCCCAAAAGCCTCACCGGCAAGCTGGCGATCTCCGGTCTTTCAGTTTTGTTTGTTGAACAGGACCTATTTTTCATTTTCATAAACTTTTTTATTTATTTATTTTTCATTTATCAATATTTGTTCTAACAAACCAATCGTTATTCACTAGACGATTCGTCTATGCGTAATTTTATCAGAATTAACGACTGGGGGTTCAGTATCATTTTCTGACAGAAGTATTCTATTACCACGGAAGGATGAATGCGGCATGATATAATCATTGACTCGTTTATTAACACTCACTGATATATAAATGTTTAAGGCTATACCATCAGACACTTCATATCTTGCATAATACAAAACGGGGTAACCCGTGGTCATCTAACACTAGGTGGCGCTCCCCCGCTGAGGGCCCTACCTGGTGCGCTCTTTGTGTCAATTCCAATTAGCTATGTGTATTGAGAAACATAATGCCTCTAATGACCAGTCGTGAGTACTTCACAGACATCAAAGGCCGCATGAGTATACATCACCCCATCGCATGATTTAACCGACAGTTTCCACAAATTGAGCGGACCGGGTCAAAGGTATGCAAGTTTACTTGTCGGTTTCATATATATTAGCTGGCTTAACTTTGTAAGTGGACATGAGGTTATAGACCCGCTGTCACAAACGTCGTGGAATACTTTTCTTTGAAAATATACACAGATGTGTGTGTGTGTGTGTGCGGAGCATGTGTGTGCGTATATATGGATTATATTCATGTATATATATTTAAAACCTATGGATAAACCCTTTAAACATTAAGTGCATGGGGAAACAGAATAAAGAATTCATTAAGAGCAAAGTTATTCAGACGGAAAAGTTATACTCAGATGGAAAATATGAACGATTGCTTGAGTTGGAACGATATATGCATGATATATAGCCTAAAATTGATGAATTGTTTATTAAAAGTTGAGACTAGAATTTCGCCCTAACTTAAAAAAAGAACTATTTTTCTTTATTAAATAAATATATGTATACGATTTGTTTTGCTCCAATGATTTTGAAGTTAATTCATATGTATTTATAAATATTAAAGTAAAGAATCATAAATCTGATGTCCAATATATAGCAATGGAGACTGACAATATCCAGAAACCTTCCTAGAAACATTTGAGAAAAGTATATAGTCAAAGATATTTGGATGTTTGTGGGTGGCTGATATCATAAAGTATATACTGTATTAGAGTGCATGCGCGTTTTACGTGTGAATAATAGCCATCCCAAAGACGAGTATATAAAACATGAACTTTATCACGGATCAGGAAAACCTCATCATAGATGAACCTGTGAGGTCACACTGGAGGTGATTCTTTTTATAGCTCATAACTGGGGAATTATGGTTTCATCTTTCATTTAACATCAACAGGATATCGGACGAATCTCGTTTGTAACGGCGGTGAACTCCACACAAAAAAAAAAAAAATACACGGCATAGCGCAAGTGAGCCGGGGTCACGTGAAGTCTTATTCATGAAAGGCTCAGATTAATTTAGATAGTCGATATGTTGGGAGTCATCCAGTTCATAACGGCAAAATAAAACCTGTGAATTGTCAATAAGCCATGAAGTGGATGAGTTTATCTAGTCCGGTTGTTGGACTCGCACCTGTTCAGGGATTTATTGCAGAGCTCTCAGGCAGTACTCTACAATCATGTACCCCCTCTCACTAATACATGTACAACAAAACGGTACACGTTTGTAATATAGGTTCTGTGCCTTATACACGCTGCGACCTGACTGGAGAAATCAGGGCCCAGTGTTAGCGGTGAAACGGTATATATATGGTCTTTTTCTTGCAGAGACTAAGCAAATATTCAGTAATTGAATAGAAGAGAACATAATATGAACTTGGGCAATATGTACATAATGGACGCCACGGTCGAGGTATAGACAGATATATTTACCTGGGCTCAGAACCAACTCCCTGCCTTTATCACTGCATGGTGGTGACGGCGATCCCACCAGCGGGCAGGAGTGGCACTTTCCAATTTCAGTTTCAGTTTTAGTTCAGTCACCTGTTTCTGACCAGTATACGGCCGTTACATGTATTGACGACGGTATGATTCTCCATGCAGACATCATATTTCTGGCTTCTGGGTTATTATGCCGATATTTTTATTTTTGTGCTTGTAATGAGTAATATAATAATGAGGATAATTTGAAATGAATATATACGTTTTAAGTCTATTCCTGTTGAAAAATATTGAACGAGATGTCAAAACCCATCATCTTTAAATTTGACTTCATATAGAAGCCACCTTGACCCGTCGCTTAACCAGACTGATGTAATTATGAAAAATACAACACTTAGTTTCTGTTTATATTTATAAGTCCTGATGTGGCATACAACAAAAGTCCTGATGTGGCGTACAACAAAACTTATCTGGCGTACATGCATCCTGATAAGGCGTACTACACCAAAAAGGAGGTGACTAAAACTTATGGGGGGGGGGGGTTGGGGGGTTGCATGTGTGTATGGGCATAACTTCCTCACAAATTATGGATGTGTATACATTTCTTACTTGGAGGTATACATACGCCACATGAGGGACAATTAATACATGCGTGGAACCAATGACCTTGTGTTCCAATTAATCGGTTATATCGGTGTTTGGTCGTTTTCTTTCACAATCGATTCAATCAGTTCACTTCTGTATAATTGATTAAAACTATTTTGCGTGCCCTTTAAACACCTCATTTTTCAAGAACAAATATTTTAATCTTGACGGAGATGAAGGAAAGAGGGGACACAAAGTAATGAACAGCTTGCGTTAATGCTTAGTTAAAGTTCAAAACTTAACTAAAGTTACTGAATGTCTTCGATTAATATTTTAGGTATCATTCCATGCAGCAGATTTCACGTTGTTCAGAAGGTACGTAAAATAATCGATTGATAATCAACCATCGGTCGATTTATTTCTTCCGATCATCGATCATGATATAACAACCATGCAGTTCCTGTATACCATTAGTTAGAGCCCCCACGGCAATCCACAAACCCATGGATCTAATTGAAAATGACTAATTAATTGGTAGCTCACATCAGGATTTGGCGGGATAGGCCATAACAGGAGTAAGGACCTATACGAATAAGGATGTACGTGCTTGTGTGTATTTGTTGTGTGTTAGTCTTATCAAATGATTATATGTTACCCAGTGCTATATCGCAATATTTCGTATTATTTTACCAGCTCCCTTATTATTTTACTGATCATAAAGAAACCACACGATCATACAACCTTTCTTTCGAATGAGGAGTCTCTGGCTGCATTCATTATCGGCATTCATCACGCAACTAATGTATGTTCATCAAGACGGTCATTAACCTGTATTCTTCTGTTCTTAAGCATTAACATATTGTTATTCCTTAAATGATAGGGTAATAGATAATGAACCTAAATGCTAGTAAATGATTACAATAGGTCTAGTTTTGACATGATTGATAGACACGGAGACATAAATGTTGGCCGAGCAACACGATCTGTTATTGGCGCGGAAGGTTATATAGTAAAAACGGGAGGCAAAACATTTATTCACGGAGTTGGCAGCAGCTTGGTTATGTGGCGTTGCTAAATTTCTCCTTATTTTATATGGGTGTGATAAAAGACAACTCAGTGGGTTAGTATGTAGCAGTACCAGGCTACTTCAGCATTTATTGACATAATACCTAGATCAGCATGGGCATATGGTCCGGTAACATAGTCCGTAGCTGCAGTAAAACAAACAGCTTCAAACAAAATAATCAAACATGCCAGAAAAAATAACAAAGATTCTTAAATACCCCGGCATATTGTTTGATATAATATCAGACCAGATGTAAGCGCAGTGATAAATATGTAATTCTTCATCCGGTAGGATTTCAGTTCATTGTTTATGACTCTGACACATGTTTGTTGATTATGAAGCGGATTGTATTTTATTCGTGTTACCGGAGATATCACGGGATTTTACCACATTAACTTGGACACAAAAAGTGCAGTGCCTGAACAGAGCAACTTTATTCAGTGTATTCGGGTTTTATATGTGATATATGTATTTAATCGGTTGTATCATGGAAGCGGGACCCGCATATTTTAAAAAAAGGGTGGTGCGACATTGTGAGTCATATATGTTAAGTAAAATGGTTGAAATAGAAAATTTTATTTGTGAAAAATAAGGGCAAAATACCCGCATACAGCGCAGTTAAAATTAAGGAACACTCCATAAGGATTGGCAGTGAACACCGTGACGTCATTCCGACTCCCAAAATGGAATGATGCCTTAAGACCTAAATGGTTACCTGTTCATTAGATCACACTTGAAGACAATGCAGTTCTGTTTCATTCGTAACACGACAGATGGCGCTGCAAGTACAACCACTCTTGTTGTTTCTGTAGATGGCACTGTAATGGTCCCTTCGAAAAATAATGTTCAACTTCTCAGGATGTAGGGGGAAATACGGTAATTGCCATGGAACTGGCATCATCTCTGATCTGACAGTTAAAGACCTAAAACGGGCATATCTGAGGCGTCACCACACAGGTGTTTTGCAACAAAGGTGGAATGTGACCACAGTTAATTATAATACCGTTATAATAATAAATCTTATATATAACCTTGCAAGCGGGAGACTGAAAGTTTATAATCCTATGAAATTATACAAATTGCAACTAATGGTAACGTTTATTAATATAGTATATTTCTAGGACATTATTCCTATTGGAACATGTAGACATAACACAGGCAACCTCCCTGAACGATGAGTAAGCTCCCTGGACAATGAATACTGAATAACACATTGTACTTCCTGGACATTTTAAAACTGGACGCATTGCAGCAATGATGGTGACGGTGACTGACATCGTATACTTCCAGGACATTACCAATAAAAATTGCCCAATGTAGACAAAATACAGACAGCCTCACTGGACGATAAGTTACCTCCTGGACAATGTAACATTGGCACATGAGGGAAGTGTACATATTTCCAAAACATTATATAAATGGACAGTTAGAATTCATGCGGATATAATGGTGATGGACCAGTGGCGTCAATTTTCCTTCCAGGGTGGGGGTGATGACTTTGTATATATATATATATATATATATATATATATATATATATATATACAAACATATATATAACTTTTTCCAGCGGCTGCGAGTGACATATTCAACTATATATATATATATATATATATATATATATATATATGATACATATACTTAATCATATTTCAAATAATCATAATGTTATGTTTGAAAATAAGTTATTTTGTGAATTCTAAGCAAGGTTTAGTTATAACATTTTTTAGTTAATAGATCCAAAGTCTTTAATTATTTAATTAATATATTTCATTTGCAATATTATAATATTATTCTCTGAAAAGTGGGGGGGGGGATGATTACATTGACCACCCCCCCCCCTTGCCAAAAAGTGGGTGGTATATATACCCCCCCCCCCCCATCCCCCCTATATTGACGCCCCTGTGATGGACGGTTGAATGGTTTAACACAGCGTATAATGTTGACACATAATAATGGCATTTTGTAAGAGCGGACCGCGACAGGAGCCAAAAATATTGTTACAGGCAATAGTTTGTCGCTAAACATGATCTCGAAGTTATGTAATGGGAATATGAGAAATCATACGGCCTAACAAGAGTAAAGTTAAATTATAACGGGTTTCACATGTATGTGGCAGAGTTGTTGCTCTTTCAGTTAGCCTTCTGAACTGAAATATTAATATATTTAACTGAAACCACTATATATATGGATCTCATCTCATATTCATGGTTTAGCTAAAGGCTAGATCGAACATAGCATTTATGAAACGCCATCATTTGCTCTACATGTTGTTTCTATATAAAGTGCGAGATTCACAATAATACGTTAACGCGTCCATGCATAGGAATCAATGCGAGTCCAGTGCTCCTAAATGTTTCGTATGTATGAACTCTGAATGTATATACAAAAGTTTCTTAAAAATATGCAGTATTGATGACCGTCGCAAAGTGAATACTTATATATATATTTTCTTATATTTATCGTTTATTTCTTTCTTAAATTAAGAACATACTGAAGCTTGATATATAAACAATACATATAGCTAATAATAATAATAATAATAATAATAATAATAATAATAATAATAATAATAATAATAATTAATATTATTATTTATTTATAATTAAAAATAAATATAATAATATAGCGCCATGTCTCCGATAATCAGAATCATAGCGCTAATGCACACATGCTTTACCCACAAATATATTTAAATACCCATGCACACACGTAAAAATGCATGCCTTTACACATATACATGTATTTTAATACCCAACACGTATCTAAATACTCCAACACATATATATATAAATACCCAAACACATATTCATATACTCTCGCACGTTTTTAAATACCCATGCACATACTTACACATGTTAAAATACCCACATACTTTTAAATACTTGTACATTCATTTAAACAAACAGTAACAATGTACATATAGATGGTTATATTTCTGTACAAAATCTGTAGCCGTCAAGAAACCTACAAATGTTCATCAACGCCTTAGGATACCCATTTCACCAGGCCCTTTAGAGCTCAGGCTGTACAAATTAATGCTCAAAGCTGCGTTGATAGCATCTCATGATCTGGCTGATAATATTCATATAATGGGTCTTAGCTTGCGGTAATAAGTACATAGCGGAAACGGTATGGATAAATAGTCGTGAGACCTAGATGCCAGACTCTTCGTAATCAATGTCAGACATTGGTGTTTTGTGCTGTTTCAAATACAGGAGCGTATTCTTAATAGTAGAGAAATCGTTTTCTTAAGAGTTCATGGAGTCGGTATGATGTTATCTTAAGTAATACAATCGGCTTAATATTGCATCTGACACTTATGAGGAATACACAAAGAATTTCAGTAGACCTCCTGGGAAGTCACGTGACATCTCAAGTATGCCGGAGTGTCCTGTTAATTTATTGTAAAAATACACAGAAAGCGTTGTTTACCGGAGTTCTGCGCGCTCCCCCACCCTGATGTCTCGTATTGCCGCAAGGTGTCACTGTCAAATAAACACCGTGTGAACTTATCTTCCCGCGCCACCCGTTTCAAAGCGGTTCCACCCGAACCTTCTGGCATCTGATATCACTTCCATAATCTGCGTCTATAACCCGCTGTGCGTTCTCAAGTGTCTCTCATTTTTTATGGACACCTACATGGGGCTTATCTGTGTTCAAAAGCGCTTAATGGTTTGATTTCCAGCCGTTTCTGTACCGAGCTACATTAACAATAAGCATCATTTCCTTCTTAACTCTTGATTTTTTTTGTCATTAATGCACCCGTACTTCTCTAACGTGTCTTGCCTACGTAGGCTACTTTAGGATTTGAACGCTTGACTGGTGATGGGTCTGACAGACTCACAGTAAGCTGTGTGAGGGGATTTGTAACAGCATACTTTACAATATAATAAAGGACAAAGAGTGGACGTAAGAAGATTTGAGCTGCGAAAGATCAGATATCGTGGCGAATAAATTATGAAAAGTCAGCACAGCGTGTGCGTTATTTTCATCGTGCAGCTGCTCGAACACTTATCTAATGGAGACACTCAGATCTATTATAAAACTAGAAATCTGCATTCTAAGGAATGCAAGCCTCCGCCATGTGGGGGGGGGGGGTCACTTTTAATGGAATGCTCCCAAGGCCGTGTTGGTATATTCACTTCTTCACACATTCTCAGTTTCATTCGTGCATAAGTGACTGTGCATCTGTGAATATTCCATTATGAGCTTCCTGAATCCGGGTCATGTGCCGGACCCACACCTAATCTTATCGATTCTTTATTATTATATTCCCGAAGTGCCTTGAAAATTCATCAGATTCCGTTCATGACTGCGTGACATATGTCGTAAACAAACACACAAACACACAAAAAAGGGGATGAACGCATATCCTCCATTCGGCGGCAAATATCTGAATGATATATTATAACCACGGGCACTTGTAATCAATCATTAATATATATGACTATGGGACTGTTAAACAAGTGCCATTCGTGATTACAAGAATATGGGGTAAAGCGACCATTGTCTAGTATAGCTTCCAGTCTTAAGGCATATGCTGGAGGTTATATTTGTCCGGATGATGCAGGTTTTTCTCGAAATTCTTGATGGCACATTTGCCTTCTTTATGGTATTTTCTGTTTAATTTTGACAGTTTTATGGTTATTCATATCGTATCAGTTCGAGTGGATGATAATTAATGTCAATATTCATTTTAGAGAAAACTATGCATTAACAACGAAATTCGAAACTTTACCGAGTGAACCTTGTTTACTTTGCACTCGTGTGCACACAATTGACTGTAAGTACCTCTGCAGGACAGTAGCACACCCCTTACCCTTCAAGAAACGGGTTTTGAGTATAAATGGGGATAAGGTGCTAATTACATTAAAGTTTCTTTCACCATATCACCAAGCTAGCCGCTGCCTGATGAGGGGGCACGGGCAGGTCTAGAGGTCCGTTATGTTATCTGTCATGTTTAGTGGCAGCCCGTGTGACTATACCATTGTTTGATGCTTACGCTCCTCAAGAATTCGTGTTTCTGCCTCCGGAAACACGCTTTTAACTGATTAGACAAGGCGAAAGGGCTTGTGAACTGTCAGTCACCTGCGGGGGATACAAATGTAGCCGGGGGGATACAGTTTGTACATGTCACTCTCACTGTAAGACAGATAACCTGGCGGGGTCATTTGTGATAAGCCATGAATCCTGTGTCCGGGCTTCTGGCTTTCAGATCACCAAGCGCTCATGCACCCCCGCTGGCCACAGAGCCGCATTTTCTAAGTTAGCCCACACACCGTTATACTTAAATCTTATAATCACTCACAATAGAGTTCAAGATATTAAGCAGATACGCACAAATATATCCACTATTGGTCAGCATGACATACTCTCTGTCGGGAAAAAACCAGTTTACGCAAACTTGATGATGTAAAAAATCTGGAACACTCAACCGTTTGCATGCATACAAAAGAACATGATCTTAAGTCCAATAACAGGGATAACTGCACACCTGCGCCCTTGTCATAATTATAAAATACGGCAGAAAATGAGGTCCAAATATTAGGAAATTCGAAATGATTTTTCTTTTGATTGAAGTTTACTATTTGATAAAAAATAACGGAAACTTTCCCAGTGAGAAGAAGAAACAAAATTTGTGGGAGTGAAGCCAAAGGTCTAAGTTGGAGGGATGAAGTGCTTATAATTTGGGTAAATCCCCCGCTGGAGCAAAGTGGACTGGCGCTGCGTTCTGGTGGGATGCACCAAGTTCTTAAAATTCTAGCAAGATTTCCACTTGACCCCAACGCTTGTTTCACACATTGTGCGCTATGTCTAGACTAAATGCTAATAGCATGTGAAAGAACCCATTAATTTTGTCTTGGCCGGGCAATACGTGGTCGCTAAGGTCATATATAGTCTTGTACCCACCAGATTGCAGGGCAGCGAGGTGGATTTGTTTTTATGTGTGGGTGTATACTGCTTTTGCTATGCTCAAAAGAGGACCATGTTCATCAGGGCTGCATGGGTATCGGTCAGGCTATTCCGGTACAATACGTTTTACAATACACTGAAAGCGATACCCGATACATATTGACGATACGCTTTATTTTTACTTTGTGTCTCTTTTTACATAATAAAATCTCAGATAATCTTCAGAGTTTGTTAATACATGGAATATGTGTTATGATTTACATTAAATAAAAAAAGACAAGTTTATTGAAAAATCTTTTGCTTTGCTTGGTCTGAAATGCATGGCCAGATTTACAAATATTATGTATAGCGTTTGCATTATAAATAGTTTAGATTTTAGCTTAGATTTTCGCTTAAGTTCGAATTGCATTTACATATATTAGCAGCCATCATGTTTCCTCGACATTTCGGTATGGGGCCTTTATTATTACAGCCCTGATGCCCACATAAAAGGGGCCCTAAAGGTCATCCCTTGGAGTTTTTATCAAAATAGGTAAAAAAAAAATTAGATATCACCACACACAGGCTGCTTGTTTTGATTATATAAACGTGTTTATAATATGTAGGCCCGCAAAAATAAAACAAATTCAACAAGGACATCTGGCTATAGTTACATGTTTTCCCGTTTGTCTGACAAACTTTGTCAACATTGCTATAGCTGTGTTTACAAACATGCTGTTGATAAACAAGTTCATACATCCTTCACGAAGGCGTTATAAAATTTTTCACAACCAAAATTACCTTTAGATCATTAATATATACACAGAGAAAGCCAGCAATCACATAAATTCTTTTTTCAAAAGGTAGGTAAATGGGCACCTTTAAGCTTCAGGATAACTTGAACTGTAACAACAAGCCGATTGTAAACGATACCATCAGGGTGTGACGCGACCTTTATTCATGTAAATTTATAAAATTCAATTTACCACAATATTTATTATCAGTGAATTCACTTATAAGTCTTGTTTCATTTTGAAATATAATAATAGTTAAAATTGAGCATTTCAATGGACACACACACACGCATACACACACGACCCAAAAATCTCCTAACTATATCATATTGCTGTGCTTTTTTAAAGGTGTCCAATCTTTTACTAGGCATATTAAGTATTATGTAATCCATTGTTTTCTCCTTGAACTATAAAATTATACCAAAATTTCGTTTTGAAAATCATTCCTTGTGTCTATATTCTCAGAATATAGGAATAAACCTTGCAGGCACCAGGGATGAGAAAACCTATATATATATATATATATAGCGTCTTCCTCTCTCGTTATAAACCAAAACAGCAACCAACGTTTGAAAATCTGTTTGTTCTGTGATTCATAACAAGTCCATCTTTCATCCTTAATTGCACATTTTTGCGCATGCGAAATATCGTAAAAGACACACCTGGATTTTATTTATCAAAACAGAACCAAAACAAATTATAATCTATAGCAGATGATAAAGATACATTTGGCTCGTAAGAAGGGTGGTTTCGCTAGAAAACTTTTATATTCAGCTAAAATGAACTGCATGAAAGTGGCAGACAGTATATACTGTGTCAAGTGACTATAATATGTAATTACCATAAAAAAAATGGGAAAAATATCTGCTAGTGGAAACCTCAACAATTAGGAAGGACCATTTGTGTTGTAATGCAAAAAAAAAAACACTCTTGCAAATTTCCCATAATAAAATAGCTGAAGCGTGAAATTAAAATATAAATATGTAAAAAAACGATTTATTATATACCTTTATACGGTCGAGCCAGGCATGCAAATGATAGAAAATACAAATATTATTAGAAAAATCTCATCTTATTCAAATTTGCTATCATTTACAAATTGAGTGGTGTATTCATATACAGATTTTATGAGGCGCCATGCACCATGGAGAGAACATGCAGGTGCCATACCTTAGTAATGACTATAGACTTTTTCAGTTGATTTTACCGTGAATATTTGTCGAACATAGATTACCCGTGAAAGCATTCAGTCCATACTTGTTTGAATAATTAAGCTTCAATTAACAACAGCATGTATTTATCACACCCGTTTCATTAGAGTTGGCACCTGAGCTTAGGGTTCTGTGAAAGGCCAATACTTGTGTATTATTACGGCAGATGTTTAGAACGCTACCCTTAACCAGAAAGTCTAATGGAAGATAAACAGGTAGACTGATGGATTCTACGGCGACAAAAAGATAATTTTCTGTTCGCATGATTTCATCCCATGCTTCAACAAGGTTTTCTAATAGTTCCCAGATTATTTTCCAAATTACAATCAGACACGGGCCCGGAAATTGTTATTACGGACGCTGCAATATGCTGAAATGGATTTAGATAAATAGCTTCCATTTATACAAAACATGCGAGGGTACAGTATAGTCGACCGGCCAAATCGGAAAGTCTGTCAATTTCATTTAGGAAATAGATGCGGTCAGGAGGCGAGTTCGTTACTGTACTCCCGAGGGACAGTCAATCTTGCTGAAGGAAATGAGACATTTAGTCCGGGATTGTTGTCGAATTGCATTATTCGTGGTTCGCTTAATCTTCCCGATATAGCGCGAGCTATGGAGGAATTAAAGGACATCAGTGAGAGTTTAAAAAAAGGAGTTCCTATTTACGACCAAGCAGTGTGCGTCACAAGCAGATATTCACTGATGAAGAAAATGACGTTACGTCATCTGTTACTAAATTGCACGGATCGCTGTCTAAACATATATAGCACTTGCACCTTTAAGTGTGTTGTTCGTTACCTGTAAATTCTTTGTGCACATATTTCGGGATATAATACTTCAAGATCTATAGAAATATAAATTTTCATCCCAATATACGCAATTACTTATACGTCCTGCTATAATATACGTGCAGTAAATATCCTTTTAACAGATACGTGCTGATCATGCCCGTATCTATAGTATTCACGTCTTATATTAGACAGGTGGCGCCACCCACAATTACATATTTGCCTATACTCTTTCAAAATCACATAAAAAATATCAATTTTCTTGCTCCAGTCATGTGCAAAATAACTAAATTGGTCACCTGAAATCCAATGTGACAAAAGCTTTTCAACAGCTTATGCCCAACATGATCCATTTTCCAGGCCCTTAATGTCATTTTTTAACATATTTTTGGTTGGAGGTATAACCGTCTCAATTTTAATGCTAGCTTAAATAATAAATATGTATATGCATTTCGGTTTCTGATTACGTTACAGGTTAGTATTACACAGTTCCTTTCTTAATACATCCTGCATGGTGTTTACCATGTCCGGTGGCTACTACACCTGTGGGTCCTGGGTAGGAAAACCCCATTGCTGGGTCACACCACCGAGAAAACTGATCGCAGATACTAAAATACAGGCGGGGGCGATCGGTATATACCCATCAATATGTTCCTGGATTTTTATTTTGCTCTGATATGTACTCCTCGGATGTTTCATTAAAAATGAAATAAAATGAATATTTAATTAATTGTATCCCCAGACAAAGTCGGGATACTATGGTTTCACGACGGTCCCGCCGCCGCCGCCGCCGCCGCAGAAACACCTTGTGAGCGGGATAACTCAAAAAATATTTCACCAATCTTTTTCAAACGTTACATTTGTATAGATATAGGTAAGGGGACGAAGCCTATTTAAAATGGGGTCATGACCTATGCTAGGAGAGTGACCTTGACCTTGAATAGGTCAATTTTTGCTGAAAATAACACAAATTCTTAAATATCTCAAGTAAGCTTGCATGGACTGGTTCAAAAAATCAAGGTGACCGAAGATCTTGGATAGCCTTGTGATATACCGGAAACTGGTGGCGCCACCTTTTATCCTTTTCTTGTTTTTACGCCTTTTAATACCCCCCTAATTGCCACTTGACAGTACTGTAAGCATTATAAGTCAAAAACTAATGGACAGATTTCTTTTATATTATGCACATGTAGAAAGATGGGTAATGGGATGAGGTCTCTTTACATTTGGGTCATGACCTTTACCATGAGAGTGGCCTTGACCTTTAATGTGTCCATATTTGGTGAAAATCAAACACCTCTAATGATATCTCCAGTGTTGATAGCCATATGGATTTCAAACGTGACTTATGTATGGCCAACCACTAAAGTAAGAACCCTATAGGTTCTAGGGTCATGAGGTCAAAGGTCAAGGTCACTGGACTCGCATCTTAAAAGATACTGTGGATGCATTTTAAGCCAAACTTTCATCCCAGGTCTTCCATTTTGAATATATAGCTTACTTGCCAATAGTGGATGATCCATATCAGTTTTTTTTTATCACAAGGTCAAAGGTCAAGGCCACAGGAGCTATCCGTCAAAAAATTAGTTTCTGGATGATAATTCCTGCTTTTATTGATGTATTGATTTCAAACTTGACTTATATATGTCCCATTGAAAAAGCAAGACTCATATTGATTTTGGGGTCATGGGGTTAAAGGTCAAGGTCACAGGACACCTCTTTAAAAAGATTGTGGATGCATTTTCAGCCAATATTTCATCTCAGATCTTTCATCTTGCACATATAGTTCACCTGCCAAGAGAGGAAGAACCCTATCAATTTTGAGGTCACAAGGTCATAGGTGAAGATCACAGGAGCCATCTGTCCAAAAATTAGTTTCTGGATGATAATTCCTGCTTTTATTGATGTATAGATTTCAAACTTGACTTGTATATGTCCCATTGGAAAAACAAGACCCAAATTGATTTATATATAAAAGTGGATGATCAATTCAATTTTGGGGTCACAAGGTCAAAGGTCAAGGCCACAGGAGCCATCTGTCAAAAATTAGTTTCTGGATGATAATTCCTGCTTTTATTGATGTATAGATTTCAAACTTGACTTATATATGTCCCATTGCAAAAGCAAGACCCCAACTGATTTTGGGGTCATGAGGTCAAAGGTCAAGGTCACAGGACCAACATCTTCAAAAAGATTGTGGATTGATAGTTGGAAGAAACAATAATTGCTTGCCAGTGTCAGTATATGCTGCTAAAATTGGGGGCCTATTCTTAAAGGGGGGGCTACTATGTCTGGGGATACTCTGGCACCTGCGGTGCCAAGAAATGTCTAGTTTTTTTGTTGAGAGGCCGATGATCCCCCATACATATAGACATGCAGAGGCCCTGGGTCCGTATGCAAATCCGTTAGAGCAGGCCTCTCTCTCTCTCTCCGTGAGAAGCTTTCCAGGAGAAATTATTGACCAATGTAAAACACTGCAGTCTGTTGTCCACACATCAATATATATTTTATATAAGCCGAGATTATCTGTCATGTTTTTAACTTATTGAAAATCTTTCGTACTGTCGTGTAAACAATCCCTATATGGCGTTTCAGATCACGTGTTGTTGCTCTGGATCTTTCACGAGAGAAATATATATCTGGCTTACCTCTCGTTCATCAGGATATCTGCCCCAGACACAGACGGTCAGATCCCATGCATTATATTATTCTAATTGTCATTCCTTCGTTAATCACGGTGTTTTAAACGTATGATCAGTAAATAGAGCTTCTGTATTTGCTTTAAAAGACAATGTCATATACATATACGCGGTACAGATGCACATACGTGTCTAAAACGTAATATGTTCCTTTTAATCTCATTAACCTAATTTTACACATATGTTGTGATGGATATTATTATCGCTTAAGGTATTGATGCAATAGAAACAAGTCCAAATTGATTACCATGGGTCTGCATTTATCTCAAATTATAAATTCAATTCTTCGTGTGTATTATATATATGCTTTCGTATTACGCGATCCTTTTTTGATGGATAGGGACTTCTTTCGGTTTATGCTTGCAGGGCTTTTCCATGGACCGAGTAGGCATTGGTCGAGCTCACTGGCGTAGTATCTGCATTACAGATGGCGCTGCGGTTGCACTTTCGCCAAATAATGTCAAATTTCTCACGATTTTTAAGTAATTATGGAAAATGGTTCTCCTTAGGACGCAATTCATATCGTTCAAGCTACTTAAATTATTCAAAATTTTAAGATGTACAAGTAGCATAGAAAAATGTACATCGATTAGTTGTAATGTATATTTTAAACTAAACTCTGCATGTATATAATAATCACATCAGTAAAATAATTAATAATCATTGACAAACGCAATTATATATTAGTATTATCATTATTAAACGTGATACATGCATGACTTTTCTTGGTCATGTCAAAAGTATGCAGCTGTATCATTTCAGGGGCGAATAAGACACCGAGTTTAGGGAGTTAATCCCTCCCCCTCGCGGCGTTACCTTGTTTGCTGTTTCTTCACACTTTTTACAGCTAAGGTTGTGAAGTTGTGGACTTTTTAAAGGATACAAGTACCCCCCCCCCTAAAAAAATTAAAAAAAATTAAACAATCCTGGATCCGCCCCTGCGTTTTTTTCGCGACTCCTAGAAATTAGAGCAGTGGAGCTCTGTGACCTTTAAAGGGTGGGTAAAGGAGCGACCTTTATGGCCTTGAAGACTGGGGCAATTTGTTTGCTGCTGTTGCTTGTCGACAAAGGGTTCACGGAGGTCCGGAGACGGTCTGGCGGGGTTTTGGTACAGTGTTGTTGGTACCTTGTCTGACGACATCCACGGGTGACAGATGGCTTCACGTTCATGTCCTGTCAAAGCAATGTTTTTCGTCCCCTTGCTCTCCCTGTGTGCGGTCTGTTTAGTGTATTGAAATTCCAACGTGATAAAGTGAGAAAGTTATTCTGATATTTTTACGGTGATTTAGCATCAGTCCCTGAAATAGAATTTCTAACACATGACAGTTTTGCAGGGATAAGAAAACAAACCTTTGTCGTATATATATTGCAGGTCGATTAATCGGAAATTGGGAACGTATTTCGTACATGGCTTATTATGTGTATACCATTCGTGAATTAACACTGAGCTGACGTGAGCCACGGAAGCAGGAATCCCTATCAATCAGGTCTGATTTTGAATATTTCTTAACCGGTTCTTTATCACTATAATTTTTACCTTTTATTTATTTCACGATTTACAGGAATAGGCCGAGATTGATAAAAAAATATATGAAAACAAAACCGCCAAGATGGTGGCGCCACCTACATTTTACACGTTTTGCGTAGGTCATGGTTGTGTTTTCTTTCGAATACTTACAAATCGAATTAAAATCCCAGTCTATATCAAATGTGTATTTTTTCATTAATAAAAATACAGAATACCTAAGGTTTCATATGCCTTAAACATATCTCCAGTGACCCAGTAGACCATATATGGACTTAAACAGTCGTAAATTATTACACTGTCACTTACATCAATGTACGTGAGCATAATACTTAAGATATACATATATAATTATATTATATGAATGAGCTTAATGGGGTCTTTTATCATATTTAGACGGGTACACTGCGGTCGAGTCTGTATTTTTACCTTTGTGTGTACCGTTTCCTGTACACGCGGGACCTTTGTAGGTCTGGTCGTACAGTTTAATCACGATAATGGGGATATTCATTCAAGAGGGTTTGTCCCACTCTGTATACTCTCCCAAGTTGCATCTATAGAGATAACAACAGATGTGGAAATCTGTGATACTCATCAATCATCGTCAGTATGATTAGTTAAGTACCGCGCAGAATAAGAAACACATTCCAGGGGCAGACCGCCCTGCCCTGTACCCTACCTTAATAACGGTCAGGTAGGCCGCGGTCTGTTCACATTACTCAACGTGCATGCGCATGGTTGTCAGTAAAAAACGCACGACAGACAGCGCAGGTGTAAATATTATACATACTTATACCGGCCCACTATATTCAGCATCATAGCTTTGATCTAGCTAATGTTTCTGACATGTTTCTTCCTATAATTTCCGATGGGGTAACCAGCTCGGCCGTGGTTGGCTTGGGGGTAACGTACAGCCGCGGCTTGTGTGTAGTATTTGAACGGACCCCTCCCCTGCCCCGGACCTGTTTGATGTAGCATTTGTAGGTAATTAGCTCGACCAATGGTTGGTGATTTATCATGTCGACTGAAGGTCTGCTCCTGGCTGTTATTAAGAAGACATTGCCCAATTATCTCCCGTCCGGGTTCATCATACAGCTCTCGTGATAGATGCCAAATCGGCGCAGCTGGGCAGTGGCGTATAAAACAGGAGGTATATACACACACCATGAAGGAGTTACTTACAGAGTAAGGAAATTTACTTCAAACTTATGAACAAATATGTCCAAAATGTTACATACGCTCTGACTGCATGGAATTTACGTATATACAAGTTAAATAAATTAATTTAGATAATATAATAGTGGTAATTTTAAAATTATTGGTCAAATCATATATACTTTAGTATATCCAGTCAATAAGATAAAGTATAGACTTGAGAGCCTTTATACTGCATATGAATAGAACATAAAGTTATGAGGCATATATAAACGTGGTTCCGTTTATACCATGGAGAAATATATTCATACTATACATACTTTTTAATAACTTATTCCTAAGCCCACATGATATATAACGTGTGTTAATTGTCAAATACTATATATTGACAGTGCCTACTTAAGCTGTTGGATCTTAGCTTTAGGGTGATATATCTCTAGCCCACAAGATTCCGAAGTTTAAAGTCAGACATCATCGTGTCTGCTTTTCGCGCAAATTTCGACATGATAACAATGCAGGTTGACATGGATGTCAGCCTGTCATGAGAATCTTTCATGAAATGTAAAGAAAACCAATGCAGGTCCTTGCAGTGTCCTCATACAAAGCACGCTGTGCAGCCAATAATGTTTACAAGACAAATTATGTTGACTTCAAAAGGAAATGTCTCGTGGAGTATAATGGACGAGATGGTTTGTGCCTGTGTCGTGATGAAGAACTATATGTGTACACAGCACAGCAGTACGCACAATATATCACTCAAACAAAAACTTCATGAAATCTTAAGAAATCTACCATACAGTCCATAAATCACCTGCTATTTATAAACTCTGATCTTATACAGAAATAATACAATAATTTATGGCATGTCAAACAAAATGTCATTAATAATATTTCAATCTGAGTTTTTCTGGGTACGTTCAATCATCGTTATTATCGGTACAGAAAGCTGCGCCATATGGCAGTATTTGTCAAATGACCTCCTTCAGTCCACTGCCGGGGATCATTAGCGAGAAATTTATCAATTCGTTTTCATTTGCTTCCAGGAGAACGAGAGTCGACGATAAATCTTCGGTTGTTAAATGTCCCTGGGAGAAATCATGGCGCCGCGGTCGCCCAATTAATGACCGCCTCGCATGCTTTGCATTTCTCTCGCTAATAACCCCAGTGTTTGGTAGTTACGCAATTTGAAATGATCTTTGAATCCGCTGATTTTTTTCTGCCATTTTTAGCTCAGCTGACTTTAAGTCATGCTGGGCTATAGCGATGGGTCTTTGTCCGGCGTCCTTCCGTCTGTCCGTCCGGCCGGCCGTCCGTCCGTTAGCAGGGCACAAATTGTAACCGTAGGGGCTAGGGCCATGAACCCTATGCAGTCTTAGAGGATCTAAAAAGATCTCCTTGCAAACCTGAAATTAGGTCACTGCGACCTATATTCTCGAAGTTATGGGGTGTGTTTGCACCCCCCAGAAATACTTCTTTTAGCCAAAATTTTCATCCAAAACCTTCCATCTTTCACATACAGCTCACCTACCAACAGGGGAAGAACCATAATTATTTTGAGGTCACAAGGTCAAAGGTCAAGGTTACAGAACCAACTTCTTTGAAAAGCCTCAGGATGCATTTTAAGCCAAACCTTTCATCCCAATTCTTTGATCTTTCACATATAGCTCACCTACTAAGTGGGAGAAGAATCCTATAGATGTTGAGGTCACAAGGTCAAAGGTCAGGGTCACAGGATCCACTTCTTTGAAAAGGTTGTGGACACATTTCAAGCTAGACCTTTCATTCCAAACCTTTCAGCACTGATATCGCTTCTCTGCCAACAGGGGAAAAGACCTGTTGATTTTGAGGTCAAAGGTCAAGTTCACAGCACCCTCTTCTTGCGTGGAGTCATTTTAAGGCAAACTTTTCAATCTATACTTTCCATCTGTCATATATGGCTTGCCTACCAATAGGAGAAGAAGCCTATTGATGTTGAGTTCAAAAGGTCAAAGGTCAAGGTCACAATATTGTTCTAAATGCTTGTGAACATATTTCAAGTGAAACTGTTCAACCCAAACCTTCAGTCTTTCACATATGCCACATCTATGCATCACTGAATTTGATTAAAACTTCATATTTATGGGTCTTTTTGCATGAAGAAATAACTAATTGATTTTGAGGTCAGCTGGTCAGGAGGTTAAAGGTTGCAGGTCTAAGTTATTCACTCATTGGTTGCCAAGTAATTACACCCGGCCAGATGTAAGTGGTAAGTAGTTACCCATCATTTAGAAAGAATCCAGTTGATATGTGGGCAAAAGGCCAAGGTCATAGGTCAGGGATGTTCACAGTAACTTATTTTGTAGACCATCTCTATTTTTCTTGTTTTCTTGTATATATAACCATGGCACTCACAACTGGTACATGTCACTATGAGCCCATAATTGTTAGTGACACCTGTGATATATGACTCCCTTTTGTATCAGCTCATGGAGTGATAAGGATATATCATTAGTGCATAACAAAAACACTGTTGCTGGAATGCTTTGGCCAGGCATTAAGACTATGAGAGTTAAGTGTTAAGGTTTAGCTACTGATTTATAAAATGATGGGAACATTTTGCAGTTTATTTCATGGAATCATAGCAATAAACTTAGTTTTCTAGATATCTGAATATTATTATACAAATCATCAGATATACCAGCAAGTGTTTGTTCTGATAATATGTGGGTCTTTACCTGGATTTAGGATGGCTTTATTTGATTACAAGACTTTTAGTGATGCTTTCTGCATTTCTTTTCTTTTAGGTCTTGCAGTTTACCTACCCTGCTGACCCCATTGAATAGTAAGCTGATAATAAAAACAAATTGGACTTGCACTTTTTACATTTGCATGTCCATAAATCTGATATGAGAGCTCTCCAACCTGATCATGCCTTTTGAATTGTTTTGGACATTCATAACTGTTACATTCTTCAAAGCAATTGCTACAAGTTTAGTGTCTTATTGGAGGATGTGTGATATCAAATGTCAGACTTGTCAGAAAACCATTATGTCTGCCAGGTAGCCATTTCAGAAATCCTTTTGCCAGGGCAGTTTCAGTGATTTTTTTATGATGTTTGGTCCCTTTTAGAGGATGTTTGTTGTTCAATTTCCGACCTGTCAGAAATCCAATATGGCCACCAGGAAGCCATCTTTAAATTCCTTTTGAACATATTATCTCAAGAACTATTAAAGTGAATGCAGTGGGATGTATATTAATGTTATCTTGCATTGGGTCAAAGATTTCTTAATAAATATGACCATCATTTATGAAAGCTCAGTACAGTTGACTTGTATTGAATAAAAATTAATATGGAAGCACCCGTTTCACAATAATTCTTGCATGGATTTCCTTGATCTTTTGCTATATTTTGATCTTAAGTGTGGCCTGTGTGGTATTCCTTTTGAGACTGACAGGTATCGAGCAAGCTGTAGGATTAGTTCCTGATAGCTCAACAACCATACATTTTGCCTCAGACCATCATTGTGCCGCAGAAAAACCTTGTGAGTGGGTTAACTCAAAAAATATTTCACTGATTTTTTTTCAAACTTTACATTTGTATAGATAAAGGTAAGGGGATGAAGCCTATTTAAAATGGGGTCATGACCTATGCTAGGAGAATGACCTTGACCTTGAATAGGTCCATTATTGCTGAAAATAACACAAATTCTTAAATATCTCAAGTAAACTTGCATGGACTGGTCTAAAAATTAAGGTGACCGAAGATCTAGGATAGCCTTGTGATATACCGGAAACTGGTGGCGCCACCTATTATCCTTTTCTTGTTTTTACGCATTTTAATACCCCCATAATTGCCACTTGACAGTACTGTAAGCATTATAAGTCAAAAACTAATGGACAGATTTCTTTCATATTATGCACATGTAGAGAGATGGGCTATGGGATGAGGTCTGTTTACATTTGGGTCATGACCTTTACCATGAGAGTGGCCTTGACCTTTAATGTGTCCATATTTGTTGAAAATCGCACACCTCTTATGATATCTCCAGTGTTGGTAGCCATATGGATTTCAAACGTGACTTATGTATGGCCCACTACTAAAGTAAGAACCCTATAGGTTCTAGGGTCATGAGGTCTAAGGTCAAGGTCACTGGACTTGCATCTTACAAGATACTTTGGATGCATTTTAAGCCAAACTTTCAAGGTCTATCATCTTGCACATATAGTTCATCTGCCAATAGAGGAAGACCCCTATCAATTTTGAGGTCACAAGGTCAAAGGTGAAGGTCACAGGAGCCATCTGTCCAAAAATTAGTTTCTGGATGATAATTCCTGCTTTTATTGATGTATGGATTTCAAACTTGACTTGTATATGACCCATTGGAAAAACAAGACTGAAATTGATTTTGGGGTCATGAGGTCAAAGGTCAAGGTCACAGGACACATCTTTAAAAAGATTGTGGATGCATTTTCAGCCAAACAATTCATCTCAGACATTTCATCTTGCACATATAGATCACCTGCCAAGAGTGGAAGACCCCTATCAATTTTGAGGTCACAAGGTCAAAGGTGAAGGTCACAGGAGCCATATGTCCAAAAATTAGTTTCTGGATGATAATGCTCGCTTTTAATGATGTATGGATTTCAAACTTGACTTGTGTATGTCCCATCGGAAAAGCAAGACCCGAATTGATTTTGGGATCATGAGGTCAAAGGTCAAGGTCACAGGACACATCTTCAAAAAGATGTGGATGCATTTTCAGCCAAACATTTCATCTCAGACATTTCATCTTGCACATAAAGTTCCCCTGCCAATAGAGGAAGACGCCTGTCAATTGTGAGGTCACAAGGTCAAAGGTGAAAGTCACAGGAGCCATATGTCCAAAAATTAGTTCCTGAGATGATAATGCAAGCTTGGATTAATATATGGATTTCAAACCTGACTTATATATGGCCCATCAATAAATCTAGACCTCTATTGATTTATATATAAAAGTGGATGATCAATATCAATTTTGGGGTCACAAGGTCAAAGGTCAAGGCCACAGGAGCCATCAAATTAGTTTCTGGATGATAATTCCTGCTTTTATTGATGTATAGATTTCAAACTTGACTTATATATGTCCCATTGAAAAAGCAAGACCCCAATTGATTTTTGGGTCATGAGGTCAAAGGTCAAGGTCACAGGACCAACATCTTCAAAAAGATTGTGGATTGATAGATGGAAGAAACAATAATTGCTTGCCAAGTGTCAGTATATGCTGCTAAAAAATGGGGCCTATTCTTAAAGGGGGGTGGGGGGCCTACTATGTCTGGGGATACTCTGGCACCTGCGGTGCCAAGAAATATCTAGTTCACTATGTTTTAACCTGACATATATGATAAGAATTTATGGCAATGTAGAAAGTTTAAACAAAATTGGCATATAGGTTCTGCAACAATTTTACTAGTTGTGAATCACAGCCCATGATGTCGCAGGTCATGCTTGGCAGCTGAGCGTCATGACCCATGGGTCACTTGTTATAATTAAAAAATCCAAATGTTCCGGCGGGATTTCAGTTGAAAGCAGGTCCCACTTAAAGAAGATTTAATGAAAGTTAATTTAAATTATTTTATTTTTGTCATAAAACCTGGTCACGTGTAATAAGTTTGAACATTATATATTCCATGCATATATATAACAATGCAGTTGTTTTCTTTTTTTTTATATGATGCAAAATTAAAAAAATAATAATAATAATAACCCTTGCCTCGTTACATATGCGTACATTATAAAGCAGTCAGTCAAGATAGCGCCAAGGCTAAATCCTCTCCGTCAAACCTATTGAAGTTATATTATTTTGATTAATTTAATTTTAATTTTAATATATATATAATATGACTCGCGCCTTGGCACTGTCCTCGAAGTATTTCCTTGTCCTTGTAAAAACTCCAATCCATTCCTCGCAAGAATTTCACGTTTTCCCGCCAAAATTGTTTCAGAGAGAATAAAACGCGGATGTCGTAAATCGGATGTTGGTACGGACTAACACACGGATGTCTGATGTCTAAGGCCAGATAGCGGAAGTACATATATATATATAGTGTAATGTATCGCTGGCAGTATATATGTAATTATCATTGCTTATATAAGTCATTGCAAACGGCTTTTTAAGTATACGAATGCTTATAAAGTTTGAAGTTTGAAGTTCATCCGAGCAGTCATTTCGTAAACAATAATTAAAGGGTTATTCATATGGGTTCTTAGGTTTAATATATTGCATCTTTATTCATGCATTATAGTGTCCATATAATGTTTATATAATAAACTGGTTATAAAAATATGCGTGCGTATATACCTTTGCAGAGAAAGACATTTAAATCAGGCATATGATGTGCAGATATACAGGTATAGATTCGGTGCCCTCCTGCCCGCGCGTGCAGTAATCGTGCGAGCCAATTTTGCTCAACGTGCTTTAAATAAGTGTTATCTAAATCCCCAAGATAACCGTCGTAAATTACCATTCCAAAGCATCATAAGTCATTGTTTTAATGGCTGTAATTTGACATATAGCTTTTATAGTTACACGTTTAGTGTTCTTTGTCTTAGGTATAATAGTATATACAAGATGTACCAAACGACCATAGATTTTTGCATGGGTCGTTAACGTCACGGATACCTCTAAAAAAGTATGGTAAGTGTTGATTAACTATAAAGGTAATTGAAGATGTATAGGTTTAAATGCGTTTGGCCCCGATAACATTACTCAGATGAAGTGTTAACTATGATTAACGGTGACAGAATTATCTTTTATCATCTCATAAAAAAAGAGGTGCTCAACCTGAGATCACTTGTTTTGATTTTTTTTGGTTTTATCGTAGCATATGATTTATATAGAGACGAAAAGTAAAGATAAGCACTATCTATTGGTATAGGAAGCACTATCTATTGGTATAAGATATCGATGACCTCATAATATATACATTTCTATAGAGAGTTTTTTATATTTAAAGATATACGGTCGTTCTGATGGAAACTTAACCCAGTCTCCATTTTGTCGTTCAGTAATATATATATATATATATATATATATATATATATATATATATAAATAAAACATATATATATATATATATAACATATATATATATGTAAGTATATTAATATATTAATAGTACTATACCATTAAACACGGCTATATCGTTGCTATTTTCGATAAAATAAAAACCGATAAATATTAATAGTACTACCACTTAAACACGGTTATAAAGTTGTGTAAAATACAGGTTTAGCTGTCAGATTCACTCACATACATGCATGTATATGCATTTCTCCTAGGCTAATTCACATGATCACATCTTGCAAATTCTATTATCAGTTTTATTTTAAACCCTGTTTATTATTTTCAGACGTCTACTCTTGCATGTACTTTAAATTGAGCCGTATATGTCATATTCATATATAGACAAACGCATCTTCTTTTTTCTTTAACCTTTATTTAACTTTTCTTCAACCTCTGTCACTGGGATCGATATTGCGTAAAATAAAAACCGGGGTATTTCTTAAGGCTTTGAGATTATTTTCTACGGTTTGAGGTTATTAGCTGACAGCAGCTGGGCTGATCCTCAGTGTGTCATCTTGCTGGAGGCTGCTTCCCTACCACATACTGGCTGCCTGTGTGATGAATTAAACTCTGGGCAGGAAATTAATCTCCAGGAACCTTGACTAAACATCCCGAAGGCAATAGAGTCGGCCGGAACACTAACGCTATAAGCTAATAGACGTCCTCAAGATTTGCCTCCCTCTATCACATGTGGAACTTGAGAATAACCTTGGCTAATAGCCAGACACATGCTTTCTCTCAGGTTAGCCTGCTGGATATTAACACATCTGTTGTAATCCTTGATGAGGAATTATGTGGGAACTACCCATATATTTCCAAAAGCGAACTCGTGGCTGCTAATCTAGATGTTGTATATAATTCTTGTTGACACAAAATGTTCATGTTGCAATCACTGAAAATTCCAGTGATCGAAATAAATGGACAATTTTTTATAAAATTATTTTTTTTTTACTTTAATAATAATATAAGTGAAAAATCTTCAGTGCTGTCGCTGCCAAGAGTATCTCAATAAAGCAGTCTTGCATGCAGGCTGACACGTTTGAAAGTCGACCTTCTTCTTTACTGATATGATACTGATATATAAAACCATATTCCTTCATGCCTTGATTTCTGGGCTCATGTCACGGGCTTATGTTTTTACTATTTGACTGTAAAAACGTATGGACTATTTTGGGATTATATATACTTTTTTTCTGTCGACTTTTGAAAGTGCCTTAATGATTGATTTCTGTAGTCCCCCCCCCCCCCCCCCCGGCCTCCGGATTTCAAGGCCATTTTATACTATAGACAATTGCGCTCTGTTAAAGTTATATTATACGTTATATCGTCATGCAAAGTGCCATGGGATATAAATTATCTAATTATTTCCTCCATGCTATAAGTGCGAATGTCTGATATATATGTAATATATCACTTTGCCAGCATGACTTCGCCAAAGCGACGAGAAACAAGATCATATATAATATAGTCAAATTTGCTTTTGAATGTATATATACATGCAACGGACATCTATATATAAAAAACATGAATATATATATATATATATATATATATATTTATATATATATATATATAAGTTGAACGAGTTCTCCCTTGTTCAGTCATAAGAAGCAGGTTAAATGGGTCTGTACGACCATTAAAAGCAATGGATGTCTATGTGCACATTGCTTGTGTATAAGCAGTTGTGCTCGGTTCCATTTTAGATGGCCTAATGATATATATTATAAACCATATGGTCCAGCCTGCTTATTTCTCAGACAATATTTCAACACTATTTCCCCACCCAAACATGAATATATATGGCCATGTGAAACTAACCGGTGGACAGGGTATACTGTTCTTACAAAGGATAGGGTGGTCAATAATTGGTTGGCCTTAAGGGTCCTGGCGGGCGGCACTATTATGTTGCTTACTGGGGCATGTAATTTGGGTCTTGAACCAAGTAATAGATTTTGGTCCCTTTACATAGGAAACAGTCCCAGCAATAAGGGGTCAATTACTGTACGTCTGGACGGACTGTTTGTACAGGTCTATCGAATGTCCGTTGTGTTAAAGGAGTCTGACATTTCGCTGACGGTGTAATGGTCTTCTTTCTTGAGTAATTCCGCTTCCGGTTTTAGCTGACCTTGTCAGTTTCAAAACAAGATGATGGCGTAGACTTGTCACCTCCCACTACGGAGGGAATCCATCAACTAAGATGTATGACATAAGATCAAGCCCACTTCCAATAACGGTCTCAGATTTTAGATTTTTTTTAACATTTTTATAAAATATATGTTACTAAACACAGTAAAACCACAGAGGCTTTGTGATTGATATCTAACAGTATATATATTTTAAATAAATGTGTACTATATATACGCGTACCAGCCTGTGTATTTATTATATACTTCCATGTTATATATTATAATATCAATATGGATTTTATATGTTTTCTATAGATGTTAACACCTTAGCATGCAAGTGTTATTATTCTACCAGTTAACGGACTCGCGAGTGGGGAAAATGTTTAATTGTTTCAATAATCTATGTTTAAATGTTTGCATCTCTATACCTGTTCCTTTCGTTGTATACGAGTCCGCAGATATATTGTGTTGTTCTGGGGGGCATGTTGTGACATTAACAAAGTGGTTTCCCTGCGGGGTTTCCTCTGTAGTTTTGTATAGTACAAACTACAAAGATGTGAGCGGCAACAAATCAAATGTACCCGTGTATAGAGTAAAATAAAGACGGATAATAAAGCATGGTAACAACCGGATATGGTACATACATAAGATAAAAGGGAAAATAACGGGTGTTTTCGTATTCATTGGTTTACCCCTGTACCCAGGCCAAGTATTCTGTTTGTAAACATTTCAGCTGAGGACCTATAATGTTTATGATACATGTGGGGCTGTAGTTTGGTATACTTGCACGTGTTGGAGGTATAAATCAATGAGACACAGTTTATACATGGACATAAAGAACAACCAGGCCGTGGTGCCTGCGGGCAGTCAGGGTTGGCCATCACCTATTGTCATTGGCCGTCCAACTGGGGTGACACCGGTCTTATCACGTATATGATTTATGTGATCGGGTTTATCTCTTCATATTATAGCTCGTGTATACACATGGCCTCACATCGCCATTAGTCAAGTAAAATGACGCGGCAGGAGCAACATAGACACACACACGGTGACCCGAACCCATGTTACCTGCCGAAAATATCATACAGATGACGTGCAAGCCTCTACACGGACAGAACGCGGAGTCTCAAATAGTCATTTACTAAGACTGAATACACAGATACGCAGAGCTGGTGACATGCGCTGTGCTGGTGAATGGCAGGTCTCTCTTACGGTCAGGATGTTATAGATACGTCTGATATTGTTCTGGAGAGATGCACTACACTTGATTATTTACCTCAATCGGGTTGATAGCAAAGTCGGGCAAATCCATTTCTGCCCGGGGGGAAGACAGCATGAAGAAGTGGAACTATCTGCCACTGATTGAATAATGCCATTGGTACATACTTAGTTTTCAACAGGCTAGTAGTGGTTGAAAGCCACGCACAGATGCTATGCTTCCAAAAGACGATTTGATAAAATCGTGAGAGTCCGACTCTTGGTCAATTACCGGCACCCTGCTCTGCCCGCCCCGAACAGTGGGGTGCTCCCGCATGGCCATTTTCAAACCGCGTTACTGATTCATCATTTGACATACGAGTAAACAAAGCTATTAGGCTCTGGAACCTTATGATTTAGGGCCAGTTCAGTCGAGCCCAGGGCCAGGGACAGCAGAGGAAGATATTTATGACCAGTTGACTTTGTGATAATTGAGGATTTATACAGGACAGCTTCTAAACACGGATTACCAGGTGAGGTCAACTATTAATTGATTTATTGTACATCCGGCGAGTTTACCCTGAAATAGGGATGCTCGGTTAGACGTGAAACTTAATTACTGGCTTCAAAAGGATGGGTTTCAGAGGTAAACGGGTCTGGTCTTTTGATGGTATTAATTTAAGCCTTTATGGAATAATTGCTTTGAATGGAAGAATTATTTCTTTGGGTAATGTACTGGGGATAAATTGCTTATTTATACCTAATACAGATGACTTGATAAACTGGTAATGAAAGACTTTGGGAATGGAGATTTAACTTTTGCAGGCCAACTTGACTTTATTGCAACCCAAGGATTTAAGCTAACAGTTAAACATAATATATACTTCTTATATAATTTATATTGAATCATATTGTATCGTTAGTTATGGCCACCAAATAAATATAGAATTATGATATACTTCGTAGGTTACAAATTTAGATCATGCTAATTAGAAGCTTTTTCATTTAAATTGTATAGATAAAACACAACCCTCCATTTTCAATAATTAAATAATTCAAGTATTTTGTCTTGAAATATTTCTTTAAAGTTATAATGTATTAAATTAACAAAATAAATACCTGGCAATGTAAGCAATCAAACGTTTATAAATTGTTCAAGAATATTTCCTGTGATTGAAAAACTGGAAAGGAGACTTCAGTCAAACTTGGTTTCTTCAGTCAATCTTTACGACAGCGTCAATCGGTGGGTGTGACGCGTGTATTGAAAAGCGATCATTTTGTGTCATCGATGTTTTTAACATCTATTCAAGCTCTGTCAGTGTCCGAGACTAATCAATAGAATTTTGAGATAATTCTATGACTGAAATGTTTTGATGGGCTGTCGCAACTCCTGAGTTTACAATTCTCGAGCCCCTTGACTGCTGGCAGCATCAGGAAGTACATACTATAGTAACTATACACTTGCATTGGGCAGCTCAGCACCAAGGGCAAGATTCGTATGTCGTAGTTTGTACAGCAATGGCGGAGTAGTTTGTACAGCAATGTCAGCGTGTTATGATAAAGCCAACATTAGGTAAGCCTTAACTGGCAGAACAGCATTGCTATAATGGCAGCTTTGCTGAGGTCCGCGTCCAGATGCCCGGCATGTTCGTTTACCATTCACTTTTGCGCTGGTTTGATCTCTGGCTCTCAAAATGTTTATATAACTCGATGCAGCCGACTCCGCCAGTTTGTAGGTTGTGTGTAATCCAAGCTGACCTCTTCTCTGACCTTACGCTCTGCAAGCAGTGAACTGGCAACATCTTAAGCATCTCACATTAGCCAGGTCAACTAAAATATCACTCTGTTTCTTTGATGTTAGCGTATGTCATGATTACTGGGGCTGCTTAAAGGAAGCTGTGTTTAAATACCGCTCACTATTACCGTACACACGGGTTTATAATGGATTAATTACATTGACACTCCGCCGTTAACACCCACAAAACAGGTTATTTGTTTGGTTGTATATGTCCGTGTTCGTCATCACGGTCGTTTGTTCACCTTTGTACATTAGTCCATAGGTTTACAATGGAGTCATTATTATCAGATTTTATCTTGGAATTAAATTATCTGAAATAATTTACTTGTCACTGATCTAGCCTTGGTCCCTTTTACTTGCGTGAACCGTATCACTCACAGTGAGTCCTTGACTAATGGTTAAACATTAAAGCTGAAATAAGCTGAAAATGCACTTTAAGTATATATCAGGCGTGGATGCATGGAACTATTACAGGTCCAGGAATTTAGTTTGATATATAATGAAACAGGGATGACACTTGCAACTCAGCATAAACAGCTGATTGTAAAATGATGCATGACACTGGCAGCCACTGCAGGTTACAAAGCACTGGTGTGATTTGGCCCGTCCAGTCAGTGTCAGCCAACACGTGTATATCCGTACACATGTGTATACTTTTACTTAACCTGCAAATAATCAGCCGAGTATTTATATGCAAGGCATGCGTATAATCACCCTGTGACGTAATAAATTAGGTAACAACTCTACACACACTGTATGTGTATACCTATACAGTAATGGAACCCCGCTTCTTTCCAATCGTAGGTTATTAAAACATGACGACTGAACCAAACTAAATCTGTTATGACTGATAACACCATGACAAGTTTATTCATACATTACATAACATAACATAACATCACATCAACGTTTCAGCAGTTTCTCCTGTTAACGATTTCCACAATGTTAGAATCTTATCATTGAGGATAACGTTAAATATATTTAAATTAATTTCTGGTTAATTTTGACGATAAAGTTATTTGAAAAAAAGACATGGCGTCATTCGTACCTTTATTCATTATCACTTAAGACTTTTTTTTTAATTAATATGAAATAGATGTGAAATAGGGCTTTACTATGAGCAGATTTGCTTGGTTATAATACGAAGCCCCATCTCCCCGCCCCTCCCAGTCTCACTCACTCACTCACTCTCTCTCTGTCTGTCTGTCTCTCTCTCTCTCTCTCTCTCTCTCTCTCAAACACACCCACCCACTCACTCATGTATTTGCAAAATTTATTTCAATTTAAAAATTGCAGCAGTTTTTGCACATATTTGTATAAATGGTCATAATCTTTAATGTTTTGCAATACACCCATTTCTGTAAGAATATATATATATTTGTCAAGATCCCTCTTCATATATTATAAGCAAAACTAGACAATATCTATAACATACCCAAGTGATTCATAATTTGTTTTATTCCAACCGCCTGTCTACTGTCGTGAAATGTCTAGGGGAATGAATAAAGAAATCCTGTAGACAGGAAATCTGATTACTGTGTTGCCTGCATAGAGGCAAGGATAAACTTTCCCACAGCTCTTAGCGGATACTTGAATAGATATATATATATGGACGCTATTAAATCGGACGCTATTAAAATGGACGCAGACAGAATGACGCCATGAAAATGGAACTGAGTAGTTGGAAACTATATTTACTTGGACGCTATCTGAATAGTTCGTAACAAAGAGATTAAAATTATATTTAACAATAAAATAATTTAACATATATCGTTAGCTAAACCATGATGAACGTGTGTTGACAGATATCAACAGGGTTTGCATGGTTCCTGTACATGTAGTTGTCATTGAAGAAATGTAGTTTCGCCAGAGAAAAACACCTGCGCGGAGACAAAAAAAGCATATACACTTTTCCTCATCAACTTTGTGACAGTAAGACAGAATAAACGTCATTCAGTATCAGCTGCAAAGGATGTCTTTGAGGTCATGTTTTTCAGCACGCCCTCTGTACTAATTTGTAAAAACTACTTTCATGTGTGTTGGTGATTTAACTGCACAGCTCAATGCCCCAGGGCACAGATAAACCGAGAACAACATTAAAGGTTAAGGCACCCACAACCCCCTGAAGTGACATCAACTGCAATCAACCATGACAGCTGCACTAAACCGTGATATAAATCACTGATATTTTTAGACGTTCCCTTAATTTATGGCACTAAATCTTTCAGTCCATACTCGTTATTTTTTATACGCGTACAGGATAAAAATAATGTATGAACCAAGATAACAACCAACAAAGAGTCATGGACGTAAAGATACAACGTAAAATTATAAATCTCTGCATGGGAGGCCGAAGTTGGTGGTCTGTACCCTTTATATTATAACACCTCAGATGCATATATATATATATATATATATATATACATATATAATCAGCAGCCAGTCACTTTTAATGTCTAGCATATTGTTACCTGTTAACTCCCATGGATTTGATTCAAACTGCAGTATAAATATAACTGCATTTATGAAGAAATCTATTGTAACATCGATTTGTCCTAATCGATATGTAACAAACCTAAATGACTGTGAAGTTTACATTGGCAGCAAGCGTACAGAAAGTGATACTCCTCCTAACACCTTTGCTGTTAACGCAAGTAGGGGAGTTGTATAGAGGTAATGATTAGCTTATTGATTAGGGCTTCGTGTTCTCAATACGTTGTACATAACAGGAGCTGTAATTTCCATTACTGCCCTGACAACCGTAACAAACTTATGCAATATCTATTTGTACGTTTCCCCGCCCCTTGGCTAAATGGCTCGGCACTTGTACATGGTTATTGAGTATACCGGAGAATAATATGACAGCTCTTGTATGGACAGACTGTCCAAGACCGGATACATTAAGACTGATCAATCCATGTAGCATGCTCAACCAGCCCGTGTATCAACCTGTGCCCAAACCACGTGCAGACAGCCGATCCATTTCACGTGGGAATATGCATTTTTAGAATCATTTTGACGCTACCATTCATTTATCTTACTTTGAAATCTACAGTCCCGCTACAGGTGCTCGGGTATGAAACAGTGCCACAGAAAATCAAGACTCATGGCGTTGGTCTCTTTTAAGTAATTCTTTTGGTTACGCGAGCCAATATAAATTATTGGTTTGCATGCATGAAGAAGGGACCCCTTTGTAGAAAGATGGATAGGTCCGAAGGAAACAAAAGCCAGCCCTCATTTATTTTGTATGAGAATAGCAAGCAAATGTAAGATTAGCGCCAGAAACTAGAGTATGCATGTATACTGTAGTGTGATGTTTATAAAAAAAAGAATAAATGCAATTATAATTAAATAATTTAAATAAATGGAGACTGGCACGTGTTCTCAGGTTAACCATAAGTATATATATATATATATATATATATATATATATATATATATATATATATATATATGCCACTCTTATTATTGGCCTAATGAACATGCAAGTATATATCTTTCGGGAATTGATTTTTTAAAAGGTCATAAAATTTGTATTAATGTAAGAAAATCACATAATATGTAAGCCCTTTTAACTCTAATGGGATCTTTGTTCCTTAATGTATGATACTCTGCACCACTGGTAGGTTGATTATCGTACCCTTCGGTAAGCAGAAATGTACTCAACTAACGCGACATCGCAACTTGCTACATGATACCGGTACTGTAGGCAGGGGTCCAGCAGTGTGCACGGCTGCTGATTTTTTGCCTAGACAAGCAGCGCCATCTGTTGAGTGTTTTTTTAATCCGATCACAAAGTTCTTTTCCCTTATTAAATGTATGGATTTTACCAATTTTAGCGTGTGCATATTACCCGTTTATGGAAAAGTGACAAGTACTGTGTTTGCGTCTAACTTTGGAATTGCTCTTGTTACATAAAATTAGTAAAATCACTGAAAAGCGCAACAAATCCATCTGTTCTTCTTTGAGAAGGACTTTGTTAATAAGGCCTATAATATTAAAATAGAAAGTTAAATATGGATATTTGTAGATTAGACATTGAGCCTACTATAAAATGAATTTCATTCGGAATTAAATGGGGAATTTGTAAAACAAGCACGTGTGAGTTACGCAATACGTGCAGGATTTACTCTGCAGGATTGGTAATGGCTGGAATTTTAAACGCGTATTTATGACTGTATATTTGGAATATGTACGCGTCAGTCTCGTTCATTATGAAACAGGGTTGTTGAAACCAATGTAAGCCAGATATTATAACAAAATTCTGTGGTACATTCAAACGTTCATCTAGAAATAAAACAAAGATACTTTTTTAAATCTGATTGTTAATGACATTTTAACAAATAAATCATTTCAGGGCCGAAGATATGATTAAAACTTTATGTGGAATATCTGCTGACCCTATATTACAAAATGGAATCGTCCTTTGTGTTGGGGGATGGGGAGAGTGAAGAATTTCCGTGACGACAGGATTCCGTCAAGTGCGGTGTTTCAGGAAGGAAGACCCGCTAGTTTGAACCTATGAGAGGTACTTGCTCACAATATGAATACATGTGGGTCGGCGCTAAGCGCCTTCCACCCATTTTGTACATAATCCATGTCAGACGCGCCCCTTCCTTTGATCTTGCAAGATTATCAGTTGTTTTTCTTACTTGACGAATGGTTGCCCCTCTCGACCCGCGTGGCCCTTGGATGTCTCCCCGTCACTGGGCTTATATCTGGTGTATGGCACAAAGTCCACCCCAAGTTAGCGCCTCGAGCCTCCTCAAGACCACATTTGCAAGTGTCACACGGGGCTTACATTGCGGTCTAGGTGCTTTATTATATTCTGACCAAATTGTCGTGTTCGTCGTACTGTATTGAGAATCTCGGAGTACTGTTCAGCGTTCACGTCGTCTTTTAAATTTGCACGTGAGCTTAGGTTGGTTTGGTCAAAGGGATTTTCCGCTCAAAAGGAGCCATCATACGAGTGTAGACAAACGACTCGACATATAAGCAACAAGGGGCCGGGGCTTTACTCATGCATGTGTATTCTCGAATCTGATGTTAGGTCAGCCATGCCCCCGTGTTCCGAGTGGACTACAAGTGAATGTTTGGTCTGCCCCAATGGCTAGCGAGGGTCAGTGGCTGACCTGTTCTGGGTGCAGTGGTGAATGTGTCGGCCATGGGTGAGGGACACCTGGAAAGTACGCAGGCTTCTCCAATCCCTCAGCCAGTCGCTGGTCATGTGGTCATTGTGCTAAATTGGTGTTTGTGGGTAAACAAACGGACTCGCGATCAATTGTGCACACATGCCAAAAAGAATTGACCTACAAGCTGGGCACAGGCAGATTGGCACATACAGATTAGGCCAATAGATTGGCTTCATCATGTTGTGCTAACTGGTGATGATAAAACAGGGACCTATAGGAACGGGCAACCCCAACTCTGTAGGGATTACTCCCTAGGACTTTCATCATCAAGCGGAGTACAACTTGGACTGCCCATTGACTAAGAAAGCTAGGGTTGGTTGGGCAGATAGCCCCCTGTTGTTTTCGCATGGGATTACAAACCGTTGCAAGGTTGGGGGAGCATCCTAATTGAAAGTGTCAGATAGCAGGGGTTTCCCAGTTTGACAAATTCCACGACTAGGGTACCAGAGCTTTAATAGAGGGTGTGCTTAGTTATATTTGGCATATTCACTGACGTGAACTCGGAGAGTGTGGATGCTTACCTTGCCCAAGGAATTACTTGTGAAGTGCTGTCCGCGAAACACCATTACATCCGAGAATTTTATTGTTTCTTGAAATCTGCAAGAGGAATGTGTTAACTCAGTGCAGCTTTGTACTGTCATGTCATAAGACGGATCTGTACAGATCCAGTATAAAAGGTTTGTGATTCAACTGTCAATTTTTATTTTATTTCTGTAAATGGCAAAAAAAAGTTAAATAGATTTTGTTGTTTGTAGACAATTATTCAGATACGTATCAGTTAATTTTACTATTTTTCTAAGTTTTAATTTTTCAGTACATTACATGTTAAAGTTTAAATGATGTATTCAGTATAAGAAGACTAAATTTATCAAACTAAATTAACACATTACTTTGCTATAAAATATACAGTTTGATCACTCATCTAAATAGCTGAAAGCTTTGTTAGAATAATCTGAACAAATATATTTTAAATTGCCAGTTTTTGTGACTATGGGTTGCAGAGGTAACCCTTTCAGTAAAATAATTACAACTTTTAAGGACAAATAAAAAAAATTGAACAGCAGATATATGAAAATTGAGTTAATACTATTACAAAATTAACATTGGTGTATTTTGGTTCTGTTCAGTTTCTTTTTGGAATTAAATAGAGCGTAGTGTTCCCAATTCAAAATGTATAGAGTGGTAGTAAATTATTTTTGTGAATGTAACTCCTGCAAATAATCAATACAACATTGTGCACGGATCTGTACAGATCCAGCATAAAAGGTTTGTGATTCAACTGTCAAATTTTATTTCTTTTCTGTAAATGGCAAAAAAAGTTAATAGATTTTGTTGTTTGTAGACAATTATTCAGATACGTATCAGTTAAATTTACTATTTTTCTAAGTTTTAATTTTTCAGTACATTACATGTTAAAGTTTAAATGATGTATTCAGTATAAGAAGACTAAATGTATCAAACTAAATTAACACATTACTTTGCAATAAAATATACAGATTGATCACTCATCTAAATAGCTGAAAGCTTTGTTAGAATAATCTGAACAAATATATTTTAAATTGCCAGTTTTTGTGACTATGGGTTGCAGAGGTAACCCTTTCAGTAAAATAATTACAACTTTTAAGGACTAATAAAAAAAATTGAACAGCAGATATATGAAAATTGAGTTAATACTATTACAAAATTAACATTGGTGTATTTTGGTTCTGTTCGGTTTCTTTTTGGAATTAAATAGAGCGTAGTGTTCCCAATTCAAAATGTATAGAGTGGTAGTAAATCATGTTTGTGAATGTAACTTCTGCAAATAATCAATACAACATTGTGGGATGGCTTTTAAGGCATATGACAGTCAACAGAGTTATACATCACCTCAACATGCATACAGTATATAAACAGAATTCTATTGTCACAAAACTTGTGAAGTGTCTACATGAATCCTCACACCTGTGCAGGTAGCCTGGTGTGTGGTTGATGTTAAGGCCAGGTGAGTCATTGACAAGGACATGTTTCCAGGAGTTGTAGTAACATATGTATATTGATATTCTGTCATATTATGCTGGCACTTGTTGTATACATAAAAATTGTTTTCTGTTGTTCTGTTGGTTTTGTAATTTTTCCTGTGATGGAGTGCATTTATTATGGACGATGAAGCAGCCTGTCAGTCTTATATTGAAGATGTATTTTTTTTTCAGTGTCAGTCATGATGAGTTTATTCAAAGTTTGATAAATGTTTTATATTTCCATTTTCAGATCATAAGTGTCAGGATGTTGAGGGTTTTGGCCCAGGTGTTACTTCTGTGGACAGTGGTGGAATTAACATGGGCTAGAGGTAAGAGGAATTAAGTCTATCTCTCTCTCTCTTTCTGACACACACTCACTCTTTCTCTCTCTCATAATTATATATATCTGGATGAAAGCAGGAGGGAGGGAGAGAACAATGCATATACATAATGGTAATATTCAAAATCTTGTACTGTGTAACATTTTGAGTTGTTAATGTCACAAATATAAACATGAAAAAGTCAGGTGTATATATTACACCAACGTGAGGCAAAGGTTTTCTATAGTAAACATTTCTAATATATTCCGCTCAATTTTCCCAGCAAATTAGTTGCTGAATTCGCATTTTGAGCAGCAATGAGAATACAAAAGGGATTCAAAATCAAGTAAAATGATTTTAAAATTTGATTAAACTAGGATTATATTGATATTGTGATCCTAGTGGCCCTACATGGTACACAACAATGGATGCCAAGGATGGCATTTTGTATCACAACACTAACATAGTTTATTGGAAGAAAATATCTGTTTGGACAACATAGCTTGCTTTAGGGTATCTTAAGGATGTGGTTGATGAGGATACAGAGTATCCTCACACACAGGATGTGAAAGAATAATACAGGATCACACAGACTATTGTTACAAGTGGCAAGCAGGAAATTTTGTACCCAGAACATGACACTTATAAATGGCTTAATTTACACTGTCATCAATAGAATAGATTGGGGAGTCCTTTCGCGCTTCCACCTCGAAGTACTAAACCAATTTGGGTTTAACTGAGCACACTCCAATTAACTGGATACCAACGTGGGGGGTTTCTAATTAGTGGTGTGCTGAACACCCTAATTGCTTAAGTAACATGAGGTAATTCAGTAAACATTGTACATGCATGTATTGTACATTCATCAGTGACACTACAAATTGTGAAGGAGTTTTAACCACTTTTTTGTTTTGTGTGAACAAATATCTGAACTGTTTTACTAACTCATTGACAGTAAAATTATTTTCTTTTAAAACTGAGAATGTAGCTTCATGGAATCAAATCCTTTAAAACTTTAAATATATTAAAATCCCTGGAATCTTTAATTATAATAAATTTAAATGTATAAATGAGTATAAATATTTTTGGTGCCCTTTAAATTCCAGCAATTTCACATTTTATGAATATTAGAATATTTTTGTAACCCTTTAATTTCCAGCAATTTTACACCATAAATATTAATCTTTAGCAATATATAAATTAAATTTGATAGACCATATCTGTTAATGCTTTTCCCAATGGTGTACTTCAACGCAGGTTGGGCTGTTGTGATGATTGTAGCGTTTGGGAATTGATTGAGAGTTGCATATCATCATCACAATGTAAAAGTGCTCTCCAGAGTAATGGATAATCAAGTTAACAGCATGCAAGATATGGGTGGTATTGATTAGAATAATTAATAATGACCAGATATATTGATATATGTGAGAGTGCCGGGATACCTAGTGAGCATAAGTATTTATCCTAATCGTGTGAACTCCCTGGACAGAAATCAAGTGAACCTTAAGTGGCCAAGTAAAGAAAACAAGACATAAAACATGTAACTGTGGTCCTTATTGAGTTGTTCAACAAGCAGTCTCAAGTGGGGGCCAATACACAGAGAATGGTTTTATGGTGTGGAGGCTATAAAAGTCTAATGGGCCAATAATGGCAGCCGGTTAACCCCACAGCCTACTGTTATTATGGCCATGGTTGTTGCAGGCCCATCATGTAAATCACAGTAGCACTCCGGCCTGCCAACATAGTTTACGCTGGTTGTATAATAAAATTCTCAGCCTGTTGGTGATGCGTTGATAGGCTGCAGGGCTTGCATGTTTATTTATAGTCCCTCAGACTGTCACCCTGGTATTCTGGGCAGAATTTTGCCACTGACCTGAGATGCCTTCACACATCATACATTTTTAGCTCATCTGACTTCTGGCTTCATCAGTCTACACTGGTAGTCTTTCATCTGTTGAACAGTTTGAATTTGTTTTCACAATGGCAAAAATGGCACTTGATATGTTTAGCACACAGGCAGTCTCATTTGTGATGATGTTTTCTGTTGAGATTCCCTCGCAGTCGCTCTGTTTATATAGCTCATAAGATGGTTGCAGGATGGATTATAAGTTTATTCTATAAAAATATAAACAAAAGTATGTTAAATTTGGCAAATCCAGAGGTATATATATTTTGCTTTACAGTCATTTGGATTAACACTTCCTGTATGAAAATTTCTAAATCTGAGAAAGTTTTAAGAGATCTTTGATCTCAATTTTACTATTTTAGTCAATTAACCTATCATTTATGTTCAGGCACTTGTAGTTTAAATCAATATGAATTCTTGAAAGCTAAGGTAAAAGAGTGTTGGACTTAAAATGTTTAGGGTTTATTCCAGTTTCAAATTATTTGATAAGCAGAGAATGTTACTGTTTGGATCTGTTTTGTAGAATTTAGTTTTATTTGTTACATATAACTAAATATTATGAAAATTATGCAGCTAAACATCTCGGTGCATGCATGAAATAAAGCAGTTTGTAATTTTGTTTTTACTATCTTTTTAACCTTGTGTACAAGCTTTTTGTCCCCTCTAGCTATGCAAAGAGATCCTGGGATTATCAGATAATCACAAACATTAAGACTCAAAATATGTTTGGTATTTTACTGAAAGATGTTAAGTAAAAATATTTACAGGAAGCCTAGATAAATCCCTTAGATATATGACAGGTCTTAAACCTGTAGGTTAATGCACTGAAGTTATGTCAGATTATAGACCTGTGACAGAGGGTTGTTTATACACATGGTGCTTGTTCATATTAGTGAGGCTGTCAGTGGTTTCAGCAAGGTGTGGTCCTGGCATGGGGGAGGGGTAGCAGACAATTCAGTGGGGAACGGGGAGGGGACATGCAGGTTCATTGATCGAGTTCTCCTCCCATGAATGCTGTGACAGTGACAGGCTGTGACAGCTGAAAGGTGGACTGTAACATCAACAGATCACAACCCGGGAGCCAGTCAGTATTTTTCTCAGCTGCTGCTAGAAAAACACAAACCCACCCCACATATGGTCTGCCCACCCTGAAGAGGTGGCTAGCAGATCAGTGAGATCCAGGGCCATATGGTCAGCCTACCCGCCATAATAATCATACTGATTGGTGCTAATCTTGTCTCTAATGGCTCCATTGTCCAGCCCCTGTTGTATCTGACTGGTAATCATACACAGGCGATCACCTGTCACCTGCACCTCTGCAGCTCGTCAACTGTCAGAGCGCTGGAGACGGCCAGGGGGATGCTTTGTCACACATAACATAACCACTTCTTTTCAGCTGCCGAACCCACAGTGGGTATCCTGGCTTTTAGACACTCCATCCCAGCAGGGGGAGCCTGCAAACTGCGTTAAAATATTTTTGCAATTTTCACATGTTGGAATCTCATCAAAAAAGCCCTGAGCGATCGTGTTTGGTTTCACCATGATTAAACTCTTGACAACCAATGGCAGGATGTGCTATGTGGAGAGCTCTGCCCTTGAAGTGCTATTTATAAAAGATCCATGCTGGTTCCTGCTCCGTCTAACGACAGGGGCCGGGTACAAGGAGGATGGTACAAGGAAAAATGGCCCAGCAGTCAACTTGGTTTTTAGCTGTCTGTTTACAGAATGCTCTTGGTAAACCTGATGGACAAGGTTTGGTCCCGGGATCAGGGGGTGTGTATGTAAAAACTTGGCAACCAGACTGTCTTATCAAGCTTTTGTGGAGTTCATATGTTTCTGTGAACCCCATACAGTGGTAGGCCGAGAACACCTGTCATGGCAGATGTTTTGTAATTATAATAATGCTGAAACACTGGTTTGTTCCAGTGGGAGGCCCTGCATGGTGTTCAATTATATCTGATCCCTGCGGGCCTGAATTTTACTGTTGAACTGCACCTATGTTTAATCATTCACAGTAAAACCTGACTTTGTGACCAGCTTTGTACCGTGACCACACTTCTGTGATGACCGCAATTCTTGGTCCATATATGTAGCATAAAATAATGTAAATATATTGATGTTTTCTAGTATAACTTAATATGATCGCCAACATAAGGACCAGGATTTACTGGCAGAAGATGAGGCTGATGGATGAATGAGGGTATCAGCCTGAGATAGGTTAATTCAGGAAAATGTCTGCTTGTTTTTATACATCATTTTATAGATTTGACATACATGTATAATAATGATGCACTATGTATCATCGGCTGATTTGCACATTTTATATGGCACATTTAATTGGTGTTGGAGAGATTCAGAGGTTACCAATTACATAGAAGAGCGAGGTAAAATGAAATAATTAGAACAATGGGACTTTGATACTTTTAGCTATAAAGCAGTTTGGCAAATAAAGGGATGGCAAATAGATGAGGGTGTACTGTACTTCATAAATGGAATAGCATGACCACTTTTAGTGGTCTCTAAAGTGGTCACATATAAGCTTAGTGAGAGGGTATAATACACTTTTCAAGTGAACAGGATGAGCAAATCAGAGTGTTTTAAATGGGGAAGTGTTATCAGGGCCTTTGGACCGCCCAAGAGACTGATGGGTATGACATCCTTTGATGTGATTGGGATGACATCTCTTATCAGTTTGGTATGTCCAGTACTGTACAAGATATGTCAATATCACAGGGTATCTGATAAGGTCACAGGAGTCTAGGTGCATGAGGAACTAGTACAACACCGTTTACATGTGAGAGACATGGTTCCGGATTTGATCCCATCTGTCTTGGGAAGGCATGCTCAGTGATTTTTGAACATGTCACCGTAACCCTCACTCTTATTATAAGGACTAAATTGATGTATTGATATATTTACACAAGAGGATGAAAACAGGCATCATTGGCACTTACAAGAGTCTTTGCAATTATTCATACATGTATAAAAAGATATAATCAATGATGGCTTTTACAAGAATCAATAAAAGAAACTCCAAAAATAATAGCCTTTACATTGGCCTCATCCAGACAATATGGTACATCTATAATTGCTTAACTGTGGCTGTGTTGCTATCAGACCAAATTATTTTTTTTATAAATTTACAATCTTTTTTAAAATAGTTAAATAATATTTCATCATGTATTTCTTGCTGATAATTGACTCTGACATTTCTCTGGAAAGTAAGCTCTAGTTATATTTATTATCATTAGTGAGTCTGGTTCAGTCAATAGTGTAACCATTTCTCCTGATAAGAAATCATGCTTGTCAAGCCTGCGCAAAAGATAGTCGTGCATATAAGCAGTATATAATGCATATATACATTAAAGTCCTATTAATTCTCTTGTAAAAGAGTTTGGGTATGAATCTGTCCCACTTTACTTTAAACCACTTACAATGAGACATCTGCTACAGGCTGCAGGCTGTGTAGTAAGTAAGATGGTGAACCTGCCAATGTTGGGGAAACTGGAGAGATTCCTTTTCTCGGGGAAGGATTGATTGAAAAAGCTGTGAGTTGCTGCAGCTGGCCAAGTCCCTTGTAGAGATGCTGCCGTGAAACTTGACAGCTGGCTGTTTAGTGATCTTGATAGAACAGCAATGGCAGTAGCTGCCAGTACTGATGCTGGCTGTTTATTGAAACATGCAAACTATTCTGGGTATACACAGGCGTCAGGTTGCTTGGAAGCCACTCCATTGTTGTACTGCCCAGATAACAGTACTACTTGGAATGTTTGTGGAGAGACTGCTGTCAAAGCAAGCTTTGTAACATACAGTAGCTAAAGGTCATTCATAGTTCACCAACAGGTGTTGATAAAATACACACTGCACTATCAGAGGATGATTAAGTTTAAGTTTAGGAGAAAGGTTATGGTAAAACCTTTAGTTCAAAACTGAGTTTTAATTGGACTTAAAACCCATCGTGCACCATTATGTATATGCACATGTAATGCATGAAAACTTGCTAGGATGGTTATTGGTATCATTGGTAGGTAAAATCCACAACCATCAGCATATATGCAGAAAATTTCTACAGAAGTGAGACTCAAATATAGGTATTTCCTGTGGCAGAAAATCATTGTCTGTTGTTGGACGCAGGAATGCTCTTTTGGCATGGATTTGGTAGGAAAGGACCACAAGATTTATGTGTTGGCGGTAGATCACTGGAGACTTCTGCCATTTCACAAATAGACATTTATGTATAGACACTATTTCATGACAGTTTCCCACACTTTTTTTACCTGTAATTACAGGCACATTAGTTGATTTGATAGGGAGGTTTTGGTGGAGATGGGGGGGGGGGGGGGGAGCAGTAGATTTGATTATGGCTAACCACAATCTGTCAGTCAGCCTCTGTGAAATCTTTACAGCCCAAGAGAGTGAGTGAGCAATTTGTTACAGTGCTTCTAACATGTAGGAATCTTGTCAGGTAGTAAATTGAGGGGAACTATCTTCAGTGTGAGGGGGAAGACCGTTATCATCACTGAAATGGGCTACTAATAGGCAGTACTGGCACCTGATGACAGCTACTGTCGAGCTGCCCCTTCATTATAATTTATCAGACCAACCCCTGTATTTCATGGCCAGGTACAGCACACGGCCTGTCTGTGGTAGTGGTGCTGCCCTATTGACATCTGCAGGGTGGGATGGAGCCTGCTGCCTACAGAACATGTGTAAGACCATGATAATAACTGCACCAGTCAACAGGAAGCTGTTTCTCAAGCCCCAGCCCAGGCTGTGTTGTCCCCCTGGGCCTCCAGACTAGATCATAACCACAACACTTCTTTCATTTCTACTCTTAAGTCTCTCTTTTGAGATTTGGAACGAGATCACTCAGATTCACTGAGGCTGAGCCAGGGCATAAAATCCCATAATCCCAAGATCTTGACACTGCAGGTCGCAAGATGTGTTCATATTGTACAGCACCTATTGCACCATAGATCTGTGTCTGTGCAGCCCACATTTCTCAAGGGATTATGTTCCAGGATAAAGATTTTAAATTGTTATTATGTTAAAAGGGTTTGTTCACTCATTATCATGAATAATGTAAATTGTTTTAAGTTAATAAAATTTTGTGCTTGTAACATAATATTTGGGGTAAATATATACATGTACACATGGAGAAAAACTGTTCCTCATAATACATATATATGATTGTACATTAGGACCTCCAAGAGGCCTATAAACACAGGTATTGAAAATTTGAAATGCTTGTCAATATTAAGAATCATTATCAGCCTGTCCTATGGACTGTTGTACACTTAAATATTAATAACATGTAGCCTGAATGGAGTGAGTGTCTATATAGACAGCAGAGCAGAGACATTAGCATGCCAGATCATGAGTTAGGGTCTGTACATGGAGTGGGGATGAAAGATGCATGAGTCTGCTATAGATACCAAGCTTTATACCTGGGTCCCCAACACAGTGGGGGCTCGGCATATGGCTGGGGTGAATAGTGACAGATCCACTGCAGTGCATATCTGTATCTAAACAAAACACTTCTGCTCAGTATGAAGCCACAGCCATCTACTCTCCTGTGAGATACCAGAATTTTTAAAGGGTCTGGTATCCTGTGACATAGAGCCATTTTAGTGAGGGATATGGGGTGTAATTTGGTACCCCTCCCTCTCTCCTGTTTGTTTCATTTCTGTTATCTATCTACCCATGTGTGTTAAGTAATTTACAAACCTGTGAACTGTTTTCTGCAAGAAAAAAAAAATTTATGTGACTTTTTCCACTGCTAACTTGCATGAAAAGCTCTTCAGTTTTTTTTATTTCCCAGTACTTAAAATACAGATCCATCATGTTTTTTTGTAATAATAAGTATGATATGTAAAATTGCATATAATTAAGCTAAGCAACCATATATTTTGCATTAAACCATTAAATTGAAATAATGTGAAAAAGTATATAATTAGTTAATTTTAAAGTTATTTTGGGAGAAGCATGACTGCAGTTTGGCCACAAGATCTTATAATATAGTCTCATGTGCAATCAAATCCTGACACTCCTGAGTGATTAATATTCAAACTTTGTGTTATGATTTATATCACTGAAAATAACTAAGTTAGTCTGTTAGCAAGACTGCAACTGCAAACTTTTTATAGACTAATCATGAAAAAGTGGTTTGATTAATTTCTTGTAAAGGTACATCCATTCGTTCAATAATTGTGGAAATTAGATGGACATGCCATAATGGGGTATCAGCATGTATATAGGGAGCCATCACTTCATAATGGATGTCAGTTTGTAGTCCTGTGACTTGAGGTGCACAAGGGTTACCTCTCAGAAGGTCCACTGACCTAGCTTACCAGAATGTTATCACTCTTGTGAGCTTGTTCTCTTAGCCCTTTGATTATCACAATCTTGACCCTTGCATTATCAGCAACTCCAGCTCCTGTCAGGATTAGCCTATCAGTGGCGATGTTGGTCTCCATCTGGCACTCGGGACAAGTGACAGGTCCTCAAGAACTGTTAATATGGACAAAACTAGGCCTGAAGTAGGGATTATTGGAAATTAATGTGACAAATTAACAACTATTTCATATAATTTTATACTTTATTTAGTTCTTTAGTGTTTACAAGCTGTCCTGTATATTTTCATACAAACTGTATATTATAATTGATACAAACATATTATGAGCTCTTAGAACTTTACATGATTCAATTTATGTAAAATTGAGTAAAGTTTAATTCTAGCAGTGTATTTTTATATCTTTTGCTTTCAAAACAAATGCTTATAGTCTCTTATAGTATATACATAATAAATTTGAAATAATGGTAGTTTCTGTGAACATTTAATATTTTACCATTTGGAAGACATTTCTATAAACAAAATATTGGACATTTGACTAAATTATAGGTTTTATATTTTCATAATTGTGATGGCATTCATGGACAGTACATTGCAAACAAGGTTGAATGTTATGTTTATAGAATGCTTACAGGTTTTATTATAGGGCAGGGCACTGTTTCCACTACCTTGTATGCAAGAGGATACTGTTTAAAGAAAAATTCTTATAATAAATCCTGAATTGTAGAAAAATACTGCAGACTGCCTGTTAATAGTTTAAAAGCTCATCATTGACTAAATAATATACCTATTGTAGATCAATAATTTAGGTTAAAGTGTGCAACTTTTCACTCTGTGTCAGAGTGAGCTAAGTTTACTAAGACGTTGGTTACACATGTTGAACATAAGATGTACATACTATATACTATATGACAATGCACAACTGTTCTCCTTGTACATTTATTGGTAGCTGTATATATGTTAAGTATGTGTTACTGTACATTAAATGCATGATTGATTTTACACAGGGCCTGATACAAATGTTCACTTGGTAACAGTAGAAGAGCTGTTACTTGGACAAATGCATGCTTTTAAATATCTGTATTTATAAGTTGTAAATTGATTTCTTCTTCAGGCCCACCTAGGATTTCAAGCCCAGTGAATCACCAGCCATTGATCGCTCGAGCAGGAGCTACAATCCGATTAGTGTGTCCAATAGAAGCTGACCCTCCTCCTCTGGTGTCCTGGACGAAAGATGGCAAGTCCATTCATGACGGTTGGGAGCGTTTCCGAAAGACAAACCGTGGCCTAAAGATTAAAGAACTGAATGAGGAAGATGCCGGCACGTACCAGTGCCGTGCGGTGAATGGATTTGGGAGCGTCGATGTCCAGTATCAGCTGTTTGTCATGCGTAAGTCCGCTATTTTTTATGCAAGAGGTAAAAGTTTTATGCGTCTAAGAGACGATCCATTATGTGTTATTAGTCCCCCATTTCTGATTCTAATGTTTTATTGCCTGTCATGTGTTGACGAGTCATTAGCTGCAGGCTGATGTCCTAGATTTAATTAAGTCTGTGTTTAATAACCCAAGGGGGCGGAGTGATTTATTAAGTGGCTGAAATTACAGCATTTATACAGAATAAGTGGAGATAATGAAGATTTAAGATTTACATGTTACAGATACAGAAATGGATTGGTCAGTATCTAATCTGTACAGGCCAAGCTCTAAATTGTTCATAGAAGATTTAAAAGCAGAGGAGAAATTCTTTTTCTGTAAACTGAATGTTTGAAAGGTTCAGATACAAAAAACCTTACTTTAATGAGTTTGCCAGCCTGGTGGGATTACAGAGAAAAAGAGCGCAGGAAGTTGATGGACAGGTTAAAAACTTATTCATTTTAATGGTCTGTGGACATTTTTTCAAAGGAGCAATCAGGGAAATAGTAAAATTTCACATTATCAGCCCAGAGACTTGATTGTTCAGAGTAAAATTACTTTTGCTTATTGCATTTCCAACAAAGCTATTTGGTTCACAATTACCAGCAGGACTGAACACAAGATGACATAATGGCAGTAAACCACCATTGAACAAATCTCTATTTGGATTTGCTGGCATTTGTGTCAATCATTCCTCTTTATTTGTCTGGAAAAAAGACATTTGCGGAGTTTGAAGTTTTTTATAGACAGTTATGATGAAAAGGTTCGGAACATAATGCACTGACAGGATGACACACTAATAGCTGCTATGAAAATTCCAGATGAGCTGTGATTGGCACAAACCATCCCAGTAGTATGCTAACTCCCACAAGGGGGCCAGGGATGCAGAGAGATACTGAATAGAAAGAGTCTATCCTATCTCAATTAGAATAGTGAGTATCCCTTCATCCTAGCGGGGAAGCTGACAGGCATGCACATGTCAGATAACTATTATGTGAATATTGCATCACCTTAGAGCACATGCTTGCTTGAATTAACAAATAGTCCATGCTTTTGTGCTAGTCAAATGGCAGGGCCAGCAGGGGTTTGTGTTATGATGGTGCTGTAAGCAGAGTCTGAGATTTCCAAAGCCACTACTGTGGAAATGTCATGCATTCTGTGGGTTTGTTTTGATTTAGTATTACATCAGTGTGGGGTTCTCTGGTAAACCAGGGATAAATTGGTTTCAGATCCATGTCGTTTTATAGACAGGTGTTGAACAGTGAGGGCCTGTGTAAGGTTACTTGTCAGCGGAGGATTATCCATTGAGGCTAATTATTATGGTATATATATTAGGTCCTTGTGCAACATTTGAGCCAAAGCATTGACTCAGTCTATGGTTATAAGCAACAGTTACATATGATTATGTAACATCATCACATGTTGGTCATATGTTTGTAGCTTTTATTGTGAGCATGTGTTATAAGCTGTACCAAAATAACATATCCCTGTTTGCTGAAATCAACAGATTAAAAAAATAGGGGTTACAAAGCCCCACCTGGAAAAAACCCAAGGGCAAAAACCACCATAGACAGAACACAGTGCTCCACGTGAGTGGGACAACCTTAAAATCTGACATCATTATTTGACAAACATTTATCCAGATGCAGGCTTTGTCCTGCACCCAAAAATACATTTGAGTAGAAACAAGGAAGAAATAGTGAATCAGGCCCTCCATTCCATCTGTTGTGTTATTTCTGTTTTTCTGTACACAATACCAGCACATGATTCAGAAACTCAGTATTGTGAAAAAAGATCCCGCTGAGGAGAACCAGATAAAGCTGACTCTGCAGGAATCTGCGGTTGACAGCTGAGCTCGGCATTTGATGCTTATCTCAGCGATGTTTGATCATGGAGAGTAAGTGGAGGGAAAACCAGCAGAGGGATGGAATCTACGCAAACCAACAAACAGCATGCTGGCCGATGTAATTCACTGATTGCCTTTTAGGTTATGGTTATTTATATAAACAGCTAAGGTCTGGTTTGCTGCTGTTAGAGACTGGTGCTGAATGGGGAGTTCTGCTGGAATCATGGCTAATGATATCATTGGTTTACTGCAAAAAGTCATGTTAGCAGTAAGTCATGTCTGTATGGTTTATAATGTAAAAAATATATATTCATCCTAATGTTAGGCTTCTACTCCAAAATTCTTTATCTATACCGTTATATCAACCAGTGGCCATCTGTCCTGTCTGTAGATCTGTTTGTTTCCTTTTTGCTGTTTTAAAGTTTCAAAAGCTTTTAAAGAGGATTTTATGTGGATTTACAGTAAGTTAAGTGTAGTATTAAGCCTCAAGGCAAAGACTAAATTTTGGGGGTTGGTCTTTATCCAGATGTGGTTAATGGATAATCATTTTGTACATCTGTCTCCAAGCTGTGGGCAGTGACACCTGGTGAAAGAATTTGGTACGGTAACTGTACGGTACGGTAACACTGGTTGGTCTTTAGGCAAGTAATACTAGATTTTAAATATGATCCAGATAAAAATTTCAAGACCTGCTTGCTTCAGAAGGTCCTTAGGAGCAATCATCATCCTGCTGTGATTTTTGGGCCATTTCTCAGGCTTATTGAGTTGGGCTTGTGTTTTCTCTTTTTCCAGGACTGAGTTAAATATATGGACTATAGAGAATTCAGTTTAATCATTCTTCATTTTGAACATGAACACTTATCAAAGTGCCCCAGTTTCTCTGAATAGAAAATAAGAATATGCATTAGGTTTTGTATTGTTAGTTAGGTTAGGTCTGTTTTAGGGTCTGCCAGAATTCAGGAGATTTGGCTGGCATGCTGTACCTCCCCTGCTGAGGAACTGTTATTGTGAAATCTGGTGCTCAGTCTCTTCATCCTTTGAAGCTGTTTCAGGTCGCCCAATATTTATCAGTTTACACATGTTTGGGCCTGGCGCCTACTGTGTCCAGACTAAAGGAGGGCTCCTGCCTTAGTAGTCTTGACTGTCACCAGTTTCTGTTACGTGTCATAATGCAGAATTCCATCAGTGCTGAGGTCCCTGTCTTCAGATAGTCACTTGAAATGTGAACCTCCTCATCAGGCATGTTGTTTACATCAGCTAAATGGAACATGGTGTAATTTATTGTAATTGAGCTTGCTAATACAAATATCTGTGTTCTTAAATTGTTTAAAAAGTATTCCTTAAGTGAGGAATCTGAAATCATACCAGTTTGTTTTGACGGTTGTTTTTTTACAACTCTTGCATACCAGGGAAATCTTATGTACATGAGAACCATTTCAAATTTGTCCAAGCTGTACATGGAAGCCAGCAGGTCTAGAAGTTCGTTGGCGGTATTGTGTGTGAGTGTTTATAATAGGGGCCAGTGGCTGTGTTGGGTTTCATGGCTTCCAGTCCCCCTGTTCACCTGTGAGCTGTTGTTGTTTGAAGAAGCCTTTGATCTAGCCCGCCACCCCATTCACCATCCATGTCAGTGTGTTTGGCTGACTCTGTCTGATTGTGGTACATGCAGGACTCAAATACACTCAGGATAATGCATTCAATGTATATTCCCCTGACAGATGAGCTGGGGACTTCTCATAAGTGTTTACTAGCACTGGGAAGGCTGGGTCAGATTGCTTGATCAATGTCTTACTATGGTCATGAAAGGTGCCCCCTGGTTGAGAGGGCTCTAACTCAACAATATATGCACACAGATCTTAACAGGGTTGGAGTGAACTAACTACATGTACATAGTCCACAACCATTCTATAAGTACTTCTGCAGGTGCTTCACCGTAAAACCCTTTCTCCTTAATGGTTGTTGATTGAAGGGCAGAGGTTGTTTTCAACAGCCTTATTTAAATCCAAGTCCTTTCAGGAGTATTTCTCATTTACGGCTATAAAGCCATGTCCCAGTGGCAAGTATAACTGACATAGGTTTAATGTTACATAATATTTACGTTTTATCAAAGGGTATGCTGATAATTTATTGTCTCTAGGTTAACAGCACCAATGGCACAAACATCAGGTGTTTCTGTTTGTTTGTTTATCCTTGATTGCTTTTCCCCCAATACTTTATTTGGGAAGGTCAGAGGGTAAGATTTGGGGATGGGACAGGGTAGAATTAGCTGTGTCAGAGCTGATAACCAGTCATATGAAATACAGCCATTATTGAATGAAGTAGTGTTTTCATCCGCCATAATTTTATTCAGGCAAAAGTCTGATTGCTTGGAGGGCTTGAATGTGGGGTTGGAGGGTTGGAACTCATAGCAGTTATGATGCACTAATCCAGAACCAGAGACAGGTGAGGTGCTGCCCAGACACAGATGGTTTGTTTGATGAGGAGTTCTCTAGTTTCTGCTCAGGCCAGAGGTGATCCCAAACAAATTGGTGTGGTGTTAAGATCAATTGGGTCAGGTCCTGAAGGCCTGCTCATCCCAGAAACAAGAACAGTCAGCATCCAGGAAGAGAGCTGGACATTCTCAGCTGATCCTGATGATAGACTAGCCCTCACTGCTGTGGAGGCCTTTACGGGCTGATTATGACCTGCTGAGCTGTGTGGTTGGCCCACCAACATACCTGTATCTACCATGTGGCCTTAATTTATGGAGGACTGAAAGGTTCATCTTGAAATAGGAGTCTAAGAAAGAAGAAGGCAAATTGGAATCTCATATTCTTTCATTAATGCTGAAATGTTTCTTCAAAAATCCATATCTGCAGTAAAAAAATAATGCAATCCTGAAAAATTAAGTTACATCATATATCTGATTCCACTTTGATTAAGTTAATAAATGAATATATATTTATCAGTATACAGCCATTGTCAGAACTATTTTATTGATTGATAGGTGAATTTGACTATTCCAGACAAGCCTTAATGTTGTACAAAGGTTGCACAAAGAGAGAAAATTAAGCTTGTCTGAAGGCAGAATTTACTTTAATGAGATTATTTGAGGTTTACTTTTGAGGAAAATGGTTCAAAAGCTGTGGAAAAAAGTCTTGAGGAAACATGACAGTGGTAGATCAAGGATCTTGTAGGCCTGGGGCCCTGTAGACTTGAGCAGTCCATCATCATAACAAGCTGTTTGATCTGGGTCTGTGTCACTACACTTGCTGTGTCCCATGTTCTGCTAATGTTACACCTTATTGCAGCCAGTGTCAACCTTGTTGTGAAAAGTTGTCGCATCACCTGTCTCATTACCAAGCCTTTGCGGCCAGCCCTGTTTTTTGTCACTTGGGCTGGGCCAGCACTGTCAGCTAACATGGCCTGATCATAACCAATTAAGCATGACAGCGCTGGATGGGAAAGTGGGGGTTTCCTGCAGGTGCTGCCCCAGCCAGACCTGCCAGCTGAAGCTGTTGTTTTGTCATCTGTGTCACCAACTATCAATGTTAACCCTAAGTGAAAGTGCTGGCCGGGTCATTTATTTACACAGATTGACAACAATTCAACAGTCACCCTTGCTGGCTTCGATTTAAAGCACCATCCATTTTACAGCAGGGATCATTATATTTGACAGCGAGATAATCACTTTCACCGGCCAAGTTTCACCTACCTATTTCTGTCTTGTTTAATTAACATTAATAATTAGAAATCAGTGGAAAACTGTTTACTGTTAATATTTTGAATCATATGTGTTTAGGGTTTATTAAAGTCAAAGTGAAGAATTAAGGTATTAAATAGAAATTTTCATATGCATTTTCCATCAGTTATTTATTTTTTTTTTATTTTCTAAATTTGGATGATAAATATAGATGAAAGATTGTGTATCTGATCAAAAATATGTACACTATTTTCCAAGTGGTGAAAATTTATGATTCTCATTAACACCCAGTGTGCCAGTAATATTAAACCCAAGTTGAAAAAAAACTGAACTGTCATCAGACAATTTTATGGACAAGGGAAAGAATCTGCCCAGCCCTCAGGGACCATAGTTTTGATATGATTGCTTACACTATGGAGCTACCCTTGGATCTCATTCCTAAATAAAGCCTGGTTTATTTGGGATCAGTTTGGCAAACAGATAAACTTCAGTCCCTTGGTTTACACTGCTAGTGGCCGGGGTAGAGGGGTATCTGATAAGTGCAGTATCACTACTAACTGACAGGTCATGATGGATGCTGGATAAGAGAGATGTTTACTTGGAATTGGACACCTGAATGTTTTTATTTGTTCCCTCTAAAAAAAAAGATATTTTATTCTAGCCAATTTTGAAACACCTGTTTTACCAATCTGTCTTACTATTCATGAGTATTAAAGGTAGTATTCATTTTGATCAGATTCACTCTCGACTACTTGCGATTGATAACCTTTAACATGTATTGCATATAATATATATATATGTGTGTGTGTGTGTGTGTGTGTAAGATTTTTGTCATAATAATTGTAATCCTTTCAAGTAGGTGATAACAAACTTTGCCATATTTAGTATAAAATTCATTATTTAAAATCTTTTGAATTTTGAAAACTAATGAAATTATTTCACATATCTTATGCACCGGCAAACATTGCATATCACAGTTGTGGGAAAGTTGGTTGACATTCTGTTGTGTATGGTCACAGTCATAGTCAATATCATGTGGACAGTATTTACACTGAACTTCATTCCTATTGAGCACAGCAATATCAAGTGACAATACAAGGCTGTATGGATTCCTCTCTTAAGTAAGAACACAGCAGACATTTTGATAGAGGATTTGATGCACAATACTGGATAATGTCTGACAAGCCCACAGAGGTCATGTAGAGGTAATTACCAAGTGTATTCCATACAGCTGCTTATACAGTAGATATTATGTCAATACAGTTAACGGCAAGTTCTTCGATATTTCGCCGGCACTTGTGTGATTTGAACAGACATGTCAGCTGACATTGACGATTGACCAGTCCTTGTTTTTGATGGTTATGATTGGTTGGGTGGACTGTCGTCACAGTGTCGTGGCCTTTCAAATAGCTAGCATTATTTGCCCAAAGTGTGTTTAAGAAAGATCTCTTTGAACAGAGGCTGATGGACAAAGCCCAGTGAACAGGTATTGAAAATACCCATCACACTACACATCTGTTGGTTTAATCCCACAGACACTGCGTCTATCACTCTTCCCTCTGGCATATGTATGGTGAAGCACTGGGCAGCTTTCATAACATTGTGGGTCACCATGATTCTTTATTCCACCTCCCAGGTCACTTCACAATTTGTCAATGGTAAGGTGAAGTAAAACTGCACTGCTCTAGCTGGCCATGCTGTGTTTTGATGGCTGGTCTATCATAACACACACTTCTCAAAGGTAAAGAGAACCCTTGGTTTAACCCAGCAGGAATATTTATTATACCAGAGAAAAAAATATTTATTGTAACTGAGAAAAAAATATTTATTGTACCTGAGAAAAAAACATTTATTGTACCAATGAAAAAAAGCCAGCTGTCATTGTGAAATTAAATTGAATCTGATATTTCTTGTGGATCTTGAAAGTTCACTTGTTTTCATCAGTTTAGTAGCTGTCTTGCTTCTATATAAATTCCCTTGGCCTTGCTTTCACAGACTGATTTATTTTCTTTAAGTCAGGAAAGATACATAAAATACTAAAGTTAAGATTTCTCAAATGATTTTAGGGCAGTGGAATGTACATGTTTCCAGTGTTGGTAAAAATTGTGTTTTGTTAAGATTATTTTTGGTGCAGTCTCCCACAGTGCAAAAAAAAAACCACTGTCCTTGTTTGAATATGTCACATAATGCAGTGTGAAAAGCATGGAAGAGACAAAAAATTGATGATTTGGGCATCAGTCAGCATATTTAATGTCCTTACAAAACTCTTTTCAGGGCTTACACCATATAAATCTGTTCAGTTACATGTCCAAAGTTTTAAAGATACTAGGAAGCTAAGGAAGGTAATATATATGAAACTGAATTTTTCTGATATCTCAACTAGATTGCTTGACTTCATGTTGGGAGTGTAAATCAAAACCTCTTTGCCCAATCTTTTCTGAAAATCCCAATATTTGTATATCCTACTTTTGATACCATCTACTGTAGAATAGGTTCCTGGGAAACTGTAACAGCTTCTGGTTATGTAGTAGGGCTGGCATCCGAGGAACGCCACATGTCCTTAGTTGGCCCAGGATCTGTTCCTTCTGGTAGCAATCTTCCACACAAAATGGCTTGGTGCCATATTGTGGGCTGGCCAGTTAGGACTTGGGAGCTCAGCATGGGTTTGGCCTTTGGTTTATACAGCATTATAAGACTGTGAGAGAGGCCAGGCATTTGTTGTGTCAGAAAACAGGAGAGCTAAAAGGAAACATAGCCCTGGGGCCCACCAACCACAAAGTGTCCCAGGCCTCCTGCTTGATGAATAGTGGAGGTGGCCACAAAGAGGATGTAACAGAAGGCAACAGGAAAATAGACTGGTCTCACCAACCATTGCACTTTCATACATGTGATTGATCATATGTGCCTTCCGCGGATTGTTTAAAGAATGTGTGACTCATTGTTGATAATTTGTCTTGTATATCATGTAAATATCATGTCTCTGCACCAAATGTTAATTGCAGACTAATTCAGTATATTGGGAAATGGTTTACCTATATAAATACATTTTGTAATCATATACATGCATCTTATTATATTGGCTTGTTTGTTGCATTATCATCTCTTATATTCATACATTATTAATAGTAAAGTGGTATCAGTAATTATTAATCAAAATGTAAGGTGCAAGGGTTGAAAGGTGAAAATGATATTACAAGACCAGAGCTATTATTAATTGACAGTAGGGTGATTTTTTTAGATGATCACTCATTTTTATTTATGATATATATTCTGACACTGGCTTTCATATATAAATTGGGATTACGGAGGGATCCCTGTGTCAAGTTCTCATTACAGTGACAATCTATAAACAAAGGTTTATGATGGTGTTACTCAATGCAAAAATGTCCACCGGGAATGTTATTCATCTTTTTTGCTATGGCAAGGATAATGGTATTCATGATAAAATTGATGTAGGTGACATTCAAGAGTGCTAGGTGTGTAATAACGAGCAGAGAGAGTCTTACAGTCACTTCCAAGTAGATTGGTGATGGGCCCGGGAGAGGAGGGCTTGTTAATGTTTCATGCAAAGATGATCTAGTACAAGCATATACGATATACACAAGTCACCCTCAGTCACATAACATTAATATATACAATAAGCCCCAGGCGCCATCAGTGGTATATCAGTAGCATATAAAAAGCTTCAGTCTCAATGTGTACCCTGCTACCATACAGATGAATCATATGACTATATTATAAGGGCTGCCAGATGTCAATATATCAGTTCATGCAAGAGGATTGGTACCATATTTGATGGCTCTGACAAGAATACAAATATTGATGTCAGGCTCTAAACAGAATTTGTATGCATTTTATATTGGCTGTGTTAATATGCTGAAATATAAACCTTTATTCAGCAAGCTTTTAGATTATATTTTAACAGTATCACATGGGAAATATACGCAAGCTATGCTAGGCTATCAATATATTTCAAACAATGGTTAGTTTCAACATGTACATCTATAGTTGGCCTCATAAAAACAGGCAGAGTAGCCCTTCCCAATTTTGCTATACCACAGCTACGCACTGCCTGACACAGTAATTTAGTACAATTTAAAGACTTGTGTAATAAAAAAAAATTACATGGGAAATCAATATAATTTCTTCTGACATTTTAATCATAATTTTATTGATAAGCAATAGCTGACACCTAGTCATGTGTTTTACGCAGTAATTTCTTTTCATCATTGTAAATAAAAGGAATCCACAAAGTTTACTTTGGGAAATCTTTTTCATAAGTGTAAGGTGGATATGTTGGTGACATCTATCCTATTCAACTACCAAATAATAACATGAGACGGGCTGCTTAAATATCTTACTTATACAATTTGGCTGTGTTATCTTATATGTAGGAAATACAGCAGGTTTCCTTGAGTATATGACAGACTGTCTCTCCGGTGAAGAGAGTGTAACCTGTAGTGGGTGTTTTTTCAGTTTAACGATACTGTTGATGCTGGAAATTTGGGAGCTGGTGAAATCCTGCACTGGGGAGCGCAGAGTGATTATCTGGAGAGGAATGCTCTTCAGTCAGTTTGGGAATGTTGAGGTGGTAATTGCCTTCAGAGCAGCTGTCTATGGTCAGTCCGCTGTCCAGCTCTCACAGGACCGGGGTGTTTACAAACTGTCTGACCTTGGTTTACTTGGTGAGGAAATGACTTAGCATTGAAGCCCAACAATTCCTGTGTTTGACCAGGGCAGTGTGGTGTACATGATGGTGATTGCCGGCTGGCTACCTTGTTTGATTGTACTGTTAGTGTTGATAGACACCAGATGGTCTGTTTAAAACAAAAGTTCTCCCATGGTTAACTCTTTATGTCTTAACCAGCCCTTGCTGGTCCCTAATGTCAGGATTCTTTAACTGCTTGGACTAGTCATTGCCTTTTCCTAGAAACCACTGACTCATCTGAACATAGTGATCCTCCAGATATTTGTTGATGTTTATGAGATGTTTCTGACAGTGTGGCTCAGATTACTTGGAAGACCGTGGAAATAATGTGATGGGATATATTATATAAGCTTGTCTGAAACTGGTCCCTGGTAAAGAAACATATGTAGATTTTAGCTAATGTGATTAGTAAATAGATGATTATAGTCATATTAAAACTTTTCTTATGACAATAATAATTTTGTCACCTAGGACATAGTTTGGTTCCATCTTCAGTTATACATACAAAGACAGTATATCGAAACTCCTGATGCTGCATCACAGATAAAAAAAAAACATTCTTTCTTTGATTATAAACTTGTGGTGGTAGCTGAAGTTTTTTACCAATTTACTGGTTCAACTGAATACTCCAGAAATAATCTAAATTTAAAATTCATAAAAAAAATTGCAACAGAAAGCAGGGGGACTGACACATTAGACCTAATAATGTTTAATGAATTAGTGTTTCTTTGTAAACCTACATACCTTTTACCGGTACTTGAAGGCTACCAGGACATAGTCCAAAGAGGAAGACCCATATTACAAAATCAACTACTTGTGGAGATTTTGTCCTTGGATGCTTGGATACTTTTTGGTATCATCTTACATTGAAGTTTTAAGAAAATCTAATCTTCTAAATGTTTATTGCATTACACCTCAGTTTTTGTGAGCACGACCACATCGACACCCTGAGGCTGTTAATGACTTGTTAATCATCGCATTTTGTCATAATTTGGCTGGTAATTAGACGCTGTTTACTGATGAAGATTATTTTATGATGAATTCCTTTTGTTCCAGCGGATACTAATGACACCACGACGCCCCCACACGGTCTCCCTGGCAACATCGCTGACCTTCCCAGTGGAACCTTTGGCAGACCTGGAGGTAATAGAGGTTTAGTTTTCTTAGAAATTTAAATGTCAGGGTCTATAGGCAAGGGGAAATAAATAATGGACTGAATGTGCAAGATTTGAACATTTTACAAAATATTGAAATTTTAATATAGAGATAATTGGTAATTACATATATATGTACTGGTAGCATATTAGATCTCAATTGATTCTGAAATATTTCACAGTTCACTGTATATTTTTATTTTTATTTATATTATTTATGTTAACATTTTATTCCACCATTTCAGTTTTGACTGTAAATGTTATTTCACAACCATCATTGTGAAAGGTTGACAAAATTGGATTTTAGATCATTTACATGAGCACACACACCTTACAGATATCAAAAATTTTAATTTGTTTTTAATCCTGTTTTACAGAACTGCCAAAGTTTTCACACCCAGACCAGATGAAACAGAACAACATCATGAGGAGGCTCGGCAGCCATGTTAGGTTAAAGTGCCGTGCCACTGGTAAACCCAAGCCAGACATCATGTGGCTGAAGGACGGAGTCCCCCTTACTATGGACCGCTCCAGAAATAAAGGTTATTCAAAGTGGACGCTGGTGTTGGAAGACCTGGTACAGGAGGACAGTGGGCGGTATACGTGTAAAGTTTACAACCAAGCCGGCATGATCAGCTATAACTATACACTGGAAGTTGTCGGTTAGTCAGAGTTTACTAGACTTTCATGATTAATTTTTATATTGAATCAGTAGCTAATACAATAAAGCTGCACTCTTAAAAACGTTGATACCTCGAGAGCTTACACACAAGAGTGATGTAGAAATGTATATACATGTGTTATATGTATTATGAAGATAATGCTGGTATCTCCTTAGTAAGATGTGTCCATATGTCTGACTGCTGGTGTTATCTCTAGTCTTAGAGAATCCTCAACAACACATTTAAACCCAATTTTTTACAGAAACATTTGTCATACCTGATGCATACAGGTCATATTGATGTAATAACCTTTGTTTTAAATCATTGTGCACTTCATAATTATTTTATTATTATCCACAGATTGTTATGTTATGTAATCTGCTGTTTATTATATTATATAATACTTTTTGTCCATGTGGCATATATTTTTTATTTCATCAGTTTACCTATATTTGATAGCTAGGTAATTACAGGTAAAATTACAGATTTAATGTTTTAATTATTTTTCTAGCCAGCACTCAACTGTTCACAGAGCCAGCCTTTTACCATGTTTTGGTAGTAGGTTCATCATATGATTATGGCTTTGCATTCTGTGCCTAGTTAAACTTGTATACTGAATGTGTGTCATGTTGCTGTCCACTTACAGATAGGTTGACTAAGCCGGTGATAATAGACCCATACCCTGTGAACTTGACCGTATTGCATGGGGAACAAGCCTCGTTTCAGTGTCGTGTACAGAGTGCCGTCCCTCCAACTATACAGGTGAGCTTGAAACAAAACATTAGCATTGAGCTTTGTCACTACCTCTTTCAGAAAATGCCCGGGAAAAACCAGAGATCATCCCGCCACATCCACTAAACTTAACCGTGGCCCCCGGGGAGTCGGCCATGTTTCAGTGCAAAGTGAAGAGCTTGGTGATGCCCCATATACAGGTAGAGTGGGGGAGTCAGGGGCCTGTCCTTTTCTTAATTAATACACTAATTAATCTCTTGACTACTTTAACATCTGGCAGTTTTGGCTTGACACTAAAATCCTAAACAGGTGTGTTGTTGTGTTTGCTTACTCTGTTTGGACGCTGCTGTTTACTAAAAAAAATGGTCAAAACATTGACTAATATGAGAGTGCTTGTATATCCCACTGTTTGGACCAGATCCAATACTTAACCCGCTTTGCTGTGAACTCCATTTAATCAAAGCATACAAAATTGTTTTGCTTATTATCTTTGGATTCCTTAAGTGAAAGTTATTGCTACTTCATTTTTCTTGTAAATAGGTGGAAAACATTTTAAAGTATGTTTCAGGTATTGTATATCTCTGCTCAACAAGACCTTGTGTGGAAGATACCTTGCTTGATTACTATCATAGCCCTATAGGCAAAATGATGACATCATAATAGGAACCAGAGCCTACAAGCCTACCTCGGCCAGGTTTTAATCACACTTTCCTGTATTCCTGTGTACAAAATTTCATGGTACACAAATGTGAGCTCTAGACGTAAGGCTTGCCCCCAATACCAATGAATGGCCCCACAATGGAAACAAAGACTTTGTATTAATATATATTATCATGATCCAGAATATCTTTATAGTTTGTACCTAGTGTGTTACCTCAACCCCTCAAAATTTGTATATTTTTGCTTAGAGTTGGCAACATACCAAGGGTAAAACATTGCTAATGACTTCCTGGTTATGCTCAGTATATATATGAAACCACAAATGAAAGAAGTATAATAATAGCATATCACTATTATCACTGTACCTTAATTAATTAGAAATACGGGGATGATGGATACAAATTATAAACCATGTCAGAGTGATGTCGAAAAATGTCAAATGCTTATCATAAATTACCCTGCTTATACGGTTTGTGATTTCTGTTTGTGTTACCATTTTGCTGGGTTGTACAATAATGTTAACACTGATGTTTGCTCCCTCTTTAACTCTCACCTTTTGTGGGAAATATCAGCTGGGTGAACTCTTTACATTTTATCACTATGCACCATCTCCTTGGTTTTGGTTTTATTTAATTTGTATATTTTTTTGCTGTTTATTTTACAATTGTTTGCTGTATAGTTTTACCTAAAAATTTGCCATATATATTATAAATTACCTTTATGTAAATGAGGCTGATGATCTATGCAACCTGTTTCAAAGATATTGACTTTGATGGGAAAAGTATTGCTAAGTGTTGCATATCAAGATAGGTAGAAGCCAGAAGCCAGGCATGACAAGTTTGTGTTCATGTGCTTAGTTTTCTTGTACATTACCATTAAGAAGTTTATTAATTTTCTGATTATAATGACTGGAATATAGTCATAAATTCTAGCATCCAATTTAACACTGAATAAATACCAGCTCGTGAATTCCTAAATTGTTGGTCAAAGCACAACAAAAATATTAAAAAATAGTCATCTCTGTAAATCATGCAATGGAGATTTATACAAAATGTTTTCAAAACAATGTTTGAGTAATATTCAACATGTTTTTCTACACAGATTTGTATTGTGCATATGGTGAAAAATGCAAATATGACATCAATATGAATACATCCTTCTAATGAATGTGTTTTTCTGTCACAGTGGCTGAAGAAAGTTGATAGAAATACCAACGATACAATAACTGTGAACGGGGAGCATTTTATCGTTCTGGACTCTGGGAAAGTGTGGCCACGCAGGGAAGGTCTCTACCTGAACAAGCTCACGATACACCGAGCAACACCCGAGGACTCCGGAATGTATGTGTGTCTTGGTGCAAACAGTATGGGATACAGCCACCGGTCTGCCTTCCTCGTTGTCCAGCCACAAGGTGAACCTCAAATAATACACACACACAGATTCTAGAGCTTATTGCTTGTTATCAGCCTGTGATGTAAAAGTAAAGCACAAAATGCAATAAGGCTCATTAATTATTAAAATTTAAATGTCTCTGTGGAGTTGCTTATGAAATTTTAATGTTTAATCCAGGAAAAGTGCCGTCCAAGTAGACACAAGTTATCTGTTATGTAGCAGAATAGGTTTAAATTGTGCATTTGTATAGTAGAAGTATACATAATATTGACCTTTGGTATATGTATGTGAAATACATGACAGCTCAAAAAACCTTGGGAGGAGTACCAAAATTCTAGTTCTGTCACACTGTAGGACTAAGTGAATGCATATTTGGATACTGTTTAAACTTGATGGAAAAAAAAGAAAAAAAATGGTCTGTTTTATATTGATGTTGTCAGATGTATCAGTGACTGTATTGGTGAACTGTAAATTAACTAGGGTATTTTTATTCCAGGAAACCTTGACCAGCGCTCAGGATTTGATGGCCAGAACAGGAATGGACCAGGAATTATTAGTGGGAGTTACCCAGGTTATGGTCGCAGTAATGGAGAGAATGAGTATTCTAAGGACCAGGATGTGGACAGTGAAAATGACGACGATTCTTCTGGCTCCAGTTCCTCATCACTGCCACTCATCATCGCGCTCCCAGCAGCAATCATAGTCATACTTGTTATTGTAGCAATCTACATATTAATACGACGCCGCACAGTGTCGCAAAAGAAAGCAGCAGTGGTACGACAGCCAGTGCGGCTGCCTCCACAGGACAAAATGTACAACATGGAGCAGTACGCTCCGTTACATGTACAGCAACAGCAACAACAGGGATTACCACAGGGGCTGCCTCCCGGGATGCAGCAACAGCAAGCATTACATCAGCAAGGACTGCCCCCACATCTTCTCCAGCAGGCGCTGGCCAACAGGGAGCGAGCCATGCATATGAATCCTTATGCCACTCCCTCAGACTCTCATTCTCACTCCCACTCCCATTCAGATTCATCCTCTCATCCAAAATATCCTCCCATGATGCACAGCCCCCAGCCTCCTCCAGTACACTACCCTGGTTGCTAGCACTCGGCTTCATAGAGGAGACGGGAGTGGTTCTAGTATTGCTCACCAGGTGGCGGTACCGGAGTGCCACCCCTCTTGCTCATCAGGTGGCACTGGGGGTCTGTGAGGCAAGTGTGCCAAATGAACCTTATCCAGAGGATTGCTACCCAGCGAGAAAGTTAAATAGAAACATGAGCGAAATTCCTAAAACTGCTTGGGCATGCCACAGCCTAGCATTAGATGATGCAGTTAACTTGCACAGGAACCACGGAAAGTAGTGTTAACATTGTATAACAACTCTTGATAAAAGCAAGGTAGCCATGCACACTGCAGAAGAGACGAGACATTCAGGAGAGGACAGTGCAGATGGTGTATGGTTTACACCACTGGGTTTAATGATTAAACCTGGCGGACTAGTGTAGAAAAGAACTGTTCTCAGCAGGGCTGAAAGTGCACATGAAGGCATACAGGGTAATGCTTTTTGAGTATCCATACTTTAAATTATTAAACAAAGAGCTATTTTCAAAAAGACAGAACTTTAACTCAAACCTGAGAGGTATGTAGATGTAGCCATTTTTTTTCTTGGTGCTGCTAGTCTTTCGTTATGTGCAAGCTCATGGACATGAGCAGGGTACAGGGTATTGTTTTATATTTTTTATCAGCAGTAGGTTTGAGGATTTAATCGCATTTATTTGTAATATTTTAATGCTGAATCTGTATATAATGTACATAGACACTCACACACACTGTATGGAGAGACATCCTGTTACAGTCAGTGTGGTAGTAATGTGCTTATGTTCGTTGCATATATTGGAATATATTAATAGTTACTGCTCGATTCATCCAGTATGTTCAGCCATATCAATGAAATGACAAGAGTTGAAAATAATGATTACTAAGACTTGTATACACACATACACCCACACTTACATTAAATATATATTAATACTTACATTAAATATATATTAATACTTGGAAAAACAAATTAACTCCTATAAACTATAACCTATAAACTCCAGCTTCTTTCATTTGCAAGTGTGTCACACCAATTATCAGTATTCCTTTCTGACAACCATAAATGTTCTATATTGTATTAGGATTTTTGAAAACTATTAATTGAGAATGGCAACAAAAGGGTTAATGATTTTCTAGCTTTTCAACAAATAAGTAACTAGGTGTTATTGCACAAATTCTCCCATACTTCATTCAAATTTGTCTTTTACATGTGCACTATAGTGCTTTTACACTGCACTAGTTGAATCATCACATCGACAATGTTTAAACAAATCAGTATTTCTGTTGTTGTTGTTATCCCTGTTAAGGAGAAATAATGAATAGTGATCCTGGAATAAATAGTCTATTCTTAAATCACTTTATTAGGTACAGTATTCCTCAGTTGGATCATTCGAAAATGTGTAAATTTAAAAGGACTCCGTTAAAAACAAGTTTGCCAAAATAAAAGGCCATAATACGATGTGTCCCAGATGATTAAATGTACGCACAAAGATGATTAAATATACTGGGGTCACAGTTGTGTTGGTGGGATATACTGAAAATTCCTAACCCGGCATAGCTTGTAATATAGGTGCCACTTAGGGATAAACAGAGGTGTGGAATCAAATATGCTGATAGTATGGCATATATGTTTCCAGTGTTATCCAAACATACGTATGTTTAATTATATGGTAGATATCTTGAGTTGTTTTTGTTTATATTTGTAATCTTTGCCAGCAAAGCTGGAATAACTTGAGGACTACTTCTTGTTCATGTGTTCTACTAGCCAAGCATAATGTTGTATTCTGTGTTTAGAATCTGTGATGTTCAAGGGGTCAAAAGGGTAATTTATTCATGCAGGGATGCAGACCACGTGCGTTTTAGGTGAAAAGGGTAATGTTTACATAGTTACATTGGGCATACAATGTAATATTTGCATAAACAATGCACACGGTCATTTATCTCACATACAGGTCGACCATTTGTTTCAAATACTATAGTAAAACGTGTTGCTCTAGGAGGTTCTAGAATGTTCATGTTTAGACTTGTAAAAAAGATAAAAGATCGTTTATACTGTCTGGTTTAAAGTATTATCAATAAAATTACAATAATCATAATAGAAAATAGATAATTGTAACTAGATAAGAAATCAAGATTTCAGAAGCTAAATTCAGAACCGTTGGTTTCCTTTACCCAAGGGATTTTGGTGTTCTCTGAATGAAATTAAAATTGTTTTGTTAACGATATAATTTATTTTAAACTTTTTTAGTCGACCTTGTTTGTGAAGGATGTTCTCAAATAAATAGCTATATTTTAAATACGAATCATGACCCCACGAGTTGATGAAGAAGCCATGTTTTGATGTGAGAAGACAATCTCATTGTGTCTGCTGTCCATGTGAAAGGTGATATGTGTACATTGTACAAAATAAATTCTGTAACTTTAAACTGCTGTGTTATGTCCCGTTGTTTCCCTAACTAGAATATGACCTAATCCCCGCCCATATGGAATGTGAGAGATGTGCGCTTTTGTAATGGAATGGGAAAATTTGCAAAAGAATCTTAATGCAAAATGCATAAAATATGCAAGCATGTATCTAAATTTAATGAAAGGAATATATTCCTAAGATTTATCTGTCTTTAGCTCAGCTGACTTCGAGTGTCAGTTGAGGTAGAGGAATGGCGCTTTGTCCGTCCGGCCGTCTGATGGCCACCAAGGGTCACTATAAAATGTTAGATATATCTGAGAGTACATTTCTGTACAGTCGTCCGTTAAAGGGGCAAGACGTTTCGTCGCTGCAGGCGGCTAGCCGTCTGTTAGCAAGGCACAAATCGTAATCGCAGACCCTGGCAGCTGCTCAGTGAACATCAATGGAGATAAATAAAAAATATCCTCGGAAACCTGAAATAAGGTTACTGCGACCTATATCCTCGAGCTATGGGGCTTGTAAGTACCCGCCATAATAATTGTATCCCTAGACAAAGTCGGGATACTATGGTTTAAGCACGGTCGCGCCGCCGCCGCAGAGATTTCGTTTAGACGCGATAACTCAAAAAATATTTTATAGATCTTTACCAAACTTGACGTGTATAGATATGGGTGAGATGACGAAACCTATTTAAAATGGACATGACCTTTACTAGGAGAGTGACCTAGACCTTGAATAAGTCCATTTTGGGGGAAAATCACACACATTCTTAAATATCTCAAGAAATCTTGCATGCATTGATCAAAAAATCAACTTTACCGAAGATTTTGGATAGTGTTGTCATGTACCGGAAAATGCTGGCGTCACCTGTTATTATTTTCTTGTTTTCGTGATGTTTAATACCCCCATCATTGCCACTAAACAGTACTTTGAGCATTATAAGTCAAAAACTAATGGACAGATTTCTTTCATATTATGCATACACATAGACAAGGTTAGGGGATGATGTATATTAAAACTGGTGTCATGACCTTTCCTATGAGAGAGGCCTTGACCCTGAATATTGCCATATATGGTGAAAATCACACAAAATCATAAATATCTCAATAAGGGATGCATGGATTGGTCCAATAATTTAAATTGACCGAAGGTCTTGGATAGCTTTGTCTTCTGCGGAAGACAGGTGGCGCCACCTTCTGTCCTTTTCTTGTTTTCGGACCTTTTAATTATCCATCATTGCCACTTGACAGTACTGTGAGCATTATAAGTCTAAAACGAATGGACAGATTGGGCTGAAATTGTGCATGTCCATTGATCTTGGATATCTCCATATTGTATTTAAGACTGGTGGCGCTATCTGCAATCGTTAGTGTGTGGCGTCCATCCGTACGTTTGCTTTCGGTGAAAAATTGCTCATAACCTGTGCATATCCATAAATCTTGGACTCCTCCATCTTGTACTCAAGACTAGACGCGCCATCTGCAATCTTTTTGCCGTGGAGTCCATCTGTACATGTGCTTTGGTTGAAAATTGCTCATATCTCTATGGTGGTTCAAGGTATTGGTCTTAAATTTGGCATGTCTATCTATCTTTCGCGTAAACCAGACAGGTGGCGCGAGCTTCCTTCCCGTTATTGTAAAATAAATAAATGTTCTTTCTCAAGAGGGATTCAACATATTGGCCCCCATATTTGTTGAAAAATATTGTTTCTCAAGCTTATAGATGAAGGAAACCATAGTCGCTTGCCAAGTTTCAGTATATGCTACTGATGATGGGGGCCTATTCTTAAAGGGGGGGGGGGATTAATTGTTGTGAGATACTATAGTTAAAACATTGATACAAACCCTCCAGTATCTTGATAATTAATGCATATATTGTTATGAATTTTGCCTTGAATATTGACCATGACTAGTTATTCTATTTTTGAGACCATAAAATGACATATGTCACTTTCTCAGTTGTGGTTTCATCTAGTGTCCCGAAATCCGGTATGTTTATTTATCATAAGCGGACGCCTTGTAGTAACCGTCCGTCAGTCCGTCCATCTGTCTGTCAGTTCGTCCATCCACAAATTAGTTTTCCAGATGATTACTCCAGTTTGAATTGAGATGAATTTCAAACTTGACTAATGAATGGCCCACCACTAAAGCAAGAACCCTAAAGATTTTGGGGTCATGAGGTCCGTGTCACAGGAGCCATTTCTTTAAAAGGATTGTGGATGTATATTAAGCCGAAGTTTTTATCCCAAGCTTTCATCTTGTGCTTACAATTGACCTGTCAATATGGGAAGAACCTAATTTAATTTGGGGTCACAGGGTCAAAGGGATAACTGTCCACAAATTATTTTCCAGATGACAATTCCAGTTAAGTTTGACATATTGGTTTGAGAGATTGTCAAGAACATAAAAATGGTGTACGTTCAATGATAGTAAGTTCAGTTTTTAAGGTCACAAGGTCGAGGTCATAGGACCCACATTTTGAAAAACCTCCTAAAATATCCTTTTGACGAATTTAGCTTAGCGTCGAAAACAGTTGGTCCCTACTTTAATTAGAAACGTATAATAATATTGCTGAGATCTTGCATTGCATATGATACGTTTTAAAAAAATGTGAACTGTTGGACGGTTATGAAGTTACGTCGCATATTATATGTTTCATTTAAAAAAGAAAAAATGCATAAAATATGGAACCACGTGTGAATATAACCTTATTATAAGGTACACCTGGCCTCATAATCTTAATAAGAGGTAAATAAGAGTTACTTTTTTTTATCTTCCCTAAGTACAACGCTGTTCTGATCCTTTCTCAGGAAATTTAGGGCGTATGTCACCGCCAAGATCGTTTTAGTCTCTCCAACATACGCCAGGTGTCACTACTGCTTTGGGGAGTCTGCGAAAGCGGCGGAGATTGTGCTGGCTTACTAAACACGTGTCGTTAAAAGTTAATGCACTTATTCCCATTTGTCTGTCCACATGATATCTTCTTCAGAAAAATAAGTGAATGGTAATCAAAGTTTTCAGGTCAGATCGATCAAATTTAAAGGTTGATACTGTTGTGTCTGTGATCCAGTGACTGTTTCCTGCCTTCAAACGCCAAGAGAACGGGGGCTGCGGGATAGAATGTTCAACAAGTAAACCCGATTACTCAGAAACCGACGTTACTTCCACTGCTTATTTCTATCCCTGTCTCTGTTTAATAAAATAACGCAGCCATCTGCCAAAGAACTCTGGACTGTCAATCTATTTTGATCATAAATACCAGGGATTAATCCATATCAATATTTACGTAGGCCTATATAATGCCCGACCAGTGCTGACACGCGACTGTGCTGGTCGGGTGCTTTTCACGTAGATTTACGCCTACTATATAAGCCTATTTGTTCAAAATGGATTGACAGACTAATTGTATCCTCAGACAAAGTCTGGATACTATGGTTTAACCGCCGCCGCCGTCGCAGAGATTTCGTTTGGAAGCGATAACTAAAAAAATATTTTACAGATTTTTACCAAACTTGACATGTGCATAAATATGGGTGAGAGGACGAAGCCTAATTAAAATGGGGTCATAACCTTTACTAGGAGAATGACTTTGACCTTGAATAGCTAAATTTTGGTGGAAAATCACACACATTCTTAAATATCACAAGAAATCTTGCATTGATTGATCCAAAAATCAACTTGACCGATGATCTTGGGCAGTGTTGTCATTAATCGGAAACTGGTGGCGCCACCTGTTATCTATTTCTTCTTTTTGTGCCTTTTATCCATCATTGCCATTAACACTACTGTGAGCATTATAAGTCTAAAACTAATAGACAGATTGGGCTGAAATTGTACATGTCCATTGATCTTGGATTCCTCCATCTTGTATTCAAGACTGGTGGCGCTATCTGCTATCGTAACTGTGTGGCGTCCATCCGTACGTTTCGGTGGAAATTGCTCATATCTCCGGAGAGTTTTTTTTAAGGTATAGGTCTTAAATTTGGCATGTCCAATAATCTTGGAAAGATTTCTCCTAATCCAGACAGGTGGCGCCACCTACCTTCCCATTTTTGTAGAATAAATAAATGATCTTTTCTGAGGAGTGATTTGCCCAATTGGCCTGAAAATGTGCATATCCATAGATCTTGGACTCCTCCATCTTGTACTTAAGACTGGTGGTGCCATCTGCAATCGTTTTGGCGTGGCATTCATCTGTACATGTGCTTTGGGTGAAAATTGCTCATATCTCTGGATTGGTTCAAGGTATTGGTCTGAAATTTGGCAAGTTCATCCATCTTGGAAATTTTTCTCGTGAACCAGACAGGTGGCGCCACCTACCTTTCCGTTTCCGTAAAATTAATAAATGCTTTTTTTTAGGAGTGATTTGCCCTGTTCTCCTGAAAATGTCTAATCCATAAATCTGGGACTCCTCCATCTTGAACTCGAGACTTGTGGCGCCATCTGCAACGTTTTTCGCATGGCATCCATCTGTACATGTGTTTTTGGTGATAATTGCTCATTTCTCTGGATTGGTTCAAGGTATTGGTTTGAAATTTGTCCTGTCAATCCATCTTGGAAAGTTTTCTCGTAAACCAGACAGGTGGCACCACCTACCTTTCCTTTTCCATAAAATAAATTATTGCTCTTTTCTGATTAATGATTTGCCTCATTGGCCTGAAATTGTGCATATCCATAGATCTTGGACTCTTCCTTGTTTCTCAAGTTGATAGATGGAAGAAACCATAGTCGCTTGCCAAGTGTCAGTATATGCTGAAGATGGGGGGGGGGGGGGGGGGGGGAGCTATTCTTAAAGAGGGGGGTGGTAATTGTCTGGGAATACTATATTGCACCTGCGGTGCCAAGAAATATGTAGTTGAAACTTGGACCTGAATGCGGAACCAGCCAAATAATTGAATCCCTTTTGCCTGTTTATCCTCGCAAAAATTTAACAAAACTTCTCGATGAATATTTATTAAATGTGGATAGATTGGCCGTGAACCAAAAAATAAGTGATAATACTTTAAGCGGGTCGACTTATATGTGCAGTTATCTCTTGGCAAAGTCTTGGTCTTGCTGAATTTTGACAACTGTGTTTAAAATTTTCAGATAATAACTTATAACCGGCATATCCAGAGAGTTATGAAATATTTACTCCACTCATTTACTCAACTCTACTGAAAGTGTCACCACATTAGGCCTTACACCATTTATCATCGATTTAAATTAAGTAAGAAAGGTGGGATATGTGCTCTTTTTTTCATACAGCGCCATCTGTGGCGATGAATACAAACCTAACAGCAAACGCTTTTAACAATTGTTTTCATTTATCATAAGCTAGAATATTTTATTATAAACTTCACGGTTTTAACACGTAATACAGGTAGCGATGATAATATATATATATATATATATATATATATATATATATATATATATATATATATATATATATGACTATTCTTGTATGGAACTGATTACTTATGATAAGTATGATAGGCTGTCTTTATTGTCAATTATTATTCCACTGTAGGTATTCTTGCATTTTAAGTTTCTTTTAGTGTATCTTGATCATTCTGGTTGGTCAGTTTTTTTCCAAATGATTCCATTGCCGTTGGTCCAATCGCCTCCCCTTTATAGAAATTGCCTTAGTCAGCGGAACAGTACTTTAAAACCTGAAATAAAGGATAGCCATACCATATGCCGTTTAGTTCAGTTGCAAATGAAATAAATGAGTAAAATTAAAAATTAGAAAGAAAAACTAGAGTGAATAAAAGAATGAGTAAGAGGTTATATTCTCGAAAAAGTATTCTAGTGATAATTTGTCTGAATTATTAGCTTTACCTCTGCATATTATTATTCTTGAGCGGGATGGTGATTAAAGTCCATTATTATTACCAAGATATTAATAAATACCCCTGAGGAACATTACCTGGTAAGAGATATAATGGAATATATATATACATAAATAATACATATATAATAGTATATTTACCATATGGAATTGCGATGTTCACTACGGCAGCGCCCTCTTGTTGGAAATGTTGGCACTGCTTTGTATTTCCACCGGCGCCGGTGATCTGCACAAACTGAAATTTGGTTGACAATGTCTGGCGTCAGTAAGGTAATCTAAGGCGAGCTTGAGTGGAAGTCCTCAGTGACAGTTGCTTCAGGTTCTGGAAGAAACATCCTTAAATGGATACATATTTCCGGAAATCCAAATGTTTATCTTCCATTTTTAATATATTGATTATGAAACTTGAGCTCCATTCATCAATCGCAAGACATCAAATTAAAAAAAAATAATAATAATAAGAAGGTTGAACAATCTAATATGGCATTTATATAATCTGATCATATGGTTAAGTTTTATTTTCCTATTCGCAACATATACAATACCAGTATAATTTATTTAAATCTCGAATAATATAAAAAAAGAGCAACATTTATTAAGAACAGGCTGGTAAAATTCATGCATAATTGATTGATTTCACGATCCCAACTTGTAAATAGAACAATTGTTACTTCTAATGCATAGTCTTCTTTAAAGGCTGAACCCTCTGTGAACACCGAACCAAGTAAGCCTATACCTTTATATTTTAACCTGGATTTGTAAAAATACACTTCCCGATTAAGCGTGTTCAATTCTCTACCAACTACAGCTGTTTAGTGTATCTGAGGTATCAATAATTCCTCTTTTTCATGATGTTGGTTGAACCGGGTTTTCACAAGGGCCCGTTTTGTTTCTGTAAGCAGGTCAGTTTCTTTGTTGTTGACCTGGTTTTCCCAACACACACCACCATTGTGTTTTTCCGGGAGGCAGGCGTGCCACCCTCACCCATTAAGTAGACCCCCGGGGGGGGGGGGGGGGGGGGGGGGGCGTTAGTCAGCTCTAAACCCCGGGATACATCCCACATGACCAAGGCCTGGTCCGAACCCACGATGAGTAACCTTTCGTCGTCCTTCAGTAAGTATAGAAGACGATTTAATCTGAAAAGAAACGAAATAGGCCAAGTTAAATAAGTAAATAGTTTTTTCAAGCATAAACGAGATATGCATCTTCCGAGTAACAGTTATCGTCTAAATTGACCAATCCACCACAGCCCAGATGCTCCGCCCTTTTAACTTATTATTATAATGAGCCCCCAAAACGCTCCTACACATATGGACTTCCATGGCCATGGTAGCGAGAGCTGATTATAACATAATAATGACGTCACAAAGGGTGATGGCGCATGACGTCGTATTGACTAACGTCATCAACTGGTATTACCTGACCATTGTTTACTATATCGCAGTCATATGAACTGTGTTGCAATGTATATTGGATAATTTGTCCCATACGAATTATGTGCCAGGTAAGACATTATTATTCACTCGGAAGTCGTAGGAATGGCTCCCGCAACTTATAGCCTAGAAACTTTTTATACCGTCTCCTTCGTATAATTAATATTCCGGAAAACATGCCGACATGGGTACTGATAGTATTTACAGACTACACGTGTTCTGTTTGACAGAGCTCTGTCAAATTATGCAAAATATTATTTTTGTCAGATGATTGACGCTTCACAATGTTTAAGGTCACCTGATTGGTTGCTCCTTAGTCCCATGCTTATGTTTATTCATTGAATGAATATGCGATTAAGTTCGCATAGAGTTCATGGAAAGGTCAATTTACACGTCAGGTGCCTGTGTTCCACAACCCCTGTCAACCTGTTTTTGTGCGATAATTTTTTAAACAATGCGCTAAAGCTGACCGTTATTTATCTCACATTCAAATCTGACAAATGCGGCGATTATATAACAGCAAAATCATATTCTCCCGTATATGGATTGCATATGATTAATTCAGAAAGTAATATGACTGAACAGATGAACGGTCCTGCGGTATATCAGTGACGACTTAGATGATGACGGACTAAAACTACTTCCACTTGACGATTCGTAGTGATGACGTCACAGTGGTATTTGTGCGTCATATGTCTGTTACGTCGCACATACGTCCCTCCTGCATCCATGGATAAAAAGATATGGCCACTTAAAATGACGCCATCATTTTTGCAGCTTTTTCTATAGACAGGTCAGCACCATCCCGACGTAAAAAGTATAAATATTTTTTATCATACTTATTTAAATAATCATAAATCGCCACATTACTTCCTTTGCTAAAAGGTGATTTGTAGTGGCACACAAAATATAGTCTATGGACTATCATCTATAGTCCGTCCAAGTACCCGTGTCCGCATGTTTTTTCGCGATTATAATTTTATAAATATTCTTTAAATATGCCCTTAAGCCTAAAGTAGATGTACAGATATTCCGCTGAATTTGTTTAAAGTAGTAATATACCATGTAAAAAGTATTTACTTTGCAACAATAAAATATGTGAAATTATTGAAAAATTATATAAAAATTATAATCATTTTATTGTCATACATGTATATACAATTAAACACACCTTTGACAGCCTTGTTGAAAGAAATATTATAAGAATGATGAAATATCAGCTGAATCTTGTGATGAAATACTAGATCTTAATCTGTCTATATGTCAACAAAAACACAAGCAACGTCATCTGAAGTTCACGTAAAAATACCAATTACGTTATAAATGACGTCATTAAAGAAAATGACGTTACTAAAAATGTCTATACAATTTATAGGACGCACGAGAGTGAAGTTCCCTCCAGACGATGCACCTCAAATATTTCCCTGGTACTACTACTTGCTAGCGCATAGCTCGGTCTTTGTCCGCTTAAAACTTAGTACGTCAAATATATCCCATGTATAATTTATTATCTTAAATGATGACGTCATATATTATTGCTGAAAAGTAAATTGAATTTTGAAGTGAATATGATATAACTGGTGACAGACGTCATGAAATTTTCTATTATTATTATTATTATTAATAGTTTTATAATAATTAAAAAAAAAAATCATGTGAACAAACCCAGTTTGTGTTAGTCTTTCGAACAGATGCCATCAAAGACAAATGACCTCGATGAGCTTAAGCCGTTTTCAGAGGTTAACAACATTAATTGAGGGCTTATAGTTTTATTTCTTTCTTCTCTTCACTAGAAGACCATGACTATGAAGACGATCTTCCCTTTGTCGCACACACTCACCATCGCACGCAGGAGAAAACATCCTTTCTTAGTTACATTGCCCAGCAGATTTGTTTAAATATCAACAAAAAGAAAACAGAAATTATTATTCTTAGCCTTCGTCTAAATACAAGTAAGACCACACACACAAAATGCTGTTCTACGGAATTTGAGAACAAAAATATGGTTCGAGCTGGCACCACCAAAAAATTAAGTCCCAGTCCTGACTTTTGCAGTAAACCGAGTTTCATGGCTCGATTCGGTTAGCAAAATGTTGGCTGGCTTAAACTGACCTGAAAGCCTGTTTATTTGACGATGTGGCAAAGTACCCTTTCTATTCAGACAAGTTATCTGTATTGACATATTGCATCCATTTTACCTGGTGGTTTGATAAGCCAACACTCTCATACTTAAAAAATCACACTGTTTCCTTTCAGCGACAAGAAGCAAAAAAACAACAAAACCTGAACATTTTTTCCGGGCATTTTTTAATTGTAAAAGATTTATAATTAGATATTTTTTTTCAAGCCAAACTGAGCCGCACAAAATCAGCTCACTTCAGCTTGAAGAAATATCGGGGGCGCTTCCTGATAAACTCTGCACGGCTCAGTTTGATGTTAACTCGGCTGGCGGCGGCGCCGGGCTCTGTTTCTGGGTAGTAATGTCAGGCATGGTGGAGGAGCTGGAAAGGAAAAAATATTATGAACACTCTCAACAAGGAAAGATTGCATTCAACACGTCCAGCAAGGTATGGAAGACCTAGCAGTATAGTATTAAGACCAAGCTTAAAATGTATCAGAGTTGTGTCTTATCTACTCTCATGTATGACTCTGAATGTTGGAGAATGACAGAAAGTGATCTCCAGGAGCTGTCAGTTTTCCACACCAAGAATCTAAGGCGCCTACTCCGCATCCTTTGGTCTAGGACAATACAAAATGGGGAGAGCCATCAGGGGAGCATGGACTACATACTTATCAACAGAAGATGGAGATGAATTTGGTATGCTTTGAGGAAAGACCCTAATGACATTTATATAACATATATACATGGGACCCATGCAGAAACGAAAAGAACACGATATTAGAAGCACCGATGGGCCCGTACCCCTGTCACCTTACCAACCAACCTTGAACCTTTCCACTTTTTAAACACTGTTGCTCTACATTTACTGAATATCCACCTAAATTATGATCCATTCACCCCTGAATAAGACTTAAAACAACTTATCAGTCTTTCTACTTAGTCGCTTCCACTCATTCTTATTTACCACAAGGAATACAATCAGACAGACATACGAGAGGTCATGCGAAGAGATGTCATGAATATTCAAATTTCACGTACAACAGGCCACATTATGCAAATGCCTTCACAAACATAGGGATATGGATGTTCTTTTACCAAACGGTAATAGTAAGAGGGTATTTCTAACAAACGTTTATTTTATTTAAATGAAAAAACAAGGAGAAGAAAGTATGGTAAATGCACAAGAAAAACGTGTATAGCTATTTGTATGTATTTTAAGATGGTGTTATTGTTAAAAGTACTGGTTTTGTTTGCTTTAATACCTAGTGATCAAATATGTTTATTTCAAACATCTATATTACATAAAATGTATAAATATAATATTTTAATTGCTGATGGTGTCACGCAATTATCATGCAACTCCTCTGTGGCACGCCGGTGCCACCAGAGGACAGTGACTTAGAGAGCACACGTGTCCCGCGTAATGTTAATTTCAGTACAGTTTAATTCCGTTATGGCCGTTTCTGTCTGGCGGTCTCTATAGTAATGATTGTTTGTTGTAGTTTAGTTTGGTTTTCTCAGGGTTTTGTCTGTGGAGGCGTGTCCATATTAAAATTCATGTAATTATTGGCAGTCAGCTTTATAGGGAGAGGTATTTGGCCAAAAGACGGTGAGAACTTATGACATCAGCAAGCACATAATTCATGATTATGAAGATATTTGCTACAATTGTTCTGTGTAACCTGACGATATCTGCAGTCAAGGGGCAGGTCTGCGTGCATCAAGATTCTAGACAGCTGGGAGATTATGTCTATAAGCGTAGATAGTTGGTGTCTGAGGATGGCCACGGTGATTACTCTGTAACGAACTTCAGAGCGAGTATTGCATTTTGCCGACGGACTGGTAATCTGGCGATTTTTATCTGTTGTAAGCGCTACCAGGAACAGAACGAGGACTTTAAACGCGTAACCGTAGAGGTTCTGGATATCGCTGTGTGGAAGCATATTCTTCTACCTAGAACTGGATGACTCCAGGAGAGATCAGCTGTGAAAGACATTGATTCTAATTCTAGACAGAATAGTCTGTGCGTGTTGCGTGAACTGTACTTCTAGATATAAACGAGTGTTCTCCAGCGAGGGACTGTTGGTGGTCGGAGCTCGGTGTATCTATTAGTGTTAACAACGCGAGCAAACAGTGAGCCGAGCAGCGTAACATTCCGATGTCATACGTGCGCGATTATCATGTGATCAGGAGAAGTGTAACAAGGGACTTCTCTGTGTAGTGTGGTTAACGGACTTGATGGTTATTTCTGTGTTTATTATCGGACGTATATGATCATCAGTGCTTGTATGTATGGAGCGCCTCTTTAGAGGAATGCTAGTGTAGGTTTTTTTAATATATTAATTTGTTTTTGTTAACTCCAGATTTATTCATCTTTTGGATTGTACGTATGTATGAGTTTCAGCCAGTTGGTTTGACAGTTTGACTACTGGTGTTACACACGGCCCTCCAGGTAGTCCGGAACCTCTCCCTCTTTTTTACCCATAAAAAAAACTTTTAGAACTTTTCTACACAATTTCTGCGGCCTCCCCCATTTCTGGACCAGAGGATATTTTTTTTTTCTTCCTGAATTGGACCCTTCCTTTTTCAATTTCCTGGATCCTTTCCTGTATTATGATAAAGCTACTTGTATACTATTTTCTCATAAAAATATAAACAATGGTGTCATGCTTGCAAAACTAACATCATTATTGTTACAAATACGGATCCTATTAGATGAAACCTTTTACAAAACACTCCAGTGTGCTCTGACAAAAAATGATTTTACCATTCACAGAAATAATTATAACACAAGGGAACCACTGAGAAACAAACCGTCAAACTAATAAATAACTAATTAAAATAAAGGAAATCACAGAAAACCAGTCTATTTGAAATATTAAGATAACATAACCTTGTCTTACAACAGAAAGAATTTTTTTTATGTCAGTTTAAATGAAACTTGAACTAAAAGTTTTATCTGGCAAGACAAGAGTTTGTCTGATACAAAATCCGATTGAATTCTATTGAAGTACAAACTACGACTATCATATTATAACACAGAGTCAAGAGTCTTTCCGAGGACAAGCATCGATCAGATTTGGTCTGGTTGGATCGACCAGGAATTAATCGTTTCAAGCAATGACACCAGATGGTGGTAATGGTCGACTGCATTGATTCGCCAACCCCAGACTCCTGTCATATCATCTGTGTGGTCCTCAGATGAGTTCGACGAGTTTGAACTTGTCCATCTCGTGGACCATTAAGTTTATAGTATTTATAGAGGTCTGCGACTGGATATACATGCAATAACATGTGTAAATAAGCGACTCATTGGTAATGAAGCTCAGATGATTGGCATGAAATTAAAGCGTAACATTCACAAAAGGAACTTTATTATCTGAAAACCAAATTGAGATGTGATCTTGACTTTTGACCTGTCACCAAAATCGACAGTTTCTTTTTTCCTTAAGGGATGGGTCACACATGTGAGGACCGAATAAGTTCATGACTGGTCTATATAGGTTGACCGAGAGAAGAATAAGATTTCTGAAGAACTGGTTTGACCAGTTTTGTTCAATCTGACAGGGATATATATGTAAACTTGAATGGCTTTTATTGAAAAACCGTGCAGATGTCATGGGTCCCCATCCGCCAAACTTTATTCCCCCAGACCTGAACTTGAAGATCAAGGTCAATCTCACCAGTATTCAGGCCCATGTCAGGTAATGCATGGTTGAAACATTTTGTGCATCAAATTTGAGGGGAAAATATGCAATACTTCAAACACTTAGAAAAGTCCGACTTTTATTGTGCTAAAAGCATTTTTTTTTTGCTATATAGATTACATTATATTAATCACTGTGACCTGGCTTTTAAGGAGATTTCTCAATTATCTCCCTGGGTGTTAAGTTAGAAAATACTAAGTCAAATGATTAAAATGGTAATGATTTGTCCTGCATGCTAACGGACCCCCTGGTGACAGGCTGACTGACACAGACCCATCTTTATAGCTCAGCATGACTGAAGGTCAGCTGAGCTAAAATAAATCACAGCTGAGAAACTGATATGGTTGCTGCTATTAGACGGTCTTAAATATAAAGGAAATAAAATGTGAAAATAGAAAAATATACAGCTAGATGCAACAACTTATGAAACAATATAAGATGAATAAACACACCAGGCTGCAGGACACTGTCAAGGTCGCAGCTCCAGGTTTATCATTTAAGCCTGAAGTACCTTGTTCCAGTTCTTTTTATGACTGACTCGTGCCTCAAATACTCACTAAGATATAATCTTGTACCAGTTTATACAACAGACCATAACACAAGACTAAAGTAACAAATGAATTTATTAAATTATGTACAGCTTTGGAATGTCTGGACTGAGTGGTATCCCTCCCTGGTACACTAAGGGCGGCATTTTGGACCCACTCCTGATGCGTACTGGCAGAAACCACGGAATCACTGTACATGGGCACTAGCCTAGAAAAAGATAGAAGGACAAGATTTCTGAATGGTTTGGGACCAGAAACAATATATAAACAAATCTTTTTTACTTGTTCGGTAGGAGTGAAAATCACAATACCAAATTTATACTTGATACGACCTGCGGCTGGGTCTTCCAGACTTACAGTGACTTAGTATAGAAGTAAAGTATAATAACTGAGTTACTGATTGGACTTAGATATATTTTGTAATATTAACTATACAAGCCACACAAAGCAAGGTCTGTCATTGCTTAATAAGAAATAATTGCATACAAGGCTCACCATGCCATAAGACCCTCAAGAGTGCATTGCAGTAAAAGGGTTGTGACGTCACCAACATCTCTCTGGTTTTGGCATCAGCCAGGGTTGCTTGTGTCCACAACAATCTTGTGTACCATCAAGGATTCAGCCTGGGTTGCTTGTGACGTCCCACAATATAAAAGGTTAATTGTGCTTATGGTGAAATAGAGTCCACAGTTGGCTATCTTCTGCAAGAAGAATATCTGCATGGCCAAGTCAAGGCCTAGTTTGAGTCCAGCAAATTTCAAATTACACCTTTACAGTTTGAGTGTGAGTGGCCAACTGACTGAAAATGCAGCTCGGCTTTGCCTTCACAATTATTCTCAAAAGCGACAGAACTTGCCAGTAAAAAGCATTGTGGCCCATTATATGGAGAAAACCGTGGAAAATCCCCTCAACAGTGGGCACAAGGGGTGGTAGCTGGCCAGGCCAAAAAAAGGAACATCCGTAAAAAGGTCATTGTAAAGTTACACATTTTTTCATGGATGACTGGACACAGAATGGGTATTACCTGGCCAAGACAACATTAGTTTAACACTAGCAATTGTTCCAGTTATGGGGAAAACCTTGTCAAATTCATTGTGTTTGAACCGGGGTGGCTTCTCAACCCAATGGTAAGGGTGGAAGAATAGGGATGGACTTAAGGGGGAAATAGGGTAAACAATGGTACAGATGCGATTCTGTGACATTCACTCCCCCGCAAAAATAATTTTTCACATTCATTTTCACACAAAATTTATATCTATAACATGAATTAATGGTGAACTTACATTATAAACGTGTAGAAAAGATTATCCAACTTATCAAAAAATATATCTATCAATCATGTTTGTATTCTTACTTGGGGTACTGATACCACTCAGACAGCTTAATTCTATGCAGCTGCTTGTAATTACAGTGCTTGGACTCTACTTAGAAAGTCTAGTCCGTGGTTGGACCTCCCGGAAATAGGTTCGATTGTGAATTGATACTCTTGGAGTACCATGGCCCAACGCGTAATTCGCTTGTTAAGGCACTTTGCCTTATTGATGTAAGACAGCGGTTTGATCCGTTTGGATTATAAAATGCTTACCAAACAGGTATACCTCAAATTTACTTATGGACCATACAATGGCCAATGCTTCCCGTTCTATCACGGAATAGTTTCTTTCCCTATCGGCCAGCTTTCTACTGGCATAAGCCACAGGATGCAGACTGGCCTCATATTCCTGCAAAAGGATGGCGCCAAGACCGTTATCAGATGCATCTGTCCTTAAGAAAAATCTCTTCTCGAGGTCAGGAAATTGTTATATGGGAGGTTTGACCAGCAATGCTTTCAAGGTCTGAAAGGATTTCTCTTGGGGATCACTCCATTTGACCTTGTTACTCTGACCTTTACGGGTCAGATCTGTCAGAGGAACAGCAAGCTCAGCAAAATTCGGAATAAATTTCCGATAAAACCCAAGCAGTCCCAAGAATGACCTATTTCTTTTTTTGTTGTTGGTCTCTCTGTATTCTGCACTTTGTCAAGTAATAATTGATCAGTTGCAAGTTTACCCCTACGAACCTTATGACCCAGAAATCCAAGGTCAAGGAAACCAAAACAGCATTTGCTTGGTTTGGCTGCTAAATTCGCCTCTTTCAGGATTCTGAAAACCTGCTCAAGCAGAGTCAAGTGTTCTGACCGTGACTCAGTATGACAGAGCACATCATCAATAAAACAACATACGCCATTTACATCAGCAAATAATTTTCTCATCATACGGGTGAATTGGGCTGGAGCTAGGACAAGACCGAATAACATATTTTTAAACTGGTATTGTGCATCTGGAGTCACAAATGCAGTAAATTTCTTTGACTGCTCTGACATTGGGATCTGCCAGTATCCCTTTGTCAGGTCCAGTTTTGAAAAGAAGGTGCTATTGTTCAGAGTCGCAAACATATCTTCAGGATTTGGTATTGGTTCCGGATCAAAGAGTATAATGCGGTTGAGTTTCCGGAAATCAAAACAGAAACGTACACTGTTGTCTTTTTAACGCACCATTACAACTGGAGATGCGTATCTTGAGTCTGATCTCTCTATTATCCCAAGGGATAGCATATCCTGAATCTCTTTTTGCATTGTCTCTCTCAATGCATAAGGGACTGGATATGGCTTAGAACGTACCGGCTGATCAGTAGTGACCTGGATGTCACATTCTATGACATGGGTTTTCTTTGGGATGTCAGTAAACACGCTTTCATACCTATCTATTAGACTAATCAACTGGGCTTTCTGCTCAGGAGTGAGTTTGTCACATACCTGTATGTCAGCAGGACCTTGCTTACGTACAACACTTGGCATGGGTATGATGGACATTCCATCATTTATCATCAAGACTCTGGTCTCCTGTACTGGAATCGGTTATACTTGCAAGAGACATTGCTTCATCACATGTGTCACACGGTAACTCAAACAAGCTCATCGCAGAAGAATCGGAATTTGTTCTCTCAACATACTTTTTCAGCAAATTAATGTGAAAAGATTTGACTTTACCTTTCATTTTGATCCTGTAATCACAGTCTTTGAATCTCTGTAGGACATCATATGGTCCTTTCCATTACAGGAGCAACTTATTCCTATCTGTAGGAAGTAATACTAAGACCTTATCACCTACCTCTAAGGATCTGGGTTTTGCTCTCCTGTCATAGTATTCTTTATACCTGCCAGCTGCCTTGCTCAGCATCTGTTGTGCTAGGTCACAGGTGTCTGACAGTCGCTGTTTTAAATCAATCACATACTGGTATGTTGTTTTAATGTCAGAGTCAGTACCTTCTTTGGTGAGTAGTTCTTTCAACACTTTCATGGGTCCTCTCACAGGCCTGTTATATAACAAATCAAAAAGGGGAAAATCCGCCTAAAGATTCATGAGGAGATTCACGATAGGCGAATAGGACAGGAGCCAAATAGCGGTCCCAATCCCTGGGCTGTTCAGCACACATTCGTTTGAGCATTCTTTTGAGGCTGTCATTAAATTTTTCTACAAGTCCATTACAACGTGGATTGTAGGGTGTAGTTGTCAACTGTCTAATGCTGAATAATCTGCTTACCTCGCGCATTATGGATGACGTGAACTGGCTGCCCATATCTGTCAAAACTTCCTCAGGTATGCCAAGTCTACTATATATGTCAAGTAACGCCTCAGCCACAGTTTCTGTTTCAATGTTACGAAGTGCAACAGCCTCCGGATACCATGTAGCGTAGTCCATTGCTGTTAAGATAAATCGCTTACCTGTGTATGATGCAGGGATAATCGGGCCCACCAAATCCAGGGGAATGCGCTTGAAGGGTTGGTCTATCAGAGGCACTCTGCCCAACGGGACTCTAGTAACCTTACCCTTTTGTATAGTCCTTTGACAAATATCACAAGACTTACAGAATTGTGAGACATCGGCATGAACACCAGGCAAAAAGAACTGAGAGCTAACTCTTGCCAAAGTGCGAGAAATGCCTTGGTGACCAGACATTAGGCCTTCATGGGCCAACTTCATAATGTCTGCCCTGTAACATTTTGGAACAATAAACTGGGTTTGGGACTCACCTGTATTATATTTATCTGCCCGCAGACGCACTAAAGCTCCGTTTTTCATGGCAAACTGACATTGCCCATCTTGAACCTGAGAAACTTTATCCCATAGGTGCGAAATAGAATGATCATTCTTCTGAGCATCAAGAAAGTCTGGGCGACTAACTGCAGAATTCGGGCTCGGAACAGAGAGAGGCTTTGGAGTCTTACCTTTGTCCTTAGCCATGGCCCTTGTTTCTACTGCACTAGCAACATCAGGAGCGTGGGGTGCATCTCTAAGAGGAGAGATCCAACTGGTATCTGGACATTGTGGCTCTCTTGCACCCTTTATATTACCTACTATCAGGTCATAAACTTGGTTGTCAACGCACAGTGCCTCTACTTCTCCTGTAAAGAATGGAGTATTCACCTTTACCTGTGCCAGTGGAAAGGTTCTCACTGTTCCATCAATAAGTATACATGTCTGGGACTTCCCAGTCATTTGTTGTGGTGGAACTAATGCAGACCGTACTATGGCACTGCTACACCCAGTGTCTCTTAAAACCGACACTTCACAGTTGGAAATAACACCTTTACAGGTAGGCATGCCAGGTGGATGACTTTCGGGCTTACCAACAGAAGGCTGACACGACACATTAAGGATCTCCAGCTCCCTTTTACTCTGAATATCCGGTAGCATTTCTGTTGGGAAAGTATCAGGCAAACAGGTATTACCTTCAGATGGTACCTTACCTGTGAGCTTTAAAGCCTCCTTGACGGCTTTCTCCACCGCTTTATCAACTGCCTTACCTACTGCGTGATCCACTGCTTCGGCGATAGCATATGGCTGGTCCAAAGCCTGAAAAGCATGAATGGATCCTCTGGGCTTTTTTGGCAGTTTGCATTGAAATGACTGGTGACCTTCACCTCCACAATTAAAGCATTTAAGGACAGATGAACTAGCAGTAGGAGTAAAGGGATGCTTCTTACCTTGTTCAGAATACTTGAATCCAGTCTTCTCAAGTGGTTTCTCATTTTGTTTGAGACTAGTATGTGGTTTGTGGAAAGAAGTAAAACTGCCATGACCATGAGCATCTACAAACCTCTCTGCAGTTTCAGTCATTGAGTCAATGTTATGGCAGTCCCGCTCACGCAAGAAAATAGACAGTTCCTTGGAACATGAGTTCAGGAATTGCTCCCGTAACAAAAGGTCTACAAGAGACTCATATGATCACTCAATCCCTGAAAGTCTTACCCAATATTCAAAATAACCACTGATTCTGGCAACAAATTGCAATGGGGATTCCTGCTTTTCCGGCCTACATGTTCGAAACTCTGTCCGATAGCCTTCTTCAGTCATTTGGTACCGTTTAAGTAAAGCTAACTTAAGCCTGTCATAATCTGAAGCTTCAGCAGAGGGAAGATGTGTATAAACCTCAGGTGACTTACCTTTTAGTAAAGCACCAAGTCGAATAGCCCAATCCTTTTTCTCCCATTCCTGACCTTCAGCAAACCTTTCAAATCGCTCCAGATAGGCATCCATTCTGTCGCGACTTTCCCCAAAGGCTGGCATTTTAAAAGAAGTCATACCTGAAGGTTTTCCTTGAGTTTGGGGAGAGGGACTATTTTCAGCAAGTTGTAATTTTAATTTAATCATTTCAATTTCATGAGCTCGAGCTTCCTTTTCTCTTACATTTTCCAGTTCTCTTGCTCTATCAGCTCGCTCTAGTTCACTCTGCTTTTGAGTAGCTATGCCATTACTCTTACTGACCACAAATTGTTTAAGATCTTCTCCCATATAACCTAACTTTTCTCCCATAGAAAACAATTCCCTTAACTCCTCCATGGTTATCATTGAAACACACTGACAGTGAAACAATAATCAAAACCAATATGCTGATATGCATCACCTTAAACTCACTAGATTCAGTCAATATGATTTCCACTATCCATATGCCTTAGCAAATATCCAGTGAAATGTGCCGTAGCACCACGACAAATAACCATTACCTCTTCACGGTAACAAACAGAGGCCGTAGCCGTAAAACTGTCTTTTTCCTTAGACACAACCATTCAATTTCTGCTGGACAAGAAATTGACAAAAAAGATACAGCTTACCACCGTAGTGAGACTCAGCTGTACCCCAGCCAAAGCTGTGATCACCAGGGTATTAGCCTGACCTTGAGGAGTTGGCCTCTTTCTATAGAAAGCATAAAAACAGCCACAACAATCTGGCTACCATAAAATCACTCAAGGCTTTCTCATATTCCAATTACAGAAGATAGACCACTGTCTAGACCTGTTATAGTCTCTCATATGTATATACTGTGTATATATTCTTGGTGAATGAGTAAAATTTCTTACACTGATCCTCGAAAAAAAGGATCCTGGCACGCTCGCCAATGTCAAGGTCGCAGCTCCAGGTTTATCATTTAAGCCTGAAGTACCTTGTTTCCAGTTCTTTTTATGACTGACTCATGCCTCAAATACTCACCAAGATATCATCTTGTACCAGTTTATACAACAGAGACCATAACACAAGACTAGTGCATTGCAGAAACAGGGTTGTGACGTCACCAACATCTCTCTGGTTTTGGCATCAGCCAGGGTTGCTTGTGTCCACAGCAATCTTGTGTACCATCAAGGATTCGCCTGGGTTGCTTGTGACGTCCCACAATATAAAAGGTTTATGGTGCTTATGGTGAAATAGAGTCCACAGTTGGCTATCTTCTGCAAGAAGAATATCTGCATGGCCAAGTCAAGGCCTAGTTTGAGTCCAGCAAATTTCAAATTACACCTTCACAGTTTGAGTGTGAATGGCCAACTGACTGAAAATGCAGCTCGGCTTTGCCTTCACAATTATTCTCAAAAGCGAGAAAACTTGCCAGAAAAAAGCATTGTGGCCCTTTATATGAAGAAAACCGTGGAAAATCCCCTCAACACTGGGGCACAAGGGGTGGTAGCTGGCCAGGCCAGAAATAGGAACATCCGTAAAAAGGTCATTGTAAAGTTACACATTCTTTCATGGATGACTGGACACAGGAGAATGGGTATTACCTGGCCAAGACAACATTAGTTTAACACTAGCAATTGTTCCAGTTAAGGAGAAAACCTTGTCAAATTCATTGTGTTTGAACCGGGGTGGCTTCTCAACCCAATGGTAAGGGTGGAAGAATAGGGATGGACTTAAGGGGGAAATAGGGTAAACAATGGTACAGATGCGATTCTGTGACAGACACTAAATGAACCTACAGTTTAGAAACTGATATGATCTAATTGGGCAGTATAAAAAAAAACAAAAAGTAAAGAGTGCTTCAAAAATAATTAAATGAATATAGGTGGTGCAACTTATCTTCAGGGACTGATGAAACTAGTTATGAAAAATAAACTCACAAGATCTAAGGATACTAAAGATGAAACCCCAGTTGAGAACTGACACCATTGGTGTAATCCATTAGTCTCAATATAGAAGAAAAATTGTGTCAAAAAAGGTTTTATGACACTCGATGAAACCGCGGCAGGGAAACTGATACTTCCAGAGGCGGATCCAGGATTTAGAAGGAGGAGGGGTTCACTAATGACTAAAGACAAATCCTAATAAAAGCAGCCAAGGTCCATGCCGCAAATATTGGTCTGAAACCCCTATAAAAAGGGTGCTGTGGCTGAAAAAAAGGGGTGAATTTGGGTCCGGACCCCCTGCCTCCCCCCCCCCCCCTCCTCCTGGATCCGCTTCTGCACTATTGCTGTCATCTGACTGTCTGGAAAATAGAGAAAAATGCGTTAAAATTCGAATAAAATAAGGTTATGTCAACATTTCTTTATAGCAAGCTGATAAACTGTCCATGGTCAATAAACTAGCAAGAATTATGGCAATCCAAGCATTACATATTCAAATACTGGAGTTATTTTTATCACATTTTTAATTATTCTTGGGTGCACAAACAAGCCCAATATCTCGAACAATATAGGTCGCAGTGACCTCATTTTAGGTGGCCTAGGAGATTTAATGAGAACCGTGCGGTTAAAGAAGTTTCTAGGTCCAAAGGTTACAATTTATGCCGCGCTATTTAGGTACAGACGGCCGAACGGAAGGACGAAGGACAAAGGAAATATTCGATATCTGTAGCTTGCCTGAAAGTCCCATGGATGTGATAACTAGAATATCAGCAGAAGCTGACAAAAGCCCTCAGCCAAAACAACAGTGTTAAGAGGTGGTAACAGTAACAAGTACTAAATATCTGTTCTCACATGGATGTATATCTGTACATGTCTCAGTTATAAATTTAAAATGCAGAGGTATGTACCATGATTCATAACAATCCACCAAATGCTTCCTGAAAAATAAGCTTCTAAGTTTTATTCTATTATAAGCTCTGTGACCTTGAAAAGTAGGTCAAGGTCACCCATCTTCGAACTTGACCGAGATTTTGTAGATATACGTCTTCACCAAAGAAATAAAATTCCTCTTGTGAATCCTTTTAGAGATATCCCGCTCACAAGGCCAAAGTTGAAAAATCCAAGAAAAATTCATTAAAAATCAGAAATTGCAGGTGGCGCCCCCAAACTTGTGCAGCAGTTACAGACCATCAGTCCCTATGATCATAGTAAAAATTGTGACAATCCACCCAATGGTTTCTGAGAAATAAGCTTCTAAATGTTTTTTCTATAATCAGCTCTAAAACGTAGAAAAATAGGTCAAGGTCACCCATCTTCGAACTTGACCGAGATTTTGTCAATATACATCTTTACCGAGGAAATAAAATTCTGACGGTGAATCCTTTTCAAGATATCCCGCTCACAAGGTAAAAGTTAACGGACGCCGGACGGACGGACGGACGGAAAATCCACCAAATGGTTCCTGAGTAATAAGCATCTAAGTGTTTTTGTATAATCAGCTCTAAAATGTAGAAAAATAGGTCAAGGTCACCCATCTTCGAACTTGACCGAGATTTTGTCGATATACATCTTTACCGAGGAAATAAAATTCCTACGGTGAATCCTTTTAGAGATAACCCGCTCACAAGTCCAAAGTTGAAAAATCCGATAAAAATTCATTAAAAATCAGAAATTGTAGGTGGCGCCACCAAACTTGTGAAACTGGTACAGACCATCAGTCCTAATAATCATAGTAAGTTTTGTGAAAATCCACCAAATGGTTCCTGAGTAATAAGCATCTAAGTGTTTTTGTATAATCAGCTCTAAAATGTAGAAAAATAGGTCAAGGTCACCCATCTTCGAACTTGACCGAGATTTTGTCGATATACATCTTTACCGAGGAAATAAAATTCTGACGGTGAATCCTTTTCAAGATATCCCGCTCACAAGGTAAAAGTTAACGGACGCCAGACGGACGGACGGACGGACGGACAGCTTGGGTGACGACAATAGCCCATCAGCCTAGGGGCTGAGGGCTAAAAAGGTGTTAATTTTTCCGTAAACCATCAATTTAGCAATACCTTTTTTCCCTTTAAATGCATTTGACAAGCAGACCATCCACTAAAATTAATATAAGAGATATACACGCCTTTGTAAAATGTATGTAGAATTTATTATAAGCTTATAGGGTTTATGAGTCAGTGGCATCTAAATATAATCAGTAAGTCAAAATGACAAACGCACACTGTATGATATCTTATTCGGTATGGGCGATTACTTGCAGAGTGAATGCCAAAGCGCCTATAATTCCTGATAATGCCTTATTGCTAAAATGTAACTCAATATGTAATGGAAACAATTACCCACGTCAAGCTGTAAATAAACGTTTGTGATTGAGATGCTCCATGCAGTGATGTACACTAATTTCAAAATAACAATTATTGTTGCATGCACATACATGAAATGACAATGAATTTAGCATAAGCATGTTACTTTACATTTGTCAATTATCAACATATGGGCCTGGGAACATTACTTTCATATGCGGGGACGGAAGGGGGGGGGGGGGAATATATTCTAGGGAAGTCGGGATGGAAGCTGTATATATATTAAAAATATTTTAAATTTATTTAGTAAATTTTCGGGATATACATGGCCTAGGCCAAGTCTTTTAAAGAAATATCCAACATGCGCCCCCCCCCCCCCGGTTCCCACACCCATGGTATATATAGTACAGATCCAAATGCTGCATACCTGCATGGTTACACTTAACACTATTATGTATTATATTCTTATTACATTGGATAGCTGCACCCATTACAATACATTACAATACATCTTTAGCCTGGTAAAGCTTATATATATACAGGGACCTATCATGAATGCTACAAATTAGCAAAACGGCGCCGAAAACTAGTATACAGCGCCATCCTGAATGTATATATATATATTGAATATCTACACCATCGATATGGAGTTCAATTAAAAAGCGTATGTGTATACCATCAGACAGATAAAGAAAGGACGTTTGGCGCTCATACGCAGTGTTGGTTTATCTGGTTTCTGAAGAATCAGTATACGCGAAAGCATCTGGTATATAATAATGTTTCACCAAAAAAAATATACATGTATATAGCCTTGGTAAAACAAACGATTTATGCATCAGAGATCTGGCGTCGTTCTATAAAAAAAATCTTTATTGCACAAACACGCAGTAATTAGATCAACGCAGATGTCTTAACTGAATATGCCACTCATCTTAGCTGGTCTCGCACAAAGTAACTTTTGTCTTGTGTCTTCATTACAGACAGTATTTAAGAAACTGCTTACTGACAAAAGTAATAAGTAGGCCACGCGTGCAGTAACTCTCGTTGACAGCGAAGATATATACACATGTGTTATAATACTTATATTTATACAAAGAGAACTTTTATCGGAGCGTTTCAAAAGCGCACCTTTAAAAGAGCGAAAGCTATGTATCCCCTGGTATTGTGAGCTGTATGGAGAAGCATCCATAAACCTAAATTCTCACCGCACCAATGCCCACCCATTTGAAAGTTGTGAGTCTTTGTACGCATCTACCAAGTTTTCTTTTTCCAATCTAAACCCATTTTGTGTTTCTCGATTTACACTCATATATATATATATATATATATATATATATATATATATATATATATATATATATATGTATGTATGTATAAGGTTTGTTTGCTATATAGTATGAAGTGCTTACAGACATATCCAATCTTTTTCGCTTGTATCCCCCCCCCCGAAAGAAGTGATTTGGTCATATGCACTTTAAACGCCATGAAGAATACTGCCAATTAACATCAATCAACATAATTATATATATATATGTATATATATATATATATATATATATAGAGAGAGAGAGAGAGAGAGAGAGAGAGAGAGAGAGAGAGAGAAGAAGAAGGAAAGAAAGAGTATATAAAGGGAAAAATCAATTAAATTTTCTTATAATTTTTAATTATATATATGTATGCATACATTAAAGAGTTATCTACATTTATAACATGGGCACACTTTCTAAAAGTAGGCCTAGCATGATTTTTTTATAATCTATATGAAATAAATAAATATGAAGTAAGTTATTGACTCTACCATCAGAAGGCCCTTGACATGATCACAGTTATGCGGGTATATTGTATGTCACGGTATACATCCTATTCTCAGGGGTAAAAACATCATCAGTCAAGTTTACGGCTGTACGTATAATGTACACCACATGATCCGTCACTGAAGATTGCTTGGTCACGGTTATCAGTAGTGAAGGGGCTACATAAACCCCACGTCTATTAGATGGTGATGGTGTCAGTTCTGTGTCGTGTATATGTAGTGCTTATCTGTGTGCAAAATAATTGACAGGTAAACCAGTTCTTAAATATATGGTTTAGCTGTGTCATTATACATGGCACACGGACTTAATAGGCACCCCTGATCACAAGATAACATTTGTTTCATAATTTTACTTAATTTGCACTTCAAAATTACATATATAGTAAAAAAGATAATACCATGTTAGTCATGTATGTATGCCTGAGAGTGATTTTCCTCTTATTCCCTTCCATGCAGGCAGAGGGAAAATATTTTCCCACATCAGGTGGCCCATATCAGAATTGTTTTACTCAATAACATCAAGAATATGCCGGAAAAGGGCAAGTCAACATGTGTGCGTAATTATATATATATATATATATATATATATATATATATATATATATATATATAAGCTAAAGGGTCACTATTTTATTTACTGGCCCCAGTTTCCATAATGCTGATTGAAGACTGCATGGTGTGTCATATTTGAAGTGAGTTAACATCACGCTGTAGACCATCCCGTCACTCTAATCAGAGAAAGATTCTCCCAACGAGACTGTCAGCTGCCAAGTTGTCTGTATCCAATAAATAAATATGAAGAGGACATGACCGACATTGCCGCAAATATAAAAATTAATCCTTGTCAAATCATATCACGTGACGTCACCTGGAAAAAATCTTAAAGCTTCTTTTTTTGCGTATATACATATATGAAGCAAACGCAACTCTGCCAGATGGGACCTCACACGACATACAGTCGGTTTGGTTTACATGCGGTTACCAGACAAACACTAAGCTTTACTCTCTCTCTCTCTCTCTCTCTCTCTCTCTCTCCATATATATATATATATATATATATATATATATATATATAAGGTAGGTTTTTTCCACACAGAAGGTGAATATACTTGTGTAACACACTCAGGACAGAGTTTGATTGATTATATAATTGTCAGCTCTGAGTTATTTAAAGGTGTAAGTTCATTTTCTGTACTAAACATAGACTTATAAGATCACTTTCCTGTACAATGTACTTATATGTTAAAAGCAGGTTTTAAAAAAGTTAGTAAGACAATTGAAACTGCACCGTGGATCAAGTACAAACTAAAATCCAATGACTTTAGTGTTATTAATAGCATATTTGGACAAGATGTGTGTGTTAAATATGTCCAAGACTTCAAAAATGCTGCTACCTTAGATGTAAACGAAGCAGTTATGAACTTAAATAGGATAATTTATACAATAACTACTGGCAGGCCATACCAAAATAACTCCACCAAATTATCTCAACCAATCTGGTGGGATGAAGACTGTGGTATTGCAAAAACAAACAAAATGGATGCTCTAACAAATTACAGAAAATCTGGGAGAACAGAAGATGTGGATGATTACAAAAGAAAAAAAATGCCTTTAAATGTTTGTGTAATACAAAAAAGGAAATGTACCAACAAAATACTTTAAAGGAAACCTTACAATCCAAAAAAAAAAAAAAAAAATGACATTTGGAAATACGTACGGAATTTTAAGAGATCTAAGACTATGTCAAATATAGAACCTATTCAATGGTACTTTTACTTCAAAGATCTATTAAATAACTGTAAAACTGAGATTCCTGGAGACATAATGGATGGCTTTATCAGCTTTTTTAACAAAAATTATTATGAACAACATGAGTGCGAGGTTTTAAACTCTGATATTACTAATTTTGAAATAACAAATGCTATAGATCAAATGCAAAGGAGAAAATCCCCCGGACCAGATGGCTTTTCTTTAGAAATAATTACAGACATTTTATTTCACCTTCTACCCTTAATAGAAACAGTATTTAATAGTATATTACATTCAGGTGTATTTCCAGATGATTGGAGCAGAGCAATAATATTGCCCTCACATAAAAAAGGTCCAATAAATCACCCAGAAATTATAGAGGTATTTCTTTATTGGATGTCCTAGGGAAAATATTCTCAAAAGTCATATATAACAGGTTGATTGAATATGTTGAAACCCAGAATCTATTATAAGAAGCACAAGCTAGATACAGAAAAGGATATAGCACCATAGATCATGCTTTTGTTCTGCAAGCCTTGGCTCATAAATATTTATGCAAAAGAAAGGGAAGGTTTTATTGTATATTTGTAGATTTTAGCAAAGCTGTTGATTCTGTACAACATGATGTATTGTGGTATTTACTGTTAAAACAAAATATAAATGGTAGGATACTTAAAGTAATTAGATAATGTACTCCAAAATGCAATCATGTGTCATTACAGACAAGGGAATCACAAGTTATTTCCCTTGTTCAGTTGGAACAAGACAGGGTTGTATGGTAAGTCCTGTACTTGTCTATATTTATTGATGAATACTGCAATACTTTGTGCAACTCTAATGGTAAAGAAGTTTTCATAAATGAAGAGCTACCTAAAATTATGACCTTGCTGTATGCTGATGATATAGTTAATTTTGGAGATTCAGTTGGGAGACTACAACAACAAATTAATCATCTGCAGGAAACTTGTATAAGATCTGGATTAAATATAAACATGGAAAAAACAAAAATAACAGTGTTTAGAAGAGGTGGTATATTAAGGAATAATGAAAAATGGTATTTGTTCAACCATAAATTGGATGTAGTGTCCCACTATAAATATCTGGGGATCACTTTTACTTCAAAATTATCATGGACTAGGACCCACCAACAGCAAGCAATGCAGGCAAATAAAGCTGTAAGTATTATCAAGGATTTTAATATAAGGTATAAGAAAGTATCTGTGGAACATCTTTTTAATTTGTTTGACAGTATTGTAGCACCAATTTTAATGTATGGAAGTGAGATCTGGGGTCATTCTAAAATTGAAATACTAGAGAGAGTACAGTATAAGTTTTGTAAGTATGTTCTCGGTGTAGGTGATAACACTCCAAATGCAGCAGCTTCAGTTGATTGTGGCAGATTTCCACTTTTTGTGACATATGTGGTTCGTTGTATAAAAAACTGGTTTAAAATTATTCACATGGAAGACAATAGATACCCAAAGCAGTTATATATGTATTTAAGGAAGATGGACAACAATGGAAAAATTAATTGGGCCACTTATATTAGAACATTACTATTTCAGGCAGGATTTGGTTATGTGTGGATGATAGAATATGTGGGAGATATAAATATTTTTATTGAACAGTTTAAGCAATGCGTAAAAGACATGGCAGTACAAGATTGGCATTATGATATTAACTCCAGTAATAAATTGTATTTCTATGGAATTTTCAAATCATTGTTAACAGTAGAAAAGTATTTATTATGTGTACCTTATAAAAAATATTACAAGGCAATCGCCAAATTGAGATGTAGCAACCATAAATTAGCAGTAGAATCAGGTCGACATAAAGGAATTGATAGAGAAGAAAGAATATGCAAATACTGTTACAATCTTGGTTATAATATCATAGAAGATGAATGTCATTTTATGTTAGAATGCCCTTTGTATAATGAACCACGTGTGAAATATTTAAGAAATGATATGCTACAGTCTGATGAATATAATTTTAAAAGAATTTTCAATTTGGAAAATCTGTTAGAAATTTCAAATTTAGCAGCCTTTGTTCACTATGGTTTTATAAAAAGACAAAAAAATATTAGATAATTGATATTTATAGTACCACTTTGTAATACATGGGAGAATTTTTAATTATTTTTTTTTTATTCTCTCTTAGGAATGTTCTTTTCTATCTTACAGAATCATAAGTATTTATTTATATTTGATATAACTTAGAATGCACATATTTGTAAGTATTTGTTTGTTAATGTTATGGCAAAATGAATGTTTACAGTTGGAACTTTGGGCCTGAGGCCTCTATTTCTGAATAAATTCTTACTTACTATATATATATAACCCAAGATAACTTTTGTCAGTGAGAATCCTGAAGTATGGTTACATTTATGACTATATGTAGACTCTATACCCAACTATAACCACATTCAAACCATTATCCGGTCTGTTGGAAGAATCAGTGCATGTTAACCAAACTATAAGTATCTGTGTAAAAATATTAAAGTCTGGGTGTACCATAACCCAGCGACGACCAAATGGAATTATTACTTTACAGTAATTAAAATATAAAATCCTGTTGAAATTACCCTGATTAAGAAAGCTCCAATTAATCAAGCTAATAGTAAAACCGCAAAGTATTTATGTTCGATTCATACCTGTATCTCGTATTAGCGTTGTCGGCCAATCAGTCTACTCTTTTACTAACATTGATATCCTAAATTTCTTACTTATACACTTTTCAACACTTTTCTCACCCATACAGGATTGGTTACTTCAACAGCTATAGACTAATTTATGGGTTATCTCCCGTTCACATTAAAAAAACATAACGTCGGGCACATATTAAGCCGATTTTTTCACGGCTCTGGATGAACACATCGGGACATGGCGCCAGCCAGTATACTATATATATATATATATCTCATACTGCATGGCCCATGCATGGAATTTACCCGATTTTCTTTATTCTTCGCCATGCGATCATGCTCCATTTGCGGAATCTTATGACGCAAAAGGCGATTGCAAGTTGACCGATGTATATCCGACTAATATACTTATATTGTTCAAACTACACCGACGAAGATTTTGTCGTATGATTATATTGGAAATTCGTGGACACTTCAATCTCATATATTAACCCGACAAAACCACACGAATTTTACTCACAATACACAAAATCGTATACAGAACGCTGCTATTAATAGGTTTGCGCAATATGGATGAATAAATATGAACACACTGCACGCGTTTTTATTCGACTGCATTGGTTTCAAAGTCATAACTCGGATTGTTCCTTCATTTATATATAACCTCAATTGAATTTTACCCACCTGTGGGTCACAAGGATTACTGCATGGCCTGCAAGTGGTGATCAGGAATTTAGAGTAGTTTCTCCTAACTTGTGTTATTCTGTTCCAAAGGATATTAGTACCGAGAACACCATTTTGACTTTAACAAATTACCTATAAAAGTACTTAATTGAGTTGTATTCTTTTAAAGTTAATTTGCTTATTTCAGTCGGACATTTTTTCCAGCTATGTGCGTTGGATTTTCTTAACTATAGGTATATAATCCTTTCGCGCGCAATAACATTTTAAAAAATGGAAAGAAGTTTTTTTTTCTTTCAAATTGGTCTAATATAGATTATTTTAGGTAATAAAAAATCTGCCCGATCTGACATCCAATAGGCCCCAGGGTTGCCAATTTTAGAAACTTGCGATCGCGGAGCCCAAATAGAAGACCTTTACGGTCCCAAGCCTCTAGTTCTTTTTATAATATATAGATCAGCTATATACATAGCGATGGCGTTTCCGATCATTCGATGAAACGAGACAATGAATGTCTGATAATTAGAGCATGCCAACGAAACCATGTAAACGTGTGTTGATTGTGGATACATATGTTTGCATGCATGGGAAATGGAGCTGTAATATCCAATTACATTAAAAGGAAATAAGCTGTTCAGTCATTTTTAATAAACGTGTTCCTGGATGTGAACATTTTAGCTTAACCATCTGCAGACGGAATGTTTATACTGAGAGAACACGGTATTTCATATAATACCACGATTATTCTGTTTAACTGAGTTACAGGTGCCGCTTTCCCTATTTGAACACATTTTCGTCAATAGTAATCTCAGATGATAATAATGCTGAAGTCTTGTAAATTGTCTGTGTGTAATAATACCTCGTGTTGATGAAAGTAATTCTTTAATTTAGGTGACACCTCGAGTGAAAAAAGGTATAAACTTTCCGCAGCTGTTCTGATAATGAAATTATCGTTATATTACCTGAAAATTAGCCAGACATGATATTGGTCTCAGAGAACATATAGCATGTGATACGAATAACATGCAGGGGAAGGCTGGGTTGCAGAGTCGGTCGTTTTGATTATACTAACTGACCGGTATGCAGCAACTCATAGAAATAAGCGGTTGGTTGACCATCACATCAAAGGAACTCAAAATATGGGGAGACTGGCCGGGTTATCCCGTCATGCCTTGCGGTATATATCATTACCCCACCGTACAAACGGCCTCACAGAGAGAGAGAGAGAGAGAGAGAGAGAGAGAGAGAGAAAGAGAGAGAGAGGGGGGGGGGGGGGTGATAGAGAGAATGAATGAAAATATCACGATTCACGATGGGGTCAAAGTCAAGGCCACGAGACCTTCTTCTTGAAAAAGCTTGTTGAACATTTTTAAGCCAAACCCTTTGACCAAAACCTTTCAACTTTCACACATGGCTCAACCATCAACAGATGAAGAACCCTATCGATTTGGAGGCCACGGGGTCAGAGGTCAAGGTCACAGAACTTCTCTCCTGATTTTCACACCGTGTAATTGGTATATAATTGGTACATAACCTATATTCTTCGAGATATTGGGCTTGTTGGTGCAACCAAGAATAATTTAAAATGTGATTAAAGACTCTTGGATTGCCATGATTCTTTTAAGCTTAATGATCATGGACAGTTTTATTAGCTTGTTATATAAACAGTCAAACAGTCAAATGACAGCAATAGTACAGAAGAAGGGACCCCCCCCCCCTTTTCAGCCACAGCAACGTTTCTATAGAGGTTTCAAACCAAATGCAAGTAACCTCATTTCAGGTTGCCTAGGAGATTATTTAAGAACCTTGCGGTTACAGAAGTTTCTAAGTCCAAAGGTTACAATTTATGCCGCGCTAAGAAACAGACGGACAAAAGGACGGACCGAAGGACAACGGACAAGGGTATTTGCTATAGCACAGCATGACTGAAAATCCCATGAGATAAAAAAAAGGTATAAAACTTTCCAATAATCATCAGTTTCGCAATACTTCTTTTTACCCTTTTAATGCATTTGGCATGCAGACAATCCACGGAAATTAATAAGAGATATAAACGTCTTTGTTTATGTATGTTGAATTTATTAAAGCGTAGGGTTATGAGTCAGTGGCATCGAAATATAATCATATTTTGCATGTGTATAAATCTCACATAGTTCTTTATCATACGCAAAACTGGTGGCGCCACCTGCAACCATTTTTGCACAGCGTCCATCTGTTCATCTGGCTTGGGATAAAATCACTTATATCTTGGCAGTGGTTTGACTTATACACCTGATATTTTGCAGGTTTATACATCCTTAATAGCTTTCTTGATTTTATGACAGGTGGCGCCACCTTTATTCACGTTTACGCTGCAGACATCCAAGCTCATATATCGGGAACCGTTTGACCGATTAGGCCAAACTTTTGCATGTGTATAAATATCACATAGCTCTTTATCATACGGAAATACTGGTGGCGCCACCTACATACACATTACACCTCACTCTATTTCCCCTTGCCACTCAATCCATGCCTCACTTCACCCGTCCCACTCTGATTTCGGCGGATACACGTAGTCGCTTGTCGACTACCCGTATTCTAGTTTATCATATTTTCTCATTGCACTGGATAGATGCACCCAATACAATACATGTTTTATCTTATTGATTCAAATATCTGATATAACAAACAATTATTGTATACAAATAGTACCATACATCTTTCCTGAAATCCAAACTTGCTCTATAGCCTGGTACACCTTTTATATTTAGGGACCTATCGTGGATGCTTCAAATTGGCAACACGGCGCCGAAAACTAATATACAGCGCCATCCTGAATGTACACATTGAATGTCTACCCCATCGATATAGAGTTCAATTAAAATGCGTATGCGTACCATCAGACAGATAAAGAAAGGACGGTTGGCGCTCATACGCAGTGTTGTTTTATCTGGTTTCTGAAGAATCAGTATACGCGAAAGCATATGGTAATAATAATGTTTCACCAAAAAAATACATGTATATAGCCATGGTATAAAAAACGATTTATGCATCAGAGATCTGGCGTCGTTCTATAAAATATGTACAAAGACGCAGTAATTACTTCAACGCAGACGTCTTAGCTGAATATGCCATTCATCTTAAAGGTGGTCTGGCACATAGTAACTGTTGTCTTGAGTATTCAATGCAGACAGTATTTGAGAAACTGCTTACCGACAAACAAAAAAAAACGTAGCAAGTGACCATGTGTGCAGTAACTCTCGATGACAGCGAAGATACACACGTGTTAAAACACATTTATAAGGAGAGTATTTTTATCTGAGTGTTTAAGAAGCGCACCTTTAAAAGAGCGAGAGCTATATGTATCCCTTGGTTTTGTGAGCTGTATAGAGAAGCATCCATAAACCGAAATTCTCACCGCACCAATGCCCGCCCATTTGAAAGTTGTGTCTTTGTACGCATATACCAAGTTTTCTTTTTCCAATCTAAACCCATTTTGTGGTTTCTCGATTTACACTCTATATATATATATATATAAGGTTTGTTTGCTATATAGTATGAAGTGCTTACAGACATATCCAATATTTTTCGCTTGTATCCCCCCCCCCCGAAAGAAGTGACTTGGTCATATGCACTTTAAACGCCATGAAGAATACTGCCAATAAACATCAATCAACATATATATATATATATATATATATATATATATAGAGAGAGAGAGAGAGAGAGAGAGAGAGAGAGAGAAAGAGAGAGAGAGAGAGAGAGAGAGAGAGAGAAAAGAAGGAAAGAAAGAGTATATAAAGGGAAAATCAATTAAATTTTCTTATCATTTTTATTTATATATACGTATGCATATATTAGAGTTATTTACATTTATAACATGGGCACACTTTCTAAAAGAAGGCCTAGCATGATTTTTTTATAATTTATATGAAAAAAATAAATATGAAGTAAGTTATTTACTCTGGCATCAGGGAGCCCTTGGCAGGATCATCCATATATGCGGGTACGTGTGTAAGTCACGGCATACATCCTATTCTCAGGGGTAAAAACATCATCAGTCAAGTTTACGGCTGTACGTATAATGTACACCATATGATCCGTCACTGAAGATTGCTTGGTCACGGTTATCAGTAGTGAAGGGGCTACATAACCCCCACGTCTATTAGATGGTGATGGTGTCAGTTCTGTGTCGTGTATATGTAGTGCTTATCTGTGTGCACATGGTTTGACAGGTAAACCAGTTCTTAAATATATGGTTTAGCTGTGTCATTATACATGGCACATGGATCTATTAGGCACCAGTGATCACAAGATAACAATTATATATATAGAGTTCCCCCAAATCCTATTTCATAATTTTACTTGTTTTGCACTTAAAATTTACATATATAGTATAATTAGATAATTCCATTTTAGTCATGTTTGTATGCCTGAGAATGATTTTCCTTTAATTCCCTTCCATGCAGGCAGAGGGAAATAAAAAAAATATCCCGCATCAGGTGGCCCATATTTTTCCTCAATAACATCAAGAGTATTCTGGAAAAGGGCAAGTCAATATGTGTGCACGCGCGCGTTAATTGACATGTGTATATATATATATATATATATATATATATATATATATATATATATATATATATAAATATTCTATTTACTGGTCTCGGTTTCTATAATGCTGATTGAAGACTGCATGGTGTGTCATATTTGAAATGAATTTACGCACGCTGTATATATATAGACCATCCCGTCACGTTTAATCAGAGAATGATACTCCCAGCGAGACTGTCAGCTGTCAAGGTCTGTTTTCAATAAATAAATATAAAGAGGACATGACCGACATAGCCGCAGATATACAAATTAACCCCTGTCATAGCATATCACGTGACGTCACCTGGAAAGAATCTTATAGCTCCGTCTTTTTTACGTATATACATATATGTAGCAAACGCAACTGTGCAAGACGGGACATCACACGACATGCAGTCGGTTTACATGCGGTTACCAGACAAACGCTCAGCTTTACCCTCTCTCTATATATATCTATAACCCAACATAACTTTTGTCAGTGAGAATCCTGAAATATAGTTACAATTATAACTATATTCCAATTCTATACCCAATTATAACTACATTCAAACCAGGTCTGTTGGAAGAATCAGTGCATATTAACCAAACTACAGGTATCTGTGTGAAAATATGAAAGGCTGGGTGTACCATAACCTAGCGACGACAAAACGGAATTCTTAGTCATAAAATCCTGTTGATTTTACCAAGATTGGGAAAGTTCTAATTAATCAAGCTTATAGTAATACCGCTACGTATTTAGGTGTATAATGTTCAACTATAATTACCCGTGCTATGCACGGTTTGGGGCGAACACGAAGATCCGTGAGGTGGAATCGGAAATCCATCGAAAATCCGGAGATACGGAAAATCACACAGATCGCTTTACGCTATTTATATATAAAATCCATTTTATGTATGGTGTTGTAGATAAAAATATTTCGGAACAGCGTTCGGAACATGCTTCGGATCAGTGTACAGTCGGATACGGTCGCCCAAAGCCAGTGCCTAACATGTGGTCGGGGTCTTTGACAAATAGTCACCTACACATCGACCATGTGACATGAGAAACTGATCAACAATATCACATAAACATACAAAAGAAGTCGTCATTAGAATAGATCTAAGACGAAAATGTAAAAAAAAAATACCAGGTTTATTTGTGGAAATAGTAAAGACTTATACGGAAGAAGCATACATACTGAATAAAAGAATTAAAAGTCTTTAAAAACAAAGAGTATTACATAAACATCATTGAAAATGAAATGGCACATGCAAGTAAAAGGAACAAATACCAGTACCAACTTATTAAATTTACAATTTTACAGGAGTTTACATTGGTAACTGCTGTAATGAGAAAAAATATCCATTTCAAAACATTTTAAGTCAATATTATGTGTTTACAACTTTTGTGGTGCCACTCCACACGTATACACATCACACTTTACCAACCACGACGTGAATTTGGTTAACATTTCTGTTACATAGTTGACCTACATGTGTTGGTGAATATTTGTCAAGGACCTCAATCTCATGCAAGGCCCTGGACTTCTTGTGACCGGTGTGACTGTATAAGGCAAAAAAAAAAACAATAAAAGGTTGGTTCTCAGGCATCGCCCGCGTCAATTTTATGCCCCCCCCCCCCCCCATAACATTTTTTATATTGATTTTCATCTTTCAAGAAGATAAAATAATACAATTTTGATCAGGTTTCTTTGTTATGGAGTGCTTTTACCTGTTACGCAAAAAAATATTTTATTTTCATACTTTTCCCTGATCATATGACATTTTTATCGAAACATACAAAACAAAGGTAAAATATCGCCCGCCCGCCCAGGTTTCTGAAAAAAAGTGCCTGAGAACCAAACCTTTTTTTTTTTTTGGCCTAACCAACACGATTTCCTGTCACCCGGTAGATGTGCACTCATTTAAGCGTATTAGGTCATGTGAGAGGGGTCGCAGGAAGGAGCACTCATTGCGCAACCCCCCGGTCACAGGAAGGCCTACAAAACAATTCTTTCTAATCCCCCCTTTTAAAAAGGGATCGCCGATGGGGATTATTTCGGGCCGGTGACCGCAAATGTAAGAAAACCCAAGATAGTGCCCCCGAAATAAAACTTTGTCCCGCCATCACACACTCTATGGCCAATGTGTTACCGGGCCCGAAGACACAAAGAAAAGAGGCACCCGCGGGGAAGCATATATCAAAATTATTAATTATGCATGTAATACGCAAACGTTGTAAATAAAAGTGTGTGGAATCTCTTCGGACAAACCCGGAGCATATTAATGTCGAAAATCACGGGAATCCGTACGACGGTATGAGATGAGTTACGGAAAATTACAAAAATCGCCTTATGGCTATTAATATATAGATAGCAAATACCCGTGCTGTGCACGGTTTGGGACGAACGAAACAATCCGTACGTTGGTAACGGAAATACATCGGATATCGGGAGATACGGAAATCACACAAATCGCGATACGCTATTAATATATAGATACATTAAATGTAGGGTGATATGCATAAACATCGTATTGAAGCCAAGAGATTGGACGGAGATGTTTTTGGAGAAGTTGATATGATAAATAAAATAATTTTTATATAAAAATATATTACGTTGAACATCGCTATTTAAAGTTGCCCTCCGAATTTTCTTGCGACAAAATCGCACCGTGTAAAAAATTGGTGACATATTCCAAGGTTTATTTGCATCCGATCATCGCATCCGTTCATCGCATCCGTGTAAAAATTTTGGACACTATATTTCAATTACACATGACACATACCTCCGGCAACAATTATCAGCTGCGATCAACGCATGCATGCGTTGATCGCAGACCTTGAGTCCTGCTCGACTTTTGCGATGAACGCATCCGTTAAACGCACAGGGGATTCCACTTCATATCGTGAAATCGGGAAAGCCCACACTTCCATTACCAAAATATGAGTATTAAAGTTCATAGGGGAATAACTGTAGGGAAGCATCATGTCTATAACACTGAACATGCATCTTACTATATATGTATCACTGAAAGATTGCAAAAATGAATTTGATGCAATAAAAGTGACATTTAAAGTGGAAGAAAAATAAAGCGTTAAGCACGGGCTCCAGGACAATAATTTTTGTGTGCATGTGTGTGTGGGGGGGGGGTTGTCCTATCCCACATTCATTTAATTAAAACATAATTATTTGTTATATTTTACTGAAATATCATTTAGGTTTACAGGCATAAATCTAAATTTGAAAGGACAAAACTACTTATCGTCATCTGTTTGACGCTTGTATGTGTCATGCGTTGCCTCATGGTTGCCGTCCTTTGATCGCACATGAAAGACGGGTGCGACAAACCAAATGCGATAAACACTGGTTTGTGTGACCATGGGACACGACTTTAGTCGCATGCGACTCGCTCATTTGAAAACCGCCCTGGACGCGGTACATGTGCATTCAAGCATATCAGGTCATGTACGGGGGGGGGGGGGGGGGGGGGTCGCAGGTAGAAGCCCTCTTCGTGCGATATCCCGGTGACAGGAAGGCCTGCCAAACAATTCTTTCAAAGATCTCCCTTTTGAGAAGGGGATTATTTCGGGCCGATGACCGCGAAATGTACAAATAACCCAGATAGGGCCCCCCAGTAAAACTCTGTTCGGCCATCACACACTCTATGGCCATTGTCTTACGAGACCCGAAGACACAAAGAAAAGAGGCGCCCGCGGGGGAGCAAATATTAAAATTATTAATTATGCACGTAATATGCAAATATTGCAAATAAAACTGGGTGGAATCTCTTCGGACACAACCGGAGCATATATTTGTCGAAAATTACGGCAATCCGTACGGTGGTATCAGAGGAGATACGGAAAATTACAAAAATCGCCTTACGCTATTAATATATAGATTCATACATGACATCTCATATCAACGATGTCGGCCCATCAGCCGTTTACCATGTTCAGTCAACCATAGCCATTTCACCCTCCGACTCCCCGTTGGGGGGTCATAATTTGGGAGATTCGGTAACCCTACGTTTTCAGTGCAACATGGATATCCTAAAATATATTATACTAAACCTTCTGTCACAGAAGCGGATCTAGGGGGGGGGGGGGGGTCCAGGGGGTCCGGACCCCCCTCCCTTTTTTTTCACCTGAAGCAACCTTTTTTAAGGGGTTTTAGACGTAATTTTACGGCCTGGACCCCCCCCCCCCCTTTTTCAGACGTGATGACCTTTTTTTAGGATTGTCATTAGTCCTCCTGGTTTGGACCCCCCTTTTCCTAAATCCTGGATCCGCCCCTGTGTCATATATAGGAGGTAATATATATTAACATCACCTAGGATTCATTGGTTAATTAAACAGCTATATAGTCTACTTTATGGGTCATCTTCTGTTCACATTCAAAAGCTTAAATCCGGACAAACATAAAGCCGATTGTATCGGCTTTGTATGAACAAATCAGGACATGGCTAGTATAAATAGGGATATCCCAGATTGCATGGCCCCTGCAAGGAAATTACCCGATTTTCATTATTCTTCCTCGTGCGATACTCAGCTTTATAAACCATGCTCCATTTGCGGAACTTATGACGTTTTTTAAAACCTTGTTCATACTATACTGACGAAGATTTTGTCGTATGATTATATCGGAAATTCGTGGACATTTCAGTCTCATATTAACCCGACAAAACCATAAGAATTTTACTCGCACTACAAAATCGGTCTGATTATACACCCGGTTCTAGTGTATGTAGAACGCTGATGTTTTATATATATATATATATATATATATATATTTATAGGTTTGTGCAATATGGATGAAAATGTATTAACACACTACACGTGTACTTATTCGGCTACATTGGTTACCAAGTTATAACAAGGATGGGCCCTTCAATATCTATCTGAAATATTGAATATAGATGATCGCTCATCTTAAACCCAATGTGAGTGAAAATTAAGGCTGGTGGCCTGAAAGTGCATGGTGAACAGACATTTAGAGTATTTTCTCCCAACTTGTGGTATTCTGTTCCAAAGGATATAAGTACCGGGAACACCATTTTGACTTTTAAAACTTACCTTAAAAATACTAAATAGAGTAATATTCTATTAAAGTTAACTTGCTTATTCTAGCAGGACATTTTTCCAGCTATGTACCATGGATTTCTTAATTATATATAGGTATCATCTTTGCATGCAATAACATTTTATAAAATGCTAAGATTTTTTTTTCAGAAAATTGGCCCAGACCGATCTGACATCCAATATGGCCCAATGGGGTTGCCAATTTTAGGATCTTGCGATCGAGGGGCCCTATAATTGAGGCCCTTTACGGTCCCAAACCTCTAGTTCGTTTTATAATATATAGATCGTCTTTAAACATAGCGAAGGCGTTTCAGATCTCTCGATGAAACGAGACAATGAATGTATGATAATATACAGCATGCCTACACAGTGCAATTGAGTATGTGTGCATGTTGATTGTGCATGGGTACATTAAATTGCATGCGTGTGGAATGGAGCTGTAATATCCAAATTTATATTGAGAAATAAGCTGTTCATACATTTAGTGATTTACAATGAACGTGTTTCTGGATGTGAACATTTTAGCTTGACCACCTGCAGACGGAATGTAAATTGTGAGAACACGGTATTTCATATAATATCACTTCCTCCTGTATTTTTTATTTTTTTTATATCATTTTACATTTTATTAGATGTGTATTTTTCGGTTAATACGAACTCTCTTTGTTGATTCAGGCCTATACGGAAGCTAATATGTCTGCCCTTTGACATATATCGTATATATGGCGAGATTATTCTGTTTAACTGAGTTGCAGGTGCCGCTTTCGTTATTTGAACACGTTTTTGTCAATGGTAATCTCAGATGAAAATAATGCTGAAGTCTTGTAAATTGCCTGTGTGTAATAATACCTCGTCTTGATGAAAAAAAAATTCTTCAATTTAGGTGAACCCTCGAATGAGAAAGCTATAAACTTTCCGCAGCTGTTCTGATAATGAAATTATCGTAATATTACCAGAAAATTAGCCAGACATGATATCGGCGCCACAGAACACATGCACAGCATGTGATACGAATAACATGCAGGGGAAGGGTAGATTGCAGAGTCGGTCGTTTTGATAATACTCCCTGACCGGTATGCAGCAACTCAAAGAAATTAGCGGTTGGTTGACCATCACATCAAAGTAACTCAAAATATGGGGAGACTGGCCAGGTTATTTCGTCAGGCCTGGCCGCATATATTATTGCCCCATCGTACAAACCGTACACATACACAGAGAGGGAGAGGGAGAGAGAGAGAGACAGTGAATGAAAATATCACGATTAAGTGTTTATTACACAGTGAGGTAGTAATATACCCTATATGTAAATATTCCTTTTTTATTAACCCAGATGGTTAAATGAATATGTAAATACATAGTTATATAGTTTCATAAATGCTGTTTTACTTCAATATATTAGAAGAATAGTTATGTATGCATGGGGTATTTTATATAGTCACAAGCACATATATGTGAATTATTAAATCGTATTTTTTCAAATTGGCTCGAGTTAGTATGTCTTACATTTTAACTATCACAGGCATGTGTAATCGTATATATATATTTTTTTAACCAGCCACAAGCACATGTCAGTTATGAATCATATATTTTAAATATACCCCTGGAGAAGCAAGTACGTATGTTATTAATCGTTCATTTCTGAAATAGCCACAGGCACACACACATGCATACATATATGAGTGTGTGTAAGTTATTAATCGTACACTTTAAATATAGCTAGGAGTAGGTATGTATATACGTTATTATCCGTTAATTGGGAATATTCTACCTGACAAGCAGAACTCATCTAGCAAGCAGCAGACATGTCAGAAGATTGATGTGGACATGCAGTCACACCCGACCGACGTTCGCTGTCAGTGAAAGGCTTTGAAATCTGTGAAGTACCAATATATCGGTGTCTCTTTAAATGTGGTGTTAGCAATGAAAAAGAAATGATGGAGTACTTTTTATTTCGCTGTAGGCCTACAGTTATTATCCCCTTGCAACAAAGTTGCAGGAGAGGATTTAGTTACGTGCGTCTGTCTGTCCGTCCGTCATGCCTTTCGTCCGTCCGCCCGTCTTTCCGAACTGGCATGTGGACCGTTTTAAGCAAAGCCATTTAATCCATACCCTTAATCTTTAACATATAGCTCACCCACCCACTGATGAAGAAACCTACCGATTATTAGGTCACGGGGTCGAATGTCAAGGCGACGGGATCCACTTCTTGAAAAATTTTGTGGACCCATTTTAAGCCAAACTGTCTGTTTCTCAAAAACCTTTCTACTTTCACATATTGTTCACCCACCAACAGGTGAAGAACCCTATCGATTTGGAGGTCACAGGGTCAGAGGTCAAGGTCACAGAGCTGCTCTCTTGATTTTCACACTGTATTATACATCCAGAATAATAATGCTCCCATGCGAGTGGATGCTTCGCTTTGCGGTGCCCTTGTTTCTTTTTGTTTTTCCTTCTTTGACATAAGCTTGCAATCTGGATACGACAGTGTGTGTGCAATGAGGTGTTAATGGTGAAATATTGTGAAACCTTGCTGTGAAACCGCTATTTCTGTTTTCTTTTTCATTTCCTCTGGTATTCTATAGTTTTGTTAAGTACAGGTATAGAGATTTTAATGGTGCAGTTACATTTGTATAAGAAGCCTTGAAGTGAAAACATTCTTTGTATTTTCTTCTTCATAACATGAGTTTGTATTCTGGTTTGGTTGTAAGTTCTTGAAATGAGGTGTTCTTATACAAGTAACACATTCAAAAAGAAGCACTGAAGTGAAAATAGACCTTTATATTTTTTTCTGTAATAAATGGGCTAGTATTTTAGTTGGGGCGCAAGTACACGTAACGAGGTGTTGATGACGGAGTAATATTAGCAAAGAGAAGCCTTGAGAACCGTTGTTTATATAACAGTGTCATTTATAGTATGTCATTGGTTAACCTGCACCTGTTTACACGTTTACATTACATGGCTCCCGTAAGTAAACCAGGAAACATGAACGACGTGCTGGTTACAGCCACGCAGCTCTGCCGATGGTTGGGATGGGTGTGGTGTGATACACTGATAAACAACAGCTGTGTGAACTGAACAGCCACATCACCGTATGATCTGGACGGCAGGGAATAAAGCCACCGTCGAGCAGTTTGGATTTTGCTAGGTCAAGACCGTAAACAGATCGTCAGATGAACATGCAGCAAGACAATTGGAGAAACAACCAGAAAGACACTAAGAAAGCGTAAACCTTCGGGAAGACAAACACTTCTGGCTTCCTTTCTTTCAAGTCTCCAGGTGCTGATGATGAAATATTCTCTGTCTCTCTGTCTGTCATATATTAATAATGCTAATATTTGCGAAATTTCACTATTACAGGCCAACATTTAGTAAAATACGCACATAGGGGATTAAATGATCAGATTTTTAAAGAATGATGTGGTGGATTTTACGTGAAATCTATGATATTTATTAGGTATAAGCGGTGAAATAATTTACATTGAATCATAAGAGCAAACAAATTCGGTAATTAAAAAACAGAGTCAGTAAAAGAATATTAGAATGGACCTATCCACCACAGCGGATTAGCGTCATATCGACCCTCCGGCATTATGACCAGATTACTGGCGCCAGAATGTCTTTACATCTAAGTCTGAGGAACGCATTATAAGGCCTTATAAAGATGCAAATATTTTCGTCATTTCTGACAACGCTTCATGACCTACAGGTACTCTGTCAATCAACATAAACCAGACCAATCGTTAGCATGTTTTGTGTACTTACTAATAATACCAAACATGATCGAGAAAAGTTCCGCTTTAATCCAGCACATTGGTAAATCCCTCGGCATGTTTGTTGAATTCATGACCGCATGAACACAAGCATGGCTCGCAAGGGTTACAGGTTGCAGGCGATACAGGAAATGACCCGTATCCATGTAGACGGTGTTTCAGGTTGGGTTGTGAGCTCACATGTATACGTTTGTGTTTATTTATCATTTATAGCATAATATTGAGATTATGGGCTGTTTACCAAAATATGTTTGCAACCTAATGCAAGACCACAGCGATACATTCCTCGATATTACTTGTATCACGACTCGAGTAGGCTTACCAGCCTAATTATCCGATTGCCTACTGAGTCGGGTTGTCACGGCTAACACTTCATATGCTCTGCCCCTTTAACTTAATTATTATAATGAGCCCCAAAACGCTCCTATACAATGTCATGATTACAGGATATGGTCAGTTAAAAATGCTAATTATGATTAGATGATACAGTTCTAGTTGACATGTTTAATTACCTATCTTGTTTAATTAGAGATATTATATAACTTTTCTTCATAATATTTTATTTATATTATCTGAAAGTAACGTACGGAGCATAAAGAGACGCTTGTATCTGTTAGTCCAGGTAATGTCATGGATCACCAGATGGATCTATGAATCTAAGACACTTGGTCAGTTAATTAGATGTTATATTTCTTTTTTTTTTCTCTTATCACATATGCTGTCAACTGTACCAGATTCTATTTAATATGCAACCTAGAGTTTGTATAACACAGCCAGGCTTTTGTATGACAGTTTTTAGGGGAAAGGAAATTACCAGTACCAGGCTTAAAATCTCCTTTCAGCCCTGAATCGACAATCTTTAGGACCCATGTCAGAAGCATGTATTTTGATATTCAATAGGGTAACTTCATGAATCTGGTTGGTTGAACGGATGAACAGACCTGTATATAAGCACCGCCAGACTTTACTCTGCGAGCACTTCAGCATTTTTCTAGATTCACAAATGGTTTCGTTTCAATTTAGTAGTTTTAAAGAAAGATTAACAGATCACAGTGTAGTTAATAAGTTTCTCTTTTAATTTTTAATGATGTTCTGCTGGGGTGAATTTTTATTTTATGAATCATCAGAATAAATCTTCAGTTTACCAACACATTGGACTTTCAATTGGACTCGTATGAACAGGAATATGGAATGGAAGCAAACCCGAGTGCATTTTTTAAACTTTGAGCTAATTTCCCTGTTCAAATAGGATCCCCAAGTGATGAAAGAAAGGAGAGAACGTTATAACAGAAGGTCTTCCATGCCCATTGTTGCGAGAGCTGTTTACAGACAATAATGACGTCACAAAAGTCGATGGCGTATAAGGTCGCATTGACTGACGTCATCAACTGGAATCGCTGTTCTCCATTGTTGAATATATCGCAGTCATTGTGAACTGTCTAGCCATAATTTTGTTTATTTGTCTCATACGTATTACGTGCAAGGTAAGACATTATTATTCACTCGGTAGTCAGAGGAATGACTCCTGCAACCTATGGCCTAGATCTTTTTATACTGTCTCCTTTGTATAAAAAAAATCTCCCGGAAAACATGCGACATGGTCACTGGTATAGACAACACGTGTTCCGTGTGGCAGAGCTTTGCCAAATCATGAAAATATTGTGCTTGTCAGATGATTGGCGGTTTGCAATGCCAACGGTCACCTGAGTGGTTGCTCGTTAGTCCAATGCTTATGATTATTCATTGAATGAATATGCGATTTATGTCACATAGAGTTCATGGATAGGTCAATTTTATTAGAAGTATATGAGGAAAGCAATTAAAAGTTCTTAAATATTTTACCAATTTCACTATATGTCTCATTATTAGTATAATTTCATACATTTCTTGGCTACTTGGCGACATGGCTGTAATCTCTCTGAAGTCTGGAACGCAATATGGAACGTGCTTTAAGCAGGTCAATTAGAAATTTTTTATGATAAACCACAGACCAAATTTCTATTCAAGGTTAAAAAATTTCCAAATTGGCACATCGATACCTGTGTTAATCGTCACCAAACATCAAACAAATTAACGCTGCGTTGATCTGCTAACAGGTCTTACTGATGAGTTGCCATTATTTCAAGCGACCGAGCTGGATACACTGGCGTATTTTTTTAAGGACTTCGTTCAGATAGACCGTGAAATAATGTCAAATTTTTTCCGGAGTTATGGGAAAATATGATAAATGACCCCCTATACCTAAAACACCTTTGGTATTGTTCCCGACAGTTCAAGGCAGGAAAGGGCATTTCACAGGCAACTCCACAGAGGAGTTGCGTGACAACGATAGAGTGGCACCACGGTCAGTTACAATACTAGTATATAGATATAGAGATTCACCCTTGTCGGTTTTCAATAAAAGATTATTAACCACTAAAACGGATGGGGTATCTTCTAAAGGACAGGAATTTCTTATATATTTTATTGCACTGCATATATAGGTCATATATGAAAATGGGCGCTTACAGGAATAACCTTCCCTCGGTTATGATTCATGAGTAGATGTCCTTATCAGCGGGTCAGCAGCGTGCAAACCAGGGATCATTCCTGTCCCTTAACAAGCCCAGCCGTGTGATGGAGATACAAACATAGATAAACTCAATAACGGCCCCATTATATACTACAGTGTACTTAATTATTGGCTATGAACAGGGAGATACAATTAATCATTGTATCTCCATGCTGTGAACGTGTATTATATTTATATACATTCGATGAACGAGTTACGTGGTCGGTTTAAATATATTTTTAGCTCAGCTGACTGAGCTTCTAAAGTTATCCATATCCTTTGAGCTATGGGGTTCAGAAGTATTCCCCCTTAAAAATATAAAATTTGATACAAACAACTAATGCATTGACCACCATGATTTTTTGCATGCATATTGATCACGGAGTGTTTCATCAGTTCCTGCAGACTGGTGGTGCCACCTGTATTTTTTCCCAAAATTTTAAATTTTTTTTCTCTATTTGGGAAATTCAAAGATGCTATCTTCCGTTAACAGGGCACAAATCGTAACTATTGGAGCTAGAATCTTCTTACTTGATATCCAGGGAGGTCAATGACAAATCTCCTTGGAAACCCGAAATTAGGTCTCTGTTACCCATATTCTCAGAGCTATGGGGCTTTTAAACACCCCAAAGAATATAAAATAAGAATTGAAAATATAATTCCAAAATAGGGCACAAATCATAACCATTGTATCCAGAATCTTCTAACTTTACAGCCTGAGAAAACTTAAGCAAATAATTATGAACGATGATGTCACCTACAATTTCTTAATTAGTTTGTTGTGCAAGGATATATTGTCAACATGTCAGTCAGCTCAGCGTCATGACCCATGGGTCACTTGTTATCTTTTCCATTATCAAAGAAGACCGCGATAGTACTTGAATTATGTATACTTATATTCAAGGCTTTGAACCTGAAACCTATATCCCCTCGTGGCTTGAAACACTTATACTTGTCATATAATATCAATCTGTGACCGTCTCTACACTCCCAGTAATGAATTTCATTTACACTGTCATAGAACTCACATTACCAAATCAGATAATCATTCATTACTTCGCCAATTTAATACCCTCGGTTAAATACGCCGTAATATATAATCAATGCAAGTGGTCATTTGGTCATGACACTCAGCTTTGCTTAACATAATACTAAAGGTCATTGCAAGTACATCTAAAAGTCATCACAGTGGCCTTATTTGGACCTAAATGAAGGAAAAGCTGAAAAAAAACTCATCAACTGCAAGTCATCTAAATAGCTCTCCACAGCAGTCGACGTACAAATGCATGTCCATGTAAAACAAAACTCACAGTGTGCACTCTGATATAAGCTTCGGTATAGGAAATGCCCAAGACAGAAATTTTAAAGATTTTTTAATGGTTTAAATATATCAGTACATACTCCAGGAGATGAAATGATGTTGTGGGCTGTCGAGATAATTTGTAAAGTTCATACACGTCTGTCATGCAGGTGAATTCAAATGACAGAAAAAAATAAACACGGAAAATATAAACTCAAGCTCATTCTGTATATATAAACTTTACAGTTACTGTCTCAGACAGGCTGCACGTGCACAGAAAGGCATTTTTCATTTTGTACCAATCCGTTGGAAAGGTTTATAGCTAGATGTTATCCAAATTAGTAGCTGATAAATAGTAACATACATAACACAAAAACGAAATATTTAAGAGGGGGTGTCCGGGACTCCCTATTTTTCCTATATAATTTCCAAGAAAAATGATCTATAATTTCTTATACTTTCCGGCATTTAGGCCCTCATCTCTTATATATTCCTGTTTTTTTTCACTACACACACTCTAAAAACTGAGGACATGTTTCTATTTAAAACACCATTCTGTCCCATTTTTTTAAACATGTTTCCAGCATGTTTCATGACTCAATGATGTTTCAACGGCCAAAAGATGTTTTTAATCCTCTTGAAACATGTTTTTATATAAAACATGTTTCGCACACGGAGAAAATATTATGGACAGTAAGGTAAAACATGTCTCTGTGTTACATGTTTTTATATGAAATATGTCGCATATAAGACATGTCTTAAGACATGTTTCATTTTTTCATAAAACATGTAACTATTTAAAACGTTTGTTTAGCCTAAAACGTGTTGTTGTCCCATTTTTCGAAACATGTTTTCCCCTAAGAAACATGTTTTAAACTAAGAGTAAAACATGTTTAAGTGTTAGGCCAAAATAAAAAATAAGGTATGGTTCTCAGGCACTTTTTTTAGAAATCAATGCGGGCGGGCGCTTTTTTTATTTTAAATTTTGTGGTATGTTTTGATAAAAATGTCAAATGATTAGGGAAAAGCATGAAAATAACAGTTTTATTTTGCTATATAAGTAAAAGCACTACAAAACAAAGGAAATTGTATGGTTTTATCTTCTTGAAAGAAATGTCGGAGCCTCAGCAGCTCAAAATTGGAAAGTTTTTTATTGAAAATCAAAATAAAAAATTTTGATGTGGGGGTTTAAAATTGATGCGGGCGGTGCCTGAGAACCATTCCTTTAATTTTTTTTTGGCCTTACATGTCCTTAAATAAAATATGTCACATATAAGACATGTTTTAAGACATGTTTCACTTTTTATAAAACATGTAACAATTTAAAAGGTCTGTTCAGCCTAAAACGTGTAGTTGTCCCATTTTTCGAAACATGTGTTTTCCAAAGAAACATGTTTTAACTTAGAGTAGAACATGTCTCGTGGTACATGTTTTTATATAAAATATGTTTCATATGAAACATGCTTAAACACATGTTTCATTTTTCCAAAAAAAAAATATATATAACATTTCGCCCATCAAAGGCATATTTGCATTTGCATCATGTCTCAAAAATGTCTACAAAATAAAACATGTTTTGAAAAATATGTTAAGTCACAGAAAATGTGATTTGTTGTTTGTCTTTGTGGTTTGATGTCCACTGCAACCATTATCAAAACCTGACGATTCGCTTCTGTTGAAACAACTCACAAATTACACTGGAAAGATCAAAATTATTCCTTAGACAATGCTTCCTAATTTGGAGGATGTACTGAACAGGAAACGTTTCAAGTATGGGTTATCAATTATGGGTTATAATATAAAGCTCTCAGAAACCTTCATTAAATGATTGTTTTCCTAAATTTCCCAGATCAAATAATAAATAGCCAGGTGCTGAAGACGAAACCTTATCTATCATGACTCATAACTTTCCTCAAATCATTTAAAAGGTATCAACTCTTGTCTCAAAAGATGAAAAAAGAATATTTTATAAATTAGTATATTTAAGATGGGCAATGCTGAAAGTCTGATGGCAGTTTCTGGCTTCTACAACATTTTGCTTAGTTTAAAAATGCTTGGAATAAAATGTGGTTTACATAATACAGACCTATAACAGAAAGGGTCATGTAAATTATATTTTAAATACACAGTTTTCTGTAAGTCTTCTTTTATAATAGATGTAGTCATGCACATCAAGAGCAACCTAACTACTATTTACATGACATGATTAAGTAAGATCAGATTTATTTAGTATCTATTTAAATATCTGTTGTCTGCATGTAATATTTATCATATCAATACTGAATGTACCAGTACTGGTCGTTTTTGTCTTCCCCATAGCTGTATACACAAATATTATAAACTATGAATTACAACAACAATTAATCTAGCAAACCTAATGTGAAATGCTGAACAATGATTAACAAGGGACTTGTGGGTCATGGTGCTCAGCTGGAATTGGTAACGAAAATATCTGTATAAAATCCTTTTAAATGGAAATGAGGCAATATTTTATTTTTTATTAATATTTTTAAAATGTTCAGCATATAAATATACACACAATATGCTCTACCAAGTTGTATTACTTACACATTTGGTGTGTCTGGTGTGGACTGTACAATTCTATGGACAACATGAAATATACTGGAGCCTCCCATGATCACACCTTTGTATAAGTATCAGTATTTTAACTAGCTGACTGTAATATGCATGTAATAATACCCACTGGGACTGTATAAAACTCTTTGAAATATATAATAAGGAAGAAAGTGGAGGTGAGCTAAAGAATAATAATACACATTTGATTAAATAATTGCAATAAGGTAAAAAGATTGGTGATGAAACGATCCATTTGATTAGGAATAAACTCAATAAATATTTCTAAAAACTGGTAAACATATTGCCAGTTTAGCTAAAAATGAAAAGATTTGAACGTTTACTCAATATACCTAATTGCGAGCACTAGTGTTATGCACACTAATGCCCAGCTAGCTAAGGGATTTGCATGAAATTCTATAATGTATACATCCATTTGCAAGTTTAATTTCAATATTTTATTTCAGAAATTTATTTTTATTTAGGAAATCAACTTAGTTGACAATTCAAGAGAAAACAGATTCAAAACATTTAAATAACGGCTCAAAGTAGCTGCTCTCATAGCTGTAATTTATTATAAATAAGTTTAAACCTATTACAATTTACAACTGAAAATTTAAAATACAGCCTGTAGAAAACTGGCATTTAATTCTAAAAACATAAAAAAGGAGTCTTAGTCAGGGAGCTAAAAGCTGTGAGGTTGAATAATTATTTGATAAAAACCTCTTTAAAAGTTGCTCTTGAATTTTCTAATAGCTACAAGAACATTTTTGTGTTTCAGTTCAAATTTTTCTAAACATTAACATTTCTTTCTTCTTCCAAAAGAAAACTTGAAGCATGCATTTTATTTTACGATTATTCAATTTTTATATGGAGTATATATTCCTTTTAGATATTTTCATTATGTTGGACAGTTTTCTAGAATCTGACCAAACACATCCTGAAACAGAAAACAACTTATATAGGATTACCAGCATAATATCTTTTTGATAAAATGCAAATTATATGTACCGATACATTAAATTTTTGCATGCACTGTGTGTAACAACTGCAAATATATCAATTATATTAAGCTGACTGTATAATATTTTATATGTTTTAGAAGGTAGCAACACTGATCTCAGATCTTAAATGAGCATTTACATAATTCAGACATGTCAATATATTCACTACCAGTGTTTCTAGCTTCAGTCTGACTGCAGCAAATATTTTACAGTCAAAAAGTGTAAAATAAAATGCCGAAAAGACTGGCATTAACAAAGTTTCCCATGACTGAAGATTTCTCACCACTGCAGCATAGTTGAGAGGCACATCAGCTGCTACTCAGATTAGTGTATCAAAAGAATCTATCAGAGCAATACTGAAAGCACCCTAATTAAACATCTAATATTTTCAAAATACCAAATCCTTGGTTTGTATCACTTACATAAAAATTTTAATTTGGAACCTTAAAACAAGGCCCATGTCTGTAAATACTTGAAGCTTCATAGGGTTACAATTATGCAATCAACCATGACAATTAAATACTACAAATTGCCATATTGCCATATACAGCCTGTACCATCACATATGGAACTTTAACATAATCACAAGATCAGTGCAAATGTAGCCTTATACAAATAATGAAATGCATGATAAATCAGCCAGATTGTACAAGATTAACTAACTGTTGTATGTTCACATCAAACACTGTAACACTTAACTTTTATAAAAGTTGGTAAAATTCAATTACCATAAAAAAAAAGAATGAAACATTTTACATATGTGAATAATGAAATTCTTAAAACATTTCTTAGAAAATATGTAGAATACTAAGGATGTAACAAAAGGATCAAATACTAAATTATTTTAATGCAACCACAAACTGTGGAAGAAGCTTGTAAGAAATTTGACCTCTCCTTGCTAGACACTTTATTTTCAAGACACTCTTCCTGAAGTGGGTAAGTCTTCCTAAGGTGGTAGGTTGCATATATGTGGATGTGAAAGCTCATTTGTTGCAAAACGCTATTTGCAAAGCTCTGGTTTATCTGACTTGCCGCCAGGTGTCTTTGTTTTGATTATTTTAGCAAGCCCCTACATATTATTATTAACACATTGATTTAAGCAAAACAAGCAGCCTGTGTGCAGTGATATCCATGTTTTATAGCCTATTTTTATGAAAGCTCCAAGGGATAACCTTTAGTTTATAACAGTCAGATAGGTGATTGGGCCCTTTTAAGAAAATAGTACCAGCCTAGAAGCAGGTACGAGGTTTTCCATACTGAACCATTCTTCAATTAACATATGTTCATGGAGTCACTCAAAATAGCACTTGACCTTAATTCTCTGTTGTCTATAATATAACAGGTGTTGGTTCTGCACCCTCTTGTGTACAAAATGAATCTTCTTTGACATCTTTCTGAAAAAAGTGTAGCAATTTATCAAAGCTTAAAGGTGTTATATCCATGATGAGTTTGGAGAAAAAGAGAAATTAGTATTAACTGTCAGCAGCACAGCTGACAATTCTTACATGCACCTGCAAGGAATACACTGACATCAACTAGATATTGACACAAGTCTAACAAGAATTTATAACAGCTATTTATATGGAGGTTTTTTTTTATAAAATGAAAATGTCTACTTCTTACATTTTATTCAAATACTGTTTACACCTAGTAACATAATGATGATATTTAAGAATAAGACCTCTAATAGTTATACCTCTCTAATGGAATAATATGAATGTTTACAACAATTGAATCAAAATCCATTAATCTATCAATGAATTAAATCAAAGACCCCTAAGGAACATAAAGCTGCTGGTTAGCATAATCTGTTGCAAGCATTTGTCATTTATTTAATCAGTGGCACTGACAAGAACAAGATAAAAACATCATATGTACTATATATTTAATTTAGGATTAAAAATATACAGGGTTGGGTTTTATCCAGATAAAACTTGTTTAATCCTGGACAATGGGTTTTATCAAGGCATCATTTTCAGTAGAGATCTGTGACAAGAAATGTTTGTTTTATGTATAACTATATGGAATCCAATGAGTAGATATACAATTTATGCATGTAGCTTCTTTTATGCATGTGTCTATGTCTTATGTATAATGTAGGTTCATCCTAAGTGCCTTTGTATGTATGTATTAAATGTCTGTATTTGTTATTAAGATGTTATGTTATTGTTTCAATAAAAAAAATAATGGAAACAATAATTCAGTCAACTAGTCACAAATATTTCTTATTAGAACTTATTATTTTACCGTGGAAAGCTAAACTTTATATAAAATGTCTACTTCACAGACAGTTTACACCCAAGCTTCGGATGAAACTGGATAAAACCTGTTTTATCCGATCCGGATTAATCCTGTGGATTAAAACCTTCTGCGGATAAAACTGCCAACCCTGAAAATGTATTATATGCAAATATGTAAACAAGAAAACTTCAACTATTACCAAAAATTTTATTTGTGTAAAAATCCAAAATTTGGATGAAGTGAAGCAATAATTACTTAATTAAATATTCACTATCTGCCCGAGTTCACTCCAACTTGGGTAAACTGCATGGAAACCACAAAACCACCATTACCACCCATATGCCTGCATCCAGCCTTGGTACCCTGGAAACCATACCATCATCAATATTTACCCATCCAGCCTGGGTACCTAGACCAGTCCCACCACCTACACCCATGTTCACACATCCAGCCTTGGCACCCTGGACCCCATTCCACTAACACCAATGTACACATCCAGCCTTGTTACCCTAGAGCCTAGTCCACTAACACCCATGTACACACATCCAGACCTGGTACCCTGGACCACATTCCACAAACACTGATGAACACACATCCAGCCTTTGTACCCTGGACACCAGTCCACAACCAGTCATGTACGGTATTCAAACATCCAGCCTTGGTACCCTGGACCACATTCCACAAACACCTATGAACACACACCCAGCGTTTGTACCCTGGAACCCAGTCCACCTCCAGTCATGTATTCACACATCCAGACTTGGTATCCTGAATTCCATTCCACAAGCACAACCCATATACATGCATCCAGCACTGCTACCCTGGATTTTATCCCCCTTCACTACCAATGTGCACACATCCAGCGTTGGTAACCTGGACTCCATTCACACACCCAGCTTTGTAGCCTGGAATCCATTCCACCACCACCACCCATGTACACCCATGTATTCAGCCTTGATCAGATGCATAAATTACCATTTTGTTAACTATGTGCCCATGAGGTAGTGTTTGAACATGCTGCAGACTTTAATCTACACAAATATGATACTGCACATAGTTACAGGTTTTTAATCTGCTAATTTTATCATTCTAATCACAAATTACTTATGTCTTCCTTATTCATCTTCAAATTCTCGGTTTCAGTAAAAATGCCTTGAAAAATCTAACAAAATTATCTTTGCATAGCCTACTTCTTAAAACAGCAAAATTTTCATCACACTTCACATTTGATCAAGTGCTGTTAAAATAGATATCTTACCTACTCAACAGTCTATACATGTAAACTCGGGTCCACAATGCTCCTTCTAGCATCTGTTCTTAAAGGATTCTCAAAGATATCTCATGGTTTTGCCAAAGTACATTGAATTTTGTACAGTAGTTTCTAATAAAAAGCTGCTAATGATCACTTGCTTTACTTTAAAAAATATAAAAACAACATGTCTATTTTAAAGCAACAAATATAAAAACACTTCAAATTTCAAAGACTGCTACAGTCATTAACATTCCTGCTTACTTGATTGCCTCCTCTAAAAAAGTACTTACTTGAAGGAGCATCAATATAGGGGGGGTGGGGTGTCATCCACCACCCTGGAAGATTAATTTACGCCACTGCTTACTTGTGTTCTGTACTTACCTGGAATAAGTGCACTGGAAAGTCTTATATTCAGGGACGGGTGTGTGTGTGTGTGGGGGGGGGGGGGGGAGGGGGTTCCAAGTGGTCAAGACAGCACCCCCCCCCTCCTTTACACTAGCAACCAGTGAATTATTGGCTGTATCCCACTCACTTTTGAAAAGTAAGGACTTCTTTTTTGGAAATCCCCCACCCCACCCCCACCCCCCAAATTAGATCCCCCCCCCCCTTTCCAAAATCCTGTACATTATTGTATAGGATTTGTCTCATTGCTGTATTTGGGTGGTTGTTTGTACTTTCGGATGCATGTTGATTCTGTTGAAGTAAAAATGTCGTTGTAATTTATAAAAAGCATGAATAAATGCTCTAAATGGAGCGATAAAATACATATACATACTGTTCACAAACTTCACGTTTGACTCACCTTTTAATTTCTGGCAAATTATATTTTGGGTTGCTACAGGAAACCTTCTCTGCGCCCAAGACTGAACATCATCCAAGGTGGACCTGGTAATTGCTCAAAATCACGTTCCGTTTTCTCGGAAGTTTTCATCTTTCCTGCGATCACTGGCAATCAGTCTATCATACAATTGGTTCCAGATAAATGGGGAGAATATCCGGTCACGTGACCGTTGGCAAAAAATAACGGCGGTTTAAACAAGGAAAATGTAGTTTCCCGCGCGAGACATGTCTAAAAACATGTGTTACACATCTTTCACACATGTAACGACATAACATGATGTTTCAATGGACCCAATTTTGAAAATTACGGGGAAACATGTTTTGAAACATGTTTAAATTTGAAACATGTTTGCATACAAAACATGCTAAACATCATGTAAAACATCTGTGAAACGTCATTTTTTAGAGTGCAATCGTGTGTCTGATATAAGTGTTACTATATCGAACATATCCAGTTCTTTGTGCATGCAAGTGTGCATGCAGGATGGCATGTATAAACAGTATAAGCTAGCAGAATCAGGTGTACACTGAGCGAAGTAGGACTGAAAGTTTTATACGATGGTAGGATGCATCTTTGGCGGAAAGGCATTTTTTCTTCGGCAAGGCAAACATGTTTTATAATGCCTTCCAGTTGGAAAAGTGAAAATTTTAAAGTATTATACGATACTTGTAAACCGTGCTTGTAAAACGTCTCAGAACCTAATCCCACAGTATTTTTTCTTATAAGTATCTTCCGTTTAATTTAACAGGGCTTCACCATACATTGTAGGGGAAAATGTAATTTTCCAAAATGTAATTTTCCATACTATTAAATCATTGATGAACACAGATTTTACCAGAGGGGCACTATGAAAATAATTGTAAAATAGAATTCTGTATTCTAAGGAATGAAAGCCTCCGCCATGTATTTGCAGTCATTAGTGACTGTACATTTGTGAATATTTCTTAAAAACACAATGCCCATTTGACGCGCCAAAATTTTGCCCTGAGCGTCCTTTAAAAGGGCTCAATCACCTATATGACCTTTAAAAAGTTAAGGTAATCCTTTGCAGCTTTTATTAAAAAAGACCGGAAAACGTGGATATCACCGCAAAGGCTGCTTGTTTTGTTTATATCAACGTGTTTATAACATGTGGCCCACCAAAATATTCAAAACAAATTTAATTAGGGCATCTAGCGGCAAGTCAGATAAGCCAGAGTTTTGCAAATAGTGTGTTGCAATAAGTTACCATTCTACCTCCGCATATATGCAACCTACCACCTTAGGTCACATGGTTTTCCCGTTTGTCAACAAAGGTGTGTTTACAAACACGTTGTCGATAAACAAGTTCATACATCCTTAACGAAGCCGTTATAAGAACTTTTCATAAACAGAATTACATACAGATCATTAATATATACACAGAGGAAGCCAGAAATCACAATAACTCTCTTTTAACAGGTAGGCGAATGGGCACTTCTAATCTTCAAATTGTCCCTGTTCAGAGTCCTGAATATGTATGTTTTAACCGGAATATCAGCAGCTGAGGATTCAATATTTTCTGTCCAACATACAGTGCACCTTGTCATGTACGTGTTTGTGACAGGTCAACTATTCCAGGAAATACAGTATTTAATCTGAGTAATGTTACATCCGGATCAATATCGATCTGCTTGGCTTAAAAATACTTGTATCAACCCGTTCATAAATGAGTAAATTAAGGCATGGTGACATGAGAAACACACATATTGTACTGAAAAAGCGATTGTTAATATATGTAATTCTTCTGTTCCGTTTTTCAGACAGTGCCATAGAGTCAGTTGGTGTTGCCTTTGATTACGAGACTGCGTTAACGCACGGCTCATGTGTTCCTGGGTGAAACGAGGCGCAATAGGGGTCAGGGGTTATCTGTGGAGCGTATGCGATTAGTTGAATACAGACCCTGTGTTTACCCGCTGGCTTTGATTGCTTTAAAAAACAAGTGCCACCGTCGTGCGATCTTAACACTGAAAGTTACTGGCTGCGGTCCGGCTAATTTGGTTTATTAATGCTCTATCACTTCTCGCAGGCCCTGGACAGCGCTCCACCAGTGGCAGGGTGGACAAATATTGAAAGTGTGCTTTATTCAATCTGCCTGGAGTGATGGGCAAACGAAGATTAAGTGATATTTATGTGGTTAGACGTTCACTGGGGAGCCCGAGCTACTAGCAGCATACAGTGGAGGGCTGTAAACTATACACTACGCTGTAGATACAGTCTTCTTGAATCGCTGGCTGCTGTTGTAACCAATCAGTGAGGTTGTATGACAGGTCCCAGGCACAACTGACTACCCTGAGCTGACAGAAATATCTGAATGGAGATAAAGATGTATAATTGACTCTAACGCGTATACCACTCACAGCGCCTCAGTACAGCACATAGCCCAGTGTCAATCAAAAACAAGGACTCCCGGCACAACATCCCGTTGAGCCGTACACTTGAACGTTACCTGTACGCGGTATCGTAACGTGGGGGGACTTCGGTTCCGCGCCACTGCCTACAAACTCGTTATTTAAGCGGGACAGTTTTATTATTACCCCAAGCACTGAAGGGTGTTTGTCCTCGCTTTTTCAACATGTGTTCTTATTTGAGATTATTCGGACTGTTTTTGAGCTGCTCCCTCGTATTCGCGGATAAGGAGTACGGATGTGTCATTGATGCTGGCAGTTCAGGAAGCAGAGTTTACGTCTACAGCTGGCTGAAGAGTACGGAAACCCGGGTTCCTGAAGTCACTGAGGAATTTAGCTACAAACAGAGGCCCGGGATCGCTCAAATCGCTAATAATGCCACCCTGCTCAGGGCACATCTTCAGGCTTTGATTGACAAGGCTAAAGAAACTGTCCCCGGGGCCGACCAAAGCGGCACACCGATCTATCTGATGGCAACGGCGGGTAAGTATACAAGTACTGAAGTGCAAATGCATTTATATTTATCTTAATTCATAATATATATATATATATGTATATATATATATATATATATACGTATATATATATATATATATATATATATATATATATATATATATATATATATATATACGGAAGCGGATCCAGAGGTAAGGTGGTCCGGACCCCACCCCCCTTCTTTTATTGTTCAGACCAATTATTGCTGCCTAGACCCTCACTCCCCCCCCCCCCCCCCAACTGTTCCGGACCGGGAGACTGTTTTATGTTTTTTCATTAGTCCTTGGTTGGACCTCGCCTTTTCCTAAATCCTGGATCCGCCCCTGATATATGTAAATATAAGAGACGGAGAGACAGACAGAAAGAGAGAGAGACAGAGAGAGAGAGAGTCTTTTGAGTCTGTCATGAACAAACCTAGCCATATATAACAATATGACACTCAGGCCTTCGGAAATAAACTGACATCTGTTCATCAAAAATCGACATTTGGGGTGACAGGCTGTTGCTAGGACAAACCCAGATTGACACACACATGCAGCTTTGGACGTACAGGAAATATCGCGTGTTCAGGAAATAAAAACTAGTTTCTCACACAAATATGTTGTATGAGCTTATCCGATATATGTCCCGACCTTTAGATCTGCAGGTGCAAAAAAATGAAATGGATGTGTTGATGAGCATATGGTTTTGTGTACCCATGCAAAACGTTTCTACAGTACGTTCCAGCCACTTTTTATGATGCATGCATTATCCTAAATGATTCGTACAAACGTGTCTCTGTATATGTTTTGTATGTTACTGTTTGGAACAGTAAACCGCTGCAGTCGTTTGTTTCTGTATGCTCAGTCACGGACATAACCTTTTTCTTATTTTTGATCACCGTAGGTTAAAGCTGTTGTATTTACTTAATTACATATATAAAACAATCAAGTCTAGCATTTACTCTGTTGATACGGTATATTGGCATATATATATATATATATATATATATATATATATATATATATATATATTATTTGTTATACAATCAGTCATTGACATTCCCTGTCAATCTGTGTTGACTTTACACTTTTATGGACTATACGAAATAGGCAGGAGCCTCTTAAGCAGCGTTTCCATGTGCTCGTATATATGCGTGAAAATCGCTCATATGATTTTGTAACTTGGGTGTGTCCATGTGTCCGTCAGCGTATATGCTTATGTGCGTATATTCGTGAAAATCGCCACAGGAGGGTAAAATAACTTTTTTTTTACCATCGTTTTGTGAAAGGCCTGCTTGATCCACTGTACAAAAATATGTCTGCCAGTTCACGCATATACGCCTACATGGAAACGCTGCTTTATGATTACATATATTTGTAAAAGTGTCAGTATTTCAACAATGTGATATGCACGTGAAATAACCTATATTTGCGCTCATATATATATATATATATATATATATATATATATATATGAAACCCTTTAAATTATAAAACGAGGAAGAATTAAGTTTTGAGCAGAAGTATATAAATACACATTAATTTATGATCTGAAATAAAATCAAGGCTGTAAAAATTTAATATTTTCAATTTCAAAACAGAAGAACAAAATGTAATAAGTATGATAACACATGCCATTTAGGTATACAAAAATAAATTGTGGCCTGAAACATTTAATTTTGTAATCTTGTTTAGATGCATAGATGGCTAAAATTTATATTCCATAAAAGTTTATTTTAATGTTGAACCATTAATTCTATGAAAGTTTGCCCAGTATTTCTGATTGATTGAGCTTAAAAGTGTTATGCATTGTAAAAGAGCTAGCTAGATTTACATGATACGAATGAACGGCTAAACCGTATATATACACCGATTTGCCAGTTTTATCTCAATAGTTTATTTCAGAAATTATGTTTCAATAGGAAAGTCAACCCAGTTAAAAAATTCAAGAGATAACAGACTAATAACATTTTAATAACGACTAAAAGTTCCTCTTCCCATTGCTTTTATATATCAGTTATAGATTACATACACCTATATTACAATTTAAAACTGAAAATCGAGCTCGAAGAAAACTTGCATTTAATCCTACTACAGGAGTGTTTTATAATTCCCTTTCTTAATGACATTATTAAACCTTTAAATGTGTTAAAGAGTACTATATATACCGTCATTATACATTGGTGCCAAAATATCAGCAACGCAGAAAGGATGGAATCAGTATGGGGTTTTGAAACAGTTATGGTAACTGGACTTTATAACTGCACAAACAGAAAAAAGGAAATACTTCGGACCAAATATTCAGACCAAATTGTTTCTGTTGCTAAGACGTTCAGTTACATCCAGCTACTAAAACTTAGCGTCCGATGAGTGGAAGGAAACGCCTCCTTTCGGGAAAAAGTTACTGTATGATTAAGACCCAATACCTGTCATTTGAACAGTATACACCTGCATGCAAGGTAACTGTTTGTAAAAGTTTCACGGTTCCAAGACAATGAAATGCATGCACAGTGTACTCCACCTGACATGAAAAAAAGCTGTAAACAACCAGGGCTATATATTCATTCAATGTAAGGTTACTTGGCCTTATTCGTAACACGAGGCTGCCATCATGCATGCATGACAGCGCCATGGCAAGCACTATATTTGCTTACGTGTGTTGTCATATAAAGAACATATAAAGATATAAAGAAGATTAGGTGTATATGTTTTCTCTGACCATGTATATAAGATTCCTGGGATGAGCCATATAAAACCCTGCAGCTATGCTCTTAACAGTTAGCTGAAGTGTCGTTAATTATCAATTATATATATCTATATATATATATAAAGTTATATATATATATATATATATATAAAGTTATATATATAAATATATATATATATACATATATATATATATATATATATATATATATATATATGAACTTACATGTCTATATAGATGAAGCAATTTTAACCAATTAATACAGAGAAAGCCATCAACCTTCTGTACTTTTTCCCTTTACTGCATGCCCAGGTGGTTTCTCAAAGCGCACGTGTGTTGGGCTCCCAAACCCCTTCTTTAGGGTAGATCCACTGAAGAAAAACATGTTACATATTTATAATTAGTTCTAAAGCTCCCGTATAAGCGGCGCGGTAAGCAAACCCCTCGGTAGTGACTGGTAAAAATTTTGTGAAGATACTAAAAAGCTTAGCAAGATGTATGTAAGAGAGTAGTGTAAGAATCTGAAATAAATCGAAATAGGAAAGGGCTGTATATATCGCGGCGTTAAGGATCTCCAATAATAACAAGGGACATATCCGTAGTACTTTATACGACACTTGGATGGTCATAAGGACCACTAGAGTACGTATAATAAAAACCTGGCTGCATGGACTTAGATACAAGAACTGGGTATAAATGAGAAATAGTTATTTAAAACATATATTATAACTACAAATATATTGATTAACATTGAAGCCATCACCTTTTACATGTTTAACAATTCTTGTCGGTTCCTTATTGTATAAAGTTGGCCTTTAATCTTCTACACAACCTTTGCATACACTGAAATATATATATATATATATATATATATATATATATATATATATATATATATATATATATACATTTTGGAGGAATGGTAATATAAAAAAGACATACAGACTTGTCCAGTGACAAAAATAGCCTGGACTTTTCCTTCAGCCTGTGAAAGTAAACACTAACCACGCATAAGGTGAATAACATATTTGTAGGTATTTAAAAGTCAAGCAGAGATCATGCTATCACTGAACAGACCTGTACCATACTAACGTGGTCCCGTCTTTCCAGATAGACGCGGTTTCAAGGACCCCCCACACTCTTGATACTGAAGGTTGTGGGGTTAATCTCTCTCTCTGTACAGAGCTGTTTGGTTCATGAGCACTTGGCTCTCTGGCTACAGATAAAAACGACAGCAGACCACTGTAGTATCTGCACTCTTAATGTTTAGGGGTCCAGAAATGGCACCTCGGTGTATCAGTATTGAACCCCGAAAGCGACCTCGAACCTTAAAAGCCTGGTTCTGTTCACTCAAGTACAGTTGATCTTTGGCTTATACAAAGAGACCTATTTACATGCCATGTACCTAGTGTGTTTACTGTACATTTTAATATTATGGTATCTTCAGTTTTTCGTTCTAAAACCGTTTACTAACTCCTGTGCACAAGTGGAATTAAACTAGCACCGAACGCGATCAGTGCCATGAAACATAAACATAGCGCACACGCCACCAGGTGGCCGTACCACATTACGTCACAAATCAAAATATATATTTTACCTGTGTATCTTCCGTGTTTCTTCTTTAATTCTTCTTCTCTATATGCTTTGGAGTTGTCGCAAATGCGCAAGGCCGGACCTCTGGTAAAGCAGTCTTGTTATGGTAAACGGACACTAGGACTTATAACTGCAACGCACTACAATAATGATGTGTAAAACAGATGAAATGGCAATATTAAGTCCGTCTGACGGAATGGTTTTGCTGGGAAACTTTTGAACAAGATACAAAAATTATTTGCAAATGTTTATGTATACCTTTTACCTCACGTTGCAGTGCCTCATATGGAGTAATAATAATAGTTCAATCTTTTGGTTCATAAGTTGGAAAAATACCAGGTTTAACGGCTCACTAAGAGATAAACCATTTATAAGCCAGTCCTGACTGTGCATCGTTTTCAGCTGGTCGCTTGCCGTGACACAACCTATACAAGTAACGATCCTTATGTATACTGAGCCCTGCGTGGGAAAGCCCGATTCTGTTTTTTTCAGGACCAAATGGATTGCCGCAGTGATGCTTATGGACCATGTGGTGGTAACCTGGTCATATTTTATATCTCAATTGTACTATATTAGATAATGTGTTCAGTGTGTCAGTAATTACTGTATATTCATTCCTCTCGAAAAAGAAATAATTATTCCTCTTAAATGAACATGGTGACTGCGTAGGAAACACCACATGCCTGCTAAGATAGGACACACTATTTTGACCACTAAGGTCATATCATCAAAGATTATATAATCTAAATCAATGACAACATTTCTAATAACATTTACAAGATAAATGGGGTCCCACACAAGGGTTATCAGTTGTCATCCAAAATGACGGACAAGCAAGTGTTCCAATGTAAAGTTTATATGTGCGCGGGGAAAAAAATCATTAAATAGCCAGCTGAAACCTGCCTTATACTTTTGTTAGGGCGCATTGGAATGGAACCCTTAACCTCTCCTGCCCCCCCCCCCTCCCCCCCCCTCCCTTCCTCCCCCCCCCCCAAAAAAAAATTATAATAGACAGTGCATGGGAGCTCCCAATCGGTAAGAAAGTCAAGAAAGTCCTCTGTAACTGCGCATCGAAATTGCTCATTTTGGTCTTAATGTTTCAGAAGTGATGCCAATAGTTTCTCAATGCCATGCGGTTAATTCCACATTGTACCTTATATCTTGAGGATTTGAAGGGCTATCACAGCGCAATATATCAGAAAATATAGCCACCTGTGTGTCTCCAGCATGTGAACTCGTGCCATGGAAAACCCGGCCCCGAACCGAAGTCGAGCGGACCTGACCCAACGCATATACAAGAACAGGCATACTATATATAGCAGCTAAGTATAACTGTGACAGGAGTGGTCACACATTTCTGATAATTGATACTTAATACAGAAATGTATATCAGATTTGTATTTACAGTAAAACCTCGAATTTGCGACCACAACAGAACCTTCATAAGTTTGTCGCATTTTCGAGGTGGTGGCCCAAGCGAATTTTTATATAAAGAGAAAAAAATAAATAAATATAATAAATAAATCGGAACGTAAACAAGGGGTCGTTGTTTTGAGGTGGTCGCTAAACTCAGGTGGTCGTCAGGCGAGGGTTTTCTGTTTTATATATGTGTGCATTGAACATCTCATTAAAACACTTTTCGGTTTGGTTATTCAAATCCTATATATAGGTATTCGTGCCATACGTGAATAAGTGAGCTGAAGATTACATGCCCTGTATCTCGGAAAGACATTTCATGATGTACAGGAATTACATGTGATTAAATGTTTATCCATATATGTCCATTATTGGTGAAATCTCGTTGACCCGCAGGTATTTGCTCTAATGTCTTAACGACAATTCATTACTTATTCCTCACTCCGTGCATATAAAACCTAGAATCCAGATGGCTTTATGTAAATCTCATTCTTATCGTATGGATATATTCATTCTTATTCAATAGACAGTGCCACCAACAGGACATGGACCTAGCCTTAAGAAAACATGATCTCCAGCTATATTTTTAAAGCTAGGAGAAGATACGAATGGTTATAAGAAATATAAGAAAGGAAATATTATATATAAGAGGAAATATTATGACCTATGTGTATACATATAAATACGATCTCCAAAAGTTCGTTACACTCTTAAAGAGTTTTGTGACAATGAACACAGTGGAAAGTATAGATCAGTGGAAACTGTCACTGCTACTTTTGTAGTAATAAAGAATAACACAATTTTTAAACACTGTGCAGCCAATGCGCCGTGGTTGTATACTATCTGTTATAATGTAAGATCACATGTCATTTTAGTACAACCATGGGTATGATAGGAAAAAAAAGTTAGAATAATCCTGCATGTCATACACAGACAATATATACAATTATAGCAACCCAGCTCTCACAAACCATGCATGTCCATATGTACACCAGTTAAACAAAGAGTGCATGTAATCATTATGTTTAAAGGTAGCCATTGTTAGAAAAAAATGTATATCAATACAAGTGTCAATAACATTAAGCCGGTTAGAGATTATAATAATTTTGATACTCCTTTCGTTGTCAATTTTTTCTTGCCGTGTACAATGTATAATTTCGGCGGTATACAGCTGTATATACTAAATGGACAAGCGTGTAGCAAATATTCTTACAGTATATATGTTGCAGCTCTCGCCATAATACCGTAAGCCATACATATGGGAAGCATTGTTAATCATGGGCCTATTTTCATCAAAGTCTGAACGTTTGTCTGTCAATATGCAGCATATTTTATGGCCTTGGCATCAGAGAATCTCAATTAACTATTTGTAGTCATTTGGATGCGGAAATGGATTCGACTCAATTTCTGTAGACATTCATCCCTTATTATCGCTCACAGTTAACTCAAAGTGATACGTTTATGAATTCAAGGGTTTGTTCGAGTCTTTGCAAGGAATATTAATTTATTTTATAATGAGACCATCGCATAAAAAATCTAAAAATAAACACGTTATATGCGTATATACCGGACAAGTCTCAAGAGCCTGTTTTACTTTTGTGTATGACATGCAACCACTGCCGAGATACTTTTTGTTCGACGCCGTTAAGCCCATGTATGCTTTGCAATTTATGCATACCCTTAACTGTATGTGGAGCCATTTATATTCAGATGAGCATGCATAAACGAAATGATAAATATAGTGGAATCTATTTATCTAGGCCTAAGCATACACGTGTATAATATCTGCGTGCTTTGTTTGTGGACATATGTATAAATGAGCATAATTTGTCTTCTCGCAGAAGGAGCCTTAAGACACGAGTTCCTAAATATTGACGCTGTGGGATTAAGTCTTTCACATAACGTTGCGGTAAAGTGATATCGGATTAACATGTACTTGATATGAAGAGGAAAAGAATAGTCAGCAGCTCAAGACCACTTGCACGAACCGGCTGGCTACGGATGTAGATGCCTATATTTAGGTATATAGAACATGCGGGGAACCCTAGGTCCGCTAGCTAGAACCTATGGAGCTTTAAAAGGGTTCTATATATAAATTAATAGAACCAAGGTTTCAGATAGAACCTTATGGGTTCTAAAAGGAAGGCCAAAGAACACTTTTTTTCCCGTAGAGTGTATATATGCTAGACACTGGCCACAGATAATTAATTTTATCCCTAACGGTCTGGTCATGGAGTTTTATGGACGGTGTATTAGGCCAAAAAAAAATAAAAGGGTATGGTTCTCAGGCACTTTTTTTCAGAAATCAATGCGGGCGGGCGGTTATTTTATTTTTGACCTTTTTTTTGGTATGTTTATAAAATGTCATATGATCAGGGAAAAGCATGTATATGACAGGTTTCTTCTTGCTGAACAGGCAAAAGCACTACATAACAAAGGAAGCCGTATCGAAATTGTATTATTTTACCATTTTGAATGACAAAATCACAATAAAAATGTTTGATGCGGGGGGTTAAAATTGACGCGGGCGGTGCCTGAGAACCATACCTTTTATATTGTTTGGCCTTACGAACCTTCCGTGTATGTTATACTGAAACGTGCCCTCCATTTAGTGGAAAGCCTTTTGTTAGGTTTTACCGCGTGTGTGGATGTCTAATTTAACAAGACCGTGATACACAGTTCGTGAAGATTAGGTGGGGTGAATACTTTAACCCAAAAGTAGGAGCTACATGTACAGTGTGTCAACAAAAAAAATCGCTATCTTTTTAGTGTCATGATTTTTCCTGCCGAAATATGTATTCTATATAGAAAGCAATCCATGGAGAAAAGTTTACTGTTAAGTTGAAGGGTGTTGGAATGGGACTCTTTGGGTAACCAAGGCCTGGTGCATATTAACGTGCATGAAGATCAGTTGCCAATTTGGGGTGAATTATTTAACCCGAAAGAAGAAGTGTGTCTTGAGCAATAAGAAATCTTTCTCATGTTCATTACATTTCTGACCTGAATATGTGTATCACAAAGTTATTTAGTGTACCAAAGTGTATGCACAGAAAGCCCGGTCACAGTATGTTCCCACATATGATAAAGAAATGAGATAATAAATTACTTAGTATATTTGTTTAGATACGTATATTATTCTAAATAAAAGTCACAAAGGAAAATAACCCCGATCATAATTGCCTCCGACATTCCCGTTCACGTACGTGTGTTTGTGTAATTGTTCACAACAAAACCCACACAATAATGAATTGTATCCCATGCATGTAATTTTAAAGGCACCTCAGGAATGGGCCAGTAAAGAAAATATTATATTTTGGTGTGGGTCCAGCTCATGATCTGGATCCAGGGAGGAACATGGGAATATGGTCCGATAAATGAATTAAACCGCGGCTTTGGGAGTATCCCACATTAGGACCGCCTACATGGCGGAGGCCTGCATTCATGAAAATGTATATTTCTTGTATAAATAAACACACCGGGCACGGTTACCATCCTCAGAATCACCACCTGCGAGTTTACTCGGGTGTGATATAATATCGTTATCAGTTTAAAAACGATACCAGTCTTACTGCACTTTCCTGTATCAGTTTCTAAACACATAAACCAGCCGCACGCTTCGTGGTTAGACAAAACGTTATTAATGAGATGCTCGTGGCTGACAGTTGTCAGTTTAACATATATAACTCATATCCAACACGACCAATGACCCTTCATCGCTATTATAACTCGTTATATGTCGGCTAGGCGTGTATTTTATCAGACTAGGGTCCGCAGACAGTTGATTCAGTTCTCATTAATGGCGTAATATGCAGTGGCAATGACTACCACATATTTATATTATGATGGGGCCAACATATGTAATCATTGTCAGATGGCAGTTGTTTCGGTATTTTCCCCCAAAGAATGTAAGAGTAGCATAGTAATCTGTTATAATTTTTTTAATGCTATAGGCCCCTTATATACCCTCCTATAGGTGAAACACCCATGTATCTGCTATGAATATTTGATACTTGTATTTAATATAATATACAATCAATCGCGTGAACAGTATTTACTTCATAAACATGCTATATATGAATCAAGTTGGCAAAGGTTCAGTATAATTGATAGAAAGTAGGAATTATAGGTAATCGCAATTTAGGTGATGACGATACAGGCGATGACGACCCGGGATCCCTGAGCAGGGGGTTCGTGGCGGGCATGGACTGTGCTGTTGTGCCTGTTAACGGATGTTCCGGCTTATGCGTTGTACCTGTGGATGCTGTTGCTCTACTGCCTCCTCTAACTTGCCCCTCATGGGCACGCTGGTGACTGAAACGGCTCCCTGCTTGGCTTGGTGGCATCTGCATCTGCAATCAACACTCTACGCCTAGGGAGCCAGGGAACGATTCTAAGAACCTTCTAACTGGAGGGCTCTGAGGTTTAGTTCAGCAATTAAGGTGTTAACGTCTTTATCTACTTGATTAGTGGCTTCTTGTCACAGTATATTTTTCTTCAAATGCCTGTTCATATAAATGAATGTAAATGTGCAATTTTGATTACAGAATAAAGTCGAACATCGAGAGAATCATTCCAGCATTCAACAAACCACTTTTTGTGAAGCTTTAAACCAACCAACGTGAAGTTCTTGTTCCATATATAGATGATACATTTATGCATATTTGATAAATATGAACTTTAACTTCATCCTTATCCATTAAAAAAAACAAGCCTCAATTGGCAATTGAACAATGCTTAAACCTGAAATAAAATAACGTGTTTATATGCAGACTTTTCGTGCTTTAAATTTTCTGTTTACGATTCTTATCTGATTTTGCAAAAAAACAACAAAAAAAAAAACGGAAGTGTATTTGTTTATACGTGTGTGTAAATGTGAGAAAGGATTTACATTAAAATATTTCCTCTAAACATTTATTTATTGATTTTCATTATTAATTTCATAATTGATATAATGTGCTTTTGAATTTTAGATATCAGTTTTTTTATACAGTTTTTTTAAATTTTCTTATACTTCAGTGTTAGCAATTCGTATTTAAGGAGTATTATAGATGTTGATCAATGTAAAGGAAGCCCTCGTTTTATATATGGTCAGAAGATTTTCAGTCTGAAAAAAATATTGTATTATTATTTATACAATAGTACAAACGAAATCGCGGTATCTTGTTTTCTGTAACATTCGTTTAAGCGATTATTGGAGTGTTATGGCTCTGTATGTTTAAAAGAGAAAAGATGTCCCGGAGCAGATGTGATCATTTCATACTCCATGCAGCTGTAACAATACAAGATGGCTAACCACGTAAAAGACCGGGTACAGAATTGTGTGCACATCTCTCAGCCCCGTGACATCTGCATAGAACATATTAAATTAGTTACACTTAACCTAGGAAGCAAAGGCTTACAGGACTTCTCTTCCTTGTGCACAAATATAGATTTTACGTTACCGCCGTCACAGGAGTTCATGACATCCGCTAAATTTAGGAACCTTCATGATAGCATCACCATGCACCTTAATATATATATATATATATATATATATATATATATATATATATATATATATATATATTTTGAATATTCCTGTGAAAAAAAATTTCAATGAACGTCATGCTTGTATAAGCTTAGATTCAATGGTACTCTGTTCTGGAATTCAACTATAATTTGAGGATTTGGGCGTGGTCCACAAAAACGTCAGTCCGCTTGATCATTGCCGATACTGGTGCCCTTTGCCATAAAAATCTCTCCGCAGATATATATATTCTCGCCGGGATTATACTTTACTCGGAGTACATGTATTTCCATGTCGCATTCCTGCGACCTTATCGGAAACAGTAAGGTTTATTTCTACTAGTTTCTCGAAACCAGCGGGTTGCCATTTTGCGTGCACACTGAAAACCTGGGTGCCACAGGCCGGCCATATACTGCTAGTTTAAAGGCAACTGCATGTAAATATATTTATCATTTCATCCTATATCCTATCATTTAAAGAAAATCAAAATTGTGCTCAGCAGAGCGCCTGTTTCGCTTATGCAAAATAATCCAGCTGGTTCCGACACTTAAATTATGTAGCCGATTTCCACGACCTGACGTTGAGAAGTGGCACATTAGCAAGGGAAGACACCGTTAGATTTTAATTTGATTTTAATGCGGGTCCTCAGAAAGAGGCTAGTTCAGTGTGGTTGTTTTTTTAATGGAGGTATGCACTCAAATGAGAGCATTTCTATTTATCTCCGCCAGGAGGGTATATGCCTTCATCCCCGTTCGTGTGTATGTTTGTGTGTGCTTCTGTGTTTTCGGGAAAGGGGCCTATGAAGAATCGATTAGATTTTGGTGTAGATCCATCACATGCTCCGGATTCAGTAACGTCAGAAAGGAATATTGAGAAATGTTCAGGCACTCATGCACGAATGGCCCTGGGAATTAGGGCCGAATGAGTGAATGCAAAGATGGTTTGGAGGCTTGCATTCCTTAGAATGCAGATTTCTACTTAATGCTGAGACAGGTGCATGGGAGCATGCAGAGTGAGTTATGAACCATTTGTCTCATGATAGACAAGATAATATCAAAACAAACATCCGCCTTTGCCTTTCGGTGGTAAGTATGTATGGCATATAACCGTCCCAAGAAATGTTGATATTACAACAATAACCTGAGAATAAATATTTATACACAACATATTTTGCTCATCACAGACAGGAAAACTGCGGACGTTCCTGTTTATATAGTATAAACCTGTAGCATGTAACATGACACTAATCTGAATAGCGCATGGAATCATATTTCTATACTCATTGTTATTACTAGTTAATAATTTGCTTTTATTCGGGAACTAAGCTAGCATGTACCGACAGGGCTGTCATTGTTTCTGGCATGTTTGTTCTGACTGGTGTAATGATGCATTATACTAACCTGCTGTGTGGTTTAATTAAACTCTTTCATTTCAAATTTTCATATTATAAGGCCAAAATAAAAAAAAGTATGGTTCTCAGGCACTTTTTTTTTCAGAAATAAATGCGGGCAGGCGTTTTTTTTTTTTTTTTTTTTTTAATTTTTTGGTATGTTTCGATAAAAATGTCAAATGATAAGGGAAAAGCATGATAATAACAGATTTATTTTGCTAAACAAGTAAAAGTACTACATAACAAAGGCAAGTGTATGATTGTATCTTCTTAAAAGAAATGTCCGAGCGGCTGTAGCTCAAAATTGGTAACTTACTTTGGAAAATCAAAATAAAAATTTCTGATGCGGGGGTTTAAAATTGATGCGGGCGGTTCCTGAGAACCATACCTTTTATTTTTTTTGGCCTAACTGGTATATCTTTATCCTATTGTATATTGTCACAACATACGGCAGCAGCATTCATTTTCGTTACCAAAATCCGGGCGTATATATATTAAGCATGAGTAGATGTGTTCATAATGGGGATATTGTTTCCATGTTAATTATTTAAAGAACAAACGTTCATTTCAGTTGCCAGACAACCCACACATTAACTGATGTGCTCGCTCGAATGGCATTATTCATTGGGCACTTTTTAAGCTTCAGCAAATGCAAGCCCGGCGTATCTTTCAATATCATGTATTTATTATACGTTGTCAACAATTTATCAAATTAATCGGTAAGTTTTTGCCCAAGGCGAGTCTTTTGTGCCTTATAAAATTATTTTCTTTACCATTTGCTGATTTGATAGAAAATATGGTAGAAATAATAGCAGTTTTTCCTTTGTGGAAAGATAAAATCCCTTATCTTTTATAAAAGTGGTGAATGAAAACAATAAAAGCAATCCCTGTACCTCTAGAAATCAAAGGCACAGCCTCTGTCGCATACTTATGTATTGTTTGATAGAGAATCTTTATGTCTGACGGATTTTCACGTTTCTTGGTTGAAGATGTAGGTTTGTCCACTATATGCATGCATGCATGTCTGCGATACTCATTGAATTATCGAAGGTATAATGAGACACTACGCATGGAGTGTTCTTGTCCTTGCGTATGTATTACCGGTGAAATATGTAGACATGTCCTTAATAAATCATAATGTAACATTAAATCAAAAGAACGGGGATTTGGCGGTCGATCGGTGCAGCTGTCGTCCTCGGTTCGATTCTTGGCATGTCTGTAAAAGTGTAGGTTGCGGTGGCCCGCCAAAGGTCGGCTGTTTCTCATGGTCCTCCCTTTTTTCACCACTTTGAACGCCACCATCTGAGCCATGCAGAATGCCTCGCATTAGTTACCATATAACTGTTGTACAATTCATGTAAAATAAATACATTTTTAATACTCTTCCACCTGGTCATTTGAGATGGAAATCTTTTATGTAGGACCTCCGTTTTACCTGGTTTTCTATGTGCATTGTAGGTATACATCGATATGTATGTAGGGACGATGCCCATTTTGGATGATAACCTTTTATGGAGTGCCTCCATTTTTAACCTTGTGTTTTGTAGGTATGCGTCTCTTGTTAGAGAACGACACCAACAGATTGGTGGACGAAATCCGGGACCAGCTTGAACAGACCGACCTGAACCCGTTCGAGTTTAACCGTCAGAATGCCCGTGTTCTGTCCGGAGAGGAGGAAGGAGCGTACGCCTGGATCGCCGTCAACTACCTCCGCGGAGCCTTCACCAATACCAGCAAGTATCGTTAATAGACATATTAATACGATAAAAGGCTATTGATCCCTTCATATATGAAACTGTCCATATTTGAAAGTTTAAGAATAATAATAAAGATTGAAGAAGCGTGTGATCTGTTTGAAATAACAGTTACATCCTAAAATATTCCACAAGGGCAACATTATTGTAATTTGTGCAATAAATAAAAGTTAAAAGACCTTTCAAACCTGTATTCTATTTGAAAGAACAATTACTTGCCACAATATTCCATCATTGCCAACCCCATTATTAAAATTCTGTTAATTAGTAAAAGCAGAAGAAGCCTGTAGTTTGTTGGAAAGGAACTTCATTTGCCGAAATATCCCATCAGTGCTAACATAACTATAACTCGGTCGATTAATGAAAGTAGGACTCTGTGGTATGTTATTATCAAATTGGTTGTGTCAACAACCGTTACATGTTTAAAGGTAATGTAACAGTATAAAACCTTATAAAAAACAATATTAAATGCATGCACTAGACCGCATACATCCGCCAAAGCAAAACGATCCTACTGGATTCCATCCTTCTATCTGGATCTGCACAAAATTATAATTAGGTTTTTTTGGGTTCTAGTCTCATCCTCGGTTTAGCATTTAACGTGTAATCATACTAACACACAAACAAACTCCAAAATATATAAAATAAAATGCATGCAGTAGACCGCATACCGCCACCAAGGAAAAACGACCCTATACTGAATCCACCCTACTATCCTGATCTGATCAAAACTGTAATAAGGTCTTCCTGGGCTCTTGTCTCATCCTCGGTTTAGCATTAAATGTGTAATCCTGCCAACATACAAACAAACAAACCCCAACATATACATATCTTGGGGTCGACCCAGAAACTCTGAGCTCGGAAGGTTGACAAGCGTGGCACAGTTTTTTTTTTTGCCGAAAGGTGCGTCCCACCCAAATACACTCCGGCTGTTGATCTACTTTTTAAGAGGGTGTCTGTGTCAACAGCACCAGCCAGATGGCAACGTTGACAAGTATATGACATTGTTCATGGGTAGTGTATCCAGTAAGACGGTCTATCGCATACACCCACTAAGCACCTTTAAGTACCAGCTTACCTTAACGTCTACAGTTTATCAGTATTTCAGTCAAGTATATACTTCAAATCTGCCATTACCACAGATTAGATGTTAATAATAGATAACCATCTATGGAAAGTAAGAAATTATGGATGCAACTTATTGTTGAAAAATATATTAAAGAGGAAAATTGTTGAATTTGCATCAGTTATAATGATACACAACTACAACTGTGCTTTCTCTCTATATGTAGGCGTTAGGAATCCCGTTTGTAAAAAGTTTTCACACCGCAAAGGCTGATATACTGACGAAAAAGGCCTGATTTTTTTAAATTATATTGAAAAGTTTATCCGTTACATCGTATCCTTTACATCTTGCTCCCAAGTAAAGCTCAGATCCTGTCAGCAGGACACCATATAGGTCCTGATGACAGTCTCATATAAGTGTTTTGAAATATTTGCGTCATAGCACTTCATCAACCTGTCATAATATTCTTTGCTGAAACAAACCCATATGAAACAACTAAATTGTTCACTTTCCTTACAGGTATACCGACATACGGGGTGCTGGAGATGGGTGGGGCATCTACACAGATTGCCTTTGTCCATAAAAAGTCTATAATGGCAAACAAGTTTCCGGTACGTCTGGGCTGCAAGACTTACCCGCTCTATGTTCATAGCTATCTGTATTATGGCCTCGACTCCGCTACGAAGTGGCAGCGACAGGAACTAGTGAAGGCAAACCCGGATCAGACAACTATTAATGACCCATGCATGTTACAAGGTATGTTCTGATAACAACGAGAATAAAATATTGTGGAACGAAATTTAATAATACTAATTCTGAGAATTCCAAACGTTACACTCAGCCATTTAGGCCTACATATACAAGTAAACGAAAACGCGCCATTACTAAACAGTTTGGTAATGTCCAGGTGTCACCGAGAAATTCAACTGACACATTTCTGAGAATTTAGGGAATAGTATCAGAACAAGTTATGGCAAACATGTTTGTGTTTTGAATACTTATTAGTCTGTACATATTTAAGAGAATCTGTGTTCCTTAATAGTAAAACTATTATAAAACTCTATATATTGGCAACCCAAATATCTCCTACATTCACTGAACATTTTCCTCCAGGGGACCAAGCTGTGGAGACCATAAATGGACAGCAGATAACTTTTAACGGGGCTGGCAACTTCGCCAGCTGCTTGAACATTTTCAAAAAATTAGTGTACAAAGCGGCTCCTGATCGGTGTTGGCCCAAACCGTGCGCAATCGGCACAGTGTACCAACCAACCATCAAGTTCAGCACCAAAAAATTCCGGACGCTCGGCTCCTTTGTGTTTGGTGTGGAAGGACTTCGAGCGGGGGACGAAGAGGGCTGGTGGTCCCCGGGAAGTATGAATGCCACCATGAACGTTAACGATTTCTGCTCAATGGTAATTTATATTGTTAAAGGTATATATTGCATGGGTCTGTTGCAATAACATTTCACATGACTTGAGCCCAATATCAGGCCTAAATATCGTTGTTACAATTGTGACGTCATACTGATTACCTTGAGGACATAATGGCCCCGGACCTAAGTCAATCAACATGAATTTAGTCACATTATTGGAATAGTCGAAGATGACAAAACAAACAGAATAACATATAACTTAGTTAATTAAGTCTACAACATTCGATAAATGAGATCAAAACTGGTCCATGGAAAGCATCAATAACATTTTAGAGAATGGAAACCAATGGTGAGAATCGCCCTTGCTGAAATCATGAAAAGAAGATTATTAAACATTACCTGCTTGCTATCAATGTGACTCTCATCGTGAGCTGATATGTCATATGTCTCCGAGTCCTGTTTCTTTCATTGACCATTTCGGAGAGATTTGTTTATAATATGCATGCATGATCAAATGTCGACAGGTGAAAGTTATTTACAATTGACCAGTACTTATATCACATACATTAAAAGCCACCTGCGTAATAGTCATTTTAGATTCAGAGTGCGGGCTATTTTTGGATTACGGCGAACAATTGCATGACGCATGTTAAAGATGAAAGCAGGGCCAATGATCATTTTGGATTCAAATCACACACGTAAAGTTAGTATTAAATCAGTGTATATATCACCGGTGCGTAATACTTACCATTTTCTATGCTCTTATTTTTCCAGAGTATGGACGAAGCTCAGGAATTTTCAAGGGAACCAACCCAACGTTTTCTGTCCAGTTTCTGTGTGTCGGGGGCATATTTCCCACTGCTGTTAACTAAAGGATATGGGCTGCCGGCAGGGCCTCGCAGACTCATTGGTACACGCAGAATCAACGGCAAAAAGCCAGGTAATATATATATATATATATATATATATATATATATATATATATATATATATATATATATATATATATATATATATACACGAGTCCACTTAATGTCATATCTGTTAAAAGAAATCACGTTTATAGTCCATAAATCTGAAATCCAAAGCAATTTTATATATTCACTTTGGTAAATTGACCGCTTAATATCATAAAAAATTAAACCATAATCCCGCTTATTTTCATCACAGACTCCCCTGGAAATGATACTAATAATGTCATATCACATGAGATGCATTATCATATGACTTACTAATTGCCAATTAGAGTAACGTGTACATGTTATGTGTCTCCATATATGTACATATAAAAATTCATTTTTTCTGTTTTACAGAATGGGCCCTGGGTGCCATTATAGGCGAGATGGAGAGACGGCAGGGTTCCTGTTACTCCTATTCTAGCAGTGTCAATTCTACTGTGTCGTTAGTATCCGCCTCATTGCCATTACTCGTATCAGTAATAACAGTAATATTTGGTTTACAGGTGCAAAGTTAGTTATTGTTATGGTAATATTTAACAATAAGAAATCAGTCCTTGTAAACGTTTTTACGAATGATCACTATGCATGTTTAGCAGGTGCCCCTCCAATCATGAACTCATATCAAGTATATGAGTAAATCAAGTACACCTTACCAGGGACTGACTCTATACCATGGGCGCAGAAAAAGAACTATTACTCAAAAGGTGTACTTAATCCCCCGAGCACTGCTGTCAAGTCACGTTTATTAAATTTACAGAGTTTTTGCTTTTGCAGGTTATCAGATACTTCTGCCAAGTGGTCAGGTATTCTATTTACCCCTTGGTTTTTCCGTTGATAACTGTTAAGTCCTGAACAAATATTGATGAAATTGTGTGAAGGATTAGAGTAAGACCCAAGGGATAATCGAATCCAATAGATTTAAGAGGTAATATCCATCACCATTATATATATTTTTTTCTATTCAAAAGATCCTTTCTATTATGTGACCATTCATTGGTACAATAAGCTGGTTTGTGAACCGGAAACACCAGTGAGTCGGGATGGTGAACCGTGACACTCGGTAGACACGAGAACACAAAAAGGTTAAGATCACCTGCATTCAAATAAGATCGTTGAGGAGCTATCCATGTAGTCGTACTACTATACTCACCTAGTTCACTAAACTATTAACCTTCCCTTTTATTTGCCCCGCATGAAATCAATAGGAAATATATACGTTTTCTTCATAATATCATTTCTTGGAGGACAAAAAAAATACACAAATGTGCTCAGAGTACAGTCATTTCTTAGTATGCAGTATTAATCCCTCGCGGGATGTCAGTTATAGAAAATGTCAGTCCTGGAAGAAAACGAGAATGAAACAAAATAAAGCTCGTGTACCTCGAAGTGGTACTTGGTCGTCCCTTCCGTAATATAATTTAATGAGGTCTTCCCCCCTTGTACCGAGAGTTAGTATATTCGACTATAATAAACTTATGTTTGAAAAAAAAATAATGCTTGGGACGCAAAAACTCAGGAACCTTTGTGATAATACGTCTTAAAACCATTATTTTGTTAACTCCATATGTGTGGTATTGGCTGCTTAAAACAGTTGCCTAGTGGTCTTTGGATATTTATATGGACTTTTTACTCTGGTAGTAAATTATTTCTGTAAATTGTCCGTGACCATTCTATATCCACTTTATATACAGTATGTACGACTTACTGCCATTTTAGTGGACTTACACGTGTAAATTTGCATATTTCAGCTCATATATCAGGATATTTTACGATATATCAGTGTAATATTTGATGGCATAAATGTTTATGTTTGTCTATGTAGCTGCATGTAAATTGCAATTATGAGTATATGCCCAAGATTATATGATATATAAATTTTATATAATATTATATATATATATATATATATATATATATATATATCGTAATGTGTAATATGTAATAGACAGTAATATTAATGCACATATAGATATTTTATACATTTGTTTTTCTCTATAATTTAACAAACTATCGTATGATATTTTATCTTCTTTGTTTTTGTTTCGCTTCATGTCAAGAACTGCCATTAAACTGTGCTAATTTATGTATTTAACAAGGGTTCCGATGTCGCAGAATATTAAGTAAATGGTTTATGTTTACGTTAAGATTGCCAATGTTGCTATTTTAGAGAGAGAGAGAGAGAGAGAGAGAGAGAGAGAGAGAGAGAGAGAGGGGGGGGGGGGGTTAAGTTAAACTCAAAAACAAACTTTTCATTATAAAAAAAAATGACTATTTGCACTTCTCTTTTTTGGTCTTTTATGTTTTTCTTGCTTTTTACACACTCAAGTAGGCCTACTGCAGATTTCCTTTCATCTATATTTGTCAATCTATAAGTATGATATTTTCTCTCCTTTTTTTTCTTGTAGTATTTCTTGCTTTTTACACACTTACTTACTGTACTTACTGTACTTATCATTTTTAATCATTATATGTCTATGTTTGCTGCTTCTTTTTTTCGTTATAATTTTCTACCAACTAACCAGCATGCGTGGATGTCTTGGTAAAAGTACAATTTTCTTAACCATGATCTGTCTCTTTTCAGGTGAACACTGCATGGACAAAGTGTCCTGTCATCTGCAGCTACATGCCGCTTATAATAAACTGTCAAGCATTGTAGAATATGTCTGTGTGTATGTGTAACACTCTGGCTTTATTTCTTCTTTTTTTCTCTGAACTCGTCTCTCCATTTTTTGTTAACTTTTATAACCCCGTGCACCCATTTCAACTCGTATAAGTATACCATGCACTGATTGACTGACACTATGACGTACGCAAAGGTATACCATGGAGGTAAAATTTATTAGAAGCAGAAGACACCGGGACGGACGTTTACTATCTAACGATATCCCAGTCCCCGAGGTTTTATTGCTGCTGCCTATTGTACTCGCGGTCCGTCGTTGTGGCGATACATCGTAAAAGCCGGACAGTGCAATTACTGCGTCCGATGCCGCATGCTATTGGCAGTTCGTCGATAAAAATCACCTTATCTGCGATGTACATGTATATTCATCTAATCACGTCAACTATCTTGCATCTAGCGAAGTCAAAAGCTTATTCTTTAAACATTTGCGGTGCATCTAATATACACTCGTATGCCATATAACACTTTCATTTATATTCATCTTGCTATATTTTACAGTCTGTTTTGATTCATACTCTATGAAACACTTTGTGGTGCAAAAATGCACCATTTTGTCACATATACTCCCATCCCTTATTCATTATGGTGTTGTAAACTACATAATCTGCTTAACGCTGCTAACGCAAACTATCAAAATGCAGTTTGTTTGGTTTTATATTCTCGTTCATTGTGGTTTATTGTCAGTCGCCACACGCAGCCACCTTACAATGGTACGAACCACATGCAGCCGATCATCAGGCGCACCAACCTGGCAGTGAACTTATCGATGTTTTCCCAGGTATGCAAAGTGCCAAAGACAGTGCACTCCGGAATTAAGATGTTAGCAGAATTCGTTTTCCATGATGATTGTGAACTTGTATACCATTTGGAAACATTTTTCAAAGAAATTTTTCAATGTGGCATTTTGAATTTATATTTCCTTTTATTTAAGCGTGCAGGTATCATCAGGTCGTAATGATTTTGTGTTCAATCCTTATACACGAATGTGTAAAATATTAATTTTCATACCACATTTGAGTCAGAAGCACTTTAAACAATCATTTTGGATAAGGCATTGTGTGTAAAAAAAAAAAAATTAAGTGCTGCCACCTGCTAGGCACCAAAAGAACTACTTACGAAACAAACATTCTGGGAAGCAGTTGACATTTAAATATCAATCTTTAAATACGTTCCCCCTGAATATGATTGCCCCCAAATGAAAGCTCAAAATAAATGTTAGGCTCGATATCAAGATACATAAACAGTCCGTGCAACTGCAGTATATTCAAGTTTCATTTTGCTCGTATCCAAAGTCAAATCAATGCTTGTCACTCGGAAATATTAAAAAAAGTCTTAATTTCTGAGTAACCAATTGCCCGCGAGTACCTAAATTTTAAGTATGCTTGATTGCTTTTGTATTTAATTCATAGCGTCCACGTTATCAGATGCAATAAACTCGCAAACCATGTTATGATACCAGACCGCAAGGACAATCATGAACAAACCAGGGGTTGGAGAACTTCTGAGTAAATTTTATTTCTTGGGTTTTCTTAAAGTTACGGAAGGTACATGTACATGTCACATTACATTTTAGATTCATGTAAATGTAAAAGTATGATGACGAAATAAAAGAAACCTTGAGATCTAAACCGGATCATGAGTAGAGAAACCGGGTATGGATTTCCAGATGGGGGACCTCTGAAACTTGGTTTTTAACATAAACACGTGCACCAATTGAAAACTAAAAGAAGAATTAATAATTTTGTGTTCTATATCTTAAATTTATATGAATTTTACCGTCCTTTAAGTTTTGAGATTAACAGAAATTTTGATTTATTATTATTATTAAAAAAAAAGAAAATAATGGGATAAACAATTAAAGACATTTTAAAGGCATTATAAACCTTATCGCTTAAAAATAAATAAAAGCTGATGACAGAAGATAAGTTTTAATATTGCTTTAAAATAAGCTTATAATTGTAAGTCTCGTTTTTTGTTAATTCCATGGCCTTGGTGCAATAACGGAGAAGTTTTCCGAAAGGCAATACTTCGATCATATTAAAACTTTTATCAGATTATATTATCCAAAACAAACAAAATAAGATATAATTAATTATGTGTACATGTAACTGTAATCAATAAAGTTTATCTGTGGTACGTACAGATCTGGTATTTCCCCCGCCTGTTGTGGCAGTAGCCCTTCCTGAGGGTTTTCAATGCTGCGAGTTTGGTATTCTAACTTAATTTTATCATTATCGCCTGTGTGACCTTGCAAAAAGAGTCAAGGTCATCCTTATTCAAGCTCAACCTAGCCCTACATGAGGTGTATCAATGCTGCCAGTTTGGTGACTTTGCCTCGAAGTCTTTTAAAGTTATTGTGTTAACACCATTTTAGCATTATCGCCGCTGTGACCTTGAAAAATGCGCTTATGTCATCCATATTCAAACTTGACCTAGCCGTTTATGAGGTCTATCAATACTGCAAGGCTGGTGATCTTGCCTCAGATTCATTACAAGTTATTGTGTTAACATCATTTTAGCATTATTGCCTCTGTAGCCTTGCAAAATACGTTAAGGTCATCCATATTTGAAGGTTACCTATAAAAATTAATCCAGAAATTATTGTCGAAATAAACCATCAACCATAATCACGTGATGGGGAGAATCTTATTAAGCCGCGTGTCAGAGCCACCTGTGACACTGAAATTTACAGGCTGGTGGCATGGAAACCTACAACAATAGATATCATTATAAAATTAGAAAAACAGCAGGTGCACAGGCGTGTAAAAATTGTGCGGGGAAAGAAATCAACAACATCGGTGTTTAACATTCAAGTGTTAAATGCCGAGTGTCAGAAACACCTGTGACACTGAAACTGACAAGCTGGTGCCACGCATTGCCTTTGCAGGACGTATTCGGGGTTTTTCCAGTTTGAACAAAGCAAAATATAATTTTACATATCTCGTTTCAATATAAAATAAAGGTTGCGTGGCTAATGCGTGCTGCATGCCACCACCTGCCAAATATATTAGCCTACATTTATTCATTCAGGGACTAATTATTATTTACAATATCATATAAACTACTACCTTCTGGCTGTACACTAGTGCAGGGCGGAGGCGGGCAGGTACCTGTAGCACTTAAAATTACAACTTAATTACTTTCTTTGGTTGATTTGACCTTAATGTAACAGGTTTAGATGAATATGCATTTAATACAATGTATCCAGAAATTCATGAATGCATGCCTTTTCACAGAGATAAATAGTTAGGAGCGAATTTAGAGGGGGCGCCTCCCCCTAAATTATTCGACCTAAATCTCCTTTATTTTAATTAATTTATGGCATTTTGCATCAAGCTTAAATAACGATCATCTGTTATGCGTTAGTACTATATATTCACGCTAGATGGAACTCAACACTCCCCCCCCCCCCCCTTAAGGAAAGATCAAAACGTTTCAATATACCGGTAAATAATTGTTTTTATATCACAACAAATACACTAACTCCCAATTTCCAGCGGACAGGTCGTCCCTTTAAACTTGGTAGTATTTACAAAAATCCTATTCCCCACAAACTGGTGAACCATTTAACAGGGTTTGAATCCTCACACTCCCCACCAACTGGTGAACCATCAACAGGGGTTGAATCCTCACACTCCCCTCCCACCCACTATGGGGGAACCACCAAACTCTTTCTAATTATAATACAATAAATAACACGTTAGGAATATTCAACTCGGTCCCCACCAGCTACGGGTGTTCTAACATAACAGGATTTGATTCTAACCGGTTGCATAGGTGTAATAATAATAATAATAATAATAATAAAAAAGTATTTATACAGCGCCAATTATCCGATGGTCTGACTCACAGCGCAATTCACACACAAAATTTCATTGAAATCTCCCTGTGCCTGACCTAAGAAAAAATGATGCATATTAATTATCAAAAGCTTGCCGAAAGAGATACGTTTTTAAATTAGTTTTAAATGAAAATTAGTTTTAAATGATACAAGAGTCGGAGATTTTCTGAGTGTAATAGGAGGTAAATTCCCGACTCTTGGGGCTATGAAACGGAAGAAATGTTTATCGACTTTCATATTACACTTTGGTACTTTAAGGTTTCCGATAGCCGAATGCAGCGTACGCAACTACCGATATATATCGATAGCTTATTAAATTTCAGACAAATATGATGGAAGCAAGCCATCAAGATGACGGTAAAGCAACAAACCTCACTCTTATGACACAGGAAACAAAAGGGGGTAATCTGAGGCATATAATACAAAATCCTCATCAATGAATCATAACACCAGTGCTATAAGGATCACCAGAGGAGTTAATAATACCCACTCATAGGAAATGCCCCCTAAAGGTAGCCAATGATTCTAAACCCTAAACAAAGATATTTTAATAATAACCAGAAATCTGTTTGTACATGGTACCAAGCAACAACTATGTAACGTAAGGTCCTGTGAGTGCCTCATACAACTAGGGGCCTATGGGTCTTACAGTCAGCTGAGCTAAAAATTAACTTGACAAGAACGCACTTAAGTGGCATTTTTCGTGATATCTTACACATTACAAGGTTAATACCAGAGCAATACCCGATTAAGAAATTCTGGTGAGATCTATCGCATAAGCTTGCTACATTTTCCAATTAATAAACATTAATTTAAACTAGATAAAGGATCATACGTTATAACATTATACGAGAAAAGTGATCATACGCAATTGCTCACCTCGACATTACACTAGTATAATGACTAGCCTGGGCTCCATGTTACAAGAACAGTTTACTTAACATTATACCTGCTATGGCGCATGTCAAGTGAAAATGAAATAATATACAGTGACAAAAATATAGTGTACAGTGTACATAAAAATGTACACTTCTACTCGCTCATGATAGTAAATCAAGAGTAATCAAGATAAAAGCCTTTGTTCCATGAATACATCACAAACATAGTACACAGTAACACAGTATAATGATTAAGAGTCCAACTGATATGGCCTAAGTCATCACTAGTCCATCTCTGGACCCTAGTGTCCTATGCTAGACCTCATGGACGGATACGTAGTCATCACATGGTCCATACACATGCATATATATCAATTCACAATTGTCTATGATCCATCCTCTGACTTGAGCTGATCTGCATGTTTCACAAGTATCTCCGATCCAACTTGGACGCCGACATTCAAGGCATTAAAACGTTTCACTACGGGATATGGGCCGTCTTAGCGAAATGCCAATTTCGCAGCAAAAGTTTTCTGAAGCATCCGATTGATGATGTGTCTTAATATACACGATCTCCGAGGTTAATGTTGACTGGCCTTCGACGTTTATTATAAAGTATTACCGAGTAGCTCGTCTATTCCTAAGTCGTTCTAACACAATATTGTCTCTCTCCTCATGGTCCTTGATAAGTTTCAGAATCCAATCCATACGAGTGTCACCAGGCGTAACGATGGGCGCCACAGAAATATTCGAAGAAAACACATTTGTCTGAGGATACTGTAACTGACGACCAAACAGAACCAAAGCATGAGATTCTCCAGTGGAACAATTTTTTGTTCCTTCGACTCAATAGGTAGAGCATGATACTTTTAATCTCAGGGCGCCATTTTGTAGTGCAGTTCTTATTCACACATGTGTGGATTCTGAAGTTCAGCGAACGGTATATCGATGTTCATTTGCCACATAAGACATCAACAATATATATATATATATATATATATATATATATATATATATATATATAAAACCGGACACACAAAAGCGTTCCTACTGGCCTTGCTAGTTAACCTTTTTTTATTAGCGATGCGGTAGACTTGTGTGTCACAGGTTACGGGTTCGAACCCACATTCGGGCCTGGTTTCTATTTTCACCCGTTATAATGGTTGGCGCCCGATAAGGGACATTCACCCCCTCTCCGCTTTTGTGTGTCCGGTTACATATATATATATATATATATATATATATATATATATATATGTGTGTGTGTGTGCACATGCGCCGTGCCTATTCTTCATAACAATAAAACATGCCACGGTTTAATCCCGGCGTTGTCCAACTGGTTTTGGTGAACTATGAGCTTTATTGAGCTCACTTCTTCTTTACAAATAAAGAAGCATTTGGCATCACATTCCCCATTCGACTCTGCATATACATATACAAGTAAATAAATTATTCATATACAGATACGTAAGTATATACATTAACAGAGTATTATTCCTTGCATCACTGTAGATGTTTCTATGGTAGTGTAAGAATAAATACACCGTTAGCAATCACATGAAAACTCAATTTGCTAAGCCCGCCAGATGTCACTACCATCAAAATAAACACAGGTTACGCGTTAGTACTAAATTTTCACGCTAGATGGAACTCCAACGTTACAAGAGAGAATGGCTGAAACAGGAGATATGATGGATCGAGGAAATGATTAGGAAGAAGATAAACTTAATATAAAATTAATCCCTAATGACATCAAGCAATGCAATACTAATAAAATGAATGGGATAGGAAGTATACAAGGCAGCACAAACAAAATGGGAAGCTAAAAAAGGGGGCACGTGCCCTCTGTGCCCCCTCTGGGTCCGCCTATGGTGCAAGCTATTCTTTCATTTTGAATCTCGCTGCAAATTGTCATTTATATCCATGGTTAAAATTTAAGATAAACTGTGAGAAATTTCTGTTATATCTTATGGTCTTATGGTCCTAATATGATATTATATTCTAAGCCAAGTTACATGAAAAGCCGTTAACAATTAGCTTTTTTATTCTCTAGCGTGGGACCTCCTCAAGAAGAATTATTCATGAAATGAACACATTATTAGTGAAAAACTCACAAATATGATAAAATGTTGTTTATTACCAATTGAATAAATCATAGGTAGTGCATTGTACAAACGATTATTTGTTGCTGATGCTGTCGGCTCGGTCGATTTTGCTCAAGACTGTCCCCGCCATCTAGTGGGCTTGAGGGAAACCAATCAGTCAATCATTTGCTCGGCGGAGTCGACAGGGGCCACACATTTAAATTTGTACAATCACAAGGTGCCTGATACATGTATATTTCACTCCTATATAATATTTTAAAACTTGACTTAACCCCCCCCCCGGGCATTATAATTGTACAGGTGTGAACAGATGTTAAAAAGACCCATTAAATGCATATGAAAATTGTGCTTGGTAACATTAACGCCAGAAATAGTCAATTTATTCTGGAATACTTGAAAACTCAGTGGTAATTACTTATATGTCTAATGACTTAGCTATGAAACAGGGGCGTCAATATAGGGGGGATGGGGGTATATATACCCCCCCCCCACTTTTTGGCAAGGGGGGATGGTCAATGTAATCATCCCCCCCCCCCCCACTTTATATTAATAAATAGAATTAAAGACTTTGGGTCTATTTACAAAAATGTTATATCTTAACCTTGCTTAGAATTCACAAAATATTATTTCTAATACATTAAAATTATCTGAAATATGATTAAGTATATATATATATAATAATTATATATAGTTCTATATGCCACTCACAGACGCTGTAAAAGAGATATATATATATATATATGTGTGTGTATATATATATATATATATATATATATATATATATATATATATATATATATATACAAAGTCATCCCCCCCCACCCTGGAAGAAAAATTGATGCCACTGCTATGAAAATTCAATTGGATGTCACAAGGAAACTTTACAATCGCTCAGCGATTGCCACAAATGAAGCTTCCTTCCACCACCAACCTTAAAAATTAAGTCATGGTAAAAATGAAAATCAGTTGCAAATTTGTCAACTGTGACTAATACTAGTACTATCACTTAGAGTACTGGCCAGTTTAAAAAAACAGACATATTGGAGATCTACAAATACAATTTTCTGCCAGGTAACACTAAGTATGTCTCATGTGCCAATAATTAAAGCTGGTGTCAAAGTGATCTGAACCTTGTGTAAAATCAAATTTCCATCTTTCACTAAACTCAATATTAACTGAAGATATAACTGTAAATATATCTTTTACATACCCTTCCAACTAGAACATATAATTTTTGTGCATATATGATTATGTTTAACATGTAAAAAAATTAGAGGCATATATATGTATAAAAAAGAGGCATTCCTAATGGAGGTTACTTAATTGTTTAGCATCTATCTGCCTCTAATTGAAAAATGCCCTGGCTGCATCAGTCAGTGGGCTATCACTGGGCTCAGATATATACATGATCTTCTGATCCTTAAAGATATACAACCGCTCTGGCCAGGCTGCATACAGCTTGTTAAATGAATTGTCCATGGTGTCTACCACAACAGGTATATGTGCAGACTGTTCATTGATGTCATCAGTAAATGTAGAATGCTCATCCTCGCTCAGCAAAAGTCTAAAATCAGAATTAAACATTATCTTTTCATTTCTGTAAAAAATTTGATTTTTTTCTTCGAGATGGCTGAATGCAGACTACAGATTATGGGACTGGCTTTGGCATGACCATCCTAGATTTGAACAGCCCTAAGGAAATGATGATAAAGTGAAATGCAAACATGCCCATTTGCTTAGAACTCTTGAATATCTGATATAGACCAGTTTTATTATTTATTATTGGTTAATTAAAACAAATGAATTTTACTATGTTGGTGAGAAAAAAAATAATATCACTGATAATGGAAACCACCATAAAAATATACAACAGTCAATGTTATCACACTGTGAAGGACAACACTCATGTGATAACCCCAAAAGATACTAATGATATTATTCATACCCTGAAAATACACCCTTTAAACACAGGATATTCTTATTTTCCTTTATTATAATATAAATAATTAAGAGGAAAATGTTTATGATATTGCCAAAATGGTGAATCAGTTGTTCCCTAAAAATCACAAAGTGTTATTCTAAAATGATATGGTAAAGTTAAATGGTTTTGATTTAGTATCAGATGCATGGCATTGACATTACACAAATACTGTCACATGTTCCCCCTACAAACCCATCCATATCACTCCACAGTTGCTCAAATGCTATTTGGAGGGTTATTATGCAAGAATAAAACCCATGTGTAATATACAAAGACCTGTGTGTAGGTTGTTTTCTTGCATCATGACCCCACAAATAGTGATTCAAGCAACTGTGATCACTCTCTCCAAGCACCATTTCTTTCTCTCTTTCAGTTGAAATGGTGGAAAACCAATGACGTAGATATATATAAATAACAAAAAAATAACTTATTATTAGATTTTTTAGGAAGAGCGTATGTTGGTGATTATCCTTATTTTAGTAGTTTAGTCAGAGAGTTTGACTGACCTGGCTGCATGGATCCGCTCATCCAGAGACTTGTGTTGGTCAAGGATGTTGTGTTTAGTCCCAAGAGCCCACTCATCACGAGCGTGAGCCTCCATCAGGTACACAAACACAAACTGGGCCTGATCAATGTAATCTATGACCAAATGCCTCAGGGCACCAGTCTTCATGCAGAACTGTGGGGAAAAAATCAGAATTTCATACTAACTGTTTTAAGGTAATTTTTACAAGATGTTGGGGAGAGCTTACATTCACTGCAGTTATTTTTGGGATCAACTTTTTCGGAATTGGCATTTTAGAATTGATAAACTTTTTATAGTCATTTTAACCACTGTTTTCTTTCATTGTATCTAATTTAGTCCAAACCATTACATAAAAACAACCAAAGTGAATGCTGAATATATGTACATACTTTTAGTACAATATGATATCAATTCCAAAGTACACAAAATTTAGTCAGTTTATTCTTTGTGTTCATGAACATAGATACACTCTTTTGAAAATCAGGATATTATCCTAAAGGAAATTTATCAAATAATTATTTGATTAATATATACAGTGAACTCCTGCATGACAACCACCCCGTTAACATGACCACCCCTCTAACACAATCACTTTTCTTGGTCCCAGAATTGTCTAATATACATTATCATATAAAAAAAATTTGGTAACATGACCACCCTGCTATCACAACCAATGACCACCTTTTTTGGTTCCAACCTTCAAATGAGCCCCTGTATCACAACCACTGGCCCATGGCAACCCCAGCCCCTTGAGCAGATGACATGCTCATCGCCCAGCTTGGACTTAGATAATAGCCAAGGATTAATGAGCCAGGCACATGGGAAATCCCGCTTTCATCTGCACAGCCATAGTTACGCTTGTTTATAATGCCACCAAAACTATACCCATCAATAGATATTGGACTCCATTAGGGCTGAAAGGAGTACTCAAGTACGGGTAATACTTACCGAGTACTCGAGTCCAAAATTCGGACTCGAGTACTCGTTATGTACCTGCATATCTAAATATTATTGCAAATTTACTGGCAGTCTTGGCCTATTTATTCATTATCGAAGTAATAATCATACTGTACAGTTTATTTCGAAGAGACTTACATTTATGAGTAATATGCTTTCGAATGGAGTTTTCCACTGTTTAATTTTAGTATTTATATCTATTCCTTCGTTTGGATAAAATTAAGCCACCATGAAGTCAAATAGATGTATTTTTGCATTGGTAAAGAGATATCAGTTTAATTTTACAGCGTTGCCATAGTAACGAGTACTCGAGTCCGAGTCGGGTATTGCCTATTGGGTACTCGAGTCCAAAATTTTGTACCCATGGTCCGTTTCATTGTTTGTTGAGTACGGCCGTTAGATTAGCATTTAACATACTGATCAAAAAGGAGTTTGGAAAACCTGACACCACATGCATACATTCAGGTAAGTAAAGTAAAACTGTGAAAAATCACATTTCAATGATCAACCAGGAACTATTAACACTTAGAATTTGATGTGTTCATTTTGTTCTTACTACGTGTTCGACATCAGACCATCTTCAAGTTAAGACCAATGCTGTAAGAATGACTTCAAGGCCAACCATTTGTTTCATTTGTGTTTTTTATTTTTATGTGAATAAAACTTCTGAATCATACACGTTTGTCATTTATTTTTCTCTATATTTAAAATTTTAAATTAAACAGGAACAACAACTTAACATTTACATGAAATACCCATATAATCACCTGTGTTAATATTGGCAGACTAGTATACAATCATCCCACTAACACGACCACCCCACAAACATGACCACTTTGCCTGGCCCCGAAGGTGGTCGTGCTAGCGGGGTTTTACTGTATATTTATTATATTTTATCATAATATATACATATATCTACAGATTTATACGGGTATTCATCACTAATCCTTACCTGAAATGGGGGTCAGCTCCTGGATGCTGCAAACACACAACAGAACTTGTGTTTATCATTGTAGAGGTCAGATAATTTGACCCTATCATGGGTCAAGGTCATAAGGTCAGTGTCTAGCCATTCCAGACCAACAGCTAAAGAACCTGCCTCACTCCTGTCATGCTTCATGTAGACAACCAGCTGTCGAACCTACAGAAAAACAAGGGACAGCTGAAGTTTCAATATTTATGAATATACAATAGCAAATAAAAGATTCACAAACATGGGTGACAGAAAGTAAATTTATAACTGAGGGTGATATGAAGCAAACAAAAATACCACACAAATTAAATAATTAGAAATAAAATCTTTCATTAACAATTTCCACATCTACACCATGACTGCTGTGAGCTTGAGATGTTACAATAATAAATGTAATGTGCAAAAGAAACAAAATTGCAGTATAAAATTGCAAAGTTAGTTTACTTGAACTGAAAGCATTCAGCCACTGCTGGCAAAGATAGCATTTGTAGTAGTCTGCTACCAGTGGAGCAATGCACAACTCACCAGGTGAAGTGCCAAACATTCAAGCTTCAATAGCACCCCGGAATACCTGGCTTTCATTGGCCAAGATAACGGGTCAAAGAATCTTCCCCAGCACCTAGTGGTGGTCCACAGCAAATACCCTTCATTGAAGCAGTGATTGAATGAAATGGAATAGCAAAAGCAATGTAATGAGACCAATGTGTAAGGAGAGTACAGAAAAAGTTGACCCTTCAGAGTCACATCACTCCTGGGACATCAAAGGCAGAAGAGGTACCATCCGTTCCGTGCACATGTACTTACCTCCGTATCATCTTTATATTTTTCATTTAGCTTCTGATACTCTCTCAGGTTTACTGTATCTGGATGAATCCCATGTTCCTCCAGGACTTTCTTCTGGAGATCTTCCTCTATCTGACCAAGCTTCCTGCTGCCCCATGGCTGACTATCATACAGGTCCTGAGTCTCCTTGCTCATTCTCAGTTCTTGTTCTCTTTTGAACATTTTCATAACCAGAAGCCGGTCATAAGAGAATCTGTGTCCTTAAAAAAAGTAAAAAACTCCATGATCTCGTATAATTGACATCAGATTATCTTTATTGGTCAGTGGTATAACTGTATGATGATATGCCTGAATTCATTGCTATGCTGGATCCATGAGGGATAAAATGTCCAAACAATTAAAATTTTACCTTTTTCTTACAACTTTGAATTCCATCACAAATGAAGATTAAACTTATTCTCTAAAAAATTCCTATGAGATGCCATGTTGATTATAAGGTTTATAAATCTCTTTCATGATCACAGCAAATATCTGATATAAGGTTTCCATCAAACAGACCTATTGGTACAAAAATTTTCATGTCTCATATTAAATTACTCAGTTAATAATATAACCTCCTTTCATAAATTTACACTTTATTTATATTACATGGATTGTACAACTAGTTATGATAATTATAATACAAGGCACACTCCATGGCTCAGATGGAGGCGTTTAGTAATCTCTGGAGCTGGAGGAAACTGGAGAACCCGTAGAAAACCACCAGCCTTGGACAGGCAACTGCAGTGCACTCCTTTTGTATGTTCTTTTTAACTATAATTTAGAAACCTCTCCCCTAAATAGATTAATGGTCTTCCTTAAAAATAAAAACCCAAATAGCAGGCCGTGCCAATTCTTACTGTTTTCAGTTACAGCATCAAAGCTATGCCCTGTTCCTGAAACACTGGTTTGCTCATCTTCTTGATCGCTGCAGTTTTCTTTTGCATCAGGTGCAGTGGTTTGTTCATCATCATTATCTATCTCTTCTTCATCTGAATTAAAATCTCCATAGCTAAATAGTTTTCTTTTCCCTCTGAAGAATTTGTATCCATGTTTCCCTGATGTATGATGAAACATCATTGCCGTGCTTTTTGTACAAGGCTTAAAAATAGTAGAAATTATCATAACATACAGTATATCAATGGAATTATATGGAAATGTTTGAATGATTAATAGCCAAGCAAATTAAGATTATCAATGGATAAGCCTGACTTTCAGATCTCTAGACTCCATGCGCTGACACTTTAAATGAAACATTGTCTAAATGTTGCATTCCTGGGTTTATTCATTTATTACAAATATATTGTATTATCATCATTTTTATTATCATGGTTGTTGTTATTTTTGTTATTATAATTATTTATTTATTATTATTATAACTATTATTATTATTATTATTATAATCATTAATTGAAATCAGCTGAAGTGGGAAGACTGCTAGAAAATCTATGATTACCTTTCAAGTAAGATACCAATTCAAGTAAGTGATATAACAAGGTCATAAATGTTATCGATGCTTATGCATCAAACATAAATGTCATAATTAAAGGGATTACAAATTCAATCTTGTATGTTCACTGGATCATTTAATAGCTTAATTTTTATGATGTGTACATAAACTGGATATAAAATATGTTCTATAGTGTACTGTCACAACAAACTAATCAAATAATTTGTTAACAATGTCTCACCTAATATTTCAATCAGATATCTTCCACCCTCAACCACTGGATACTAGTTAGTGTTTTGTTGCACCTGAGAAAAATACCACTGATCTATAAATAACTGGTGATCGCAGCAAGTATAATACAACGCAATAACGCCTGTGTCCTTTATTTGCAGCTAAAACACATTACAGAGAAAAAAATACTTAATTCTGCATAATCTTTTTTTAAACGCTTTGCTCTTCTAAAATATTGTCCTCTGTTCCTGCCTAATTCTCCAATAAATGTTAATTTATTAATATAGGCATTTAAAATCTAATTCATATCAGTTTTGCATTTCTTTTGATGCCATACAATAACATAAATAAATTTAATGTTTCCAAATTAGATGAAAAAGTATAATTTCAAATTTTTAGGAAAATAAACACAGAATGAACCTCATTAATTATTTAATTATCATAATGATAAATATTTTTTAAATTGAACCTATAAATAAAAAGACACACTATACTCATAAAACGTTTATTGTTGTAGTTCCGTTGCTACACTAAACAAATATGGCGGACCACTGATCTTGAGCTTTTTATCCCCCTTTGGTTTGTTTTTATCCATCTTTAACGAATCATTCAACACAATTTAACATGGCAGCTTCCCTAAAAGGCATCGATCCTCGGCTGAAATGGTACCTGAAGGTCCACAGGCTGCCTGACATATACGAGGTGAGACTATTGTCAAAATAAAGCACGCAACTCTGCTCAACTGAGTAGCTCTGCCGGACAGGCTGTGTGTGAAACTGAAAGAGTCCAATAGAGACAGACGATGTCTCAGAGAATCATTCATTGTAAAAACTTGGCCATAGCATTGTCATTAAGGCATTTGTTAAGAATTCGGCCTTCATGTTCACCCAGGCAAAATGGGTGTCACATAAATTGGGCAGAACTATAGAACCCAGGCTGCACCCAAAATGAAACCTGCCATACCAAAAACCATATTTTATAAAATAAATACATACCAGGATAATATGAAAGGAATATTACAAGTACAACTATACATGTATGCAAGATCTATTCCAAACTAGTATATAACAGTCATTCCACAACCAACGCAACGGCCGCCGCCATCTTCTTTTCACTTAGTCCATAATCTCGGTCACCCCAATCAGAAAAGTGCGATAAACGAACCTGAAACAAAAAAATACATTTTCCTTACCCTTTCCAAATAACATTTCATCAATGCTTCCTCTTATTTATACTTACGTTTTCATGTTTACTTATATGATTGTCACACACCAAAAATAACCTCCACATGTGACATTCAATTATGGACGTTATCAGTCGGGGCATGTTGCACATTGATCACATGTGCAGACACGAAACACATTTCACTACAGATTCCGTTACTCAACATCTGGTTATTCTGCAACACAAAACATTCTCTTACAACTGGCCAATCATGTGTGCACGAAAATCACTGGAAATCCCCTTTCCAGTCTATTTATAGATTCACCCACCTCTTCACTCTGATCCGCTATAACAATTACGTCATTGCACCCGGTCACACAGCCATATCAGAAAGTCCATTTTATCCTCAACAAATAAGCCAACATATAAATCCCCCTATCATTCTACTTTGTATTACTGCTTCACGTCTCACTCGTTATTCATAACCCCACAAGCGTTATATTTTACTTACCTAATGATATGTATTTACAACTATGTACACTCTCCATTGCTCTTCTAGGCACTGCAAAACTTGCATCTTGCAGTACAGCATGACCCATTGTATATACGAGAAGCGTCCCGCATAAACTCCATAAAAAAATCTTAGCCCTGGTTCTTTCATGCCACAGGAATACTGCCAAGTATCCAGGCAAGTGTTCAGCCTTTACTCCAAAACGTGGCATAGTGACGCCATACTTTACCTTCTGCCACTCGCCTTCAATGGAATTGGTATGGACACCGGTTTCAGGATTTTTAAAATGTTCGTTATATTTACAGTGAAATGATGGTAACCACAATCCTTCAGCTGTGCAAAGGCCTGCCAACAGTCCGAATGAATTACAGAACCATATGCTATGTGTTTCTTTATTATGGGAACCAAAGTACTAGCACTTCGATCAGGTACTACACACATAAACACTTTTTTTTTGTTTTGGATTTCTTACCGTCAAATACCCATCCTCCTTTGACCTCGTGTCCGCAGTTTTATTTGCTCTTGGCAAATTTACTCTTGTCAATTTCGACAACTATGCCAGGACCCCCAGTTTTTTCTCCCACATCACTTGCGCGTATTATAGTTTCCTCACAGACTTCTCTGCTGAAAACTTGACCAGTCGACAATTGTGTTCGGGCTGCACCCTGTTTGATATAATATTTGAGTGTGGCTTAACCCCATACTCCAAAGATAAGATAGGTCAAGTATCTCTTCTAAAGTGAGTTTAGAGAGAGCAAACCACGTACCGTGGTGGATTTGACAGCTTCATGTTATGAATGCTGGGACAACGTTTTTGGCATCGCCACTGATAGCCATCTGTACAATCTTTGCTGTTAACACTCACGAGTCTCATAGTTGCTTTACATGTACGGGACAAGTGCGGGCACCAGGTATGAAATTTTTTCTATCAACCAATTTATAGTGGCCTCTTTACTCACCAAGACCTTACGTACTAAGTACGTATGCGATAGATGGGTCAAAGTGTGAGAGGGCCCCTTTCCATAATTTAGGGGACTTTCCGAACACTGGCTGTACGAATCCACCATAGCTACCGGTTCTGTATTCGAAGCCACAGAACTTACAGAAACGCAAGGCCGTTTTGAAGGTCCGGGTTGATTTTCCTCAACTACTGCATTTTTGCCAGCCCACATTTTTTTGTAACTTTAATTTTATAGCTCTTGGACCTCTTAAATTTTTTTTAACAATCTGCTTTTTCTTCAGGAGTCAATTTACATTTTCCAACTTGCTTTCCAACCAAGGTGTCCAATTTAGTGACAGTTTTGTAACGGTTCATTTATTCATTCACATCAGAACAATTAACAGAGGTCACATTATCTGTTAATTACCACATCAATGGAATACACATTTGGATTCATTGCTATATATTCACGTTATAATGATATTTATATCTACAATATTATTTGAAAATATTCAGTGGTTAATGTATTGCACTTATTATTACATAAAATAGAAAAGTATAATCCCCCCCCTCCCTTTTTTATTTAAATTTCAAACACCACTTGTACAGGTTAATGCATATGCATGACCCCCATTGTACAATCCAGCTGTTTAAATACAAAATTTACATGATAGATGGCACTTCACTTTGAGCTATAAATAAACAAAAATCACTTCCACTGGTACCTAATCTTCATGGCTCAGTTGGTAGCTTGTAGGCCTCCAAGTCTAGAGATTGTAGGTTTGATATCCAAATCAGTTGACTTCTGATAATCACTGATAGTTCATGTTAGAGTAGGTGAACTGAGTGTAGGGACATCTGCAGGGAAACATAGGAGGTAATATAAGGAAATGATAAGAGGCTTATTAATATTTTCATGTTCTAGAGCAAGGACTGAATTCTTAACACACTCCATCATGGGTAAGACCCAGTTGTGGCTCTGTTGTTAACACAGAGCCACTGGTCTCTACCTTCAAATATATAGCAGATGGGAACACATGCACTGTTAGACGATGGTGAGACGTGTTGTTTGTTTCAGCCCGTGGTGTGCAGTGCTCATGTAACATCAACACTGCTAACTTTCTGACCAACCAAGCTGAAATGTGACACAAGCACCTGGCTGGCTGAAAAAATCCATTGCATAACCCTGGTAACAACCTGTATCATGATAGCCAGCAGTCTTGTGTACTAAGTACAAGGACGTTCACAGCAGTGATGATGTAACATGTGCACTGCACACTGCTGGCTGAAACGTTCACAGCAGTGATGATGTAACACGTGCACTGCACACTGCTGGCTGAAACAATCGCCTCCATTCACCACACTTAAGATAAGATGCATGTACTTAAACTGGGCGCATCATCAGAAGATGCATGTGTTCCTGTCCGCTGGATAAATGAAGGCAGGGCCCTGTGGCTCTGCGTTTTACAACAAAGCCACAACTGGGTCTATGTCCTGAGTTACATAATAGTATCCATTACATAGTACGGGACACAAAGAAAGACAGGACCAGCCTTACTCTATTTAAATTAAAATTGTAGGAGTGACTAGAGAATCACTCACTGCACAGTGAAGCCTGAAGGCTGTTCAAGACAAAAAGCATCCTGTTCCTTTCTATCTTTAGTTTTACTAAGATTTTTTTTCAACTTCTGCCCATGCCTACAAGTGAAGAATTTCCTAGTTTGAGAGTAGACATGACACTGCTTTGTCTGGGTTTGAACCTGCAATCTTTGATAACTAGTGCTGACTGAGCTAACTTGATGAGATACTGAAGTGGGGTTTTCCAATTATTATAAACCTGATGGTGAAGCGCCACCTGATGGTTATTAATAATGTCATTAATGAATTTATTTAATTTTAATTGGGAGCTGCTGCCCCCAAACCCCTGCGTAGTTTCACCAGTTCTTAAGAGATGTATGAATACAAATGTGACTAAAGAAGAGGTACCCAGCCTTTATAGGAATGATACATGTATGATTAGCCACAACTGAGTTGCGTGAGTTAGTTTTTAGTCTGGTCTTGTAAGAATTTCTTACTGCTTCATCGACCTATTATGACATTAAGACTATTTTACTGAAATCGTGTATCAGTTTCAAGCAAAATGGTGAGCGACTTTACAATGAGTACCTACGTTTAGGATATTTGGATAAAATATAGCTACAGTCCTGTAACTCTTAACAAAAACTTTTTTAATTGTTGTTTCTTGTTTGCATTGCCATCCATATGGTAGACATTTACCTTGTAAAGTTTTTTCAGATCTGACCAAAGTAGCTCAGATCACGATATTTTGTGTTCAGGGTGGGAACATGCCGTAACCTCTACATGTTACACATAATATAGTTGTGTTTCAAGACATAGTTTGGACAAAAATAATAACTGATTGTTCAGTATAAATGTATAAAAATAACAGCACTAAACAGTATTGGAAGTCTGGAGACCAGTCTGTGGACCAGGACTCAGACTCTATCCTGGCCTGGGAGGGTCATGACTCTAGTACAGAGCTGGCACTTTAACTCATGAAAATAAGACAATTGACCTCACCATGAACTTAAAGTGACCTTAATAGCATATTCATTTATTGAATAATCATGAGCATAACTGTTCCGTGCAGCCAATCAGGTCGCCGATATCACTATAAACTGTGAGTCACCTGACCATAATATAATTTGTGTAATTTGGGAGACCTCTCCCAAACAGAACACGTGTAGTCTGTACAAATACCCATGTTGGCATGTTTTCCGGGATATTTTTATTTATACAAAGGGGACAGTATAAAAAGTTCCAGGCCAAAGGTTGCAGGAGCCATTCCTCTGACTACCGCGGGAATAATAATGTCTTACCTGCATGGCACGTAATTCGTATTAGACAAATAATCCAAAATATTGCAAGACAATTCACAATGACTGCAATATATTCATCAGTGCAGAGATTCCAGATGATGACGTCAGTCAATGCGACGTCTACTTCATTGACCTTAGTGACGTCATTATTGCCTGGTAAAGAGCTGTCACAAGGAAGACCTTCTATGTAGGAGCGTTTTGGTAGCTCATTATAATAATTAGGTCAAAAAGGCAAGCATAAGGTGATTTGCATAGATCCCTATGTTGATGTGCATTAGATTCCCATTTTGGGTTGTGTTGAATCAGAAGGGAAACTCTCCCTCACAGGCATGTGAACTCCATTCCTATGAATGGAGGCTGAATGTTCAGGTTAGATAAAAAATTGCATGCACTTTTGCCCATAATGCCATTGCACCATGTAACAGGGGTCAAAATGTTGAAAAAACTTAAATTCCCTAGAGGGAATTCAAGTTTTGGAACTGAATTCCCTCCAAAAATTGCATTCTCTCAGTGTTTTTAATTTTTTTCCAATATAGGAATTTTACATTGGCAATGTCATTGGTATTCAGGTTACCAACCAAATAAAATAATTTCCCTATCATTTAGAACAGGGTGTACTCTGATGCAGAGTTTTATCAATGACTACAGCTGTGCTACTACCGGGAACCTAGTTTAAATTTTTAGTTGCATTAGTGGGTTTAGTGTCTTTACCTGGAGTCATAACATAAGCTTACTATGAAAACCAAAGTCAGAATTGATATCATGTTTAAATATTACTATAAAATAAATTATTGATGTACCATCAGTCTTAATTAGCAATTAAAATGCTGTTTTTAAAACTAGAAAGCATTAACAGAGTGCACACCTCCACCAAAACCTGTGTCTGTGTCCAGGCAGGCCTCAAAGTTTAAAGGGGCCCATTCACCTATCTAACTTTTATAAACTAAAAGTAATCCCTTGGAGCTTTTATAAAAATGGGCCAGAAAAGGTAGATATCACTGCACACAGGCTGCTTGTTTTGTTTATATTAGCCTGTTTATAATATGTGGGGGCCCACCAACTTTGAAACAAATTAAACAAGGGCACCTGGCAGCAAGTCAGATGAGCCAGATCTTTGCAAATGGTGTTTTGCAACAAGTGACCTTTCTACCCCTGTTTATATGCAACCTACCACATTCAGGATGTTTTAAGAAATTTTCATAACCAGAATTGCTCTTAGATCATATATATATACACAGAGGAAGCCAGAAATCACATAAATACTTTTTCAAAAAGTAGGTGAATGGGCACCTTTAATCTACTCATTAGTCATAGGAACTGGTTGTAAAATCATGTTGGATGACAAGAAAGAAAAAACAGGACAAATGTAATTACCTTCCATTTTACTGTGAAATCTGCTGTAAAGAAAGTACCTAAAATATTGACTAAGTAAAATCAGTATGACTTGTACACAAAGCTGAAAGGCCAAGGTAATGGCCGGGTTGTTGACACTTGTTCACTGCAAAGGTTTACCATAGTTTTAATGCTGTTCCCTGCTTTGCATACCTTCTTTCTCATATATCTGAAAGAAAACCACCAGTCATTGATATAATTGATTAATTGGCACATCTACCTATATCCAGACATACCACATTAATTTACTGAAATTCATTCTAAACATATGGTAATATTGGTTGTTTACATAATTGGAAACTAATGTCTATTGCCTATCCTTCCACAAAATTTCAAAGAAAAACATGAACAATGTTTGAAATTTATGTGTTGCAAAAATCTAATAAAGATGTATAGTGTCTAATGCTTGTCAATTTCATTCCGGAGTATTGCATCACTGAGTACATTCTGTACTGGGCTTACATGAGTCAACTGTATTGAATAAGTGTATAAGCCATGTCACCCACAGGCATTTCTGGTCAAGCTTGACATCTGTGTCAGCAGTGTGATCATGGTTGCTGCATTCAGTGCAGGTGACAAATATGAAATAATGCAGTTAATATATATTGATAATTTCATATTGTATTATAAATATGTTACATGTTTGCAGATTAAACTTAATTTCTGGCAGAGACTGTATTCTTAGGTCATAATAATGGTTGTATAATCATTTTTATAATTATAATAGGCACAGCTATAATTTACCATTCTTGAAACCTATAGAATATTAATTCATTTCTCCTCCATTACACACAGATTAAATTTTTAGCTCAACACTCAGGATTGCAAGTTTAATAACTTATTATTGTATCATGTGTGGTATTTGTTCAAGAAAATACTAAATAATTAGCCAAAAACATGATCAAGAAGGGTCAGCTCATTTGGAGGGATTGGTGACTAAGTACTTGCTGCCATCTGGTGACAGATTTCTGCAATAACCAACTGCAGATGAAAAGGAAGTGAAAAAATGTTGCATTACTCCAGATATAATTCCAGTTAAGCTCATTTTCATTGATCAGAGGTAAAATTTACCTCACTGTCCCCTGAAAGTGGTATTTGTTTTTTATTTTCTTTAATTGCTCTTTTTCTTAACTTTGAACCACCACATTGACCCACAATTATCGCAGATGTAATAAATTAAATGATCTAAAATCATTTGATAATATTTTGAAGCAAGTCATCATTTTAGCTAGGTCAAAGTGGATGTCATATATGTTTTTTTTTTTTTTTACAAATAATGATCATGATTACTATCCTAAGCAATTCCCAAATTGGACCTTGCCCACAGCTGGTGTCCTTCATATGGGAAGAGGCCTTTTATAGCCTCATTCATTTTCTTTTGCTAATTTATATAATAATTAAAGTTTCAGAGTTTAATAGAAAATTTTAGTGGGCAGTCCCTGGTGAAACAGACTGTACAATATGTATGATCAACAAAGTCATTTATATTCTGGAATATCCTATGTACCAGACTCCACTTGTTGGCTTTGTGTTATTCCTGTCTGTATTTATACCTATATATAAATCCAGCCCTCTTTCATGACTGAATCTGAAAGTGTTAGGAATGGGTTGTAATTTCATGATCAATTGTCAGTAAAAATTGGTCGACCTCTACCGACCAGTAATCAGGGATAGAAATACTTTGAAATTTTCACCTTTCCAATGGGAAGGCATTAATACAGGTTTGCCTTTCTGCAAAAAAAGCCTTTCTGCTAAAGATGCCATCATATCAAGCTTTCAGTCACACTTTACTCTGTTTAAACCAGATTCTGCCATCTTACATGCCATCCTACATGAACAGTGGCATTCATAAATAATTAATGTTTTCATAGTAGCACGGTTATATCAGAAACACGATTGTGTAGTGAAACAATACAGGAAAATATAAGAGGTGAGGGCCTTAATGCCGGAGAGTACAAGAAATTATAGACCATTTTAATAGGAAAATATAGGATATACAGGGAGTCAGTGGAACACTACCAGTAAAATATTTAGTTTTTGTGTCATGCATGTTACTACTTATCAGCTACTAATTTGGAAAATTAGATGTATAGTGTGTTCACCTATCTAACAGAATGGTACAAAATGAAAAATGCCTTTCCATGCACATGTTTGCCTGTCTGAGACAGACGGAGCATTATGGAACCTCTGGATAATCGTAATTAATTGTTTAGAAGCATGATATTTTGCACCATCTCAACTGATGTTCCTACATTCAGGATAACAATGTCCTAATTCTATAGCCTACATGGCTATATAGTAACTAAGGAATTAAGTTTTATAGTAAACACAGACTTTTCTCTAGTTTGCTTGCATAATGTATGTAAAAGCACACACTTCCAAGAATCACAAAGCCTAAGTTACCTGCAAAAATGTGCATTCTATTATAGCACTGCAATTGATCATTGGATCATTTGCATCAACCCAACCGATCGTCAATTATAATAGATCATCAACCTATCAATAGAATCTGATCTATTGTGCTATTTGTTTCAACAGGCATTGCTGACAGGGCTGTCAATCATGTGTCCAGATGATCCATACCAGTTCCTCCTGGATAAGATCCGGCACATCCAGGAACATGGACTGGAAAGCTTGGAGTGGTATGTATCCATCAAAGATTTTAGACCTGTCAATATTAACCATACCTATCATGATCGCATGAGTTTAATATTATATTTGTTTAAGAAATATCAATATTTTATATCAGTATAAATTTTAATTACTGCTTGTGTGGGAATTCTTCATATAGACATAATGAATGCCACAATTGAAGATGTAGTGTGTCTTAAGGGGGATCATTTTCAATTTCCTCATATATCCTGAGAAATTGGACATTATTTTATTAAATGGTCTATTAAAATTACACCACTTTATCAAGATTTGCCCATTGAAAATCCAGGTTTGGACTCGGCCCATGGAAACTTGTCCTGGATGAAGGGGTTTGAACCTATCCAAATGTAATGCATTAGGACCATGTCATTACTGACGGTAGAGAATGTATATATATAGTTTACTATATAAAAGGAAATGAGGTCTAGTGTCCTTTGTGAATGCTACCCCTTAAAATCATTAATTAGATAACTGTATACATGATACATGGTTAAATACCACTGTACTTGATATATAATGAAGGAGTCAGCCCCCCCCCCCCCCCCCCCCCATTTATTATTGAAGACCTAGCTGTTGTTATCCATGTCTGATTGTGTGATGTCACTCACAAGAGATCAGTCTTACATTATATGATTAGAGTTTACCTATTTTAGTATCTAGTATGAAACAATAGCAGCCAGGTTTCATTCTGTATATACTTAATACACAATTTATGGCAATTTCAAGCTCAGTACTGTAGTTTTTTTCAGTTTTGGCAGTTGCTTGATAACCAAGATAATTTAATATATTTTCAGGTTCAAAAAGTTTATCAAAATGGTTATTTTTATATGACATTTCTAAATTAACCTCTAAAATACAAACCCTATTTGTGGAAACCAATAGTTCTGACCTGAACAAAATGTTCTACCATGCAAAAGACTTGTCTGGCCTGTCCTACTCTGAAGTATCAAAGTCAAAATATGTTCCTGTCAGGAACAGCTATCCACCATGCTCTTCTTATGATTAAAATAATAAATTATTTCATATATATAACCCTCTTAACAGCAGCCATGTTAACCCTTGCTGGACTATTCACAGAAAACCTCCAAAAGCCACAGAAAACCACTGAAAATCAACCACAAACCACTGAAATCAACTAAATTATTTGACATTCCGGCATAATATAGTTCTTTTGACTGATAATAAGCAGAAAAAAATTGTAGTCAATAATAAAATTTATAATTAAAAAATATGACTGTTAATAGTGTTATACTGACTGCATGGCAACCTGATGCTAACTTGAAGCCATTGGCCTTGGACTGAGGTAAAGGTATCGCCACCTGTTGTCCATATCAGTTACTAACACTGCTTGTAGCCTGCTTCAAAAAAGCAAACAGAGAAAAAATGTAAAATTTCATTATAGTATACGATTCATTTATACTCACTTATCTGATTGCTATATGCTATTTGTCAGCACTGTCAATGAAATAGCACAGTTGGTTGATTTCTGGTGGTTTTCTGTGTTTTTTTTTTTTAATAGTCTGACCCTAATCCAAGTTCCTTATCAGCCACCTGCGGAGCTGCAGTCCAGCTGCCATTAATGTGATGAAATCGACTGCCCTCAAATAGCCAGTAGTCATTGACTCCTACAGTGCTGATTGCTTCACCTGGTGTTTCTCTTTTTGTATTCGTTCTGAACTTTCACTGATTAAATTAATAATGGCTGTACCAAAGCCCCCAGCCCCCACATCACCCCACATTTGGTCTGGTTGGTATATCAGCCTTCCTGGGACTCTATGCTTCCCAGCTGACACTATCGGCTGCCTTGACACTTCCTTAATTGTTTCTCTTGGCAGCCAAACAATTAACTATGATAGTTTTCTTTTTTTTCATTTACTTAATCCAGTCTGTGAAAATATAAGAAGCAAGACCTTCAGATACATCAAGCTTTTTAGCAGGGATATCAAACTGGAAGTCTTGTCTCATGCAAATAAGTGTCAGTAGAATTAGAATCTAGTCTTCATGATACATTTTATAATTCAATTCACTGAACTATTTTAAAACTGAAATAAGAGTCCAGAATGAATTTAAAGATATCCCAGTGTGCAAAAGAGCATCAGCATCTGTTTTCACTGTTCTTTAATTTAGCTTGAGCTACTTAAGCTACTTTTAGCTCTTCAGGTATACACCCAATCCTTTGATTTGCAGTTGTCATTTACATTGTTTACTTGGCATTATCCAGCTTATTGGACTCTGTGTAATTGATTGCATAACTGTGATGTCCATCTGTAGATGATGGACCCAGCTGGTCTGGACAGACTTGTCTGTTATGTCAGGCAGTACTTGAATTTCTACATTTCTGAAAGCTGGTTCTGGTACATGGTCATCACCTGTGCCTTTTGCATTAGATTCCTCTTGAACAGTGCTTAAAATAGATTCATTGTGTCCGCCAAAACAAACTTTTGCGGATAGTATGTTTTTGACTGGGTTCTGCCGCTGCTCCTTCCGCGTTCTTTTCTGGAGAACTCCTCTGAGACCACTGGACCATTTTTTTTCTGAAACTTGACCCAATTATCAGGTCACCTGTGAACTGGTGCCTAACCATTTTGCGTTGACCTCTGACCTTTCCTCTTTCCAGTGCGTCCATCTGTGCATCTGTTTTGACACATAAACCCACATATCTTCTGCCTCATTTGACCAATCAGGCTAAAAATTTTGCACAAATGTAGCCCTTGGATAGCTTTATTACATACACAAAAATGGTGGCGCCATCTGCAACCATTTTTGCACAGCCTCCATCTGTTCATCTGCCTTGGGATAAAATCACTCATATATCTGCAGTGGTTGGACTTATCCACCTGAAATTTTGCATACATGTATACATCCTGGATAGCTTCCTTGATTTTATGACAGGTGGCACCACCTACATTCATGTGGAGGCTGCAGACATCCAGGCTTATATCCAAGGACTGGTTTGATGTATCCTCCTGAAATGTTGCATGTGTAAAGATCTCACATAGCTCTTTATCATACGCAAAACTGGTGGCACCACCTGCAACCAGTTTTGCACAGCGTCCTTCTGTTTGTCTCCTGTGGGATTAAATCACTCATATCTTGGCAGTGGTTTGACTTATCTGCCTTAAATTTTACATATGTATACAACAACTTGGATAGCTTTCTGGATTCTGTGGAAGGTGGCGCCACCTACATACACATTTCAGCTGCAGACATCCATGCTTACATGCAACACACCTCACACAATTTCCCGTACCACTCAATCCATGCCTTACTTCACCCGTCCAACTCTGATTTCAGCAGATACACATAGTCGCTTGTTGACTACCCGTATTCTAGTTATTAACAGTTTTCTTCTGTTAGCTGGTCTGTTTTTATTTGACACAGGTTTTCTCATTATAGGTGATCTCTGTCCGTATGTGAGTGGTGTTGTAGCCTCATATCCTAATACAAGTTTAGGTACTGTTCAGTTGGTTTTTCTTCTATGAAATGTACCGAACACACATATTTTTCGGTGGATCCTTGCGAATTAATGCTTTAATCCACTGTTTTCATAGTTCATCTTCTTCTACCCTTGTTAGTAACATGTGAAGTGTGAAAGGTCTAATACAAGGACAGTCTTTATGAAGATCCTTGCGAAGATCACAAATACTCTGGTCCCAGTTGTACAGTTTCTGCCTGCTATTATGGCCTTCATAAACACTACACTGGGCCCCACTGCCTTTACTATAATTTTTAGCTGACATGCTAAACATCCAGACTGACCATAAGTGAGTGATGCTGAGCTAGATTCATCACACTAATGGCCAGTTACTGCATGTAACCCAGTATGGCTCAGTGCCCCCATGCTGACAGGGCACTCAGCCCAAACAAGCTGTCTGTACTGGACAAGTGCCTGTATTTAATTTTCCTATATAACATCTACAAACCACCTGAACTTTGGGCCTCTTTTAAATAATTTAAAAAATAAATTCTGATATTAGATTGTTTTACCTTAGATTTTGTTGTTTCTGCAGTCAAACAGGGCAAAGAAAATCAGGGCTTGTATATCTCATTATCTCACCATCCTGGTCCAAATGCAGTGAAGCCAAAATTACCCTCCAAGCAGTCTCATATAACGATTTGGACAACATGTCTTTGATTGGCCATAGATTTAAAAATATTTGACTGATATCATGAATTTTGAGTGAGATTACTCTAAACACACATTAAAATCAAACAATAGGTTTCTTTTAAGGCTGCTTGCCATAATGGCTAGAGCCAACTAGAGCAGGCTAGGCCAAATCATTAACTACTCTCCTTCAGGTTCAGGGCTTCCTGACCCCAGGTCATGTAAACAAATAGGACCATGTGACCTTAAGAGATTCAGAACATCACTTCAGTCAAGTTTGACAGACTGACATCAGTTTAGTTATAATTAAATGTTCCAGATGGCACCACTGATTCACAGTTTCATCTGTTCTTTCAGTGTTTGCTCATGATATTATTTTACCCAGTATATGATATTACCTAAGACTACAGTTAAGCATGAATGTACTCTAAATAAGATGAAAAGTCCTTTTAAATTCAAATGCATCCCCTATGTAATTTACTTTATGAACAATCGGTTACCCCATAATAGACCAGACATAACTGTTTTTGCCTTAATAAAAATGTTTTTGGGTGGACCTTCTAATGTCCCCATGCAAAACCATCAATTTTCATTTTTTTTTTTGTCTTTGCCATTTTCTGTTTGCGCTAGATCTTCAATATGGCTGATTTTCAAAAACTGAAACTCAGGAACAATTAGATCTAGGTCACTCATTTGCACCAGGTATGTATTTTTGTTCTCTTTGCAGTCACCCTGCAGTTGTACTTATCTGTTTTTATAGTTAAGCTTACTGATACATAGGCAATAGAGAAAACATATAAATACTGTAGAGCGCCATTTTTCCTAACATGTTGGGGGACAAGCTTTTGGTTTGGAAAAACAAACTTTCAGAAAAACGGCCAGGGGTCTTGTGGCGGCAAGTTCGGACAACAGTTAATGATTAACTTAATGCCATTTTCCCGGGGAACATGGCGTTTCTTTTCAACCTATGTATTTGATGACTGGGAAAAAAAAATATTGATCAGCCAAATCTGTTTTTAGAATACATGCGAGCCCTTTTTTTCAACAAATTGCCCTTGCAACAACATCAGCCAAGAACTAATTAACAAGGGTCACAACTAGGCTTAAACACCTGACTGGTGAATTACATGCTTGAAAAATATTTTGTAAAAACAAATAAATTTTCAATTCCTCATATAAAATTTTGGAAAAAAAATGAATTTTCAGAAAAACTGCATTCAGAAATTTAGCGCTCTACTCTACTACTCATGGACTGTGCTTTTTTCAGACCTGAATGTGTATCATGCCTGCATTTCCTTGAGAAACTCATGAATCTCAGGCAGAATGAACATACGTAGGTTTGATCTATATTCAGCCCTGTAACCCAAGATCATTAATACCCACATAACCACTAAGGCAGAAGGGATGTTATGCTGTAAGCAATGTCCACAAACTTTGTTTGTTAAAATAACATATAGGCAAAATATATCAAATGTATCTACCAAAGGTTTAGTTTTCAATAAATTTGACTTCATATCACAGTAGCACAGGACCTTGATCACTTCTCATGATTACTTTATTTAGAATTATTACACACATTTACACCATTAAACAGATTTTCATCTCTAATAGCTGTGGGGCCGTAGTTTCACTATTGGATTTGTGGCACATGGTACCACCACAAAGTATTAAAGCAAAATTATGTCAAAACACCACCCACAGGTGACCTGGTACAGATGAGCCCTTTGAAGTAGAAGTCGTAAAACTGACAAGCTCAAGACCTCAGGGTCTACACAGCTATTTATCTGAGCATGGTATGTGATATGAAGTGGTAGCCCCCTTGAGTCCATCATAAGATGTTGTTCGCCTTATCGATAATATGCAGATCTTGTCACTGCCCTATGATCAACGTGTTGCTTCATTAAAACCTCATCTATCACAGCGTGTCTATTGTTCTTTCACCATCAGTGATACAAAATACACACCTGATTGCTAGGCAGAGGTTGTATATCACACCAGTCACACACGAGGGGTTTAACACCGTATTACGGGACACATTGGTGTTTGGTCAAGTGCAGGTGGACATAGCAGGGTATCAAAATGTGGTGGAAAGAACAAGGGGTAGGTTAATTAATGTGACTTTTTTTGCTTCTTTTACAGGGACATGTTCATTGAAGAGCATATGAAACCCAAACTGAAAGTCATCAGTGAAAGCAGCCTTGATTATATCTTCAATTTTGATGAAAATCTGATGGTTTGTTCTATTTTTCCCACAACAAATAAAGCACATTGCTGTTTATTCAAAAGTTAACTATGAAAAAAACTATGTTCTAAACTCCATTGCTTTGTCATGCTACTGTGTATATATATGTATCATAATTTAAATACTTGGAGTGTTTAACTCTATCTAAGAAAAACAGCTATCATACATTAATTATGCAGTATTTGTTATTTAATAAAAAATCTTGAACCAGCAATAGATCCTATGTTGCTGCTCTTTATAAATTAATACCAATGTGTGACCAGTAATATCTGTTTGTGATTATTTTGTTAATTATGGTAAACTTAAATTCTCCGCTGGACATTTTTCAAGTGTTTTTGCTTCTCATATGTGTGTAGAAGGGAAAGTAAACCACCTTGTATTTTTATCATGTTTCCTTCTCTCCCTTTGAGAATTGCTCTCAGGAGTGGCTTCAAAAGACTGCAGTGGGGGAAGGGTCATTCAGTTTATTTCCCTTTCATTATTTGACCAGCACCAAGAGGAACCACAATTTTAAAAATGTCAGGACCTACATCTGTGTGACTTTGTGTGCATTTTAATTATGACTTCAGCACAGTAATGCCAGAGTTTGAAGTCCACAACACTTCTTTTTATTTGTAATACTTGAGGGTTTTTTTAAAAAGTGCCCATGACAGTAGTCTCAATAGACTTTCTGTTTGAAAAAAAAATTTCATTGAGGTGATGTTGGTAATAAACATACACAAACAACACTGGGTGGCATCAGGGATCAACTTATATATTAGATAGACTGATGATTAACTAATATCAGAAAAACTATGACTCACCATGTCACACTAAGCACTGGAATGTCAGATGATTAACAAACCAGAAGGATGGGGGATTAACTGTGAGAAATTGGTAAGATGTCCCAGCCTAGTTTGATGGCAGTCTATTTGTGTACATTCTTATTAAAGCTGGTTGCTTTGGTGACCTTATCAGCCACTTCAGCAGTTATACCCAGGGGGATTAGCTCAGTAATCTGATAAGTGTGATTAATGCACACCTCAAACTCTCACTCCCCTTGTAGTGAGAGGAAGGTACACAAAACTTGTTTTACTATCAGCTTAACATCCACCTTATAAGCTCTCTCATTAATTCATATATAAGGGAGGTATATTTTTAATTGCAGGCCTAATTAAATCCAGGTCAGCTCACTATAAAGGTGTTTGTCAAAAGGAAATTTCCTCAACAAGACTGGTCTTGTGTTTTCTCATATATAATAAAGTAAAACCGTCAGTGATATCCACCATCCACAGATGGACACATTTTATGTAAGAGGATTATAAAGACCAGCATGTTATCAGGTCATCTGCACTTCTCTGACTTAATTGGTGTCTTGTTAGGTGTAAGTTTGAATCAAATAATGGCAAAGTATGTGCCAGATTTTCACCCTGGTATAGGTAGCTGCATTAGGAATTGTTGCTTTGTGGTATGTCCCATAAACAGACAGGTGTTTATGTCAGTTCTAGACATGAGATGACAGTATGGTTGTATTTTCTAGAATAAGCAGACATCAATTTAGTGTGTACAGATTAATTTAAAAGGCAGGCCGGATCCAGGCTGAGTATAACACTCAGAATACTGTTACACATGACAAGTAAGCATCAGATTTGTGTATGTATGCAAGAGATGAACTGATCAGATTTGTACTCATACCAGAAATGTTTATATTACCTTTAACAAGGAGGTTATGTATTCATCTGAGTTAATTTGTTGTTGGTTTGTTGGTCCAATAGTCCTTCAGCTGAATATATGCAAAAAGCACACGTCAGATTTCCATAAAAATTTGTCATGGTGGAAGGTTGGACATGGACCAAAGATGAACCTATTATTTTTGGTATGGATCCAATTGAAGGACCAGAGAAGGACCCTTTAATGTTGGTATGGATCCATATGAAGGACCAGATAAGAACCCATTTATGTTGGTATGGATCCATAGGAAGGACCAGAGTAGAACCCATTAATGTTGGTATGGATCCATAGAAAGGACCAGAGAAGAACCCATTAATGTTGGTATGGATACACATGAAGGACCAGAGAAGGACCCATTAATGTTGGTATGGATCCATATGAAAGAGCAGATAAGAACCCATTAATGTTGGTATGGATCCATGTGAAGGACCAGAAAAGAATCCACTTATGTCAGTATGGACACACATGAAGGACCAGAGAAGAATCCATTAATGTTAGTATGGATCCACAGAAAGGACCAGAGAAGGACCCAATAATGTTGGTATGGATACATATGAAGGAGGAGATCCAGTGGGATTGTATTGTCTTGGCAGCCTGTGAGGTTTTCAGTCTGCTGAGTGACATACTAGTGATTCTGTATCTTAATTTTTATATATTTTCTTGATTTATTTACTTCAGAAAAGCCATTGTAATTTTAGAACTTGCTTCACATACTTTTTCAGATGTGCACACATTACTGATCTTACCTTCACAGTCATGTTGCATACCCCAGCCACCTCAAAATTTCAAGTAACTTTTATTTATAGTTGTTCTCAATTTAATAGGTAACTTTTTATTTATTTAACTGTACTCAATTAATCTTTGTGCAGAGGTTCACAAATTTGAAAAAAAAGTTAGCACTTACAAAATTGGAGCTAAGCAAGTTTGATAACAAGGTAGTGTGGTTTCTGTTTTCTATGATGTGGACTTTGATTCATTTACAGCCAACGCCTGAGATGTATGAGAAGGCGTACACTCACTACAACGAAAAACTCAAAACTCTCTGTTTCAGGTAAGATATCTCATATTCTGTATAGTATTTTCATTAATCTTACCTTTAAACACATAAAAATGAAACATTAATACGGATTGGGCCTTGAACATGTCAATTGTATGGCAACCATGATCTAGAAAGATCATGAATATTATCAAAGAGACATAATCAGGAAGCAATGGTATGCCTATTCTTTCACACTTTAAGTTCAGTTTTGCTTTATACAAAGTTTCCCCAGCAAAACCATGCCAGCACTCGGTCTCAGTACCTCCCCTTCAGCTGCTTAACATCTTGTTATGGTTCTGCATGCGAGTAAACATGGTCCACGTGTGTCTGTGTACCATAAGAAGGCTGTGTGATAGGAGGTCTGATTTGTGCATGTGCGACAGATCAAAAAAAAGGAGTGGTTCAAATAAATCCATACATGAACATACATGTTCTCTAATATATCTTTTCTGGATGGACATTAGGTAAATTCAGTGTAGAACCTATAGCCTCAGATTATGCAATAGATCCAGGGGCCTCAGCTGAAATGAAAAGTAGCACTTGTGTGACCCTATGTTTCAGCCGGCAGAAACATTATAATTTTTATGGACAAAATTAGTCAGGGCATCTCATGATTGACAGGTGTCATGGTCTGTTTGACTCGGTCCCACACGTGCTGCAGATATATCAGAGGACATGAAGGTCCATATATATATACTAAGTCCAAACATGAATGGGCATGGTTGTAAAACATTGGTTGTAAGCCTGAAAAAAAAATGGAAAACGCAGGTGGCGTTCGTGCCATGTTATGTTGGTACCAGTAACTGGACCTAGTCAACTTTTTAACACTTGTGTACATGAGTAAACCAAGAGTTTCAGGGCAATTTTTTTTATGGCAGGTACCATTTTATTTCACAGAGAAGACGCTGTTTTTTGTATTAATTCAACTTACTTTTAATTGATAAGGTCCCTTTAAGTAACACATGATAATCATAACAATACAGTTATGTTCACCACTGCAGTGTCTGTAATGTTCTTAACTCTCTTCTAACCTAGCACCTCAATATATAACTTAAAGTAATACTTTGCATACACAGAACCATAATACTGCCTGAAAATTGTTATTTGACAGTGGGGCCTTATTTAATTAAAACTTGATGGTTAGATCCCTAGACCTGTAGGTTTGTACCACATTCAGATTGTGATCCATGTCAAGATTTTGTCATAAGAATGCCTTTTCTTCACCCAGAAGTCAACATTACCTGGTTATTTGGAATTCATATTTACAGTGCCTGGATGCAGTACCACCTGTTAAAGAAGCAGCGCCAGGAAAACAGGGTGAGGATGGCAAAACTGGCCACCACCCACTACAAACACAAAGTCTACAGAGAACACCTACAGCAGTGGATCGTATCTTTTAATTTCAGTACAAATTATATTGACTGATCATGTTGAATTATGTGTCCAACTAGATAACGTTCAGAGAATGAAATAGATATCAGTTATACATATGGTGGATTTAACCAGCTGTGAGGGTCTAGGAGTACATAACATTGCAAAAACCTGGGAGATCATCAATTTGAATTTCAGTTGAGGAGCAGTAAGATTTTTTCACAGTCAGCCCCCACACACGGTGAGCACTGTACCCTACAGTCTTGTTTCACTCACAAACGAGTGCGACTTTCAGAGGTTCCTCGGTGTGTAACACCAAGGACCCACAGGTGGGGTACACAGCCTTGTTGACACCGGGATAATCATATGTTTCCGCCCTGTCTCAAGTCCGGAACTGGAATGGAATTCTGCTGATGTACACAGTACCTAGTTGAGCCAGCATTAAAAATTTAGGCAGTTACCTCAACCCAAAAAATTTAAAAAGTATGTTTGATTTAAGCTTTAAATTACTAATCATATTGCAAAATTGATGACCTCTTCCCTGCCTCAAGATGCAGTTATTTTGTCAAATTTGATGTCACAACCAATCACTGTTTCATTGTTATTCCTTTGGTTGACAGACATACAAACTAAAAATAAATTCTCTTATATCCCGATGGAATCACCTGTTTATGTTGATGGGATGAGGTGACTGGCTAAGCTCAATAAAGAGACAAAAAACAACATGATTATACTCGAGGAGGTTGGAATGGTGATTAAGGGTTTTAAAGACCTGCATTTTCTTATTTTTTCTACCAGTCATATCAATAAAATTGTCACTTATATTCACTTTATCCATATCATATTATAGCTCTGTGACACAAGGCCTACAGACTAGTGAGCCAGAGATGCAGTGGAAAAAAATAATAATTATAAAACTTGTGTTTACTGAGCTCAAAGTCACAATGGAGTTGTGTCCTATAGTGCATCCAGTGGCCAACAGATGTCACTGTGATTTACAATTTACATTGATAGGGTAACAATCAGATCCTAACAGGAAATTTGATAAATATTTTGTCAATTATACAATAATATATATTTTATACATTTGAGTTTTTTTAATCTAAAATTTTTCATGTGTAATCCTTGACAGCTTCTAGCAATGGCTTCGCTTTAGGAAGGGCAGACAAGCAAGTAAGTTGACTACAATAATGCAAAGTGTCCTGTTGAACTGTACTCCAGTACATTATGTTAATTTAACTACAGGCATTTTTAAGGTAGAGGAACACATTCTCAAAACCATTTTGTTTATTTCCTGACAAACACTGTAAAGTAGACTATTGGTAGTCAAAACTGAGCATCAAAATTAAGGTTAGATTTGACTAAATTACTCAACATTTAAAAGTGTCGGTTTTTGTAAAAAATATTCACACTTATATGATCGTCTCACTGTCATGCTCAGTGGCTTTCAACCGAATCCAGCATGTTTACCTGGTATCGATCGGCCGAGTGATATTTGAGGCTTGGCACAGCGTCACACTTGATGCCAAGAGGACACGAGAATACTTCGAGGTAGGTTTACCAAGTCATGTCAAGCATGGAATGCCTGTATTTTTTTTGTTAATGAATTGTGATTCTTCATTTAATTTAAATTGGTTCATTCTTAGAAACATTTTTGGTTATCTTTGGCAGGGAATACATTTGATACATGTATCAAATCGATGTAATAATATTCGTCATGGTACTAGTATTTTCAAACATTTGGTTTATAGAGATTTGAAAATAATGCCAGACTTTGATATCTCATGAAATATATGTATATATATGTATGTATTTATAGATACAGGTATATAATAGAGGCTACTTATAGATACAGGTATAAGATAGAGGCTTTAATAACAGCTTTGAGTATATATTGTAATCTATTAGAGTAGTTTATGGAGGTAAACAGATTTTGATGTTTTTAACGTTATTGCCATATTGTGTCTCTAACTCATTGGTAATAAAAATATGCACATTTGCTTATTTATGCACAGATTTTTAAATGAACATTAATTTTGTGATGTAATGTAACACCTAAGCTCTTGACAGGTCTTTATCATGGGCTTATTTGTCCAGGTTAATGCCATATGCACTTTTCTAATAGGTCACACTTTGCTGAGTATTATTTTCATGTAATATGCACCTCTCTTAATAGCCATAATAGTGATGATGTCGCTGATGTATGTTAATGTAGTCACACAGGTTCACAGGATTTGTTGCTCACATGTCGTGTCATCTTTTTGCACCTCTATCACTGAAGATCAATCTGAGGGTAACAGAGCTATGTGTTTTGATTTCGCATGCTTCACTTACCATAGTATCGCACTTATTATGTCAGGAATCAAAACAACTCGGTTTCTGACATCGCTTATAGCATGCTGGTTTATGTCACTGTCATGTCACATGTTCTAGCCTCTGCTAGGTTTCTTCATGTCTTGTTAACATATGCATGTTGTATTTAACAGGCCGTATACAGTCTATGTCAGTCCTAGTTAATTAACCTGTTATACAGTTAAAATTCATGTTTTGTATATTTTTTTTTTAATTCTTTAATTTATGCTAACCTGTAATTACCTATATTAATTGGTAATGGAAATCAGGGTAGATTTATAGTCTAAATACTGTCTAAGCTGATAAAATCATACAGAATCTTAATCATCATTTAATAAATGCATGACGGTTTTCTCGACACAGCATTGATAAGCATTTTTGGTTTCTTTCACACAAATTAACTGAAATAACACAGGAAAAGCTTCCTTCAGGACTTTGTAACCACCATCTTTAACTTTGAAATATAATGGCTATAATGCGTCACTGTAGATGTGTTCAAAATTATTTCTATTAACGCTGATTTTGTAGAGAGAAAACCATATATGGTTAATGACTGTTGCAAATCTGTCCTACTGCCATTTATACATATGAAAAATCAAAAGAATTGTTCAAAAGAAAATGCAGATTAGAGAGATTTGCTCTCTGATAATTTCCTTCAGTATTTCTCTCCCCCACAGTTAATTATTTTTCATGAGCACTGTCATTATTTAAGTTACAAATTTAACTTAAAGAATTCCTTTTTCATAATTTCCATGAAAAAAGCTTTCTCAAAACTATTACCTCACTGACACTTTGCTTCCACTATTATTGAAAAACTTTTTATTTATTCTTGAAAATTTTAAAACAAACAAACCCGAATTTCATTTATTGTGTTTGCTTTTAAGTGTGAGCTGCACAATATAAGTAGAGCTTTCATGACTTTGCATGTTTGGATTCTTTGTTTGCCATTCATTTATTATGCTTCTTACTCATTAGTCATGTTATTCATTTTGACTCATTCCAAATAGTCAAATGAGTAAACAATAATGTAATGTGACTGCTAAGTAAGAAGTTGATGCATATGTAAAAGCCTAGAGTGGTCCTATGTCATGCTAATCATTGCATTATTTGCCATCATACACAACAGAAATGGCTTGTCTCCCCTGACTGTACAGAGGTAAATCCATCATGGCATGAACAGTTCACAACTTTGAATCTGGCCTGACCAAACGGTGTTTCACATTTTATACGTAAATTCACATGTCCTCCAAAAAGAGTATTTCAAGTCAGTGTAGTCCTTTTGATTCTTCACATATCTCAAAAGTAGATTCACATGGTATATATATATTTTATTATGGCACATTTCAAGCCAGGGAGATCACATTTTGTTTCCCCATGAAAAATAGTATTTGGAATCACATGTTGTGTAACATATCAGACCAAAGGCTCGTGTGGTGTTTCACATATCTGACAGGGGCTCAATGGTATTTCACACATCTGACAGAGAGGTTCAGGGGTGTTTCACATATCAAATAGATGGGTCTAATAGTGTTTCATTTACCTGAGAGAGGGGTTCAGTTGTGTTTCACATATCTTACAGAAGGGTTCATTGATGTTTCACTATTCTGACAGAGTGGTACAGTAATGTTTACTCATCTGACAGAGGGGTTCAGTTGAGTTTCACATATCTTACAGAAGGGTTCATTGATGTTTCACATTTCTGACAGTGATACAGTAGTGTTTCCTCATCTGACAGAGGGGTTCAGTTGTGTTTCACATATCTTACAGAAGGGTTCATTGATGTTTCACATTTCTGACAGAGTGATACAGTAGTGTTTCCTCATCTGACAGAGGGGTTCAGTTGTGTTTCACATATCTTACAGAGAGGCTCATTGCTGTTTCACTTATCTGACAGTGGGGCTCATTAGTGTTTCACATTTCTGACAGAAGGACACAGTAATGTTTCCTTATCTGACAGAGGGGTTAAGTGGTGTTTCACATATTTGACAGAGGTGTTCAGTGGTGTTTCACATATCTGACAAAGGGGTTCAGTGGTGTTTCACATATCAGACAGAGAGGTTCAGTGGTGTTTCACATATCAGGTAGATGGGTATATTAGTGTTTCATATATCTGACAGAGGGGTTCAGTGGTGTTTCACATATCTGACAGAAGGGTTCAGTGGTGTTTCACATATCTGACAAAGGGGTTCAGTGGTGTTAAACATATCTTACAGAGGGGTTCAGTGGTGTTTTTGCATATCTGACAGTGGGGCTCATTAATGATTCACATTTATGACAGGGTGATACAGTCGTGTTTCCTTTTCTGACAGCGGGGTTAAGTGGTGTTTCACATATCTGACAGAGGTATTCAATGGTGTTTCACACATCTGACAGAGGGGTTCAGTGGTGTTTCACATAGCTTACAGGAGGGTTCATTGATGTTTCACATTTCTGACAGAGTGATACACTAGTGTTTCCTTATCTGACAGAGGGGTTCAGGTGTGTTTCACATATCTTACAGAGAGGCTCATTGGTGTTCCACGTATCTGACAGTGGGGCTCATTAGTGTTTCACATTTCTGACAGAGGGATACAGTAATGTTTCCTTATCTGACAGAAGGGTTCAGTGGTGTTTCACAGTTTTTGACAGAGGGGTTCAGTGGTGTTTCACATATCTAACAGAAGGGTTCATTGATGTTTCACATTTCTGACAGAGTGATACGGTAGTGTTTCCTCATCTGACAGAGGGGTTCAGTTGTGTTTCACATATCTTACAGAAGGGTTCATTGATGTTTCACATTTCTGACAGAGTGATACAGTAGTGTTTCCTCATCTGACAGAGGGGTTCAGTTGTGTTTCACATATCTTACAGAGAGGCTCATTGCTGTTTCACGTATCTGACAGTGGGGCTCATTAGTGTTTCACATTTCTGACAGAAGGACACAGTAATGTTTCCTTATCTGACAGAGGGGTTAAGTGGTGTTTCACATATCTGACAGGGGCTCGGTGGTGTTAAACATATCTTACAGAGGTGTTCAGTGGTGTTTTTGCATATCTGACAGTGGGGCTCATTAATGATTCACATTTATGACAGGGTGATACAGTAGTGTTTCCTTTTCTGACAGCGGGGTTAAGTGGTGTTTCACATATCTGACAGAGGTATTCAGTGGTGTTTCACACATCTGACAGAGGGGTTCAGTGGTGTTTCACATAGCTTCCAGGAGGGTTCATTGATGTTTCACATTTCTGACAGAGTGATACACTAGTGTTTCCTTATCTGACAGAGGGGTTCAGGTGTGTTTCACATATCTTACAGAGAGGCTCATTGCTGTTTCACGTATCTGACAGTGGGGCTCATTAGTGTTTCACATTTCTGACAGAAGGACACAGTAATGTTTCCTTATCTGACAGAGGGGTTAAGTGGTATTTCACATATTTGACAGAGGTGTTCAGTGGTGTTTCACATAACTGACAGAGGGGTTCAGTGGTGTTTCACATATCAGACAGAGACGTTCAGTGGTGTTTCACATATCAGGTAGATGGGTCTATTAGTGTTTCATATATCTGACAGAGGGGTTCAGTGGTGTTTCACATATCTGACAGAAGGGTTCATTGATGTTTCACATTTCTGACAGAGTGATACAGTAGTGTTTCCTTATCTGACAGAGGGGTTCAGTGGTGTTTCACAGTTATGACAGAGGGGTTCAGTGGTGTTTTACCTATCTGATAGTGGGGCTCAGTTGTGTTTCACATATCTGACAGGGGCTCAGTGGTGTTAAACATATCTTACAGAGGGGTTAAGTGGTGTTTTTGCATATCTGACAGTGGGGCTCATTAATGATTCACATTTATGACAGGGTGATACAGTAGTGTTTCCTTTTCTGACAGCAGGGTTAAGTGGTGTTTCACATATCTGACAGAGGTATTCAGTGGTGTTTCACACATCTGACAGAGGGGTTCATTGGTGTTTCACATAGCTTCCAGGAGGGTTCATTGATGTTTCACATTTCTGACAGAGTGATACACTAGTGTTTCCTTATCTGACAGAGGGGTTCAGGTGTGTTTCACATATCTTACAGAGAGGCTCATTGGTGTTCCACGTATCTGACAGTGGGGCTCATTAGTGTTTCACATTCTGACAGAGGGATACAGTAATGTTTCCTTATCTGACAGAGGGGTTCAGTGGTGTTTCACAATTCTGACAGAGGGGTTCAGTGGTGTTTCACATATCTTACAGAAGGGTTCATTGATGTTTCACATTTCTGACAGAGTGATACAGTAGTGTTTCCTCATTTGACAGAGGGGTTCAGTTGTGTTTCACATATCTTACAGAAGGGTTCATTGATGTTTCACATTTCTGACAGAGTGATACAGTAGTGTTTCCTCATCTGACAGAGGGGTTCAGTTGTGTTTCACATATCTTACAGAGAGGCTCATTGCTGTTTCATGTATCTGACAGTGGGGCTCATTAGTGTTTCACATTTCTGACAGAAGGACACAGTAATGTTTCCTTATCTGACAGAGGGGTTAAGTGGTGTTTCACATATCAGACAGAGAGGTTCAGTGGTGTTTCACATATCAGGTAGATGGGTCTATTAGTGTTTCATATATCTGACAGAGGGGTTCAGTGGGGTATATTAGTGTTTCATATATCTGACAGAGGGATTCAGTGGTGTTTCACATATCTGACAGAAGGGTTCATTGATGTTTCACATTTCTGACAGAGTGATACAGTAGTGTTTCCTTATCTGACAGAGGGGTTCAGTGGTGTTTCACAGTTATGACAGAGGGGTTCAGTAGTGTTTTACCTATCTGATAGTGGGGCTTAGTGGTGTTTCACATATCTGACAGGGGCTCGGTGGTGTTAAACATATCTTACAGAGGTGTTCAGTGGTGTTTTTGCATATCTGACAGTGGGGCTCATTAATGATTCACATTTATGACAGGGTGATACAGTAGTGTTTCCTTTTCTGACAGCGGGGTTAAGTGGTGTTTCACATATCTGACAGAGGTATTCAGTGGTGTTTCACACATCTGACAGAGGGGTTCAGTGGTGTTTCACATAGCTTCCAGGAGGGTTCATTGATGTTTCACATTTCTGACAGAGTGATACACTAGTGTTTCCTTATCTGACAGAGGGGTTCAGGTGTGTTTCACATATCTTACAGAGAGGCTCATTGGTGTTCCACGTATCTGACAGTGGGGCTCATTAGTGTTTCACATTTCTGACAGAAGGACACAGTAATGTTTCCTTATCTGACAGAGGGGTTAAGTGGTGTTTCACATATTTGACAGAGGTGTTCATTGGTGTTTCACATATCTGACAGAGGGGTTCAGTGGTGTTTCACATATCAGACAGAGAGGTTCAGTGGTGTTTCACATATCAGGTAGATGGGTCTATTAGTGTTTCATATATCTGACAGAGGGGTTCAGTGGGGTATATTAGTGTTTCATATATCTGACAGAGGGGTTCAGTGGTGTTTCACATATCTGACAGAAGGGTTCATTGATGTTTCACATTTCTGACAGAGTGATACAGTAGTGTTTCCTTATCTGACAGAGGGGTTCAGTGGTGTTTCACAGTTATGACAGAGGGGTTCAGTGGTGTTTTACCTATCTGATAGTGGGGCTCAGTGGTGTTTCACATATCTGACAGGGGCTCGGTGGTGTTAAACATATCTTACAGAGGTGTTCAGTGGTGTTTTTGCATATCTGACAGTGGGGCTCATTAATGATTCACATTTATGACAGGGTGATACAGTAGTGTTTCCTTTTCTGACAGCGGGGTTAAGTGGTGTTTCACATATCTGACAGAGGTATTCAGTGGTGTTTCACACATCTGACAGAGGGGTTCAGTGGTGTTTCACATAGCTTCCAGGAGGGTTCATTGATGTTTCACATTTCTGACAGAGTGATACACTATTGTTTCCTTATCTGACAGAGGGGTTCAATGGTGTTTCACCTATCTGACAGAGGGTCAGCAATGTTTCACATATCAGGCAGAGGGGTTAAGTAGTGTTTCATATATCTGACAGAGGGGCTCAGTGGTGACAGAAGGGTTCAGTGGTGGTTCACTTATCTAACAGAGGGGCTCATTAGTGTTTCACACATCTGACAGTGGGGCTCAGTGGTGTTTCACATATCTGGCAGAGGGGCTCGCTGGTATTTCATATATCTGACAGAGGGGCTCACTGGTGTTTCACATATCTGACAGAGGGAATCAGTGTTGTTTCACATATCTGACAGAGAGGTTCAGGGATGTTTCACATATCAAGTAGATGGGTCTAGTAGTGTTTCTTTTTCCTGACAGAGGGGTCAGTAGTGTTTCACATATCTGACAGAAGGGTTCATTGATGTTTCACATTTCTGACAGAGTAATATAGTAGTGTTTCCTTATTTGACAGAGGGGTTCAGTGATGTTTCATACATCTGACGGAGGGGTTCAGTGGTGTTTCACATTTCTGACAGAGTGATAGAGTAGTGTTTCCTTATCTGACTGAGGGGTTCAGTGGTGTTTTACATATCTGACGGAGGAGTTTATTGGTGTTTCAGATATTTATACATATCTGATGAAGGGGTCAGTGATGTTTCACATGTCTGATGAGACGAGATAGGCTTACAGGTTTTTCTTAAATCATTATTTTTAAGGACCAAACTTTTTTCTTATCAATTAATGCTTATTTTACATACTATTTATATTTTAAAAGAAATGATTCTAAAGCATAATTGATATCATGATATGTCATAGGTAATTATTATTTTCCAAAAGTTTAATTGTTTTATGTGTTTTATTTATGTTTCTCTGAACACTAATGTTATCTGTGTCCGTTTGTTTACCGTGGCAGCGATTCCTGGTAATGTTTAGCCTGATTCTGAGTGCTGCATTGTTAGTCTAGATCATATGCACGGAGCCATGTTTGATCATATTATTGGCTGACGCTAGATTACATCTTGGAAATTCAGAAATAGTCCATTACTAATTGTGTATTTAATTATGACACAAATGTTTTTTAGTAGGAGAAATGTGTCAAACTAGACACAGTGTGAGCACTTCTTTAATAATTCAAGTGTGTGGATTCAAAGTTTATTTAAAAAACAGCAACTTATTCAGTATGTGTGATACACCAGTAGTAGTTTCAGGAATTTCTTCTGGTTCTTAAATATTCTTTTTTTTTTGAACAGTAGAGCTGTATCTCTTGTCATAGTGGCTGTTGTCAATTTTTTTTTAACTTCAGGGTCAGATATTTTCTGACATACTAACTTATTAGATGTAGACTAACATATAAGTATTCTGATCAGTGACTGAAAATACTTATTTGCTTGTGTGGGTTGTTTCTTCTCTTTGATAGCTATGAATTCAGCTGATAAAAATTATACATATCTTAGACTTTATGGATATACAAACAGGTATGACTCTAAAAACACATGGCCACAAAGGCTTTTAGTTTATTGTTAGCCAGTACGTGCCAGCAACTCCTCTGGCTTATTTTTATTATGTCATAGTTTACCGTAATAAAGGCCTTAATCATATTTGTTTTTAATAGTATATTTAAATGTATTACTTTCAGTTGTGGTCAGCTTTGATTTTCACTGTATATCTAATTTTAGAAAGTGATTTTCTAGATGTTATAATTTAAAAGTCACCAGTAAATGTTAAAAAAATACAACATGCATGCCTGAATTTTAACATTTATGCATAATTTACTATCTGAGAATGATAGGTCTAAAATGACATCTTACATACTAATTGACATATTTTAACAGTGTCATTTATGTTGGACCTTTTATACTTAATTAATTGCATGTTCAAAGTAACCCATTTACATTCATGAATACTTCTCTGCCATTTCTATTTCAAATACCTGGTTCTTCATGGAAATCACTTAAAATTAAGTAAATTTAACCATTGTCTTATCAGTGATTAAACTGTACACAGAATGATTTTTAATATCTTTCTTAATGTCTTATTCATTATGATTTCCTGGTAAACACATTAGCCAAAGATTCCTTTCACCAGGGATACTTATTTCCTTTATAACTATGTCTGTTAATTAATGAAATATATCAGTTATTCTTTCATAACAATGTGCTCCTAATCTCACTCTTGTATGTAGACTTTAAAAATTGAGTCTTTCACTTTACACAGTATTGTAACCAGTGTGATATTTATAATGGCATATCAGATAGTATTTTGATTCATAAATGGGTTACAGAGACTGGAACGTGGAGAAAATATGGAGGATGAGGATGGATTCGGTAACGGCAGTGGAGAAGCCAGAGATGATATCTCCATGCTGCCAAGGAAAGTGGCTATCAAGGTAAAGGTCAGAGTGAAAGGTTAAGGTCAAATGTCAAGGTCATTCAGGGGGGAAATTTTAGGTTGATACAGGAGTCTTTTAAATATGTTTATGTGACAGACATATTGTCAGAAGTTACCTTTAAGGTCAAGGTCGTTACATTAAAAAAAACTTAAGAAGAGAATTCTGAGTCATCAGTCTCACATGAAGATATATTTATACACATATCACTTTTGATAATTTTGGAAGCATCAATGGGATGGGGAATAGAGCTAAGATTGTTGGTCAATGAATTTCATCAGAATTATTACTGCTTTACTGGTTTGGTTACTGGTGCTCTGTATAGTAGATGCACTGATAAAAATGCTTAAGATTAGACATCAGGATCATATAGATTATAATTGGCCGGGGGCCCCGCTTGAATAAGTGGGTGCCCTGTAGTAATCACCCTGTCCGTCTATGTGTTCATCTGTCTGTCCCTCTATCTGTCCATCTGTCCACAAATTCGTTTCTGGATGATACCTCCAGTTTGGATCAACAAATGGATTTCAGACTTGACTTATGTATGGCCCACCACTCAAGCAAGAACCCTATTGATTTTTGGGTCATGAGGTCAAAGGTCAAGGTCACAGGACCCACATCTGTAAATAGTTTGTCAAAGCATTTTAAGCCAAACTTGGCATCCCAGACCTTCCATCTAGCATCAGTCAGCCCACACTGGAAGTCTATTAGCCTTTTGCAGGACCCTTCCTGACCTGTCAGTATTCTAGTTTTTTCAAGAATCAGATATAAACATGATAAAAGGTCAGCATTTTACCTGTGGCCTATAAAGAGAAATAAAGCAAGGACTAAGGATATAAAGCAAAAGACTAATAAAATACCAGGATATGCAATATTCGAATACAGATGTAACAGTACAGCTGCAGCTGCAGACACTTAGGTAGTGTAACCATTTATACTATTGCCTCATAATTTGTCTACAGATATTTAGCTATGTGGACCTGTGTGACCTGGCTAGGTGCGCCTGTGTGTGTCGATCTTGGAAGGTCATCACACAAGCCAGTCTTCTGTGGAGCCGGGTAGGTAGTATATGTATGTATGTATATATGTATGTATATATATATATATATATATATATATATATATATATATATATATATATATATATATATATAAATATATATATATACAAGTAGCCATGTATTTTTCAAATGGTACCAGTATGTTTAAGTGTAACTGAATTTTAATTATATTTATCTTTGTAACATTTTATGTTTAATGCTGATTATCAATCATTTAAAATTGTAGGAATAAGACTTCACTGACTTAGGTGGTCCTAATTAATTAACAATCTAATTAATAACCATCAGATATGTCACATATTAATTTCTTTTGCACATTATGGCTAAAAAAGATAGTTGATGGAATAGTGATAAAAGTGGAACGATAAGGGTATGTGTATTGCAGCTAAATGAGAAGTCTGGTACCCTTCTGTATCATTTTGTCAGAATATAGGGTGGGAACCAATTAACTGATCAGGAGGGAAGGTCTGTTGTTCACTAACTGAATCTGTGGGAGGGCTTGGTTTTTTCCCTATGTCTGGAGTATCTGTCATTCAGAAACAAGCAAAACTCTGCTTGTTTAATTTTCAAATCCTGAAACTTGATATAGAGTGTATGTACCTGAAAAACTCAACATATAAGACCATTTTAAATGCAAAGTATAATTAAAAAAGGAATTAAAATTTAATTATTGCAGCCTCTGAATGCTATACTGTATACTGCTTTAAATTACTGTATCATTGTTACCTTTAAATTGAAGAAATTTACTTTCATATCTTTTATTCAGATCTTTAGTTTGTTTAATTTTTTTAATAAAAAACTATAATTGTATAATATTTGTATTATTTCAGTTGGATCTCACCAAAATAACTTACAGGTAAGCCAGGTTTGTTTTGTACCCTATAATGAGCTTATATCAATATCATTCCTGTCATATACCTTTGCTAAACCATCCTGATAACATGTACATACAACCTTATTACCTTGTCCATGTACTACCATACCCCCTTCTATTTGAGTGGTATGAATGGTGTGTGTCATTAACCCTGAAACAGTGAATGCACCAACTGTCAGTAGGGTTTCAGACCGGCAGTCCATACAGTAAATGTGTATTTAACTATATGATCAAGGAATAAAAACAAGGTAACTAGTCCTGTGGCTCCAAATATGTAAAAAAGAGTTAAACTAATAGCTCTTGGTGGTAACACCTGTATACCCAAATGCCCCATGCCTCTGGAGTAAAGTAGTGGGATAAAAAATATGAACTAGATAAATACTACTTGAAATTTTCCTTAGTGTAGCACTAATGAAGGGAATACAGTAAAAAAAAATTATCTCAAGAAAGTTTAGAAAGTATGAATATCCCTGCCAAAATGTGTAACTTTTGATCAAGTATTATGTTTGTAAAATTGATAAAACATCTTGCTTTTTAAATTGCTTCATTATAATCACTGATGTCAGGTGTTTTGGTTCACAGATTCTTATATTTAATCCCAGTACCCATGTCTGCATGTTTTTTTAGGGATAATTTTTCATACATGTGATACACTACACAAATTTCTGGCCTATTGGTTGCAGTAGCTATTCTTCCAATAGTCAGAGTGAAAAATAATGTCTTTCTTTGACCTGAATAGCTATGACACAAATAATCCAAAATATGAAAGAACAGTCATCAATGTTTGTGAAATGTTCATCACCAATGAACTGAGAAATAAATGAGCCATTCCAGCTGGTGACGTCAGACTATGCAACACAATCTCGAACTATGTTTGTGACATTTATGTGACGTCACTATTGTCTCTTAAACAGCTCACAGTATCATAGTCATGGAAAGTCTTTCATGGAGGAACATACTGTCCAGCTTTACTGGAAAGACACCATCCTCAGTCCATTGACAAAAAAAAATGCAGCAATGTTGCAGAGTAAATACTTTTACCTAAATATCCTATTAATTTACAAAAAAATTGGCAGAACATTTGCAAATATATGTGATGTTATGAAGACAAATTGTTCAAGGGGAAATATTGGGCTGATCCCCGATTCGAACCCATGTGGGTGGCGCACAAGTCTGGCATACCATCCGCATTGCTAGCAAAGCAAGCTTCACTAGCGAGACAGTTCCGTCTGCTTTTATGTCACCCCGTAACACACCCCCTCTAAAGAGCGTTCTGCTATCAGAACAAGACTATTTATCCCAGGAGTCACACTTTGATGAGCTTATTCCCTGGGCCACAAATTTTACCGTCATCCCAGATGAGTCCCCATTTTGTTAAGAAGACAAATTGTTCAGGGGAAAATTCTGGGTCGATCCGGTATTCGAACCCATAACGGTGGTGCACAAGTCTGGCATTCCAACCGCTTCGCTAGCAAAGCAAGCTTCACTAGTGAGACAGTTCCGCTTGCTTTTATGTCACCCCGTAACAGTGAGGACAAAAATTATTTGTAAAGAATATTCGTTAAAGAGTTATCAGGATAAAATTATAAAACAGAATATAGCTTTTCAGAATTTATTGATTTTGTCCATGACTGGGGAGAGCATAGAAATAAATGCTCAACCTATTGTACAGCACCTGGTTAAAAGTCTCAGCAAATCCCTAAAAGTATGTGTGAAGTATATAAAACCCCCATCTTGATAATCAGTGATAAAAATGTATAGGATAAGAATTCTACCTGAAAAAAAATTTAAAAAAAATGAAAGGTTCACAGGAGATTTGGCATCATACCTTTTAAGTTCATACCCCTATCATATATTTAATATACAGTTTCAATACTTTCCCAAGCTGGGTAATTTTTAGCTCAGCTGACTGTAAGTCATCTGAGCTATAGCGATCACTCTTTGTCCGTCGTCCGTCTGTCTGTCTGTCCACCTGTCTGTCTGTCTGTCTGTCCGTTAACCAGGCACAAATCGTAACCACTGGACCTAGAATCTTGTAACTTGAGATTCTGAGAGGTTCATAAAAAATTTCTTGGAAACCAGAAATTAGGTCTCTGTTACCAATATTCTTCAAGGTATTTGGCCCCAAAGTACCCCCCCAGAATAGTAAAAAATTTCATACAAAAACTTCAATATCTCATTAACTACATCCCTGATGGTCATGATTTTTGGCACACATATTGATCACGAGATGTTCCATCAGTTCTTGCAGACTGGTGGCGCCACCAGTATTTTTCGATTTTTTACCAATAGTTTTCTCTATTTTTGAGACCTTTAAAAATGTGAACATCTGTTTACAGGGCACAAATCGTATAGATTGGACCTAGAATCTTCATTCTTGACACAGTGAGATCCCTATGAAAAGTCTCCATGGAAACCTGAAATTAGGTCTCTGTTACTCATATCTTTTGAGCTATGAGGCCCCAAAATACCCCTAAAAATTGACAAAAATTTCATACAAAAACTTCAATATCTCATTAACTACATCACTATTGGTCATGATTTTTGGCATACATATTGATAATGAAGTGTTTCATCAGTTTCTGCAGACTGGTGGCGCCACCTGTATTTTCCAATTCTTTACGAATTGTTTTCTCTATTTTTGAGACCTTTAAAAATGTGAACATCTGTTAACAGGGCACAAATCGTAAAGACTGGACCTTTAATCTTCATTCTTAACACATTGAGAGACCTATGAAATGTCTCCATGGAAACCTGAAATTAGGTCTGTTACCCATATCCTTTGAGCTGTGGGGCTCCCAATTACCCCCCAGAATAATGAAAAATTTGATAAAAACAAACTGTAACATTTCAATAACTACAACACTGATGGTCATGATTTTCGGCATTAATTTGATCAAGAGGTGATTCAACAGTTTCTGCAGACTGGTGGCGCCATGTGTATTTTTCGATTTTTTACGAATATTTTTCTCTATTTTTGAGACCTTTAAAAATGTGAACATCTGTTAACAGGGCACAAATCGTAAAGACTGGACCTTTAATCTTCATTCTTGACACATTTAGAGACCTATGAAATGTCTCCATGGAAACCTGAAATTAGGTCTCTGTTACCCATATCCTTTGAGCTGTGGGGCTCCCAGTTACCCCCCAGAATAATGAAAAATTTGATAAAAACAAACTGTAACATCTCAATAACTACAACACTGATGGTCATGATTTTCGGCATTAATTTGATCAAGAGGTGATTCAACAGTTTCTGCAGACTGGTGGCGCCATGTGTATTTTTCGATTTTTTACGAATATTTTTCTCTATTTTTGAGACCTTTAAAAATGTGAACATCTGTTAACAGGGCACAAATCGTAAAGACTGGACCTTTAATCTTCATTCTTAACACATTGAGAGACCTATGAAATGTCTCCATGGAAACCTGAAATTAGGTCTCTGTTACCCATATCCTTTGAGCTGTGGGGCTCCCAATTACCCCCCCCAGAATAATGAAAAATTTGATAAAAACAAACTAACATCTCAATAACTACAACACTGATGGTCATGATTTTTCCGGCATTAATTTGATCAAGAGGTGATTCAACAGTTTCTGCAGACTGGTGGCGCCATGTGTATTTTTCGATTTTTTAACGAATATTTTTCTCTATTTTTGAGACCTTTAAAAATGTGAACATCTGTTAACAGGGCACAAATCGTAAAGACTGGACCTAGAATCTTCATTCTTGACACTCATTCAGTGAGAGACCTATGAAAAGTCTCCATGGAAACCTGAAATTAGGTCTCTGTTACCCATATCCTTTGAGCTATGGCACTCCAAAGTACAGCTCAGAATAAGGAAAATTTGATACAAAACTGAAGTATCTGAACAACAAATGCATAGATCACCATAATTGTTTGCATGGATATTGATCATGAGGTGTTCCATCAGTTTCTGCAGACTGGGTGTGCCACCTCTATTTTTATTCAAATGTTTATGAATTTTTTTCTCTATTTTTGAGAACTTTAAAGAATAGGTTATCTGTCAACAGGGTACAGATCGTAACAACTGGACCTAGAATCTTCATTCTTGTCATGCAGGGAGGCCCATGAAAAGTGTCTGTGGAAACCTGAAATTAGGTCTCTAATTCCCATATCCTTCAAGCTATAGGACTCCGAAGTATCCCTCAGAATAATGGACAATTTGATACAAAAGCTGAAGTATCTAAACAACTAATGCAGAGATCACCATGATTCTTTGCACGGATATTGATTATGGAGTGTTTCATCAGTTTCTGGAGACTGGTGGTGCCACCTATATTTTATTCAATTTTTTATTTTTTTCCTCTATTTTTGAGACCTTTAAGGATGCTGCCATTTGTTAACGTGGCACAAATTGTAACAACTGGACCTAGAATCTTCATTCTTGTCATGCAAGGAGGCCCATGAAAATGGTCTGTGGAAACCTGAAATTAGGTCTATGTTACCCGTATCCTTTAAGCTATAGGACTCCGAAGTATCCCTTAGAATAATGGAAAATTTGATACAAAAGCTGAAGTATCTGAACAACTAATGCAGAGATCACCATGATTCTTTGCATGCATATTGACCATTAAGTCTTTTTATTAGTTTCTGCAGACTGGTGGAGCCACCTGTATTTTTTACGCATTTTTTTCTCTATTTTTGAGATATATAAATACAGACACTATCTTGGCCTGTTGGTTAATCTGTTTGATGCTTCAGTTGAATGGGTATATACTACCATTCAGATGATAAAATTTCCTTTTGTGAATCTCTTCCTATTCAGCTGAGCGTCATGACCCATGGGTCACTTGTTTTTTTCAGTTTACAATACAAAGGGTTATAAATGATATTTTTAGGTGATCATGTAATTAAAATTCCATTCAGTTGATAAATCTCACATCTTCACTCTCAAAACAGAGATCTTCTGTCTTTAAACTGTGAATATGCTAGTGGCATATAGTGCCATCTGCAGGGCATGATTGGAACTAAATAATTTCCTGCATCATAATTCCCTCTACCACCTTGCACAATTTTAATCATCTTAAATAAAAATATGACTTGGTCAGAGGGTAATAGCACATTCACTTTTTTTATGTTTTACTATTATATAACATTCATATGTGCTTCTGCAGGAAAGCTATTATCAAGTTATATGGGGCTTGGAGGTTCAGGTACAAAGCCATTGTTTCTGACCAGCACCACTCCAAAGTCTGTCCCACCAAAGTTAGCCCCATGATTTTTGGCAATAATTATTAACCAAATATGTTTCTGTCAAGGATTTCACAATGAAAATTACAGCTGGTACAGCAATATAGCTGGTATAATTTATTTGCCAAATTTAATTTTACCCATTGCAATTGTGTTGTTGCCTCTTATGGAAATCATGTGAATGGAATAGTTTTCAGTCTCTTTGCAGAAAAAAAGTCTTCAAATAAATGCTTGACCCACATGGTGACACCTAATAATCATCTGTTGCAGGTGATTGTTTAAGCGTGTGAAAATCAACATGTTTGTCCTAATTAAAAATGTGAATGTCATGAATCAGTACAGATTCTTGAGGTTTAAATTTTTCTCTAATTCTTTCTCACTGATCTGTAGATGGTTTGATGTTGGTCATTTGCAAGACTGACTCATTCATTTGTTTTTAGACAATGCATTATTTTTCTGATAAAATATTGCTGAATTTCAATAGACTTCCCTTGATGGAACAGACTAAAAAACACACACTGACAGAATATGATGTCGAATTCACATGTGACCTGTCACCACAGGGACCACCAACCTTGGTACATTCAGATCTTTAGATAATTAAAGCTCTGTTTTCTTAATGCCTGAGATACGTCATCAAATAGGTTCCTCTACTCATCAGTCTCATTAACTATGGTGGCTTCTTTTAACATCTCTGGACTTTTATTGTTTGATTTTCTGTTGTCTCAGGGTCCATTCATACTTTTATTTCTTACAACCTGCATTGTTCATACTAATTTGACAATTATTCGAATAAGTTCATTAACATAAAGGATTATTGTATGGCTAGAATTTCTCTTGTTTAAAAATATTATTGTCAATTTGGAATCTTCAAGAAATTCTAATTACTCTTCCCCAGGTTTTAAGGTGCCTGATGGGAATTTGTATTTATGAACAAAAGGGAAATCTTCCACAAATTACAGACATTAATTCATTAATGTATAATATATAACCATAAAAAAACATTTACAGGTCTCTTTGTTTCTCTTTTCTTTGCCCATTCATCAGAAAATTAGAAAAAAAAATTTTCTATGAAATCTTTTGACTGCGTTCTCTAAATGATAAATTGGATAAATGAGTTTTAAACTTGCATCTTAGTGGTCCCCAAAATGCTTGTTGCACAAATAAATGTGCTCACAATCATCACTGTCATGTTTGTGTGCTACGTGTTATGTTTGTGTATACTTCTGTAAATGTGCGCTTCAGTATTGGACAGCAGTTCTTGTATTGTAAAACTTGATTTTTTTATTGGGAAATTATCAAATGTATACTTTTGTAAAAAAAATATTTTGGTAAAAAATTGAAAATACAATAAAATAATCAAATAAATAATACCTAGTTCTGATTTAAAATATGTTTAAGTCTTGCAAGTTCAACTTTCCCCGGACTGCAAAGATCAATGTTATTGGCATACCACATACCTGATCAGAAGTCAAATATAATCTTTAACTTTCACAATACTCTATTTATTTATAGAACATTATCAACAGTTTTCTATATCAGTATATTTTGAATAAAATCCTTAATAATAATAAGTTCATGTTATCTTACTGATATATTTTATATTTCTGAAGAATGCAGTACAATATAGTACAATATAGTACAATATGATAATTTAAGTTTCATCAGGGTAATATTCTGTGGTTAATTTTAACAAGTTCACACTCACAGGATTATCAAGAAAAAGAAATCTGGAGACATTGTGGTGTAAGCTTAATCTCAGCGGTGCCGTAATAATACAAGCACCTGCTGTTACATAACTAGAAGTGTGTGAACAACCTCAAACCAGCCTGCCCTGACAGCTGGATTTGAGCATGCTTGGTGCTGATAATATGTGAACTGTGCAGTTCATTTGTGTTGAGTTCATATGTATATTAACATCTTCATAACATCCAGACCACCATTTGTTCAGGCTATCTTTATGTTTTTATCTGCAACATGGTTTATTCATGTGAAATATGACCTGAGCGAACACTTGGCGATTGCTTACGTCTAATTCAATAGTTACGTGCCTGCCAAATCACCCTTTCTTAAAAGAGTCACTCTCTTTTTTGAAGATTTCCTGAAAATGATGCTAATTACTTTTTGTTCATTCTTTTTCTCGACAGCACTCTTTTTTTCCCTTTTTTCTTTCGAAAGAATTCTGATATATACTTTTTCTCTCCTGCTTTAAAAGTTGATTTAGAACAAGAATGGGACATTTCTCAATTTTTTGTGTGAAAATGTACAGCATGTGTCACAAAATGTGGAAATGCCCTTATATTTCATGCAGGGGGATGTGCACCATGTATGCATACTTATCCAGTCTGTGATTAAAATAATGGGGGAATTGACGCTAATTTTACTCTTTATTTTGCTCTTGATTTCAAAGAAGTTTACTCTTTTTTTTTTCTGGAACACTTGCTTTAAATGTCATTTACCTTTGGAAGGCCTGAGTTATTCTTGACTTAATTCCAAAATACCATGTGGAGGAATGTTTCATGGGCCAAGGAAGACCCATACAATTTTAATGCAGATTCAAATAATCTCGTGGATCCAGTATATCTGTAGGTCAGTAGGTCTGTTGGCGGAGGTATGCACTCTAATAGGGCCATTCTAATTATGGATGGTTACCAGTAAATACGGAGGGGCAAGCCTTTGGGGAAAGGAAGAGTATTGTATATTAATTTTAAAAACAATCCAGGTTTTGATTTTGATACAGAATCAGGGTATATAGGCTTGCCAATTTGTCAGAGCAATTTTGCATTAAGTGCTGACATCTAGTGAATGTTTTAGAAATTAAAATTTTAGGAGAGGAGCTGATAACATCCATTTTTGGTGGTAATACAGGCTGTGATTTAACTCTCTGTGGTTCTTCCTAACACCATAGATCTAAACTTAAATTACTTCAGTAATGAAAGGTGATTCCTTTCATTACTAAATAGTCCATTTAAATCCAGTCTCTATGTATTGTGTCAATCATTCTATAGATTTGCAAATTTAGATCTGTTTATAAATTTTTTTTAAGCAGACTTTTGACCTTTTTGGTGTTCACTCTGGTTAACCATTGCTGCCATTAAGATAATTTTCCTTGTTGCTCAAAGTAAAAAATATTTTATAAAAAAAAAGTTAAAATGTAGCCTTAATCAAGACTTGTCACTATGCTGGCCTTGAACTTATGAAGATGTATGTAAACTAAAAAATGTGATGTGTTGTTTGGTGAGGACACTGAGTATGGTTAATTTATGATGTATGTATGTATGTGAATGTATGAACTCTGACTTGACATACTCATTTTGAACATAAATGCTGTATATGTTTGACTTCTCCAGAGGTTAAATGGTAAACTTTGATTCATTGTGTATTTTATACTCCTTCAGGTATGCATCTACACATATATCTATATAGGAATATTTATATATGATGTAATGCATATACCCACTTGTAAATAAAATATTTTATAAACCATTCTGATATGTCACATAATGTATGGTTTGAACATCTGTTTTTGGACCATCTCACTTCAATCTGTAAAAAATGCTTTGTTAGGCAAAAAACATAAAAGGTATGGTTCTCAGGCACCGTCCCCTTCAATTTACCCCCCCCCCCCCCCCAGCCACAAATTAAAATTTTGATTTTCATCTTTCAAGAAGATAATATAATACAATTTTGATCAGATTTCCTTTGTTATGTAGTCCTTTTACCTGTTTAGCAAAAAAAAATTCTGTTTATTGAAACATACAAAAAAGGTAAAAAAAATATCGCCTGCCCGCAACGATTTCTGAAAAAAGTGCCTGAGAACCATACCTTTTTTTTTTGGCCTTAGCTACCTTTGTTAAAGAGTAAAGATGGTCTTGTTAATGCATAACAAATATTTATCTCATATTTCAATAGTTATAACTCTAACAATAATATTAAATGTATTACTAAATTGGTTAATTGGTCATGTGTTAGCTTAATCAGACAGTTTTAATTTTTAATATTTATATATACATTTTTCTACTATATACACAGTGTATCACTGTTAAAATCATTGCTGCATTTAAGGGCTCATTAACAAATAATTCATCAAACTATTAATTAACAACTTGTGAGATGGTCTTCTAATCACCTGTCACTGTTGATGTTTTGGTAGACCTTATCTTTTTTATAACCAGATTCTAACACTTGCTTTTATTGCATGTGTTTTAATTTGTTCACTGAAGTGTGTTTGAATACTCACATTTTTTGTGCATGTTCTTTTCATTTTCCATCTGGTTGTCATGGCAACAGATTGATTGATGGGTAATCACAAAGATTTATGCATTTACACTGTAGTTTAGTGCATGTTAGTTTTTAAGCCTTTTTATTGTATAGTTGTATGTGTGACCAGTTCTGTTTAGTCTATACTTAAATTATTTGACTGGAAAAAAATCAGTGTTGTCAACTTAGGAACATTGGCATATCAAGTCATATCATACATGTCTGCACTTCTGTTTCACAATATCTTTGAAAAACATTAAATTTTTTGAAAGTGAATAAATGTGTGCTCCCTTCAACACATAGGTAAAAGCATTCTATCACTTGTAAAAAAATAAATTGTTCTTCCGACAAGTGAGCAATTATATTTTCCTTTTTTTCACATTTACCAGTTAAGACACAACACTGGGAATGTCGAATTTTATTAGCTAGCAGAAAGGATTCAAAGATTCAATTATGTGACAATTCAAGGAAAGCTACAGTTGAGCTACAAAGTTGTATCCACATTTAAACACCTTTATGAATAAAATGTTTGTATTCTTTTACTTCACTTTATTTGAAACTGAAAGGATTGAGCCAAAGCACCAGCAAATAATTGATTAAGTTTTGGTGGTACTCTGGTTCACCAATATCTAATTTGAAGGATTCTTTTCCATTGTGAGGTAAGGTAGTTACTTTGCCCCAGCTGAGGGCACAGCTATTCACTGGTATGAGGTCAGCCTAGGTTCTGAGCTTTATTCTAGAGTTTTTACTGACCCTGTAAATCACTATAAAATATATATATATATATATATATATATATATATTTGTTTATATATACACATAAATACACATGAAGTATATATAAACAGGTACTTGATATGCTGCTGTTAATTTTCTTAAGAAACCACATCTTGTACATGCTATACCTTTTTTGTTTCACCTGTTTTTCTCAGATTCAAAATTCTTGAAACTCCACTGAATGTTGGTCAGTTTGTTGCATTTATGTAATTAGGCCTCAGTTCTTTTGTTATAGTTTAAGTTAGTTGTATAAGAAATGTACAGAAAAAAATAAATCCGATATGTATTCTGTAGTTTGGGCCATTGTTAAATCATTTGACCCTGAAATGTATATATTCTTTGATTGAAGGTATATCTGTAGAACTGCACATATTGAAGAAAAATATTAAAGGCACCAGAAAAGTCTCTCAGTGTAGATATTTTAGATTTTATTCTCTTGTCATAAAAGAGTGGACACAGGATTCCAGAACCTCGAAGCTAGATTGATTTCCACAGATAGATTAAATAAGTTTAAAGACTTTATGTAGCATTTAGACTTAGTCATGCCAGAATTTATCCATCTTAATGGTTTAAGATAATTTGTTTTACTATTTTTTACTATTCTAATGGCAGAATTAAATAATTTGTTGCTTGATATTGTGATATTGTTCTTAGTATTATATGCTGAAGCCAACCTGTCAGTCACCATTTTGCTTAGCTGTGTTTATTTAAAACAAGCTGCTTCTCTGCTATAGTATATGCAGCAAATATATAGTGTTCTAAATGTGAATTTATATATTTTTTTTATAACTTTCACATAACTTTATTATTTTGTAGATTGAATAAAATTATCATTTATTTTTTTATAATGTTCCATAATCAACAGATGCAAGATTGAAGATTATGCATACAAGTATAAGGTTTTATAATCACTATGTCACTAAAGAGCTAACAATTTATCATCATATTAATTATGTTCATGCTATATGAGTACATGGTTTCCTAATATTACCTGATTTGTTGTCTCTGACATGATTGTATTAAGGGTAACAGATAAGGTGGCCACCAGGTTGCTAGGGAAGTGCCGACCATATTTAGTGCATCTCAACCTGCGAGGGTGCAGCCACATCACCAAGGCAACCTTCCATACCATCCGAGAGTGTCGCAATCTCCAAGATCTTAATCTGTCGGAATGTTTAGGTCTCACAGTGAGTCTTTAAGTATTGTCAAGTAGCATTTATTAGGAACAGTAAATATTGATTAATTAAGCTATACCAATTATGGTATATACCATTAAGTGCCTAATAGAAGTCACACCCCTATTAGAGGTCACACAGACTTTTTGGTTTCACCAGGGAGATAACCTTTTAAATTTTGTTTCGGGAAAAATACATATAAGTTGCACCCAGAGTTCAGAAAGGCCACAATCACCAATTATCCATGTAGTTTAAGTATCATGGTCCTCCATGGCACATGACTATTATCAAACGACTGTAGTGCTAAAATGGTATATAAACTAATTAAAACAATATACAGATATATTAACCAATTTAAATGCAATGCCTGTATGTAAAAAATACATCAGTATTATAACAAAAGAAAATTTCCTTTGTCTGATAAAATTTACACAGTATCTTGTATATGTATGATGATGAAATGTAAATACATTGTACAAGTGCTGTAAGATTTTGTGTAAGATTGAGTACCTGATAAATGATTAATAAGCACCATGTTTCAATGCCAGGTTAACTAAAATTAAGTGTTTTTATTCAGGACGAGACATTGAAGCTGGTCACAGAAGGATGTAAAATCTTACTCTACTTGAACATTGCTCACACTCATATCACAGATGCCTCCCTCAGAATACTTGGCAAGTAAGTGCCTCTCATACACACATATACAATAACACTTGATCACACACAAAAATTTGGTCTATATGTACATGTGCTGCCTCTTCCATGCTTACATAACAATCTGATATCTAGACTCCAAAGAGCTTTCTATATGCCATTAGTGTATCAATGATAAATACAATGTACGTAAGACTGTGTTGCTTTATTTGTTGACAGTTAGGGGCTGGATTTTTGCATACAGGTTTTTTTTTCAGGTCAAGACATTTCAATTCTCAACATTTTATAATTCAAAACATTTGGCCTTAGAAAATTGATTATTATAGACTTTGCTGAAAAAGAGTCCATTTCTTAATAGTAATATTGTTTTTGTTAAATACTGTTAAAAAATTCTGGAGGAGGTATGATTAGTTAAAGAGCTGTGGGCACTTCCATGTAGAGCCCGACGCCACCATTTTGCACCACTGTCAGCTGAGTTACGATTAAGCTTAGACATCTGAGTTTATCAGGAGGTGCCACCAATATTTCATTTAGCCAAAGTGAGCTGATTTTGTGCATCTCAGTTGGCTTTAGAAAAAAAAATTGGAAAAAATAAATCTTTTACAATTAAAAATGCCTGAAATAAATATTTGTGTTTTGTTTTTTCCTTTGTTTATTGTTTCTGAAAGGAAACGATGTGATTGTTGAAGTATAAAAATGTTGGCTTATAAAACCACCAGGAAAATCTTAACTTGATATTTAATCACAAACTAGTTAAATGTAAAATGGATGCAATATGTCACATGTAATATGGAAAAAGTGGATTCTTTGTAATATTGTCAAATGAAATATAGGCTTTCAGGTCAGTTTAAGCCACCCAACATTTTGCAAGCCGAGTTGAGCCACAAAACTTGGCCTACTACTAAAGTCAGCCGTCTTTTTGTCCAAGCCAGTCGCATTTGTGTGACTAACTTGGCTCCGGGCTCTACTTCTATGGACTCCCTTTACTCTGCAGCAACTTCAGGCACAGGAAAACCTGTGTTTCTGTCACTGCCAGCACCAGAATTTAATTAAAGATTAAAAACAAAATGTATTGCAAGTTTAAAATCATGTCTAAATACAGTCCATGATATCATATTTGCACCTTCCAACCACATCAAGGCCCTGTCTGTTCTAAGCTCAGTAATCTGGTCACCTAACAGAAATCACTATCTAGTCCCACATGGTAGTTTTCATAGCTTAGAGATGACATTCCAGATTCAAACGCTATTTGCTTTTTTACTTTTCAGGAATTGTGCCAACCTGCAGTATCTCAGCTTGGCATTTTGCTACAAATTTACAGACAAGGGTTTACAGTACCTGGCCAATGGTAAAAGCAACAAGAAACTTATGTATGTGGACCTCTCAGGCTGTATACAGGTAAATCTGACATTAATTATCATAGATAGGAGATACCTGGTACACCTGGCATCATCTTAACTACCTGGAATTAGAATGGGTAAAAATGTCTTTATTTAGGCAAATAAATCGTGTGCACCCTTCTTATTCTCTTGAAATCTTTAAATTTTGTGGAATTGAAATCATAGAGTTTTAGACGGTGTGCAAAGTCTTGACAGAATCTTGATTTCATTGTTAGCCCTGATTTTGGACTCAAGTAGTTGTTTGGAATTACTGGGACTCCAGTGTTACTTTCAACCCTAGAGCATTTCTAAAATAACTGTATACAAGTGTCAATGACCATGAAGGATTCTTTTTCACCGCTTCTTGGATGTGATTTAATGGTTTAAAAAGTTATAAAGTGAGATGAATTTTAAGAGGAGAGATTCCTTAAATAGTCATGGAAAAATCCAGGAATTTGATCTTTTGGAAATGTAAGGTCCATGTTAAACATTGCTCTAGATGGCACATTAATTGACTCAGGCACCACATTGATCTTAATGCCGTTCTCAGTGAATACATATCTTATTAATAATAAATACAAACAGAGAATATGGGTGTACAGTAGTCTAGTTGAGTGTGTTTAATAATATACCATGTTGAAGTCTGTTTTAATATCTATACCTCAGCAGCCTTCTCATATGTAAATGAAGGCAAGTTTTGAATGTCAATCTGTATGGCTAAATATTGGATCAGCCATAGAGAATTGATAGATAATTACATAACTGTTCTAAACTAGCATTATTTTCATTGTAAAAAACTGTCTTTATTATAGATCACACCAGAAGGCTTTGAGACACTGTGTTCTGGCTGTAACAACATCCAGTCCTTCATCTTGGAGGAGATGATGTCACTGGATGATAACTGTATTGAGGTAAAGGGCCATATTTCACCATCAGATGGTAGGCCAGATAATTATCATGTGACCTGGAATTTTTGTGATGCTTCATATGTAACAGGTACACCTGTAAAATTAATGTGATGCTGGGCAGATATGACAAGGTATATTTCATAATAAATTGAATATTTGATCTCCAATTTTCCAACAAACTGCTTGTATCATAACTTCTCGGATCAGAATTCAACTCTTTAAATACTGGTGATGCAGTTTTGCAGAAATTGGGATGAAAATTGAAGTAATTACATTTTAAATATAGATCAGCACCAGTTAGTTCAAAGATATGCCACCCAATTGATGATTCTAATAATCTAAAGTTAACAGTATAAGGACATGATTTACTACCTCATGGATACTAACCAGAATTAAAATTCTAATGAAACTCAGAATGATGTTCCCCTTTTCAGGCTGTGACACGACACTGCAAGTGTCTGAGGACATTGTCAGTGCTTGGTTCACCAAACCTGACTGATGACGCCTTCAAAAAGGTGCCGAGTCTGAAGAGACTGCAGAAGCTCAAGCTTGAAAGTATGTACTTACATATGTTATTCACACATGAATAACAGATTTGTAACATCTCCTCAGACCATTTAATTGTTCAGTATTTTTCTTCATGTTCTGAATGTGCTTGAATACATTGTCTATTGGTTAAGACTTACAGTTTTGAAAGTTTACCATTAATATGTGCTTATGATTGGCAGCAGTTACACCACTGTGCACATAACATCAACAGTTTTATTCAAGTAACCTTCTTTATTCAGTGGTCAAGCTGCATTTGTTCTATGACTTCTTTCACTCACCACTGCTTGCTATAGCTAACTTTTCCTATATTAGTTGCTAGGGAGCTTGTACAAGGACAAGAATGTTCAGACCATTGAGAGTTAGGTAAAACAGTTTTCAAACTTAATGCACAATTTAATACCTTACTTTCATTATTCAAAATTATTCTCATTACATTTCATACTAACATTTCAATTTAACATCCTCAGTCCTGACTTACTATCTGATCTCATTTATCTTACCTATTTTAAATACATTATCTTTTCTTTTAATTACCATATTCATTTCATATGTGTAAACTTGTAATTATAAGTTTGGGATATATCTGTGAGGGATTTTTTCCATGCTTTCAGGTAATCCTCGAGTGACAGACTTGATGTTCAAACAGATCGGGAAGTACTGCACAGAGCTGAAGCACCTGTACTTAACAGATTGTGTCAACATCACCGATGCCTCCCTCAAGTGTTTGTCAGCCTGTAAGAATCTGACGGTAGTTAATTTTGCCGACTGTGTCAGGTGAGGAGAACTTCCTGAAACCACTCTTTATGTGGGCTACTGTGAACTTCCTGGTTAATTTTGCACTTGATAACCAAGGTTTCTTGTATCAGTCTGTAATAAATGCCATAAATCTTTAAGTATTGTAAATTAAACAGGGTCATCTTCTCCATAATGTTATATAGACTAAACATATGTGCACAAGTCATTTTTTTCTTCAGATCTGTACAGCAATTCTGCTATGTTATGAAAACAATAGCTCTGTCTGTTACAGAATATATAAAGCACATTTTAACATTTAGGCACATTGTAGTTGGATTTGTTTCTGATAGATATCACAAGGATTGTTAGACTGTAGTATATGTGACAATGGGCCATGTCTATTACAAGGTCTGTTACATTGCAGAATAGCTGGTGTTAAATGGCAATATGTAATCAAGAGCCAAAAATGTATTTACTATGTAATTAAATGGAACCATCATCAGTAATTAAACTGTATTTAAAACTCCTCATCTTATATGGGCTGCTATACCCTACTCTCATAGCCACACTAGTGATCAAAACCCAGTTCATCAACTTATTACATCTTAATTGTGCAGTGATCTTAATATGTCCAACTCCCGTGTCCCCCCATGGGTATCTGACATGATTAACTTATGCTACAATTCTTTTGCAGTATATTTGATTCTGGGTTGTATGTTTTATATTTACAGACTGTCTGATACTGGGGTTAGGCACATTGTGGAGGGAGCATGCGGACCACATATACAAGAACTGAATCTCACAAACTGTGTACGTGTGGGTGACATAGCATTGGTCAGTCTCCATAAAAGGTATGTACCAGTTCAAATAACGTTCATGAAATTTGGTTTAATCTTGTTTTCTGATATCTACAGCCTGCATCAAGAGCAGCACCAGTTGGCTTTCTACTGCTGCCATCTACTGTTTGAGTTTGGATCTACATTTTGAAATGCCAGTTATGAAATCTAGAGATGAAATCAGTGGTTCCTTTTCAGACCACCTCAAATAATGACCATTTTCTTTATATAAATAAGTGAGTGTGTAATTTTACAAGTATGTTCATTACAATGATTAATTACTAATAAAAAGAATACATATGTACACAAAATTAGTTGAGCTGCTGATTTAGTTGAGGAAATTTAAAACTATGTATGTTAGTGACCTGTGACAGGCAGATCATTATCAGTCAGTACAGTACAAAATCCTTTTAACCAGTGGTCTTTCTTTAAGAAATACCATACTCTATTTGTTCTCAGACATGTGAATTCCTACATCTTTCTTGCATATGTGTGTGAGTTTGTGTGTTTATTTAAGGCTGTGGGGCTTACAAATATGGAGTATGATGCACCTTTTCTGACCTACCTCCAGTTGAGGCATATTGTACCAGAAAATTGTTGAGGACAAGCTGGTACACACAATCAGTGAATTTGTGTTTAAGCCAACACATTGGTTTGTCATTGGTTTAACTAGAGGTATACCCATAATTTTGACATGAAAGTGTGACATGGAAGGTTTTAGTGTATATGAAAAATGGCTGTCCCATGAGCGGTTTCAGAAACTGGGAGAGGTAAACCTGTCAGGGTTTAATAAGTACAAATGTATTCCCAGGACAGCATCAAAGCAAGAATTTGAGCTACATGAAGTGAGTGCTAGTGGTTAAAAATTAATCTCAAAAGTTAGAAAGTCCAAAAAAATCCTATTTTCAATTTTTGTGGCCCACATGAGGAAACAGTGATGCACATAATGGATGCACAATTTCCAAATGCGTATAAAAACACACACTTCACAACTAAAAGGTGGTGCCATTTAGCGTTGCACTGGCAGTCTATGTAAAAAATGGAGAAAAGCCATTTTAGTGATCTTTGCATGCCTGAAAGCCATTTACCTCCCATTTTCTTCAATTCGGGGGCTGAAAACAGTGAAAAAAGTATCTCACATCAGGTAGGTCATATCAGGAATTTTTGGTACTCAATAACAGGTGTATCGTAGAGAAGGCAAGTGAATGTGTGTATGTTCTCTGTAGGTGTCACCACTTGGCCTACCTGAGTGTGTTTCTGTGTTCCCTGTCGGTGTCACAACCTGACCTACCTGAGTGTGTTTCTGTGTTCTCTGTAGGTGTTTCAACCTGACCTACCTGAGTGTGTGTTTGTGTTCTCTGTAGGTGTTACAACCTGACCTAGCTGTGTGTTTTTTTTTGTTCTCTGTAGGTGTCACAACCTAAACTACCTGAGTGTGTGTTTGTGTTTTCTGTAAGTGTAACAACCTGACCTACCTAAGTGTGTGTTTCTGTGTTCTCCACAACCTGACCCACCTGAGTGTGTGTTTCTGTGTTCTCTGTCGGTGTAAGAACGTGGCCTACCTGAGTGTGTGTTTCTGTCTTCTCTGTAGGTGTAACAACCTGACCTACCTGAGTGTGTGTTTCTGTGTTCTACACAACCTGACCTACCTGAGTGTGTGTTTCTGTTCTCTGTTGGTGTCACAACCTGACCTACCTGTGTGTTTGTTTGTGTTCTCTGTAGGTGTCACAACCTAACCTACCTGAGTGTGTGTTTGTGTTTTCTGTAGGTGTCACAACCTGACCTACCTGAGTGTGTGTTTGTGTTTTTTTTGTAGGTGTCACAACCTGACCTACCTGAGTGTGTGTTTTTGTGAACACATCAGTGAGGCTGGTATAGAGCTGCTTGGACAAATGCACAGTCTGACGTCTCTTGATATTTCTGGCTGTAACTGCGGTGACCAGGTATTGTACTCAATGCTTACACTCTTACCTTTGTTAAATTGTATTTAAATTATCATTATTTATCTGTAGAGGGTCCAATACATTCATCTGAATCAAACTCCATCCCTGAGTTCATCCAATAAATGGCACTGTAACTTATATGAACATGTGTCATCTTTTGTTGCCCAATCTATTCTAATCCACCATGTCCCAAAATAACTAGTATGTTGGCATTAACAAAAAATAACTTATCTGACATCTGTTAACATCAGCTAATCCCTTTAGCCTTTCATAAAAATAGTCCAGAAAACCCTGATCTGGTGGTACACAGGATGTTTGTTTGTTTTGTTTATAACATGAGATGAGAGGCCTGACAAAATAATACAAACACATTCAACAAAGACATCTAGCACCAATTCAGTTTTGCAATTGGTGTTTTGCAAATAGAGACCTTTCAGCTTCCACACATATGCAACCAACCACCTTTGGTTACATGTTTTATTTTCTGTCTGTCAACATGGTTGCATGTACTGTGTTTTTTCATAGGTAGTAGATAAACAAAGTCATACATATATCACAGAGGTGTTATGAGAGACTTTCTCAGCAGGAATTACATATGGTCCATTTAAGGTGCCCATTCACCTGCCTTTTGAAAAAGAATTTATGTGCTTTCTGACTTCCTCTGTGTTTATTAATGATCTAAGGGTAATTTTGGTTATGAAAAGTTCTTATAAGGCCTTCCTGAAGGATGTGTGGACCTGTTTATCAACAACATGTTTGTAAACATAGCAAAGTCTAAAAACAGGAAAAACATGTAACCTTAGTTGGTAGGTTGCATATATGCGGAGGTAGAAAGGTCACTTGTTGCAAAACGCCATTTGCAAAGCTCTGGCCTATCTGACTTGCTGCCAGTTGCCCTTGTTGAATTTGTTTTATTTTGGCAGGCCCCCACATATTATAAACACGTGATTTAAACAAAACAAGCAGCTTGTGTGTGGTGTTTTTCATGTTTTCCAGCCTATTTTTATAAAAGCTCCAAGGAATTACCTTTAATCTATAAAGGTCAGATAGGTTATAGGGCCCCTTTAATATGTTAATAGAGGAGCAAACAAGTGACCCATGGGTCATGATGCTCAGCTGACTGGGAAGAGATTCACAAAAGGAAATTTTAGCATCAGAATGGTAGTATATACCCATTCAACTGAAGCATCAAACACATGAACCAACAGGCCAAGATTTTGTCTGTATTTATATATCTCAAAAATAGAAAAAAAATGCGTAAACTTTAAAAACTTTAGAATACAGGTAGTCAACAAGCGACTACGTGTATCCACCAAAATCAGAGTGGAATGTGTGAAGTGAGACATGGGTTGAGTGGCAAAGGGAAATAGAGTGAGGTGTGTGGCATATTAGCATGGAAGTCTGCAACCTAAATGTGTATGTAGGTTGTGCCACCTACCACAAATCCAGAAAGCTGTCAAAGTTGTATACATATGCGAAATTTTAGGCAGAAAAGTCAAACCACTACATGTGTATGAGTGATTTTAGCCCACGGCAGAAGAACAGACAGACGCTGTGCAAAAATGGTTGCAGGTGGCGCCACCAGTTTTGCGTATGAGAAAGTGCTATGTGAGATCTACACACATGCAAAATTTTGTCCTGATCGGTCAAGCGGTTCCCGAGATAAGAGCTTTGATGTCTGCAGCGTGAACGTGAATGTAGGTGGCACCACCTGTCAAAAATCAAGAAAGCTTTCCAGGATGTATACGCATGCAAAATTTTAGGTGAATTAGTCAATTCACTGCAGAGATATGAGTGATTTTAACCCAAAGCAGTTGAACAGATGGACACTGTGCAAACATGGTTGCAGGTGGCGCCACCATTTTTTGTGTATGTTATAAAGCTGTCCAAGGGCTACATTTGTATAAAAAAAATTTTTCTGACCGGTCAATGAGTTCCCGAGATATGAGGGTTTATGTGTGGAAACAGACTCACAATTGGATGCTGGGCAGAGCGGAAAGGTCAGAGGTCAACGCAAATTGGTTAGGCACCAGTTCACATGTGACCCTATAATTGGTGTAAGTTTTGGAAAAATCGGTCCAGTAGTCTCAGAGGAAATCTCCGAAACAAACGGCGGAACCCTGTCAAAAACTTAAAGGGGCCCAATCACCTATAAAGCATTTTGAGTTAACACGAAAAATAGTTTCTTCCCTTTAAAATAAATCTGTACCTGCCAAAGCATTGCCTTGAAACCGTTTGCTTACTCCTGTAAAACAGTGTTGAAAACAGTGGACCGGGCGCGATGGCAGGTGTCAACATAAACACAATGCGTGGGGCCGTGTGCAGCGCTGTGCCTCAACACGTGTCAATCAGAAGATGCCCTCACTGACTTGGCCAAAAAATATAATACATGTTCCCCCTGGCCCAAACACCGCGAGTTGCCCCTATTAATCGGAACTCTTGTCACGCAGCCTTCTTATGGTAAACAAACACACGTGGACTGTGTTTACCAACACGCACGGTCATAACAAGGTGTAAAACAGTAGTATGCGAAGAAATGAGACTGTGTGCTGGGATGGTTCTGCTTGGAAATCTTTGTATGAGGCAAAACTGAACTGATAGTGTGAAAGAATAGGCATAATATTGATCCTGATTATGTTCCTTTAATTTTGGTGGATACAAAAATACCAGTCTGCAGAAACTAATAAAAACACTTATTGGTCAATATCCATGCAAAGAATCATGCTGATCTCTGCATTAGTTGTTCAGATACTTCAGCTTTTGTATCAAAGTTTCCTTTATTCTGAGGGATACTTCGGAGTCCCATAGCTTGAAGGATATGGGTAACAGAGACCTAATTTCAAATTTCCACAGGCACTTTTCATGGGCCTCCTTGCATTACAAGAATGAAGATTGTAGGTCAAGTTGTTACAATTTGTGCCAAGTTAACAGATAACAGCATCATTAAAGGTCTAAAAAATAAAGAAAAAAATTTGATAAATTGAATAAAATATAGGTGGCACCACCAGTCTGCAGAAACAGATGAAACACTCCATAATTAATATCCATGCAAAGAATCATGGTGATCTCTGCATTAGTTGTTCAGATACTTCAGCTTTTGTATCAAATTTTTTATTTATTCTGAGGGAAACTTCAGAGTCCTACAGCTTGAAGAATATGGGAAACAGAGACCTAATTTCAGGTTTCCACAGACACTTTTCATGGGCCTCCTTGCATGACAAGAATGAGGATTCTAGGTCCAGTTGTTATGATTTGTACCCTGTTGACAGATAACCATATCTTTAGGAGGTCTCAAAAATAGAGAAAAAAAATCATAAAAATTTGAAAAAAATACAGGTGGCACACCCAGTCTACAGAACCTGATGGAACACCTCATGATCAATATGTATGCAAAAAATCATGAACATCAGTGTTGTAGCTATTGAGATACTGCAGTTTTTGTATCAAATTTTTCATTATTCTGGGGGGTATTTTGGAGCCATACATCTCAAAGGATATGGGTAACAGAGACCTAATTTCAGGTTTCCATTGAGACTTTCATGGGTCTCCTTGTGTGTCAGGAAAGAAGATCCTAGGTCCAGTTGTTATGATTTGTGCCATGTTAACAGATGTTCATATCTTTAAAGGTCTCAAAAATAGAGAAAAATTTGTAAAAAAAAACCTGAACAAATACAGGTGGTGCTACCAGTCTGCAGAAACTGATGAAACACTCAATGATCAATATCCTTGCAAACAAATATGGTGATCTCTGCAATATAGGTTTAGATATTTCAGCTTTTGTATCAAATTTTCCATTTTTCTGAGCTGTACTTTGGAGTGCCAAAGCTCAAAGGATATGGGTAACAGAGACCTAATTTCTGGTTTCCAAGGAGATTTTTCATCAACCTCTCAGAATCCCTAGTTACAAGATTCTAGGTCCAGCGGTTACCATATGTGCCTGGTTAACGGACAGACAGACTGACGGACAGACAGACAGACGCGGGGCAAAGAGTGATCGCTATAGCTCAGATGACTTTCAGTCAGCTGAGCTAAAAATCACATAAATTCTACAGATTAGGCAGATGAATAGCTGGCTTTAAGTCTAAGGGTCCTTTACCTTGTGTAACATTAATTTTGATTCTGTTTTCTAATTAATAGTCTTCATTTGACTATCAGGAATCAAGCTGTAAGTGCTAACTGTGTTGATGGCTTTTTAATTAAATCAGACCTACAATTAGTGGCTCATTACCTCACCATTTATTTAGGCTGTATATTGATATAGATTGTGTATCGGTGTTGATCATCTTTATTGGGGTAGCGTGATACCTATTAAGGATCAGTCTTAAAGTGGTAACTGTGTTAACAGCTTTAATATGCTTCAAAATTTATATTGCAGTTAAGCTCACTTGGGCAACTCTCTATTGGTAACTTCCATATTAGATTTTCTGTCTGTCCATATGTCTGCCGATCCCTCTATCTAACTCTCTTTAAACAGCTCACATTCTCTCAGGAGATGTGAGTTGTCAATTTTACACTTATCATCAGAAATCAGTTTGACGCCAGACAGCCATCTTAAAATTCCATGAACTGATTGCCATGAATTTTTTAGCTCAGCTAACTGTAAGTCAACTGAACAAATTAAGGTGATGGTCCTTCATCAGTCATCCACCCGGTCTCCCAGACATCCATTAACAGGGCACATTTTGAAACCATCAGACCTACGAATATGAAATTAAAGAAACATTTAGATGTTCCTATATCCTCCTACCAAACCCATTACTGTGTCACTGTGACTTTGTCCCTTCAAGAAATTAAGGAAAACTTCCATTTTCCATTAAAATCCTATCTTACACTTCAAGATTGCCTAATATCAAAACCATTGGTATTATTTTGTTCATATCTGGCATAACTATTTCTCTATATGTTTCCTATTTATCCCAGAAATTTTTAGGAGTTATGGGCCTGAACATAATGTATATTGACAAAATATCAGGAATTTATACACACCAATTGTCATAGTAACTGTTGAAGCTAGAGAGCAGTTTTCAAGCATGTAACTTTATTAAATGAACATATAACTGTATGCTACAAATTTTATCAGAATTTTGTATTAAAGTTATTAGAATAAATGTTAAGTCTATAACTTAAATATACATAAAGGATTTAATCTTTCAAAATCTAAAATTCCAAAGGAATGGATCAAAGAGAGTAGCTTTCATTCAAGTTTCAGACACCATGTCAAGTATTCTTTACATCAAGCCAGGCCAGTACAGTGGTGTGCAGTGAGTGATACGGGTATGATGTTACTTGAATAAAGGCAGCTCCCTTGGCTAAGCTTAGCTAGGCTTCCCATGTGAAAGTGTAGGATGCATAAACTAACTGAATGATAAAAGACAGAATGCATCAACTAGATGAATGTTATAATTTTCTATATTTAATTAATTCTTAATCTAGGCTTTTGCTTCAATGTTGTTTTGTTTTGTATGTCAGGGGGTTACAATGACAATTAATAATATGACCACAAAATAATGGATGGCTGTAAAAGTGTGGATATTAATGTTGTGAAGATTTCCTTACTTCAGAAGAGTAAAATCTTTGCATTCTTTTTCAGTATGTGTGAAATTGAATATTAATTTCAGTATTGAATAATAGTAAAGATAATAATTAGGATAATGATATTTTTTCATCCTCATCCAACCAACCATGTGCATAGCTAATTTGAAAAGGTAATTTTTAATCTTATTTACTGAATCTTTTATTTAAGTTAAAAAATTTAGTATGTACTGAAAACTCCAATGTACAAAACTCTTTATATAATGGTGATTCAAGGGATAATAGAGAAGATGCTATGTTTTGGCATTATGATTTTTAAGTGATATTATCTTTAAAAAATAATTTTCTTTTAAATTCAGTTTAAACATATTGTGATTTGAACAATAATAAATGTATGTGTTTGCATAATTTGACATGATATGGGCAAATCAAATGATAAATAATTATGCAACTGTCAATTCTGAATTTACTTATATTTTCAGAATTTTTTTATTGCAAATTTATTAAAATTTTAAATTAAAAATAAATTGAATATAATAAAAACTATTAAAGGGGCCCAATCACCTATAACACATTTTGATTTAACAAAAAAAAATAGCATCTTCTCTTTTAAATAAATTAGTACCTGCCAAAATGTTGCCCTGACACTGTTGGCTTACTCCTGTATACGAGTGTAAAAAACAGTGGACAGGGGGCGATGACAGGTGTCAACATAAACATAGCGCATGAAACTGCGTGCACCGTCTGGGCCAAAACATATGTCAATAAGGATATGCCCTGACTGACTTGGCCCAAAATATGTAAAACATGTTCCCGCGAGTTGAAACATCATGTTATCTGACGCGCATTCGCAAAATCGGACCTCCAGCCACACAGCCTTGCTATTGTAAACAGACAATCGTGAACTGTGTTTACAAACACGCAAAACCAGAACAAGGTGTTAAACAGCTCAAAGGGAGGTACTGAGGTGGTGTGCTGAGGTATTTTTGCCAGGAAACTTTTGTATAAAGCAAATTTGAACTGATAGTGTGAAAGATTAAGTATAATATTGCTCCTGATCATGTCCCTTTAATGCAAAAACAGATATGCTGAAAAAATAGGGTTTGATACCAACTTAAAATTTTTTTTTATTTCAAATTTATTAAATTTGTAAATAAAAAAAAATTGAATATAATAAAACTTTTAATGCAAAAAATAGTATTGCTGAAAAAATAGGATTTGATATCAACTTAAAATCATTATTCTCCTAAAATTGAAATAAAGGGATCAGTCATCTGTAAATATTTCATATGCATCACAGTATCTCAAAACGTTTGCTGTTTTTTTTTTCATGGTAGTTGTGTTAGAGTAATAGTTTTCAATCATATATTTAGTACTTTACTATAACAAATAGGAGGGTCATTTCCTCTTATTCTTTCAAATGCTAATACATATTTAAAAAAAAACAATAGAAATAAGCATATTTTGCATTTGCTAAAATTTTACAAAATTCACCTGAGCACAGTTACCCATGGGTCTCTTATTTACTTAGGATCGGCACTTATGAGAGGTTGTAGGCTATCAAATTTTGGATCAATGAGTAATCCTGGCCTCCGGAAAATAAAAAAATTTGCAAAATTGCAAATTAACTTATTGTCAATGAATGTTCTTAGGAAAAGTTAAACCTTCATGAACCTCTCTATTACTACATAATGTGGTATTTTCTGACAGGGTTGGCCACTGTCAGAGATGCTGCTGCTTTGTGGATTTTAAGGTATGACCTCAGTTTCACGTTTTCGATTTGTAGGGTCTGTCAGCACTGGGTAACAACAGCCGGTTACGAGATGTGACTTTGTCAGAGTGTGCGGCTATCACAGATTTAGGGCTGCAGAAGTTTGCCCAGCAGTGTCATGAGATCCAGAGGCTAGACCTGTCACATTGCCAGGTGAGGGGCACTTAGAGAACACATACCTCCACCTGTGATAAAAAAAAGTAAAGTCAAACCTGCCCTGATGACCACCCCTCTTTTATGACCACCCTGCTAAGAAAACCATGTTTTTGGTCCCTGATTAATGTAAATAATTACAAAAACCTCCTGCTAACATGACCACCCCACTCACAAGACAACTTTAGCTGGTCCTGTAGGTGGTCCTGTCAGCCAGATTTCACTGTATATCCATAAGGCCGAAAAATAAAATTTGTTTCTCAGGCACTTTTTTCAAGAAATCATTGCAGATGGGTAAATTTTTTTACCTGTTTATTTATATGGGTTTTCAATAAAAATTAATATGATCATAGGAAACAATGGTAACAGAATTGTTTTGCTTAACAAGTAACACACATGAGAGGGCAATTGTATTATTTTACTTTCTTGTAAGATATGTTATAATGTCAGGAGCTCAAAATCAATCAATTTCTGTTGAAAATCAAAATATTTTTTTTTTAGTGGGTGGATGGGGTGGGGGGGGGGGGGGGCTGTTAAGCACTGATCCATGCGGTGCCTCAGAAACCAGCTTTCTGCACCAGTGGTTGTCTTTAGCTTACTAACAAACAGACAGAAAGTGATCTGCATCAGCTCCACAATCTTAACAGCCCACCTGTGTATTAAACTTCACAACCCCTGATGCATAACTGTACAGGATGTCTCAAGCACAGATAAACAAACATACACACACAGACAAACATACAGGCAAAGAGTCATTGGCACAAATTCACTTTCTTGGCACTGATATAAAACATGAATATCTAACATGTGTATACTAGTATTTCTGTTCAGTAAGTGTAATATAAAGGTAAGATTACCCCTTTATATATATATATATATATATATATATATATATATATATATATATATATATATATATATATATATATATACACTAATATGTCCAAGATATAACAAATCTATAATATAGTAAAAGTACTTACTGACTATGAGGGGAACCAAACATTTAAGCACATGTATTCAATGATCAGTACACTTAAATTCATATGTTATATAGTTAAGTGTTGCTGAGTAAACTGTTAGAAATTAAACATGCATAGTTAAATTATACTTTAAAGAGTGGTGTGCAGAAGGGGATCCAAGGGGGGCTTCAGGGGGTCCGGACCACCCCTTTTTCATCAGAAGCAACATTTTTTATGGGCTTCGGACAAAATTTTATGGCCTGGACCCCCCCCTTTTCCAGACCTGGGGACCTTTTTTTTAGGGTTTTCATTAGTCCTCCTGGGTTGGACCCCCCCCCCCCCCCTTTTCCTAAATCCTGGAGCCGCTTCTGGTGTGGGCTGTTTTTTCCTGAAGACCATATATAGCTGTCTGCACAGACATCATATATAGAATCAACTCATGCAGTCATCTTGTCATTTATCTTTTTCTTTAGAACATTACTGATGGTGCTATCAAGAATCTGGCATTCTGCTGTAGAATGCTCAACTATCTCAACCTGGCTGGCTGTAAACTGGTGAGTTATATATTTTGCCTTTATTAAATACTACAAAAGTAACAAAATACTCAAAATGACAAACACATGCACACTCATAATTTTCTTTTAAAATAAAAGACATGATAAAAGGACCTAATTTTCAACAAGGAAAATAAACACCTGCTTTACACAGTATTTAAAGCAGATAAATTGAGTTGTCACAAAACGCTTGAGATCAAAGAAATAATCCCTTCGCCAAACCTCTTTGGACCCCAGGTACTCAACTGGCCAAATAATGCACATTCGTGGTATGTGTGTGTGTTGGACACAAGTAAATCTGTTGTTTACACACACAGCAGCACCTTGGGATCAGCTGTGTCATGGCTCATACAAACGCACTTGAAAAAGACGAAATAGCCATTGTAAATAACAATGGATTATAACGAAGCCACTTATCCTGTTGCCACACCAGGTTATGAAAATAGCGTTCAGGTTGAACTCTCATGACTAATATTTCAGATACAAGGTTTACTGGAGGATATGAACAAATAAGATGAAAAAAAAACGCACGTGATGGGTACAGCTGATTTTATGCAACCAGAGAATGTGTCTTTAAAAGGCATGTGTAAACTAACAAAAATACATGTGGTTATTTCAAAGTTTCTTTTAATAAGGAAATTTTATTGACTCAAACTTGGACTGGGGTTCCTGATGACTCAGACTCAAAGAAGATGGACTTGGACTGGAACCTCAAGGAGACAGACATGGACTCAGACTCGCACTCTTACTTGGATGGTGTGGACTCAGCTGCATCATTGATATTATTTATTTCAGTCAGTTGCTGTTAATTAAATTTTTCTAAAGCCCCTGTTACATTAGCACTGTGTCCAACTTACTGGTGACAATTTTTTGCTGCCCGCAGCTCCCCACAGTTGGCACGGACCTGGCAGTAACTCGCCCGTATCTTGTCCGGACTTGCCCGCAGGTGTGCACGGAAGTCCGAATTGCCTGCATGCAAGTTTTGAACATGCTCAAAACTTGATCTGGGTAAGCTGTGGGAGTTTGCCCGCAAAGTCCACGCAGAACACCAGCAGGATGCCCATAGTGGCCGCAAGTCCCAGGCAGTTATCCTGCATGAAGAAAGTAGGTTGGCTGTGGACCTGTGGCAATTTCGCAACAGTACATGTCAGATGTGGGCATGAAACATGCGTTTTGCTGACAAGGAACGGTGTCTGTACTTCTGACCTGCATGTGTTTCCCGTCATTCTGCAGGCATGGAGCGAGATATATGAGGAACATGAAGGCATGTTGAGGGCCAGTTACTGTCTTCCTGCTGGTAATCTGAGGGCTGGCTGCGGGCAAGTTGCTGGCACTCTGCAACTACCTCTGCTGTGTAAATAGTCCCGCTACCGGCACACACAACTCTCACGCCTTGCAGGCAACTCCCCCCGTAACTGGCCTGGAGCTAGCACGCAGTAACCAACAGTGCCCGTATGTGGCCCGGAGCTAACGCGGACCTGTCTGTACACTCTCATGCGCCTGGCCCACATGTCACATGGAGCACAGGCAAGGCCCATGCAAATTCAACGCATCCAACAGGTAAATTCCATGCGAAACCTACCCAAATCTTGGCCTGCCCACAGAATTTTTCTTGCGTGCAACAAAATTCATGCATGCAACAAGCCCGTGTGGCCCATGCAGTGCTAATGTGACGGGGCCTTAACCAATGAAACATCATCCTACAGGACTCATGTGGCACTTGTAAATTATTATCAAATATTTAACATTTTTTTTCCCATTCGATTATCAGATTTCATTGACATGTTTATACAGGGGCATTTGAAAGTGACTGTACAATTAGACCAAGGTGACAGGTGTATCTTATGAGTCTCCTAATTTTATTAGATTTAGGTGCATTCTTGGTTTATTTTGTGATTATCTGAATTCTACATTACCACAAGTACTTTTCTCAAATTTTATAGATTCCATTACAAGGCAAAGTGCACATTTCTCACATATCATCTTGGTAGGGGATTAGCTCCTGGGGACCATTTCTGGTTCAGATTTCTTTCTTACATCATCTTTTATCTGGTTCAAGGCTTTTGTAGGAATTAAGTTTTATAATCTTAGAGTTTTTGGAGCTACTGAAGGAGAAAAAGAGCTCCCTTTTGTGAGATTTGACATTTATCTTGATTATGATTATAGATGACAACTCTAGTCATTTCAAGGTTCAGTCACCTTGTGAAAGTTATATGCTTGTCAGACTGCAGCGCCTACTGTGCTGATTTATAATAAATCTAAATTACTCCTTTTATTAGTTTAGATAGCACCAGTTTGTAGCAATGATGTAACAGCAACTTCAGTTTCAGTCCCTTTTCTGATAAATCTGAGGAAAACTTTTTAAAAATAATCAGGTATTTTACAGGTAAATGGAATTAGTGAACTGATTTCTGCATGAAGGTCATTCCATGACCCATTTAAACGGTTTGCATATTATCTTCCTCTCACAAGAGTTATAAATGTCATATTCCATTTTTATTGCCCTCAATAAATGAATAACAAGATTTCAACAATACTCCTTGTATTGAATTTCTGAGGCCTGGCTTAACCCAGACTGACCATCAAAATTATGTCAACTTGTCTGACCTGTATGGAAAGAAAATACAGCACAGGTGGTAACTCTGTCACCTAATGGAGAGTATGAAAGAAAGTACTGATAGTTCTTGTCTTGTATTTGAACATTTGCAGTAATAAAAGATTTATGTGTCTTTTGATGTTGTTTGATTATGTCTTTAGATTTTTTAATTGCCTGAAATAAATTAATAATAATAGTAATAATAATAATAAAGATAATAATAATAATGATAATAATAATGATAATAATAATGATAAAAGTAATAATAATGACATTACTATAATAATAATAATAATAATAAATATAATAATAATGATTAAAGTATAATTATAATAATAATAATTATAATAATGACAATACTATGATAATAATAAAAGTTATAATAATAATAATAATCATCATCATCATCATCATCATCATTAACAGCATATCAAAAGTGCCCTATTCATATTCTTAAAACATGCTCTAAGAAACTGTACAATACATAAAATGTACCTACTAAGAAAAAACTACCACAAAAAGATATACAATCAATAAAAATATGCTTTTTAAAAGGATAAGGGTTTAAAATTTTCTTACAAGCATAAAAGGAGAGGTCAGGTCTAATTTGACTAGGAAGTTTATGTCACAATATGGGAGCTGAAGTTCAAAAGGCTCTATTTCTGTATGTAATAATGGTAGTAATGGTAGTCCTTGGATTTTGGTGCTTTTAACTGCATGCAAGAGGCTTGATCATAGAGCTGGTGCTGGTATGTACAGCTCAACTGGTTCACCAATATACATTGGAACATGTGCATGTAGCAATAAAAGTGTATAATATCAGTCTAGTAATGATAGGGTTGAACCTGGAACAAATTGCAACAGAAATGATTTTGTTGTATGATGTTGTATGGTCTGATATATCGTAAGCCCAGCTTGCAACTTTCTGACACTGAGCCAAGTCATTCTCAAAATATTTCCAACCTCTTGGTCAACAGGGCAAGTGTTATTGTCAAGCCCTGCCCTAATCAATATACATAAAATTGTTATTATTAGTAAATAGACATCTTAGCCAGATTCAGTAGATAGGTGATGCAGAGATCTTTCAAAAGAGTGGTCACTCATAGGGGTAAAAACAAAGCTTAATATGACAATATGCAGACAAGTAAGGTAAAACTTGATAGTTAATTAGCAAATTAAAATCATCAAATTTTAATGACTTTCCCCAGTGGGACTTTTGATATGTTAATTATTCTTCTGAATTTTCTAGTGCTCATTAGCTGTGACAACCTGACTCAGTAGGCAATGATAATTGGGCTGGTAATTAAGTCAACTTGAGTCATGTAACAAGCAATATCAAGGAATGCATCGCAGTAGTCTTCCATCATGTGGCATTCATATTGTGGTAAACAGCCCATAATCTTAACATTATGCTAAAAATGATGAATAAAGACAAGAGAATACATGTGAACTCACAACCCAAACTGAAACCCCATCTCTATGGTAACAAGTCATTTCCTGTATCTTTTACAAGTTGGCTGCGTCTAGTTACCCATATGAGCAATGCCTGTATTCGTGTGGTCAGAAATACAACAAACATGTGGAGGGGTTTACCAATATGCTGAGTTAAAACATAACTTTTCTCGCTCATGTTTGGTGTTGTTTGAAAGTAAACTTAAATGCTAACGATAAGTCTGGTTTATGTCAATTGACAGTGTACCTGTAGGCCATGAGGCATAAAAAAAGGATGAAAATATTTGCATCCTCATGGGGCTTTATAATGTGTTCATCAGACCTAGATGTTAAGGCACTCTGGGAGCCAGGTATCTGGTCGTAATGGCAGAGGGCCAATATGGTGCTAGGTCATCATACAACAAAAATCATTTCTGTTGCAATTTGTTCCAGGTTCAGCTTAAAAACCAAGTAAAATGACTAGACTATATTGCATTCTATATTCCATGTGTACCCAATGAAGTTCAATGAGGACAAGTGTATATATGTGGTCTCACTATGGTTCTAATAAGGCCTGGTTAGCAGTTCAGTTGGTCAAGCTGACAGACATGCTCAAGCTAAACGATAATTGAGAATTTAAGGATAAATTGGATATCAAAGAGTTGACAGCTTTTTTGGAACCTAGTGCCTGTCTGTCTCTGTAGGATATAGTGTATTTAATTCATCATAGAATGATGGAGATGACTAGAGTGCAGGAATATAAGTAAGAGTTCCAGATAGACCATCTTTAGGAACCATCAGGCATGTTTCATGGATTTTTTGCAGGAGGGGGGTCAATGGGTGTCATTGTGTGATTATTCCGAGCAGTTTACCTGTCATGGTTTAAAATTGGTCTAAAAAAAGGTTGGTGGTTATGAACATGGGAGGGGGGGAATAAAAAAAATTTCAGATTGACTGTTCGCCGTAACAATATAAGTTAGAACTCAAACCTGAATAATATAGCCAAGATACAACAAGAGAAAAAATACCCACAAATTAGACAGTATTCCCGTTGTGATAAAATGAACAGATTAAGATTCTCAGCAATGAACAGTACATGAACAGCATCATTGTGTTATTTATTTATCAATTATTTTAAAAATCTATGTGTTCTAAGTAACCAGCTTCACTTTTTAATGTAAGCTGATCTTTGTATGAACATCTGCAGAATTCCATTGCTGTTTCCTACCCTATGACAGGGTAGTAACAAATGCTTCCTCTCATTTTATATCTGGGTTCTTAACCAGGCCCAGTGACTTCTACACCTGTGGGCCCTGGGTCGGAAATCATCCCCATTGAAAGGCACATCCCTTTGTGAGTGAAACACGGCCATTGGGCATGGCCTTCCCATTAAGTCTGAAGATCTCTCTCCCTGGTTGTGTGCCAACCGTAAAAAATCTCACGGCCTCTGCTGAGATTTGAACTTGGGTTCTCCCAGCTTCGAGTCCTATGCCCCATGACCACAAAAGCTGGTTCATCATCATGTTACTTAACCTTGTAGTAAAGGCATCTGTGCATGGAAGAAATATAGGTCCTGTCTGAAACCCAACCAACACAATCAAGCCAAACTATGTTGAAGTGTTTCCTTTTATACCAAAATACTCTCAGAGCCTCTGAGTTTCACTATATCTATATATGATGTTGCAGCAGTGCCTCAGAGTTTCACTCTGTGTATCCAACAGAGCATGAAGAAGAGCTATGACCTTTTGAAGTACTAGCTGAGCTTCCATGGTTCCATTTGTCAGAATATGTTTAGCTCTCATTATTTTATAAAATGTATGCATATATAATGCTGAAAATCATCTTCATAAGGATTAAGATTTGATCCCAAAAATTATGGAAAATATTTAAAAAATATAAAAAATAGTCTTTCTTAAAAATGGGAAGAAATTTTTAAAAAGATTATAGTGTGGCAGTCAGTGTTGGAGGTCTCATGACCTTTCCTATGAGAGTGGCCTTGACCTTATTTTTTGCCATATATGGTGCAAAATCACACAAAATCATAAATATCTCAATAAGGGAAGCCTGGATGGTCCAAAAATCATATTGACTGAATAGACTGAATAGATCTTGGATAGCTTTGTCTTTTGTGGAAGACAGGTGTTGCCACCTTCTGTCTTTTTCTTGTTTTCATGCCTTTTAATACCCCACCTTTGCCACTTGACAGTACTGTGGGCATTAAAAGTATAAAAGTTATGGACAGATTGGGCTGAAATTGTGCAAGAATTTGGATACCTCCATCTTGTTTTAAAGACTGGTGGTGCTATCTGCAATCATTATGCCATGACGCCCATCTGTACATGTGCTTTTGGTGAAAATTGCTTATAACTCCAGACTGGTTCAAGGTATTTGTCTGAAATTTGGCATGTCCATCCATCTTTGAAAGTTTTCTCGTAAACCAGACAGGTGGAGCCACCTACCTTCCTGTTTTTGTAGGATAAATTAATGCCCTTTTCTGAGGAGTGATATGCCCTATTGGCCTGAAATTGTGCAAATTCATAGATCTTGGACTCCTCCATCTTGTACACAAGACTAGTGGCACCATCTGCAATCATTTTGCCATTGTGTCCATCTGTTCATGTGCTTCCAGAGAAAATTGCTTTTATCTCAAGAGTGGTTCAAGGTATTTGTCTAAAATTTCGCATGTCCATTCATTGTGACAAATTTTCCCGTAGACCAGACAGGTGGCGCCACCTACCTTCCCTTTTTTGTAGAATAAATTAATGCCCTTTTCTCAGGAGTGATTTGGCCTATTGGCCTAAAACTGTGCATATCCATAGATCTTGGACTCCTCTTTCTTGTACACAAGACTAGTGGCACCATCTGCAAACGATTTGCCATGGTGTCCATCTGTACATGTGCTTTCAGTGAAAATTGCTCAGATCTCCATAGTGGTTCAAGGTATTGGCCTTAAATTTGGCACGTATATTCATCTTGGAGAGTTTTCTCGTCAACCAGACAGGTGCCACCTACCTTACCATTTTTATAGTATAAATTTATCCCCTTTTCATAAGAGTGATTCTCTGTATTGGCCCGCATATTTGGTGAAAAATATTGTTCCTCAAGTTGAAAGATGTTCCATAGTCGCTTGCCAAGTGTCAGTATAGATGCTGCTGAAAGGGGGGGGGGGGATTGATTGTCTGGTGATACTGTGGCACCTGTGGTGCCAAGAAATATCTAGTTCATTTGTGGTTCAATGTATATGATGACCTCGCCAGGTATAGACTCTGGATGGTAGATAAAATGAACTTGATCTGCAAAATGTGTGCTTGAAATTCCTCAGTTTTCCTTGTAAATTAGACGAGTTCTTGTGAAATAAATGTGACAATGCTCTGGTGTGTTTGAAATATTTTTCTTTACATTTTTAAATCAGAAAAATTTCCTTATAATTGGTTAAAATATATCTTCAGTTCATTTCATAATCATCTTCCCTCCAAGGGTGCAAAATATTACCTGGTCATGAAGATGCATGCTTTTTCAAATTGTATGTTTTTATTTATATTTTATAATACTGTTAAAGTATAGCTTAGCATGAACTTTTAATTCAGATGTTGCCATAACAACAAGTCTTTATATCCATCACACTTCACCCTGTTTGCCTGTGAGCAGGGAACCAGTCAAAAATATGTGCAGCATTAAAATTTAATACAAGTTTGTTTTCTGAAGAATAACTTCATGGATTACCCTTAAATTTCATATGAAAACTGACTGTGAATAAATGTAATGTAAGTCTAGTGCCTCCATCTACAGTTTTATTATTTTGAAGTTCATTGGTTTGCTCCTCACGCAGCAGTTGTACACCACAGTCATCCTGGATCTCCTTTTGTGTAACTGCTGCTTTGTATAGCAAGATTTCCCGGGTTTGAACACCAGGGTGTGCACAGCTAGAGCAATGAATTGTAATCAGACCAATGAAAGTGTGGTATCTCATTGTGCATCCAGCTCCACTTTTTAAATATGCGACACTCACTCTCATTGGTGATTACACCAGAACACGTACCCACTTTGGTTGGTCTGTTTCTTGGCCCTCTGCCAGAAAAGGTGTTATCAGACCAATGATGCATAAGGATGCACAATGGGATACCACACTCTTATTAGTCTGATTGCAGTTCTTTGCTCTGAGCGCACACTGGTGTTAGAATCCTGAAAATCTTGCTATACAAAAACAGCCATTACACAAAAGGGGATCTGGGAACACTGCAGTGTATAACCGATTTGTGAGGAATATATTTCATCAGTAATTATGAAATGTACAAGTGACAGTCATATCAGAATTATAGCTCAATATCATATATTTGATGATATAAATCAGGGTTGATAGCGATCAGGGAAAAATTAGGGAAAAAATATATTTTCAAGGTCAGGGAAAAGTCAGAGAATTTCATAAAAGTCAGGGAACTTTGATATTTTGGGGGAGTCAGGAAAAAGTCAGGGAATTTTTAATGGCTATGGCAATCACAGTTAGCTATCAGGTTGAAAGAGTTTGGGATCTGTTATAAGAATGTAGTGTGTTTGCAGATTGTGTCCTTTCACTTTTGTTTAAAAATTTAAGATTGATGATGCAGAGTTTGGATTCACAACATATACCACTAACAATTAATGATGGACCAATTCTGTTTCTTGTGTTCAATACATTTTTACAATAAAGTTTTGTGTTGCGTTAGCTGTAAAATGAAGTTTTTGAGACCAAATTCAAAATTTGCATGATGATTTATCCTTGAAAACCAGCTGAAATTAAGGGAATAGTCAGGGAAAAGTCAGGCTGGCAACCTTGTCAATGAAATGATGGGCTTCAGTCAGATGTCTATCCCTTGTCATCAGTCTAAGTTTGATGATAATCTGGACAGTCATTTGTGAAAACAAATCATGAACAAGGGTGAAATTTCTAATTTCTCATAAATCTATATACAAGTTTGCATAAGATTTGCCATGCCACAATTAATCATTTGATTTTTTTTTAAAGTTAAGCCAGCAGATTGTTTATATTGAATCAGGAATATAGAATGCTGTGCCACATCCATACCTATATCTGTGTCACTAAGCAGTTTTTTTTTATACAAACATTATAAATTTCTTAGAATAGTGTCTCACATGATGATGATTTATAAATAAATTTACATATTTCATACCTCTCTCATTAAAATCAGTCTATACTGCAAATGTCATCTTTTTGTTCCCTTTTTATCACATTTATGTAATATTTATCTCAGCAGGCTTCTCAATTGATTTCAGCAGAAAAAAAAAGCATAAATTTGAAATTACCCTGAGAGACATCATTTTTAGCTCAGCTGACTATAAGTCATCTGAGCTATAGTCGTGGTCCATTGTCCGTCATCTGTCCGTCTGTCCATCCGTAGATGTGGCACGTTTTGAAACTGTAAGACCTAGGAATCCAAAATTTGGCATAATGTTAGATGTCCCCAAGATCTCCTACCAAGCCTAAAACTCGGTCTTTGTGACTTTGTTCCTTAGAGAAATTAAGGAAAAACCTCAATTTTTAATTAAAAACCTATTTTCACACTTCAGGACTGCCTAATATCAAAACCACTCATCTGTTTTTCCTCATATTTACCATAAATAATCCTCTACATAGTTCCTATGTACATTCCAGAAATTAGGTCTGTATTGTATAATTTAAAAAAGTTAAGGGCCCAAACAATGCATTTTGTAAATAATCAGGAAAGAAATTTGATCACTTAACACAAAACTTGTTAAAGCTAAGCACTTTTTTCCAGTATTATAACTTGTATTTATCAGAATTAAATTGTATACCCAAAATTAGAACAAAATCTTTTAAATTTTTTAAAGTATTAGCAAAAATAAAAGTTTGGTACCTTAAATTTTGCCCATGTGACCATGGCACTTTTTTTCCTGTAACTGCTGTGGATTTAATTTTCAAAGCATGTTTTTATTAGCATTTCAACTGTTAACATCAAAAATTTCAAACCAGTTGATCAAAAACTGTTATATTGTTTTAAATATTTAATAATTATGAATAAACTTTTTTTTTCATGTAATCACTGATTAATTAAATTTCATATCCTGTACGTATATGCAAGGGTATTGTAACTCCCACCATCCCCTTCCCCAACCCAACTAAGTCCTTGCTCCTTGGCACTGTGAACAATAGTTCTATTGCTATAGCATAAAATTTAATAATATGAAGAAAATATATACAGAGAGACAGAGGCGTTGTAACTCCCATCATAACCCCCCCCCCCCCCCCATCAAGTCCTTCCGCCTGTGGAGTGGGGACTTTATAGCAACTGTATACATATCATTAAATAGAAAAAAAAAGTTTATTAAAAAAATTGGATCTCATTAGACAAATGTGTAAAATGTTGAACTGTCAACAGCCTGTCAGAAAGGTATCCAATGGAAACGCTTGGTCAGATCTTAAAATATTATTTGCAACAATTTCTTCAATCATATCAACTAACCATGGCCTAGATTACCTCTTTCTCTCAGACTTTATCTACATTTCATAATATTTTAGATTTTAACCTTCCAGGTGTTTAAGTACTGTTGAATGCTCCATCCCTCTCTCTCTATCTCCTTTTCTCTCTACATCCAGCCCTCCTTGCTGCCCACACTGTTTCCTTCTCCGAACCTCATCCCAATGTCAGCCTCAGTAAACATGAACAAGATGAATCAGATATATTCATATTTTTATATATTGTATAACTATTTGTTACCTATGTACATGCCAGAAATTATGTCAATATTGTGTAATATGTAGACGTGGTGGGCATCAGTATAATGTACCTTGTCAAGACCTATGAGATATGTCATACAGTCACAATTCATAAATCCCCTCTTCAGCATAGTTAATCATAACATTAAATCTGTCAAATTGAAATCTTACGGACTTCCATACACTATACATCCTTCAACAAATAGCCTTATCATCATTCTACCACTTCTTAGTGTACTGTCATTGCATTCATATTTGCTCAAATATATCCCTATTTTCAACAGCTCCCAAATAAATAAAAAATAAACCACTATATTAACTCCATATTAATCCATCAGTCAGGTTATTTCATACATCATTTACTCACATATTACATTATATTCCTTTATAATAGCCTAACATGTCCATGATATTCATAAGGTTTGTCAACTAAATATAGTATCACAATGGTGATACATTTATAGTCCAATCACAATCAGCTGAGCACCGTGACCCATGGGTCCCTTGTTTATTTATATATATATATATAAACCTATTTCCCAATAAAGTCTTTTTTCAAGATTCATAGCTTTGACAATTCACAGTCTATTTATTCAACACCTGGTAGACCCCACACATGGATGTTTGGGAAAATTTAGTGTTAATTATACCAGAAACCACTATTATTCTGTCAGCAATTTATGTTGTTTCTTTTGTTGTTCAAGAAGTCTTTCTATTGCAACTTTCCTTAGCCAATGCCACCCACGCAGTTTTCATATAATAGCCATGCTGTTGTAATGCTCATATATATAAAACACAAATACAAGTGTACTTGTACTATGTAATATTCATATGCAATTCTACATGTTATTTTAAGTAATGTCTTTATCTAGTTATGTCATATTCCTCTAATAATAACTACACTAATTATATAATGTCATTTGAGCTGTGAAAAGTAACAGCTACAATCAACTGCCATTCTTTCAGCCAATGCGCTGTTTGATGCACCTTAAACCATTTGATAGGACATAATTATCAACAAATGTTGTTTGATAACACCTGTGTTTTCTCAACTGTCTGACTAATTGAAACCTGCGTTACAGCAGTCTAATTTTTTCATTAACGTCATTAGACCTTGTAACAGATACATTTGTTGCATTAATTCTAAGGTCATAATGTTGATATAATGAGTGGGAGAATTACAATTATAATGTTTCTTTAAATTCACTGACGTAAGCAACCACTGTGATTATTTTAACTTTCACTTTGTGACAGAAAAAAAAACCAAACTCCCACACAAATGACCTTGGTTTGTTTATGAGGGTTTGATAGGTAAATTGGAACATGCATGCAAAAATAATAAATATATAATCTGTACACAGTTATATCTAGTTTCAGTAATAAATAAAGGTCTTAATATTCTCTAAGTATCACTTCAGTATAATTTCCTAGAAAATTCTGGTATTTCTGCTTAAAGTCTAGTGAAAGCTGTTTTAGTGAAAATATATAAGTTATGATGGTATATGGAGGTTAATTTATATATCACACCAAAACACTCAAGCAGTAGTTAAAGCTGAGCTGACTTACTGAGCAATAGTGATGGGTCTTTGTTGCTTTTGAACATCTCTATATAATGTTCCTGACAAGTTGCACAACTGCCCTTGCTTATGTTTTTTTTTTTTTTTGCGCATTTAATGGTTATATTAAGACTGACAAATATCATTCATATCAGAGTAATATGTTTTTCATTTCACCAAAAATTTGAAGAAAAAAAAATTACCTTTACTCAGACATGTATCCTCTAATCGTACAGAGTTAAAACTAAATTATTTGGCTAAAGATTCATATAAAATGTTACTAGCAGTCGTGAAATATCACCACAATTAGCCACTGTTAAAAAAATTCATAAAAAAATCATCATTTGTTTAATTCATGGATTAGCCTTGCAATTTGTGCTCTTTTTGTTAATATTGGATAGCTTTATGCCACTTTTTATACGTTTTGGTAAGTTACATGGTTGTTTTGAGACTGTCATATTGGAATTATTTTAGAATATTGGCTCATCATTGATATATTTTCATTTGGACTATCAGCTAAAGTGATTTGCCTCAATCAGAAATATATATATCAGTAAACCTGCAAAGTTTGTTCAGAAATGACCAGTTCCTAAAAAAATGTGACTGTTACAAATCATGCTTGTCAGCTGAGTATCTTGTCAGCTGAGCATCATCACCTATGGGTCCCTTGTTTTTCTATCAAATATGGTGTATGCTATTGTTTTACCATATGGTAGCTGGATAATTAGATGATGGTAAGGTGGTAGATATGTCGGGCTGAAGAATCCATTGCACAAGAATATACATCAGCAAATGGTAAATTTAATAGGGTTAACTGGCATTGTAGTTTTTTTAGACCTTTTGTGTTTGGATAAACATGTTAAACCACTTAAGTCACCTAAATTTAAAAAAAAAATAATGCTGAGAATTAGCTGAACTGGTGACTCAGCTGCAGGCTTCAAATGCTTGCAAACATAAATGAAAACAGATCTATGTAGTCATGAAAAAGGAGCATTGTCTAAACATTTTAACCTTTTTTCCAGTTACAAAAGAGGAATTTCAATTAGCCTTATTCTCTGCATGTAGCTTTGGGTTATAAATATGATTTCACTTATATAGACCACTTGTATGGCTGTTTACTATATATGGTGATGTTGACAGGATGAAGAGTAACTTGTGATTTTTTCTTATTATTACAGCTGACAGATCTCAGTATACAGTATTTATCAGGTGTCTGTCACTATCTGACTCACCTGGATATGTCTGGATGTCTTCATATTTCGTAAGTTTATACAAATGTATCCTAACCTTATTGGAATTAATATTCAGGATGTATGATATGGTCTTGGGTTTATATGCAATATTTGTTATATAATTTAACTGATTGTTATAAAGGCTGGATAAAATGCATTACACTGTCTTTATTTACATTTAAACAGAGGATTAAAAATGCTTTCACTACTGTATTTTCCTAAAAATAAATATACCTAGGTTATGGTATATATACTATACTGAACTGTAGAAGGCATACTATATGTTATAATGTGTAATTCTTTTTGTTAGATTATTTTAATCCTCATTAAACAGATTAAACAGTGTTACCAATATGCCAAAGAACTATTACACACACCAAAAAAAGAAAAATTAAAACAGAAAATGCATTATCTCCATGATTTTTACCAATAATTATTGTACTTTGAAGCACAATGTTAACATGCCATATTCAGTTTGTACATTCAAGTTTGAAGTTCCATTGTATGAAGTCATTTGTAATCAAACTGTAATGTCATATTATGTCACAACTTATATATTTAATTTTATATAGAAACAGTTATTATAGTATTTTCACCACAGTTATATAAATGATGTTTCTTTATTATATTTGTCATTGACATATGATGACGAAAGAAAGGGTATGTTGTTTATTCCCAAAATGATCACTTAATTTGGCCTGCTTTTGAACAAGACCGGTGTCAATTTAAGGTTGGCAACTCTTTTATGAAAATATATTTTTTTTAAACCGACCTCTATTTAAGGCAGGCGACCATTTAAAGCCCAGCATCTGATGAAGGATATATGGTACACTGATTATTAAATGAACCGGATATTAGGGTTTTCATGTTGTTACAGTGACAAGGGCATTAAGTATCTAAGAAAAGGCTGTAAGAGACTGCGGGTGCTGGTCATATTATACTGCAGAGCTATCTCAAAGTAAGTACAGCAGAGTTGCTTGTTTATATTATACTGCAGAGCTATCTCAAAGTATGTACAGCAGAGTTGCTTGTTTATATTATACTGCAGAGCTATCTCAAAGTAAGCACAGGAGAGTAGCTTGTTTATATTATACTGCAGAGCTATCTCAAAGTAAGTACAGCAGTGTTGCTTGTTTATATTATACTGCAGAGCTATCTCAAAGTATGTACAGCAGAGTTGCTTGTTTATATTATACTGTAGAGCTATCTCAAAGTAAGCACAGGAGAGTAGCTTGTTTATATTATACTGCAGAGCTATCTCAAAGTAAGTACAGCAGTGTTGCTTGTTTATAATATACTGCAGAGCTATCTCAAAGTATGTACAGCAGAGTTGCTTGTTTATATTATACTGCAGAGCTATCATAAAGTAAGTATACCAACGGCTAACTCACCTTCTATTGCTAAATATAGAACATGTACTCTAAACTTAAAAATTATTGAAAAAAATGTAGTTTAAATCAAACAGTTCTTGCAACTTAAAGAATAATAACTGTCATTATCTTGGTATATTCAAGTATACTATTCAAAACTATTGGTTTAAAAAAATTAGATAATAACTCAGTATCTTAGCATATTCAAGTATACTATTATAAACTACTGGTTTCATCAAAATTAGATTGTTTAAAATTAGTGGAAGTGGGATTGTGGGTACAAGTTTGTTAGGGGGTAAGGTAGTAACTATAGGCTTCTTTATACATGATATTGTTTAGCGACCTGAAAAAGAATCTCGAATGTTTTAATTTGCTTTTCCTGCTCTTCCATTTGTAGGCACACAGCACATAAAATGATGAGACATATCCGTGATGTCCAGTACAGTAACGACGACGTGCCTTCATACTTCAACTACTAGATGTCGCACCATGCGTACCTGACATTCTGAAACTCTCCATCCCACATGGTCTGGCCATCTGTGGTAGAAAATGCTTCATCTCTTGTGATCTCACATTGTTGCAAACAACTGTCCTTACTGCACAAAGAGTGTAGTACGCTCGGTCTGTCTGATGGCAGCACAGGTCATGTGTGCAAGTCCAAATGTGTTGCTCCTGATGCATAGGGGGAGCATACTTGTATTATATGATCTGAAATTTTACCTTCCAATTCAATAAGTCATTATTTATGACAATACTAAAATGAGATACTTAATTCTTTTATTATAGGATGAACTGTGGAAAACAAGTCCAATGCAATTCCCTTTTCAGTAAACTTCCCAAATGGTTTTTGCAGGTTGTATGGCTGCATCGTTTCCATTTAAAATTATATGATTTATGGGACCAAAAACTGATATGAATTATTATTTTCATATAACATGTTTTTGCAGTAATAATTAATTAATGTTCGTTCTATGGTATCCTTAACTGCTATACTTTTTTTCATAAGAGAGCTACCAAGAAACGGATTAAGATGCCATATTGTTACTTGGTCATCATCACAGAATGCGACTATCTTTCATTCATTAAACCAGTGGAGACCTGGCAGCTTAACCTTTCATAAATTAATATTTTTTTGTCTTGGTCTTCTTGTAAGGCAGCATTTACTTGTTCAGATGATAAGCTTCCTAATTAATCAATTGTCATTTTGAACCATTATTTCCTATGCTTTCAGGAGAACAAGGACTTAGATTAGGGAGGCCATCAAAGCAGACAAGATGGTCCCCGTTTTACACTGTACAACTTGATATACTAATGCTGTATTCTTTCCATACCCAGCAATAGCTGAAAGCCAAATTGTTTATCATGAGTTATGGATTTTAGCAAGTTCTTTCATCACTGTAGTAATGTTTATATTTATGTTGAAAAGTTATTTTATACCTCTAGCTATGACGAAAGATTACCGTCAGTATTCTAGACCATATATCTCGACTTTGTGCCAAATATAATTAAACAATTCATGCATATAACGTCGGTTTTACCTATTCTGTGTGTTTTTATGTGTGTGAGCAATTTCCTTGTTTCCAATATGATTGCATGCATGTAGTAATTAACAAAATAGTGTGGTATAATGTAAATCTTAAAGGGCAAATTATAAAAAAACAACATCATTAGTCCACATAAACTGGAGAGGGAAAGTGAGATTATCATAAAATTGAAGACGAAAAAATTTTCACCAGATGATCCGGAAAGAACTTTTGTATTGGAAATTATCTTGTCTTTTATTATAATGCCTCACCATACTGTGTAATTTGGTCTCTATCTTATGTTACACAATTAATACGAAACATTTGTGACAATAGTTACAGCCTTAGCCAATAATTTTAGTCCTTAGCCTTAGGTTTATGCATGCCTCATATAAAACAAACGGTAAATGTACGTTGCTGGCAGTATGATGTACCATACGTAAGATGAGAGTGTCAGATTCTGTGTATTTTCTTATTGGTCATCTGGGCCTGTTCGCCCTTGGAGCTTTAAATCTGTGATTTGCCTGTTAGAACCCTGTCGTGTGCACGACAAACAGGTACATTAAGCTCACTGGAATTTGTTTTGCACACTTTTGGTATTGTACAAAACATATGCCAACATTGTGCCCATGCAGAACCAAAAAAAAAATAAAAAACCGAACAGATTTTTGGCGGATGGACCATTGACGATTAAGTGAAATATATTGAAAATATTGAATAATTGAAATCTACCAAAGATGCAGTCCTAGACCATTGTAAACTTTGGTTATTATTTTGGATTCTGTGTTGTATTATTGTCATAATAATTATTACGGTTAACCTGAGAAGGCTGGCCCCTCGATTCATAAAGTTACCTGTCGATGGACCATGTACCAAGGTGTCCCTCGCCACCCCCTGCGGCGTGCTGGTAACAGTTTTATTAGGCCTTCAGGTGGGCCAATCTTGTAAGACGGACAAGGGGAGGCCAACTTGTAGAATAAATGGTCTCGCAAGAAGGAAGTGGATATATAGAGGAGAGCCGGCTAGAGCGTCCTCCAGGCGTGAGGGCTCCTGGAACATATTGGCGGTTTAAGTAGGGTACAATTACGCGGTGGATGGTTTGGAGAGGATATTGACATGCCATGAGGCACCGCGAGACCAATACCCCAGCGGAGGCTCATTTCCAGACCCCCGCATAGCGAATTATTGCTGACTGTGCCATCGGGGACGACTTTTACTGCCCGTCAGAATCAAGGAAGCAAAACTGTTTTGTTTACATCATCAAATAGTCGCTTTTCCTTATCTAAGGCCTGTCAGGTCTCATAGACTGCTGGCCGCTTGTGTTAAGCCGTGTGCTTTAATTTTTGCCTTCTCCAACAAATCATGCAAAGGCGCTCTATGTATGAGCAAAACAATTTGACTACATGTTATATACATTTATCTCGGTATCAACATCCTAGTTATTTGTTAAACATTAAAGCTGCCCATTCACCTTCTTTTCGAAAAAGAATTTATGTGATTTCTGGCTTCCTCTGTGTATGTATTAATGATCTAAGAGTAACTTTGCTTGTGAAAAGTTCTTACAAGGCTTTCATGAAGGATGTTTAAACTTGTTTATCAACAACGTGTTTGTAAACACAGCTATGTTGACAAACGGGAAAAACATGTAACCAAAGGTCACTAGTTACAAAAAGCCATTTGCAAAACTCTGGTTTATCTGACCCGCTGCCAGATGCCCTTGTTGAATTTGTTTCGATTATTTTGGCGGGCTGCCACATATTATAAACACGTTCATATAAACAAAACAAGCGCCCGTGTGCGGTGATATCCACATTTTTTTTTGCCCTATTCTTATAAAAGCTCCAAGGGATTACCTTTAGTTTATAAAGGTCTGGTAAGTGATTGGATCCCTTTTAGCATTAAGAATGCGTTTCCTTAAATTATTTCTCCATTAAGTATATGAAAACTTTTGGGGGGGGGGGGAACAATGTAAAACATTTTTATTTCTAACATATAATGAAACTGCCAATATAGACATATGTCTTGAGTACAAGGCATAACATTCACAATGTTGCAATGTTGCATAAGAGTTAACAGTTTTGGTCTTTATGGCTTTGATGAATGTAAAATCATACCAAAGTATATGTAAAGCATTTCAGATAAGAAACGAATTTTGCGCTGTATCCAAAACTGTTGGCATGCAAAATAAAATGACGCTCAAAGATACCCATATCCTCTATTGGGGCTCAGAATTACCCCCCCCCCCCCCCCCGAATAATTAAAAAATGATACAAAAGCTCCAGTATCTCAACAACTAATGCATTTATCACCATGATTCTGTGCATGCATATTCATCATGAAGTGTTTCATCAGTTTCTTTAGACTGTTTGCACCAACTGTATTTTCCGAATTTTTATGCATTTTTAAAACTATTTTTTGAGACCTTTAAAGATGCGGTGGTCCGTTAACAAGGCACAAATCATAAACACTGGGTCTAGAATTTTATAACTTGGCATCCAGGGAGGTCCATGAAAAGTCTCTGAGGAAACCTGAAATTTAGTGTCTGTTACCCTTATCTTCCGAACAATTGGGCTCATAAGTACCCCCCAGAATAACTAAGAATTTGAAACAAAAGCTCCAGTATCTGAATAACTAATGCATTGATCGCCATGATTCTTTGCATGTTTATTGATCAAGGAGTGTTTCATATCTTCCTGCAGGCTGTTGGTGTCACCTGTATTTTTACCAATTGTAACACATTTTTCTGAGACCTTCAAAAAGCAGTTGACCATTTACAGGGCACAAGCTATGTTGCTAATAAGTACCCCCCCCCCCCCCCCCCGGATATTTGAAAAATTTGATACCAAAGCAGTGCACAAATCAAAACCATTAGACCTAGAATCGTTTAACTTGTTACCTCTAACGTTGAGACAGTCAAATGACAGTAATTGTATCAGTTTGTCAACTGTAGTTTCATCTAGTGTCTTGAACATCATGTATGATTATTGATCATGACTATAGTTCTGTCAGTTCCTGAGGACTTGTGGTGCCATCGGTATTTTTTATATCTTTCTGAGCACACGTACATGTACTTTTTACACTGACAACTTAAATCAATGAAGTCAGCTTTTCAGCTGTAACTTCATCCAGTGTCCTGAAACATGGTGTGCTTTTTGATTAAAAAAATGTTTCATCAGCTGTTGAAGACTGGTTTGAACCAGTTGCAAATGTTTAGTTATGCCTAATATCACTATTTTGCCCTGAGCCATCAAATGATGTGCGTATGCATACAAATCTTTCTGCCCCTCCCCAAAATTTAAACAAAATTTGCAATCATTTCCTTCTAAATAAGACAACAATTGTAAAAATTAGGCCATTATCTTATGCTTGTCAGCTGAGCATCTTGACCCATGGGTCACTTGTTTAAAGATAAATTTCTTTTATTATAAGCGAATTGCATAAATATCCAGTTTATATTATTAAACGGGACTAATACAGAGGCATTGTCGCCGCTACACAAATACTTTCTTTCTGCTTATGTCATGGCGCCTATGAGCAGTATGACCAGTGTCTTCTTGGATCAAAATACACAATTACTTAAGTAAAATGCACACAGTTGTCAGTATGTTGCAGTTGTATTGAAAAAAGATGATACTGTTGCCATGGTGAAGACGTTTTAATGTTACCCCATCCGTGAAACTGATAATAAATTGCCTTTTCCGGAAAAATACGTTCTTATCGTGTTCAAATACCAGTTATCTCAATATATGGGGAGGCGAAGAAGACTTTATATCGCTACAGGCGGCTGCATTGCATTTTGTACAGGTTGTTCTACACACACACACACACACACACACACACACACATATATATATATATATATATATATATATATATATATATATATATATATATATATAGGTCGTTTTCACACTAAAAGCGTGTCGAATACTGTTTCCTCGACTACCGAATGCAAGAGAAAAAAGCGAATTCAGAACCATATCCTATAACATATTTCACTCACTTTTCTAGTTTGCCGTTATGGCGCATGCGCTTTAATGTCCTTTCTCTCTTGACTGTGCTTTGCGGAAAGGTATTCGACACGCATGCATGTGATGCATGTTCACACCGCGTTGATTCGAATACCGTGTTACTGAATCCGGTATCAAAACTACCTCCCGATATGGTTTCACGGTTGAGGATCGAAACGTGAATGGATACTAGTGCTGTGTGAACAGAACGTGATTTTGAAGGCAGTTAGTCCAATGGCTTTAGTCCAGTGAATCCAGATATTACCAATACAGGTCCCCCACTCAGTCTAATGCAAAAACTTTTTTCATAAGCTCCTTTCATGGGTTCTAAAAAGAACGTACAAGGTGCCATTGAAGAATAAAAAAGAAACGCAAGTTACAGAAGGAACCTCGAATTTTGCAGGTCCTATTATGCATAATAGTTTAAACACTCGTGTCAGTAGTGATTCCAAAGTGTGTGTGGATGGGTGGGGTCCCAGGGGGTCTTGACGTCAATCTTTCATCCGCCATAACGTTTTTAGAGCCAGGTGTTTTAATACCAATATTTGTACTTTCCTAAATTATCTTCCTGATAATCCTGATAATATTAACATCCTTAGAAAATAGTTTTTTACCAGAAAATCTTTGAACATAAGCTTTGTATATGGTATATATAAAATAAGCAATTTACATATCCCGAGACATAGGAGCCTTGACACGAGTGTGTCGGGGAGGTATACAGATAAAACTGCACGAACTTGATAACATACTAGCAGCATTTAAGGCGTCGATGGTCATGTGGGTTTACAATATAAAAGTAAACAAAAACCTCCAAAGTCCAGTGCTTGTATGAAGTCCAAAACTGAACTATATTTCATGTTTCCTATGCATGCCACGACTCTCCGAGTAATCAAAATATGAACAATAAAGTATTAGTTTACGAAACATTGATTAGGTAGTGTATCAAGACTAAAACTAAGTACAAAACTCCGCCCTTTTTGGTCGGTCCATTCCGTACGTTATGCCAACCATTTGTTTTCGATTCTCTGCAAGCCCTCTCTTATGTCAACACGACTGGGGGGAAATTCTTTGTCGCCGATCTTGAAATGCCTAAAATGCATCCCAACCCTGATAATATGGCTGCAGTTAAAAACAAATATACACGTGTACGGTTTATCCCTCGTGTTGAACAGTGACCTGTCATTTTTAAAATGATAGCCCGTGGCTTATTGATGGAGTGAGAATAAAGAAAGACATGCGAATGATATGTTATATTAAGCATTCTGGATTTCGGTTTAAAGGCACATTGCTAAAAATAGTCCAGAAATCACAACCTATTAGCCACTATAAGGTCTGGAGCGTAACAATAAGGTTCTTTTGAAATTTTTCCTTTTTGCCGCTGAAACAATAGTCCTAACAAAATCTGCCATTAGTAAAATAATAATTATATCGAACCATATATTTGTTTTGGTAAATTATTTCTCTAGATTTTATCGATCGCTATATAAGGATGCTTTGCTGCATCGTATGATATGTGGTATAAATTCATGGGAATTCATGTTCTCTAGTCCAAGGCCTGTCGTTTTGAAGGTCATTGGTCGGCCTTGACCTTCCAAAAATAGGTCACATCACATGAAGGCAAACATTGACAAACATAAAATTATAACATGTCGGAGAGAATCTGTTTGGACAGACGGCTTTTTATATCTCCATCAAAGGGAGATACAAGTGGATAAGCAATATCTCGGTAAATTTATTCCTTCTTTTGTGTGTGTGTGTGTGTGTGTATGTGTGTGTGTGTGTGTGTGAAATGTCATGCGCAGTAACGGTGGCATTGGCGCTGAGTGTCTTCAGAGAGGCCTGCGTGGAATTTGCCCTTGAGGATGTATATACGACAGCTTAGGATAAAATACGTAATACTACAATAGACTACCGCCGAAGTTCACAGAGAAAGTATGTAAAGATATCTGGTCTATTTACTGTCCCTGACCAAAACAGGTGCATCCCCGCGTGTGAGGAGAGGTTCTTGCGGTTGAGTACTCCAGTCTTGGCACGCTCCAGCATAATATCTTCAATGGCAGATTCACTTATACAGAAGAAAAGAATCCTGGCTTGTTTACAAACGTAGCCATGTCAAGTTTCCTCTGTGGCCCATAATAGTATATTATCTTCCCATGTCACCGCGTACACCCTGAGGGTCCACACTGAAACATCTTAAAGGGACTGTATACACTTACTCTTGCAAATACACATGTTGACTAAGTCAGTCGGTGCTATGGTATAAAAGTCAAGTACGCCTTTTTCGGGGGCAACTCGATCTCCCATTCCCTTTTCAACTTAGTGTTAGGACTCGGCGTTGTTTGAATGTCTCGAATGCCGCATCAGTGAGTGTCAAGGTGTCAGGCTATCTCATGACGTCACAAGGGCGTTGTGATCTAAAGACTGCAGAGGGCGCCCAGTGCTAAATTCGTCTGGGATTGCACGAGTCACGATTTGTTGTTGGTTAATGAAGCGACATTATCGGTGCATGTCGCGCCTCATACTTATTAAATACAAGGATAAGTTGATAGGTTTCTACGTAAATTGATAAGATACAAGAATTCCAAACGTACTTCCATGCGTTCCGGTGAGATAACGTGAAGTCAAGTGCTGGCCGAAACCGCACGACAGTAATATATCTAAAGATGTACACAGTGTCACACCCCAGCTACATAAATGCCTAGCTTTTACCATTCGAACAACAAAATTAATTCAGATCAGTGTTGAAGAAGTAATATATTAGAATACCGTATTTGTTTCGAATGGCACAGTTCGAATGGCAGACTTGCATATGAAACTTACATTACGTGAAGGGGAGGATGCAGGACCCCCCCCCCCCCCCCCAAAAAAAAAAAAAAAAAAAAATTACAGCATACGAATGAAAATTCAAAAACAAGACAAATTGGCCATCGACTATTTACAACAGATTTCATGAATGTATAACATATATACCGAAAATACCGTATTAATTTATAGAAAGAAAATCTGTCCCCGGGACATAATTTTTGAATTTATCGTAAGTTTATAGACAACAGGTTTCATGTAAGTGATTTCTGAGTCGATCGTTGTGATGTTATGATCAACTCGAAATGAGGCTTAAAACAAGCCTTCAATCTTTCTACTTGGCTGCTGCCACTCATGATCTTATTTAGTATTATGAAGCTGAAATTCAATATATCACAAAATTTCATCAAATTTGTGTATCAGTTTTTGTAAATTTGCATACATACAGACAAACCAAACAACCAACGGCGACAATAATATAATTCCTGGTGGAAGCATAATAAATGGAGGATATACATGTAGAGGGCAGGGGTCGAGGGCCAGAGGCCTCGAGTTTTATATTTTTTACTGAATAAAATAAATTGTATTTTAGTGGTTCACTCCGTCCGCATATTTATGGTAAATCAAACGATATTACGTCAACTTAGCTTTTGATATGGTAAAAAAAAAACTGAGAACAAGTCATCTGCAGGTATACATATATAGTTTCATCTTACAACTGGGGAAAAGACCTTTACAGTATAAATATCCTATTTCGGGGACCTATATATTTCTTTACGAAGATCCATTTATACATAATTGTGAGAGTAGGCGTTTTAACTAACATAGATATGCAGATGAAGTGAACCATAGCAAAAAAATATTTCATCCGGTAAAAGAGGAAGCTGATTCTGTCAATGTTGGAAAACACGGAATTATAGATTAACCCATTTGGTTGGATGATAAACTACTTTCAGTCCACATGCATGCACTGGTACTTTTTCAGAATGACGATTGGCAAGGTATGGGTTTATTTTGAATATATGTACGCTAGGAATAGTGAGCAGGGAATCCAATGAACAGTAAGAGTGCAGCAGAAAGAACGGTGGATTAGACGAAAGTAATGTTTCCTGATTTGTCGCTCCAAAACAAGGAATTATTGGACATGGATAACATTGACATATCCCCCGAGTTCCGTTAGATAATTTGGGTAAGCGTGTTTTTAATGCATAAGCCATCAGCTTCTCAACACTTGATGAAAGATATCCAGCTCAGTGGTGTCTACAAACACTAATGAGTCTGTATGACGTTTTACTCCACTGCGAATTAAAGATTAGATTATTAAAATTTCACTCTCACTCTCTCTCTCTCTCTCTCTCTCTCTCTCTAAAAACATACATTAAACCCATTGAATCAGTCAGTCAGTTTATTTATTCTTTAGAGAATGACAAATGTTTCTAAATTAATTTTGTATATAAAACCCGTTGTCTTCTGAAATACTTCAGTTTCATCTCTTTCTGTATATTACATGCGCGTCTCTTAAGTTTGATTTTTCATGTCTGTTTCGATAAAACGGTTAAAGCCACTAAATACTGAAAGAAAACACTATACTTGATTAGAAGTAACATATTTTACCGGCATTTGTACCTAAGTTACCGCCTCTGCAAGCGCGGACTCCGGATAATAAGCCATAAACCTCTGTTGGTCAATCAGGAGAGCATCGATTGCTTGATGAAGTGTCATTGCTGAGAACACCTGAAGAGGTCGTGGAAAGATGTATGGTTTTACCATGTCTTACATCAAGCAGACTTCCTTCCTGTCCTGAATGAGAGTTCTGCACCGACTCAATTGGTTACTTCCTATAATCTCATGTAGAAGCACGAAAGTAACTAGGCCTATTCCCAGAAAATCATGATCCTTTCTCTTTCGCTATCGGCCCCATGGTCGAGGGTTATGCGGAAGTTTCCAAGTTGGCATATGATATAAACATAAAATATTCTTTTTCATCATTTTATTGTCAATTAATGACGTAATGGCAATAGATACTGTCATTTTGCATTAATATGTGCATGATCTTTATATACTGCATGTATAAATTTGATAATAACAAGAAGTCAATAAAAAAGTCATTGAATATTCAACTGGTCTTTTTCTTAATATAGTCTTACGGGATAAAAGCAGGCATAATGCGGCGTCATTTACAAGGAACACAATTTCCCCTTTTTAACATCATAAGTTACATGTAGCCATTAAACCAATATGGCTGAAAAATATTTCTCAATTAAATCTCAGCTTTGTTCATAAATTCAAGGAATAACATTACCATGAACAGTATGTCCGTATATTAATTGCTGTATTGACCTTTAACATTAAGGGATGCTTACACTTAAACATTTTGGCCAAGCGCTTTACGTTTAATTGAAGAGGAAATGACTGAAAGAAAAATCACCAAAATATCTTATGAGTACAGGCAGTTCTGGATGGGGCTGAACTCAAGTCCTTGTATAAGTACTAGATCCCCTGGTGACAAACAATGTCTGGGCCCTGGGGAAGGGTTCTGCGAGCTACTGGAGTGGTGTTCCAAACCACTCTTGATTATCCGATGCCTGGCCGGTAGTTGCCGTGGCGATCTCTACGACATTGGCCCTGCTAACAGATACTCCAGTCCCTTGAACATTGGGATAGCCTAAGCGTTTACTCGCTTCGTTGACAATGTGCAATCTTGGTTTATCTTCACACCAAAATCAAGGACTTTTGGAGTGTCGACCAAGCAAACCAAAACATTATCAAAATTTTTCTACTTTTTTTGCTATTCCCCTACTTACTTTAAAACAAACTTTGGGACACTTTGCAAATGCCAGGTAAGGGTTTGTATATTACTCTCAGTCTCGCCAGGATTTGATAAAAGAAAAGCTTTGAAAAGTTGGGAAAGTTTCCAAGGCTTTAACAAAGTTCACCAAACCAAACGGAAGTTTTCCGAACACAGAAGCTGTCTTATTACTACCACATTATACTTATGCCTGCTGTTACTCTTTCGTCTTTGCATCAACCATTTACTATGTTTTATAAGAACACATAACCCCACTGTTTCAATCTTTTTGCATTTAATAATTAACCATACACAGGCTTCTACATACATAACAATGACGTATGCCCAGGCACCTAACAATTAATTGAGGAGGAACAAACATCTTTACTGAAACACGAGAAAGGATAATCACTGAATATCTTAGTAAATTCAGTTTTGGATTCAGGTTGCATACTAAATTCACGTCGGTAAACGAGGCTGCATGCTGAATCCGCATAACCATGAATGTACCACATCCTTATGGTTATAGTACCATAGAGGGTTGGGTCAAATCCCGCAGGGCTAAGAAGGTGAGATTGGTCAACGCTTAGAGACATCAAGTGGACAGCTGGGTGACCTGTCCACTTGTGACGGTGACACGGCATGATAAACTTAGTCATTAACGAAAATTAAGTAGGGCGGGGTAACAATCATGTTTTCACATCATAGGAATCTGAAGACTTGCCGTCAATAGGGGTTGAGGCACTGTGGATTCCGGTCTAACCCATCGCCCGGAAGGCTGGACTGTCATCAAACAGCATACAGGAAAGAGACCCTTATGTTTAATTATCATTAATATCTGCGTGGGCTACCAAACACTGGCTACCGGCCATCACCGTCACGAGAGCTGGAACACGTGCCTGCAAGAGTTCTTAATTAAATATAGAGTATAGACCAATAGTTTATCCATTAATATAGTTTATACTTGCTACGGATTGACAGATTGGCTTGAGCTTTAGAAATATATCTGTTGCATGACCGATATGAAGAAAAGGTCTGGTTTATGAGTTATGAGCCCTACAAAGACGGACGATGAAAAGTGAAAACATTTTTGCTTGGATTGTATGTGTCCTAAACTGTTAGGTCCGTCTGTCTTCAATTATTTGCTTTGTCTGTGTTTGAAGTTCATATACCTGAAGTCCATGAAAGTGTTATGTGTCAGTCATAACTCCGGCAGTCTACCAACCACAAGCAGCGAACAAGAATCATGCGGCTATATGGATTTGAATGTATTATCATTAATTTGTCTGAGAAAAATTTCATATTCAAGATAAAAGAATCTCGAATATTTTTTATTGGATTTATTAGATAAATAAGCTTTTGCCATAAAATGTTTACAAATTAATTTTCATCATATGCTGTGATGGCAACATGGTGCCAACGAGGACTTTAAATCTCTGTCTCACACCGACGGCTTTGTTTCTCCTGTGAGTTGCCTGTCAGTCAGAGCGGTACTGGTGACCGTGTGATATTCACTGAGAATCAAGTGAAGTGGGACCGCACAGTAATGAGGTAAGATTCAGATTTATAATACCAGTCTCTTTATATTGATGTATAATTAGTGTTTAATTAATACCAGTTTCTTAATATTGATGTATAATAAGTGTTTAATTAATACCCATGGCTTAAGTAAGTTTATAGTGATTATTTTTAATTTTGAGATAATGTAGACACAGACACTTTTGTTATAACATCAGATTTTGCTTTTTTTAACTTCATCGTAGGTATGGTTTGAAAAAATATTCAGCTTAAAATACAGACAATTTAGAAATATTTACTCTTCCAGTATGTACATCCATTATATGTGTGTAAACATGATTACAACACAAAATACACAGTTTCATAGCCATACATATAAACAAACCGAATGTGTATATATACATAAACACACAGATCATTAATCTGATCAGGATGATAGGATAATATGTAAAATAGAAATAATTAATGTTGCAGCTGCCAAACGAAAGGAAGGTCAATGTTTTCTTAAATTTAGATTCATTAAGTGTTTTTAAGTAAATACTGATCTCCATGGGTCTCCGTTGACTACCTTTCCCTTCCAAAACTTGTGATGTTTTATAATCTAACATTGACTGGAGCTTAAGTAAGTAAAGTTTTCCGTTTATAACTTCTAAGTTTGCCGTTTATAAATCTTTTAGTGCATGACCCAAAATAAAAAGTATGGATATGCCATATTAATCGAATGAAGTTTGAGGGTCTGTCAATAAGTCGGGTTGAATATTTCGTTTACGTTTAGCTACTTCGACTGTTACTTTGAAAGTTAAGATTGGGTTTATGTAGCAATAATATGTCCCCTTTTTCGTGATGGAGAGTGAGGAAGTTAAGGGGCAATTTGCATGAGACTTTCTTCTCTCTCTCTCTCTCTCTCTCTCTCTCTCTCTCTCTCTCTCCCCGACTTGTTGACATTTGACATTTGTTATGTTACGCCGATGTAACATAGTAAATAACTAATGAATGATATGACTTTAAAGATTGTGTAATAAAATTGTCCACAGAATGACCAAGGAAATCGACTTGCATATCAGCATGCTTGTCAGTGCTGATGCGAACAGTTTTACAGGGGTACAGTCGGATGCATCAACTTAATAATTCATGCAGGTTTAGCTAATTAAAATAAGGACATAAGTTTTATTGTGTAATAACATAATGCGGATCCAAGAGGGACACGGGTAGCGTCCCCCTCACCCTTGATTTTTTAGGGCAAAGATATTCAATTGTTGTGATTTATCAATTTCAATTGAGAATATTCGAGTGATGCATTCGTGTCCACATCACCCGCGTCCAAGTCCGAGTCTTTGAGGATAGAGTTCAAGTCCACCTAATTACTTTAGTTCTCACCTCCGAGTACAAGGCCGATTCCAGGACCCTCGAGTCCAGTACCTCCGAGTCAAATTCCGAGTCCTTAAAAAAGTCTCGCTTGAGTCCTACATTACTAGAATATTCCATTATATGATAAAAAATTTGCCTCAGAATGACTGAAAATTAAAATGACCGACCTCCTCTGCCGTTACACACCCACGACGCTAGCCAGACTACCTCCCCCCCCCCCCCCCCCCCCCCCCCCCCACCGAATTAGGTTCGGCCTCCATCACTGATAACATTATTGTATCCGTCAGAACTTTACGGATCCTATGTTTTCAGCCGAGATCCGCCGCCGCGTTCGTTTCGGTCTCCACTGATATACCCCTGGACCGATCTCTGAAATCCGGTATAATTATCGGGTCACATGTGAATTGTTGCCTATCAAAGACGGGATGCCTTACCTGCAATTCTGTTTTATTTTTTTTGCATAGAGTCCATCTGTGTGCCTTTTTTTAGTGATAATAACTCAGGAGTGGTTCAATGTATTGGGAGGAAATTCTGCAAGTCCATAGATCTTGTACCCAAGACTACTGGTGCCATCTGCGATCCTTTTTGCGTGGCGTCTACCCGTGTGTTTGTCTTGTGCATGTAGATCCAAATTTCCAAATCTGGGTAGACATCGTGTTCACAAGACTGGTAGCGCCACCTACAATCACGTATCTGTAAAAGGCATTCAGGCATATATCTCAGGAGTGATTTGATGTATCCGTCTAAAAATGTGCATGTCCATAGACCTTAGAATGGTTTATCTTGTATACAAGATGTATAAAGTATACAGTTTACAGATGCAATTTCATCTGGCGTCCATCATGTGTAGGTCTGTTTTTTAGCGAACCTGTAGGCTTATGCGATGGCGCAGCGTCGTCCGTCCGTCGTCAGCCGTCCGCCGTCCAGGGCTGGCTTTCCACCGTCCATGGCTGTAAGTCAGAAACCGTCGGAGCTAGAAGCTCCAAATTACATGTAAGAATTAGTCACATGTGAAACTTGGTGCTCTGGAGCTTATTATTGGGTATCTGCATTAATTTAGATTTTATAGAGAAAAAGCTTAAAAACCTTTAAAAATCTTCTTCTCTGAAACTGTCCAGCCAAATTGTCCAATATTTCACAGAAATGATCCCTGGAACAATTTCTCTCAAGTTTGTTCGAATGGTTCCAGTTCGGAGATTTTTGGCCGAGTTACAGAAGGTTGAAGTTAGTCATTTGTTCAAAAAAGCACACTTAAATTAAAATCTCAGAAACGGCTAGAGCTATAATCACCAAATTTTATACCAATGTTTGTCACATATGTCATATCTGATTTTGAGGTATTGGTGGCGCCACCTACATTGATGTGTTTTTTACAAGCGAAAATGTAATTTTAAACTCTTCTAGCTTATACACTGATTTATGATGAAACTGTCAAGCTGATTGGTTTAAACTTTACAAGAATTATTCTATGGTAGGGTTCTGCCAGTTTTATAAGAATAGATTAGGTGAATACAGTTTTAAAAAAAGCATTGTAGCCAATTGAAAACGGCTTTCTGTATTTGAAAACAGATTTGACAACATGCTAAGTTTCAGCAGCCAAGTCAAGAGGTCACTCAGTACAAACAGACATCACCATGGCAACTGACCTGGCTCGGGGGGGGGGGGTGTCTATACAATGTGTCTAGACGTCTAGACACAGCGTCTGTTTCCATACATAAACATTTTGCACAAATGTAGCCCTTTGATAGCTTTATAACATACACTAAAATGGTGGTGCCACCTGCAACCATTTTTGCACAGCGTCCATCTGTTCATCTACCTTGGGATAATATCACTCATATCTCAGCAGTGGTTTGACTTATCCACCTGAAATTATGCAAGTTTATACATCCTAGACAGCTTTCTCGATTTTATGACAGGTGGTGCCACCTACATTCACGTTTACTCTGCAGACATCCAAGCTCATATCTCGGGAACCAATTAACCGATTGGGCCAAAAATTTGCATGTGTATAGTTCTCACATAGCTCTTCATCATAGGCAAAACTGGTGGCGCCACCTGCAACCACTTATGCACAGCGTCCATCTGTTTATCTGCCTTGGGATAAAATCACTCATATCTCAGCAGTGGTTTGACTTATCCACCTGAAATTTTGCAGGTTTATACATCCTGGACAGCTTTCTCAATTTTATGTAAGGTGGCGCAACCTACATTCACGTTTACTCTGCAGACATCCAAGCTCATATCTCGGAAACTGTTTGACCGATGGGGCCAAAATTTTGCTTGTGTATAGATCTCACATGGCTCTTCATCATAGGCAAAACTGGTGGCGCCACCTGCAACCACTTATGAACACCGTCCATCTGTTCATCTGCCTTGGGATAAAATCACTCATATCTCAGCAGTGGTTTGACTTATCCACCTGAAATGATGCAGGTTTATACATCCTGGACAATTTTCTCGATTTTATGACAGGTGGCACCACCTACATTCACGTTTAAGCTGCAGACATCCATGCTAATATGCAACACACCTCACTCTATTCCCCTTGCCACTTTTCCATGCCTCACTTCACCCGTCCCACTCTGATTTCTGTGGATACACATAGTTGCTTGTCGACTACCCATATTCTAGTTTTAAAATGTCCTAGTCTGAAACTTGCAGGTCCGAAATGTCCATTTTGCTGAAATCATAATGACTTAGGTAGATATGCAGGACTTAAAAGGATCAATATTAAATTTTCAAAATAAACCTCTATTCATACTCCCAAGCTTTGCACAGGTTCGCATTACGCCTGTAGGCCTTGTTTTTTTTTTGTTTTGTTTTTTTTTGGGGGGGGGGGGGATGTAAATCACCATATCAATATAACGGCCTGAATTTTTGCATATCCTTCCATTTTGAAAAGCTTTCTCATAAACAAAACAAATGGCGCCACCTATAATCCTGTATTCAAAAGATGCATTTATCTCAGGAATGATTGTTTGCTTGTCCATAGATCTGGGTTGACATTATCTTGTACACATGACTTGTGGTGCCACCTACAATTTATTTTTTCAGTTTCGTCCATCCGTGCACCGTCCATCTTTGGATACTTGGGCATTTCTGATGCCACAAATTTTGAGGGCTGTCATGTTAGGATAGATACCATACATCCTTTTATCCATGCCTCCGTGATTCGGCGGATACCTATAGTCGCTTGTCCTCTTCCTATATTTAAGCTTAATTGTTAAAATGCGTGTGGTGGAGATAATTTGGTAAACCGCACTGAAAGGACCAGTGTCCAGTATGTTCGTTTTAATTTATTAATTTTTTTGGGGGGTGGTACACTTTAACACAAAACAACTTAGAGTGACCACAGTATACTCGTCCCTTTAACACGAGAAAGGCAGTGGAGGATATTATTTACAGAGCTGGTCAGCGCATTTCATAAAAAAATGTATAACCCAAACATTAAACATACACAATTGGGGGGGGGGGGCAATATTAGTTTATGTGTACTGCGCTCGTATTAGATACTGTTGACAGTTCGAGGAATATGTGCATGATCAGTGGTTAACCAGTTTATGCTATGGGGTTAATTATGTGAATTATATTTGGCTGTATAAATCCCTTGGCCTTAGGAACTTCCAGGGGTGCCTTCCGGTGTAGACCCAGACTAAATAATGCTATAATAAGCCTTGATCTTGCCAGATACAAGATAATTATTTGAAAAGTTACAGTTTTGTCCCAGGTACTGCATGTTTTTCTTTGGACCTCATCAGTAGAAAATTACTGTGAGAGGTTCTAATTTAACTAATGAGCCCGTTGCCAAGACAGTATATGTAAAGCCTATACTTGACAGTTGCATATATCAAGCTTTGGCCTTATATACTCAACATACACTTAGATTATTAACACTTTGGCACTAAACACGCATTGATTAATGATGACACAATATCGGAGCTGCGGAACCATCAATTGTACCTGATATGGAGCATTGAGTAATAGTAATATGTAACAGTAAGAGTACACATATTGTAGAAAAAAATGAGCTATACACATTCGTAATATCATTAGGAGAAGTATAATTTAACTGAAGGACGAAGTAAAGGGTTTTTTACGCTCGTCTAATTAGACGGGAAATACTAGGTCCGTACGTCCGTCCTTTAATTTTGAGTGTCGCTAACCAGATAACTTACCAGGGCTTTGATGGATTTTTGCGATACTCACCATACATAACAATAGATTTCCTCGCCCGAGTTCGATTACGGGCAAAATATATATTTATTGAGGTCACAGGTCACCAGGCTACCGCCTCGATAACTTACCAGGAATATGACGGATGTTTATGAAACTCACATAGGTATTAACCAATATAATATCTTGCCCCAGTTCAATACCCGAAAAATGCATGCATGTCTAATGAGGTCTGAGGCCATGCATATTTAATGAGGTCAGAGGTCACCTGACTTACATTGCGCTGCCATGACTTACCAAATATCTAATGAATTTTCATGGAATTCATTACAAATATTTACCAAAAGAATATCTCACCTGAATTAAATTCTCGCCAAAACCCCTGCATATTTAATGAAGTCAGAGCTCATAAGACATACGACGGGCGTATGATGTACCCTTGAGGTGATCTTATTTGTTACTTCACATACCCCGTCAGGTCATTAAGCATTTGACCAGATCAGCCTATACTATTAACTAACTGGTCAAGTGTTAGCCTGAAATGTACCGATTGTTATTACCAGCATGGGCAAGTTGTTATCTTTGACTTGTGACCAACGAGTGACGCTATAGTTACACAAGAGCAAGTTTTTAACTGAACATGTTATATATATATATATATATATATATATATATATATATATATATATATATATATATATATATATCATCACGTTCTATTATTAGCTGCACATGCATAATCAGCCTTGAAACGGTCTGATAGAAACTTTAATTTGCCTCTAATTTCTTGTCCGAACTATCGATAATTGTATCGATTTCTGTACGATACATCAATAATCGCATTGCATTCCTGCTGTGTCGGTCCTCTTGCAATTCGCGTCCATTCTACATTTCAACGGACAATCAGTAATTAAGCAAAAAGGGAATTTGTAAACTACAGTATAACTTCGCCAAACGACCACCTCGGTTTTAGCGACCACCTCAAAATAACGACAATTTTTTCATGGTTCACATCGTTTTTGCTCTAAAGTCGACCACCTCGAAATTTTCGACCACTTTATCGGGGTCCCGTCGGTGGTAGTAAATTCGCGGAAGCTGTATATTAATAATATAGGATTCCAGGGAATTTTGTGATGATGTTCTGTGTGAAAATCAAATATTTGATTGCAGCTGACATCCTTCTTGAAAAATTTTAAAAATGACCGTATGGTTCCCGATACACTCCCGTATATGGCGATAAATAATCACATGTGACAACATAATTAATAATCTAACATATTTCTATAAGATACTGTAAAGATAGTGATCTGACCTAAGGTCAGCCGAACCTATAATGCGGTGACCCATACAGTATTATACTCAATAAAGTTTTGTGTATATACCAATTTGTAACCCCTTAGCGGTCTCACCCCAATGTTTAAGTTGGAGACCCTAAGTGGCCGTGTTAAGCGTCTATATCTTTATGATAGTATTCAGTGGGAAGCGAATCGTAAATAAACAGAAAATCGGTGCGATCACTCTATCGGTCTGTGTGACATTGGTGATGGTATCTTGGACGGCCGTGGTAAGTGTACTAAATGATCTGCTGTACTTTGTGTGGGCTGAACACCAATGTAGTGCATTTTGGTTACAAACTAGGTTTAAAACCATAGAATACCGACATTGTGTTTATGAAGGCGCTTGTTCATGTGGAATGTATTTCCTGCTGTTGTTATGTTGGCAAAGTTTTGTGACTCTTGTCCTAACAATTACTCAAAATATTGAACATGAGAAAAAAGTCTTGGTGACCTGTAATGTTTTGTTTGTAAATGTAGATCAAGATTGGAATATAGCGTTATAAAATATTTAAAATTTCCTAACACACTTTACACATTTATTAAAAAGAGTGATGTGATTTAGACAGATCTAATTTAACGAAAGGAAAACTGTAATGTGCGATCAAAAACTAAATTAAGATTACTACTGCAGTTATTATCAAACACCATAGATCGATACTTACGAATAACTTAGCGGGTGACCCCAGAACAAATTTAAATTACAAAAATGCTAGAAAGTAAACCGCATATACTACCGACGCCGCATATATACAATCGCAAATATTTTTTAGATCACCAGAACCGAAATATTATCATTTGAAAGCTCAAACATTCGTGAGTGCTACGTAATCGCAGGAAAAAATATGATTCTAATCCCAGAGAATAGTGTCACGGTTATCTATATCGATGGTTGCATCGCAGTTCAACTTTGTCCGTATGAACAAAGGCGGCTTCTCATACCAATGAATGACTCGCACTCGTCCGGGATACACAAACTGCCCTATCTATATGCCCTATAATGATCAAGAATTCATAAAATTCATGTTGATCCCATGCAGTAACTTCCATTAATGGATTTTATCTATGGTGATATACCATAACACTCTACAAATTTCATAAAAAAACAATTCGTTGATAAATAACACACTAGCCTGCTAACTACCAACCAACAAACTGCGATTCAAATATAATAATATAATTCCCCTCTGGAGGTAAAATAATAATTATAAAAGCCAGTAGATTATAAGGCTTAACTGATGAAAGGTTTCCGTTGAAAAATACAAGGTTTATTTCTGGGGGTGTGAAGTATAACACGACCACCTGTGACACTGAAATTAACAACGTGTCACCTGAAATATATCGCCGTTAAGCTTGTCCATTTCAAAACCCTGGATAATGCAATATACACCGACCACCTGTTTGCCTGAACTTTTGACCTATTTTTTATAATTTTGATAAATTGCCCATTGTTGCCAGCAGATTTTTCAACAGAGGTGGACTTTATTGGACTCTCAACCCATCCTAATTCTCCTTACAAAATGGGTTGAAAAAAAATGTTTGGCATTTATTGAATGTGATAAATAATATTCATGACTTCAACCTTTTTAAATGAAAACAAAAGAATAAGCCAGTTCATTCCAGAATAAATCAGATATATAGACCGTCTGCTCACTGATTCTGAGAAAAGTCAACATGAATGAATGACACGAAAAGGGAACATTGGCGGTTCTACAGAAAAAACACACCCTGACCGTCGGCGTTCCAGCCGTTCACAAGAAACCCAGGTGAGGTAAATACGTCATTGGTTATATATAGCTCGGCTAATCGATGCCTATGTTAGACTATATTGTATCTACAATACGTGAGTGCCCATTGAAAATCGGCATTTTTTTCAGAAATTGGGAGATTAAAAAAATAAGCAGCAATGAATAGGTTTCATAAACCTTTCCAACTATATCCAAACTAGTTTTCACTCTTCCACATTAGTGTTAAGCTTTGTGATCGTTTTCGTTGAAATATTTTTCTGTTTTGATAAAATAGTTCTTCTAACTTAAATTGTTCTAACGTATGTCCATAATGGTTCACTTTTATGTCAGCTTGATAAAAGCTCACAATTTATGAAAATGTAAATCCACTGCTCTTAAAGCACAATCACACAAACATACGCACGCACTTACAGCTCACATACAACTGGCTCTATTAACGTCTATCTAGGCGAGGTATACTTCGAACTATTGTCCTGTAACCAAAGCTATTGACTGGTATTGTATAAGACCACATCATACAGCCCGACATGTTTACCTTTCTGTCTGGTAACGTTTGATCCTCGCTATAGAATTTATTTCCCGAGTTATCCGGCCACTCGGAGGGGGCACATAAAAAGTATTAAGTGCTCTCTTAGTTGTATAATACGTTGATTTATCAGACCCCTCCACTACGCTCACGCGCCGTGTATAAATTGTCTTTGAGGGAGGTGTGTTCCGGGAGGTCTGTTGCCGGTCAACATGTTTCCCGTTCCTTCTCTGACTGCCTTGCAATAGCTATTAATCGCTAAACGGCTTATAAACGGTCGGTGAATTTTCTATGCAGGTTTCGAGGAATAAAATGTTATACACCAATTAAGTGTGTCGTGACAAAATATACAAAAAACAGATTGACTCTGGAAAATAAATATAATGGCGTGTATATACGTGGCATAAATCGGGGTGATTTATAAGAAAAGAAAAAAAGTGTATCTCAGAAGAGGGATTGCACACGACCTTTGCGTTAAGATCTCGCGAAATCCCGCTGCACCACGAAGCGACCGTTGTCCAGCAAACGAAGCTTGTACCTGTGTGAACTGTAGCGATATAGAAACGGCGGTCAAAATTTATTCTTGCATCGTCTGTACTGTACAGTTTCTTTGAAGATTTTCGTAGAATACTTTGAATTATAATGCGTGGTTTCTATATTCAATTTTTACACACCATCGCATGGTGGTTTTATATGCAGTGATATCTCCCCGGACGACCACCCCTCTAAGACATCCACTTTTTTGTCCCGAACTAATATATATCATCATAAAACCTTATGCTAATACGACCACCCCGCTTACATGAACACCTTGGCTGATCGCACAGGTGGTCGTGTTAGCGAGGTTGCACCGTATTTATTGAAAACAATTAAAAAAGACCATATCTATTACATACAGGGTGTTAACTCTACTGCTATGGTCCATTTTCCCCAAGGAGCCTTATATCGAAGTTTGAAGTTATAAAATTAGGTTATATTGATACATTACCTATCAAAGAATTAATTAATTACTCCTGCAATTATTTGGTAGGAAAATTATTATCTTTATAAAATCAATACAATTTCTTTTAATACCTTAGTATATACTCTTCAGCTTCTTGAATGAAGGCACAACTTCAGGGACACATTTGTGACATGCAGACGTTCATTAAAAGTTGATTGCAGATGGTAAAATGGATATAATATGAAACACATCGTCAGTTAAAAGACCCAATCCAGCGCTGACAATTCGCGAGAGAGTCGTCCGAAAAATCATAAAGTATAAAATTAATATATTTGAATCTAATGCATCATTCCAGGGTGTCCATGCTATTATGTAATTATCACATATGTTGGACCGAAACATGAGCGTTTTATAATTCCAATATGCATTCCTAAGCTGAACGGACTATATTCTATCAACTTAAGCATACCGGTACCTGATTTTTAGTTATCCTTCTATAAAAATATTTTTGTTTCAACGGATTTTGATGAAATCTTCAGGATACCACGGCAATTATACAAGGAAAAATTGATTAAATTTATGGGGTGATCAGGATTACAAACTGGATCCAGGTTTTTTGGAGGGAATAATGCTGTATATTTCTGACAGGGCCATATGGGGGTAATGAGCTGCCATGGCGGATGTCTGCACTCTCTGAGTACAAATTTCTATTATTATTATTATTATTATTATTATTATTATTATTATTATTATTATTATTATCCTCTCATTAATACAACGTCTACTGATTGCTCCACCAAATAACACGTCATACGGTACATTCTGGCGTGACGGCCCATTAAACAAGTGCACTTTTCTTACTGATAACAAATTATGCTTCAAATCCGTTTGATCCAAAATATTAACCCTTCATTCTAAGATGGTAATCATGTTGCTTACTCAAACAATACATTAGCCTATTTTGCAATGCTGGGGTTGACATACTAAGTCGATTATACATTTTTAAGGTTCATATGAGTTACAATATAGATATTTGTAATGGATGGATTTTGTGCGTTTTTATGGATTTGCACTTTTGGTTTGTAACTCTGTTTTATATTTGAGACCAAAGATAATAATTAAAAATTTAATATACGTTTATGTTTTACATTGAACATTTATCATACTTGTTTATACATTGTTTTTATGTGTACCATACCGATATTTTGATAAGATATTTAAACCATGATAATCGATTGAAAGAAATTCCGTAAAATTAGATTTTTTACAAACCTGCATATAAATCTTTATGCCCATAACTCCATAATTTAATTTTATAATCTTAGTCTGCTTATACAAAGTTGTGCAAATTGTTTAGTGTGTGCAGAAAATTATATACGTGTATGTAAACTGTCGTGAACAAAACAGCCAACAGGTGGCGCTAATACAATAAGCCCCCCCCCCCCCCCCCCCCCCCATGTTTTTGCCATATCGGACGTTAACTTGAAAAGAACGTTTCAGAGTATTTTCCTACATTCCTGTCACCATCTTATCAGTGCGTCATATTTATACGATCAAAAGGCGGCTTCTTGATCTGAATATAAATCCACTTACACCGGCAAAAAAGAGATACTTGAAGCGTTGGACTCTTCATTTTTTTTAAAAGTATATGGACTTTCGTTTCCACAGGTTTATTATCCTTATTTGATAACATCAGGCGCACAGGAAAACAGCCGTAAATTTCCGTTGTTTACGCAATAGAAGACATCTTTTTATATATATGGGAATCAGCACATACCTTGAGTCTATACGCATACAGCGCAATGTACGCTTACATATTTATACGCAATTATAGGTCTTACATCTTGCTTATAATCTCCTGATGTTGATCCTTTATTGGCTTATAGTGTGAATGTTAGGTACGCCAAATGGGACTTTTGTCCCTCTTACATATGAGAGTTTAGGTAGGCCCTAACGGTCCAATTAGAATGCCAATTATTCGTGTTTTCACGCCAATTCACGGCAAGCTAATACGCCTTTGAGTAAAACTGGTATTTCTCGGGCGAATAAATTAGAAGGCTTAATTTAAAATTTAAGGATTTTCCATTTCCTGCATAACTGATAGATGTTTTTGTATTTTACTTTGACAGAGAGTTTACAAGCGATATAATTTGTGTCTATTTAATGTTTCCCTTTTTGTAAATGTGATCGTTGTAAGTACTCAGTGGACTGACCTTATGATCAAGGAATTGTTCTCAAATAATTCTTAATTATCTAAAAAAAAAAAAGTGATTGGTCCTTGTTCTTATCCATTGCCTTTAGTTTATTGGTTTTCTTAAGAAATTATCAAAAGAGCATAATTTTAGTTACCTAGATACATGTATATAGATATTTTTTACATATATATATAAGGAGAGCTGTATTTTAATTCAGATATATTCTTCGTTTATTTCTTAAGTTACTTATAAAATATTGATGTATTGATTATCTTTGTAATTTTTCTTTGTAATATTATGTAATGCAGAATGATTATTCAATGAACTTCTACTGAATTCATATTTTATATACATTTCATACCCCTGCAGTTATTATGTCTCTTCCAACCAGAGACGACATGTTTTTTTCAGTCCCGTCGTCAGTCGTCGTCTGCATATATTGCCCTCTAAATTTGAAACACAAATTGTTTCTTCCAAAATCTCGAAAGAATTGGAACCGATGACCTTGACCTTCATCTTCAATATTAAATCTGCCGTAAGGTTAAATTTTTGTGAACCACATAACTTTTGAAGTTTTTCACATCATTCCCTCGAATTTGATACACTACTTAATTTGTTTCAAGAAGTTCTTCGACGATTCGAAAACCGGCTACCTTGACCAGGATCTTCAGCTAAAATAAGCTGATTTATAGTCATTGTCTCGTGAAAACAATAACTTATGAATTATTGCGTATTTTTCCCTCAGATTCGACACACAAGTTGTTTCTAATGAGTTCTCGGAATAGCATGGGTACTGGTGACCTTGACCTTGATCTTCAAATCTGTGCAATTCTAGGATTATTGTAACCCCCATAACTCTGGAAATACCGAGGATTTGTTCTTCAAATTTGACAAACCAGTTCTTTCTGCCAAAATCTCGGAGGAGTTCGAAACCCGGTGACCTTGATCTTCAAGGTCAATTCTGCTGAAATGGAGTGCCTATTTTATCCCTAATGTTTTGGGATGGCCGATAAGGGGGGAGGCATATATATTTTTTCTGCAAAAACAAAGCCACTCCAGTTTGATATCTTTTTAATAAGGAAATAGTAGAAAACCTGAAAATATTTCATATTAAGCGCACTTCTCCTGTCATAAAATTAACGAATATTTAACTTTAATCGTGACAGATACGAAAATGTGAGAGACTTATGTTCTGTCCTATGCTACAATACGATTACCATTAAGTTTGTATTGACAGGAGTGTTTAATGCACATACGAACTTTAGTATCTTCACAAGCTTTAACAGAAGATGTATGATCTTTATTTGGTAGCCCGAGGCGCGTTGGAAGAGAGTCGTAAATTTACCGTGTTTGACTGTGTTGGTGGTATCGTTTTGAAAACATGATGGTTGTTAGTACTCGTAAAGTCGGGAGCAAACTAGCACAAATACCGAGCCTATTCGTACGTCAAGCAATTTGGATGGCTGCATACTTGGGTACAGGTATGTTTTGTGAGCTACTCTCTGTTATGTGTAGATTGTATATGCTACTTTCTAATTAATAGAGGTATATAAAGGCTTTGTTTACTTCAGCAACGTTAAACGTGAACTCAGGATCACCCAGCGCATGCCAGCAGCTTAGTGAAGACAGTTTGCCGTACACGGAACAGACCAAGATCAGGGATTCACCCGTACGATACGTTGGTGGTCCAGAGACAGACTCCAAATCCAGGGCTCATCGGGACAAGCGTGTCGCCACTGATTAAAATCAGTTGGAGTCAACCTTGTGTGCTCTCTGTATAGTGATAGGTAGATCTATATACTTCAGTGTACTCACGCACTTATTACAAAGCACGGAACGCGTTCGTTCTGACAGTGTTTACGTTGAACGTGTCGGGGTTTGGTGTGAACGTTAAGGGGTTTGTGAATCCCCGCGGGCGGAACTTCTTGGACGGTACCCATGTTTGGGTCGAGGTCTCGGGGTGCTACCCCCCTCACCTCCCCCGGTGTGTTGGCTTATGGAGTGTAGTGATAGCATACACCAAGTTCTATGTCTGTTTCTGAACCAACGGTTCCTCAGGTGAGTACATGTTAACATGTTTACATTTCTGAACACCAACGAGCATGCCGATCAAAAAAGCTCGCAATTTAGTTTGCATCTTCTTGCAAATGGGGCACAATATTCGCAGGTATATATGGCATCACCTAGACCAATTAAAGCCGGATGAATGAATGTATGTGTTGACGGAGGGTAATTTTCAGCACGTGGCGATCACGTTGTACGGATGAACATGAGTCTGGTCGAATAATCGATCACAACAATGAATATATGCTCTTAAACTGATCTTTAAATTACTCAGGCAATAAGCGTGTCACCTTTACTTCCTCGTCCTTTTAAACTTTGGTTTACGAAGTCCGCCTGACCATCGAATTCTATACCAAACTTGTCGATCTTGATATACTAAAATATGCACGTAAAACCTATAACCACCTAAAGGCTTCCATAAGTCACGGTCTGACTTTAGCGTACTTGTTATCTTGCGGTGGGCCACTTGTTTCTTTTATTTAGGAAATGATTGGCATGACGTAGAGGTGTGCCGAGGAGCGGCTTGCCATCGCGGTGTGCCACTCAAAAACAAACATCCATATCAAGACATGTGAATACATCAATACCAGTACGTGAATATGAGTATATGTAAACATAAGTATCACTCAAGCACACGCACCAACTGCAAACCACCTCCCTACATTTTCTCTCTCTCTCACACACACACAGACACACACGCGCACATACACAAACGATGACTCATACAAAGAAATAATTTTGTTCATGTTTACAATTGAGAGTATGAAGAGGTTTTGCCATTTTGATACACTTGATAATTAGTTTCACTCTCGCTTTCAAGATCCGAGTCAAGGCCCTAAACGAGTACCTTTCTGTGCTAATTGTACGGCAGGCTGGGTTTACATAATGAATAATATTTAGGTTTCCTTCAATTCAGTCGGGAACACATTTGAAAATCAGTTAGTTCGTAATATTTATGAGAAGCATAAATTATATTAAAGTCTACTGATTAACATGAATCATCTGATTTTCAATATAGCAATTGCACTGGTTGGTTTTAATAATCTTATGCTAACGCAACTATTTAGATTTGATGACCCTATACTAATGTATTATTCTGATTTATATGCTCCTTAATCAAGGCAGCGATTCTGATTCAGACGATCCTGATAAACATTGATATTGTATATTTCTTTGATTTGATAAGTATTGATATACACGCTCCTTACTAATGTATTTATATTAAATTGAATTATTATCCCCTAATATTTTAGCATGAAGAATCCTTACTCCTTTCTGAGGTAACTATTTTTTATTGAATGATCCTGCGTAAACATACCGGGACCATCTCTAATTCTCATAGCCTGGCTCATATGTGTATATATATATATATATATATATATATATATATATATATATATATATATATATATATGTGTGTGTGTGTGTATATGTATGTATATATATATATATATATGTGTATACATGTATATATATATATATATATATATATATATATATATATATATATATATATATTGATACAGGTGCTCTTTTTATTGTGTGACACGGGTGTAACTCCTCTGGTGACACCCTCGCCGGGCCGTTTGTTACATTCGCAGTTTTATCCGTACTGGTTGAATTCTCGTTGTCATGCTAGCCTTGGGCTTTCTCGCCTGGTCGTTAGTCACATGATGACCCTGGTATGTAGAGACACGCAGCGATGTTTTCTAGATGATTCCTGTAACGTGTGTTTACTGTGTTGTGTAAGATCTTTTAGACTGTTCGAGAAGTGGAAAATTCTCGGCTTGGGGTGAAGAGTATATAAAGGGGCTGTGTTTTAGAGCCGAGGGAACAGCAGAGAAGATTTCCAGCGGACGCAAAAGCGTGTGTCAGTTTCCAGGACCTTATCCGACGTGTGCGGCAATTGTAGATTTTGGTCAGACTTTCTCCTGGATTTTGTGTATTTGGACTGCAGTTTACTTTCTGGATTGTTACTAGAGCTTTACACTGGACTGTCATTCTCCGAGAGTATACATTTAAAGAACTTATCGTTGTGACGGTGGTGGTATCAGGTACTGTGCACTTTGTGTGTTTACTGTATAATTGTATTGATTTAGTGTATTGTAATGTTAGGGTTGTTTTCAGAATAAATTATGGTTATTTGTTAACAAAAAAACCACTGACTTCTTTATTCATTCCCCTAGACATTTCACGCTGCCTAGAGTTACAGAATCTAATTTTTTTATCTCCATTACAAAATTTGTGTTCATCACGCATCACGCATACGTGATCTGTTTATATTAGGTTCCGTAACAATAAACGGCTCTTGCGTACCAAACAGTTCTGTGTTAGATGATCCTGACTAAAATAACGAGTCGCACACTGAGTAATTAATTCTAACTTCGGATATATTAACATTTATTATAATATTTTCTTATTTGATTCGGCTTCCTGTTTTTGGTGGTTGCTTAACCGAAGTGGTCTTGAGGCGAGGTTTCTGTGTGTATATTTACTCATCAACGACGATCTGGTATATATTACGTGCTCACCGATGTCGTCAGCCCATACAGTAAAGGCGCCGCAACCTGAATTATACTCATCTTAATGTGGCTATAAATTCATTTTGTTTGTCCATATCTGAATTGCTGTATGTCACTGTGAAGCACTTTAGATATGATATTGTTTACTTATCGTAGAAGCCGTAAATTCTCCCTTATATCCGCTCAAGATGCAGGACATATAATGTACATAAACTTCAATGGCCCGCTCAGTGAATACATACTACTACAATGCATTGACATGCACTCTTATATTGCTCATATGTGTTCTGCATCCAGTTCATTTTTACTCAGCATGTGACGGGCATCTTTATTTATGCCCGCAGTGTTGCCCCGGCTGTAATCGCTGAACGGGGCGATATTTTTGCAGTTCATATGTTCGAAGTTTTCCGAAGATTGTGAAAAACATTTTAGTCATATGAACTCATTGAAAGTTCAGTAATATCTTATATAACTAGAATATATGTATAGCTAGATGTGCTCTCTGATGTGAATTATTTTAATGCAGTGCGACTTACAATGCAGTAATATCTTCTATTGTCTTAGAACTATACATACAGTATAGTGCAGTCCACTGATGACATAATTAATGACGCATGCATACTCTGACGTGAATGTGTTTATTACACAGAAGTATATATTTGCAGGGGTGCAGTCTATATTGCAGATATAACGTTGTCTGACTTTGACGTGATTGTGTTTCTTAAATGCGCGTATTTGATTATTTTAAATATTAACTATCTGTTAAAATACTTTCAGATATGCACGTGCACGAGATGACATGATTTAGGATTTAAGTTCATTTTTTTCAGAAGCCTGTCTCTCTTAAAGAGGTTAAGCTTAAAATGGTGTTATCCTCGTATAAGACCGTGCATAATTGCGTCTGCCTTGATATCTCATATAAACCCTCAATTTAATGACAACAACTGCCATTCATGGGGTAGCTGAGGGTAGCACGGGCGTATCGGTTAGCACGTAGATGACCAAGGCTTACCTAATTACATGTTGTCATGACCGTGACTGTTTTGTGTGACTATCAGGGCCTTGTGGAAATACCAGTATATTCTGAACAAGCCACCCTGAACAAAGATATATTAATAAATAAGATAAATAAATAAATATGACCTTATACACATATATTTGTCCCCCCTCCCCCTTAAAATCTAATATTGCATACCAAACACCCCTCGATGGTTCGGTATACACCCGCAGAGACGCACCCCCATTAGGACGTACGTCCCAACGGGATATTTCTCAGTGGGTGTGACCCGGCGGCCTTTGTCCCAAAAATATGCGTCTCAACGGCCTGTAGTCTTGCAGACTCACGGTCCATATACATGCATTGAAAGTGAATATTTGTGTGAAAAATATAGATATCTTGAGTGAGTCAATGTAAATACACATAATATGCATACACATATATACCCATACATGTTGACACATAACGTTTACATAAAAATATAGATACACATACATTTAATATAATTTATATAGATACACATACATTTAATATAATTTAATTTATTACAATATTATATAATATTACATCACATTACATTCATATGATATATATATATATATATATATATATATATATATATATATATATATATATATATATATATATATATATATATATATAGTTTGATTTTGAAGGTCGTGGCTTCCGTTTTCTGGGACTTTGATTATCACGGACAGGTTCATGTTCAAGGGGGTCTCGTTAACTCTCTCTGGAAGGTGCTGATTTCCAGATAACCTCAGCATCAAATGAGTCGTTCCGCGGCTGGTATCACTTTATCATCGTGCGGTCATCAGTTCCGTAACATTTATACTGATGTGTAGTGATTTATTGCCTGAGGCTGAACGTTGTGCCGTCAAAGATAGGAACAGGTCCATTGAACTTCACACTTTGACCCGGCGCTTGGGGTCACGGAAAGCGGGGCGCTCAGTGGGACGTAGTAAAGAATAACTAGGCCTCTCTCCGCTTTTTATTCTCTGCTGGAGGTAACATTCCAGAGAAGAGTATTTATTTTTCATGATACGGCCTATAAATTGATAATATCTCGTCACTAGGCCAGTAGGCTGACAGATAATCATCTGCCTTGTGTGTGATCATTTCGTGATGGTAAGAGTTGTCGGTCAAATGCCAGATAATACCGGTTAAATTCAGAAAAAAATACTTTCTCCTGTTTAACGTCGAACTGTTATAAATTATTCTCTCTTTGAATTGCTCAAGTGGTAGCCTAAATTGTTTTTACACACAAGTATGGAGACGTGAAAGCGTATTTTCTCAAGAAAACATACGTTTTAGAAAATATGATTATGCCACGATATTTGTCATTATATATAACATTACATATATATGTATGTGTAATTGTATCATTATAAAAATCAGAGAAGGCTAATAGGTGCCAGCAACAGCAGTTGTCATATATATATATATATATATATATATATATATATATATATATATATAGTAACTAATGGCAATGCAAGAAAACTTAAAGCCTTAATTTGGTACATGCAGGAAGACGAAAATTTTTATATACAGGAAATATAACCAGCATCAAGTTTTACCTTTATAAATCAGCAGAAATATACAATTGACCTCAATAAATACAGTCCCTACTTAGTATATACCGACCTGTCGTTGTATATAGGCACTTCTCCCGCAGAGATAATCTTTTCATGTGAACAATTTATATACATGTCATAATATCGTTAGGAATGCTTAAGGATGTGTCCAAACTCAATCAGAATGGTCACTGCTGTAATTCTGATTTGAATGACCATTGACCAATGACCACTAACAAACCAATCTGATATAAATTCTCACACAGACAGCCTGAACCTGATATCAGGTCCCCCTCCCCGGACTGATCGAACTAATATACTACTTGTGTTTACAACTCATGATATTTTAATTATCCTCAGTTCCATGTATCAGTAGAGTCATATTGACTGGTTAAACTTGATTTATAAACAAATTATGTTTCTTATTTCCCATTCAAATCGACATTGTAGCTGTATTTTACGAGTTTCCTCACTGGATTAGATTTTGGCTATACAAGGTGATTTTATATTGTACTGATATTACGAAATTTCTATATTAAATTATCCATTATACATATGCGATTACCGCATGCACGTTTCGTTAATAATTCATTGCTTCGGGGGGTGGGGGGGGGGAGGAATCGTAAGGGGTAATCCGAAATTGATATAATGTTTCTCCAGGGGGTGATCTGACATCGATTTGAAGTTGTCAGTGGGTAATCCGGGCGAAATCTCCCGAAATCTCTACCCCGACCCTAAACTCTGAAAGGTAAGTCAGATTTGACAAGATAAACTCGATTAGTATTTACTGCATGTGGCCGTATATTGAATTATATAGGAATGGTTACTCTAGCCCCTAGCATTTCTTTCTCTTAAATTAATATGGATATTTTTGTAATATATTTAGTAGACCGATATTCTATAAATTCTGGCTGCATATTCGAAAGTACAAAATCAGTCGTTGCCCTGAGTAGGATGTCCGTCCTAGATTGTTTCTGTAACTATATAAAAACATGTGGTCGGCCCAAAGACGGTCTGTTATACCCTGGTGGACACCCCCCCCCCTTCCCCACCCTCCAAGATTTGCGTAACCTACATGGGGTTCCGCGTAATATCTAGAAGCAAACTGTATTCAGGAAGATGTAAATTTCTAACACCAGTAATATGAATATGGCATTTTTAATTTGATGCTGCCGCGTCGTATTTATTAGTTACTCTCAATACTTATATATGGGAGCCTGTTTCTTTGCCTTAATTCCTCACACGCCGCCAGGGGCGTCGAGCGTTGTAATGTTCGAGGGATATAAACAGCCTTCAACTTCGCCTCCTTCGGTCATAACCTTGCATTTCAAAAATGCAGGCCAAGTATACTGACAATAAATAATAGATGAACTGAACAATAATAAGACGTTCACCTGAAGACCTACTGCTATATTTACACCGGGGACACTTTCATCAGTAATTGTTATCAAGCTTCCCACTTAAATAAGGTCAAAAGGGTGATACCACCTCTTACCTTATTCAACACGTTGTGACATCCTGCCACGGCCGAATGAGACCCCTTGCGTCCAACAAACACATAGATCCATTGTCTCAAAACGTGATTGATAGGTCGAATCTGAGACGATTTTTTTACAATAAGAAAAATTCATTTTTATCAGTTAATGTGAAGAAAGATACTCGAATGGGAAATAGGTTCACGTTTTTGTTCAGGAAAACTGTCCCTCTTCTAGATATGCAAATAGAATACAAAATAATATACACAGTGACCGATATCGGATTGGTGCCAGGTAGCTGGGAGAAAAACACATACACTGACGACTACGTTGGCACGTTGTTGATAAAGTTTAGATCTCGTCATAAAGATTATCAGTATCTAACAGCAAAGTCTATTGATGCATTACAGACCTCAACTCTCGGGAAGACACGAGACGAGTAGGAATTTATATTATAGACTGGTCAGCCTTTGTGATCTCGATAAACTCTTGTTTCAGAGGTGTAGCATTGCGCTGAGACCTAAATACTGAGGTCTATATGTGAATCTCAAAGGCCTGGCCATAAAATGTGTAGGTGTGTGTATGTCTTTTTGAACCTGGTCATTGTTAATGATCCCGTTAGATTAGGAATAATTGTTATCCTTATAAATCTTAAATCGCAATAGCTATACCCACGCTGATGTTTTATAGTAACTCTTCAGACGAAACCTTTGACGGGGTTTAAAACCTTCGGAAATAAAATGTGTGATAAACGGTTACTTCAAACTCCTCGCTGTAAGCTCTCGTCCATCTTGAGTAGGTTTACGAGGCGGCCCCCGCTGTTTTGGGGGCATTTTTACCCTGAAGAAGCGACGCGTGGGGTAAGACATTTCACCCAATCAATGCACTCCACCCATTAAGTGCTACTCTTTAGACATCGTTTGAAATACGTCCGTCATATATAGATTAAACACAAGATAAACACATCAAAGGTTACACTCCTTCAGTTTAGGAAACAACATAACTGCTCAGTCTATATACAAGGAAATAGATGTGATGTATTGGTGTAAGTCAATATGAAATGAGTTTTTAAGTGAGACAATAACACGTTGCTGGTTTATGTCCGGGTCTCCTGCATGGATATTTACTCGACTGTCCCAAAGTTTGTTCAGTGTTGTAGCGGAGTTGCTTCAAGTGCTTTGAAAATGAAAGCACACACACAGTTATACATGGAACGCTTAAATACAATGACTCATTCTTACCTTTACTTGTGCATGCACTGTTATGTAATATTATGAGCATGGTCTTCTCCAAGTACGCATGGATTTGCAGAAAGTAACTAGGTCAAAAGGAGGATCCTTCTTACCTCCTATATCAGGAAAATCTATCATGAAATGAAAGTGCCCTGGAAGAAAAATGCTACAGAGCTTCCGTGAATATATTCGATTGATCTGTATCATGTATATCTGAGAACCTATATCTTTTTCTAGGTACATGTAGATCTTCCAAAAGGGTGATTCGAAAGCTCACTATATATGTGATTCACCGATCGCGTATAGACATATAACACTAACATGACTCGTCTGTAACACCTGTGTTTTACGATTGAAAGGAATGAAAATATATTCCATAGCCATATATACAAAACACATTTCCAATCGAGGACAATTGTTTGCTTGTAGAAGGAAATGTAACACATATATTGTATGACATATAAATATAAACAAAAAATAATAATCATCTAAAGAAATTGATATAAATGAAAGCTTCAAATGATCAGTCCCATTTTGACCTCTTTTCAGATAATGGGTGTGTATACAGTTAAGATTGTCCAACAGTGAAGTTTAAGTTTCTGAATCTGCCTGTCTTTTAGGAGTCAGACTGGACACATAAAGGACAGGCTAAAACTAAATTTCAACAGTTATATCATTTATTCACGATTTTAATGGATTTCTACTATCGGATATCACACTGCAAATCTGACAGGTATACGAATAAGAAATCTTAGTTGATATATGCTTCATTATATTTGCCTCTATCAGTTACTTTATCTTTTCACTTTGACACGCTCTGATCTAAAATCTTGACAACGTGCGTCAATGTTCCTAATAGGACACCGGTGACAGACAGAGTTACGTTGATGGTGATTTAGTATTCGACAAACCATGTCAATACTATTCAAGTAAAGATATATATGCCACGAAGTCATTTGTATGTTCACATAAAGATATACGATTATATGCCACCGAGGCATTTCCTATTGCGGTCTGTCACTGAAGTAACGTCATCCTGTTTCATGAATAAACAGGTTAACTATACTAAACAACATAAAACTTGAAAAAAAATATTTTAATCATAAATGCATAAATATCTGGTGGCAAAGGAATACATCAATCCGCATTTAAGATAAGGGAAATATTCCTATAATCATTCACAAAGCTGGAACTTAGTGTGCCCATGCATCATATGTATTTGCTAACCGTTATCCCACGATTGATTGACCATGTTCGGCATTTCAATCTTCGTTGTCTGCTATATATATAAGCGTCTTTGAAGACGAAAACTTGACACATACAGATGTAAGCACACCAAAGTTCATACCAATTCGTCAATTCTTATGGTCAAAAATATATTATTTTATCAAATGGCTGTCCAAACTTACTAAATGTCGGCAGACCGGATTCACTTCAGTTCCGGTCATATATAAGTAATAAGATACTATGTCAGGCCATTTCATTATCTCAATATACAATTTCTGTGCAATGAGACTCTCAATGGACCGTATACTCTAGTTCTGGTTTTTGGCAGCATTACCGGAAGTAAATCAGTGTACTGGTTTTACCTGCCTATTTGATTTGCAGAGCTCACCGGGTCAGTATTGAGCAGAGTACCAGACTTCATGTTATTTCTAGCATTCGGCAACGGTTTCGTTCATTGCGTGCAACCCTTGTATAGTTTACGTACATGAATTCCTCTTGTATCTTACTCAGTTACCCCTGTATATAACTAATCTTAGGTAGTGCAAATAAATTAAGTTTTCTTATGTGTTGATGGGGCTTATACCAGTCTTGCCTTATTGATTGTTAATGTGCGTGTAAGGATTTAGCACCACATGATAGATGATACAGTTATCGTTGTAACACTCGTTGGTGTAGATAAGACACCATCTGGCCCCAATCCCTTCCATCGGGTGGCTAATGACTATAATATACTTGAGTATAGGTATTGTTCGTCGTAATCATATATGGTTAATGACGTTTGTATGATGCATATATCAGATATTTCGGGAGGTGAGACTGACTCCGGTATAGTCGCCAATATACAAATGTGACCTTAATTTTTTTCAGTTTTTTTTTTTTTTTTTTTTTTACTTATTGATATTTTCTTCCCATGCCATATATTTTGAGGCATGTTAAATAACAAAGAAGCTTTGCATTAACATTTGGTTCATTTTTAACATGTTTTTGGCAATAACAGACATTTGTATATGGTATACCTGCTAATGTGAAGCATGCATGATGTAAGATAACTAAAACAAGGAAAAACAGGCATATACTGCATACCAGGGCATGCCCCGGACAAGAATTCCACCAAATATAAAACTACTATAATTATATACATTTTCGCCGAGATGCACATTTGCATGCTCCTGTTCTCTGCCATTATTATCGAAGGATTTGTCACAAAAGATCACACGGAGAGCAGTGAAAAAAACTTTTATATAAAAACAAATTTGAAATTTAAATTAGCTTTATCTATGCAGCTTCATTGAGTAAACATTGGTAACCAAATGAAACCGGAACCACAGACTGATTAGGAGCTACCATTAATTCCTCGGACAATTAAAAAAAATGTTGAACAAATTCCATTGGTCCAAGTTATAGAAGAACAGTTAACGGAAGGAAAGCAAATTTAAAGTTTTTAGTTTCGTTTGGTTATCACTTATTAGTCGAGATGTTTGCAGAGACTAGAAATAGACATAATACGCCATTAAAATTGCAATTTAAGATATATACAGAGAGTCTAGCTAAAGATAAGTACATACTGATTGAACGTCTCGTTCTGAACTCTAAGTCTACCTTGACCTTTAATAATCATGAGCTTTAAATATCCGACACAGTCTGGAGGGATTTAAATTTTCCTAAATAGAATTACTACAGAACAGGAAACAGAAATAGTTAAAATAAACTTCTTTTTTACAACCAGTCCATTGTACCAGGTCCCTAACAGCATACTTCAGTTTGATATACCGGTTAATTTCCATATATAATGTCTAATCAAACCTTTCCTGACTGAGACATACCTTTCTACAATGTAATTAAAATATACGAGGTGACGATGACACACGCGTTCGGAGGTTCAGGTAATCACACACCTTTGTTCGGCTCTTTGAGACAGTAAATGATCTATTGTCAGAGATACCGGTGTCTCATCCAAGTATATAGAATTATATTGGACACTTGATGTGTGTAACATTTCACTGACAAAACCGAAAGCTTTTAAGAATGATTTAAGTGATACCTAATACATTAACCGGGGATAAAATTGACTCTTGATGGTTGTTTTCTGTGGAATAATAACCAGCTTTATTTCCCCGGTATTACAGTGAGCAATTTGACATTGTGGCTTTTGCTTCTTTACATTCGGGATATTACAGCATTTGGCATAAAACAACAGGATTTATGTCAGAATTGATGGGGCTTGATAAACTACCGCAAAACAATGGGGAAATATACAATTGTCTTGCTTCTGTCTCTGACCGATAAAATAATACGACCTCCTCCTATTGTGACCACTGGAGTATATATAGACCATTAAGTTCAGGGTATGATTCAGTGGTGGGTGCGTCATGCTTTGCCATGATGGAGCAACGAACGACGACATTATGTACTGGTCACGTGCTTTATCACATACGTTTAACAAGACAACGACACATATTACAGACAGTGAATGACAGAATATTACGTATCTTAACCCGATTCCCCTTGTTTTTTAGTGGTTGATGCCCCCGACACCAGTGACAGACCAGTCGTTGAGATATGCGAACTTCAAATGTTCTTTAAGACAAATGCAGCCTCTATCAGGGTATCTGTTTACCGATATCCATTATGCTTATGATGTATAGTTCACGCCGCCGCTTGCCGTCAGTGTGAGGAGTAATGGAATTGCCCAGGGGGTATCACCTCTCGAGAGACGCCCGCCTGTCAGGCCGTACTTCAAACAATCCTTTCAAATACCACTGATTCCACTTTGTAGAGGCACCCCCCACAAAGAATATTTCTGACAATTTGGCCCGTTATCATGATGTTAAAAGTGGAGCGTGTGGGTCACTTGGAGGCTGAGGTGAAAAAGCTAGCCGTGCATATTGTGTTGTCATCTGACCAATTAATATCACCTGATAATTATAATAACATCACGGCTATCAGATAACAGAGTCAGATCAATGAAACCTTATCGCTGCTGAGAAACAAGGGTTTATTTTCCTTATACCGGCGAACATGAATATGTTCACTTCCTCTTTTGACACACATGCGCGTATACGCACACATGCACTAATGGGCAATCACTTAGGCCATCCTTAAAAAGTTCTGTGTTAGGGCTAACCCGGCGGGTCGTGATTTTTGGCTGCGGCTGGAATTTTTTTTTTGACATATCTGCAAATTAAAATTTTTATATGATATGCCGCAAGCACCTGGGCCCGTAAAAATCTGCCTTCATGTGCTAGAAAAATTGTCCTTCTGTTACATTTTTAGATGCACTTAATTTCCATTTTAATTTGAGCCCCAACAATTAGTCAGGTTGTGCCTATATATATACACGTGGAACGATCGCTACTCTCGTGCGCGAGAGTAGAAAAACTGCCGGGAAACCGCCATCAAATTTCGTTGCTCTGGCGAAACAGGCTGAAAAAAAATATTGAGCAATTAGAAATGGTTCTTATTTGATTTCAAATAAAGCGGAAGCTTACCGCTGTCGCATTAACTGATTAAATGAAAGTTCTCTCGACATTCATACTGTCAACTGACCAATGTTGGCATTTAAACCATGTGACACGTTGATTTGCATAAACACGTGCCTGGCCCACGCAAACGTTCTTGTGATTGGCGGAGCGGTCACGCGTCATAGCCAGAGAGCCAATAAGAGGTCCGTAGTAAAAGTTCACCCCATATGACTTCATTCATCACTATTTTGGCGGGAAAATGTTCACTGACATCGTGTCGCTTACGCTGGTTATAATTTTTCAGCAACACTCACGGTGGCACCGTGAGTAGGCCTATATCAAGCAAATGAAGCGGGCCTATTTAATGGAATCTGCAACTGACGATGTGTAACGCACGATCTCCACAAATCAGATGTTTGGTATTACAAGAATTGCGTGATTTCGTCAGTTCTGTGGCGATCATGACAGGGTTTTGCGAGGTGTCTGACGCATCGTTTCTACCGGCCACAGCTGATCAGAACAGGCATAACATATAAGCGACTGTCTTTTTTTTCGTTGTTTCTTTTTAACTGCCTTTGTAAGTTTAATTCATTTTATTAATAGCCTTTATAATAAACAGATATTTCCTGACCGTACGGCATTTCTTGTTTAGACGTAGACGAGATAGAGATCAACATTGCTCGCTCAGTCATTAATTACAGAAAAATACTAGAATATCAGCAAAAGCTGACAAAAGCCCTCAGCCAAAAGAGCAGTATTTATGGGTGGTAACAGTAACAAGTATTCATGTAATATTTGTTCTCACATGGATGTATATCTGTACATATGTCTTTTGTTCAAGTTGTGAATTGGAACTAGAGAGGTATGAACTGAGAGGGTAAGTCTGGCCCCAGTCTTTGTGAGTCATGCAGCACTTTCGAGATCATCAAGGCCAATGACCATTCCATATTCCAAAACAATCCATCCAGTGGTTCCTTAGAAATAAGCTCCTAAGTTTTTTTCTATTATAAGCTCTGTGACCTTGGGTCATCCATCTTGGAACTTGACCGAGATTTTGTTGATATGTATCAGCACCAAAGAAATGAAATTTCTGTGTTGAATACTTTTGGAGATATCCTCCTCACATGGTAAATGTTAACACACGCCGGTTATTTTCTATAATTCGCTCTAAAACGTCGAGAAATAAGTCACCCATCTTCGAACTTGACCAATCTTTTGTTTGTATATACATCAACACCGAAGAAATAAAATTCCTAATCAGGGTACCGACATCCAATATATGGTTTCATCTTTCAAAAAGTACAGTTTTACATATATTTATATAAACATTTTATATATTCTACTACCTTATTAGGCACTGACTATTACTAAAGAGTTCATTTATTACCGTCCTTCTTAATTATACCTCTTCACTTGCATAGGAAATCTCAAACTGCACTCATTCCTACAATTCTAGCACTCGCATACAACACAAAATAAAATTGTCTGCAAATTCATGTGAGATCCAGAACAAGGCTTACAGGCCTAATGCGAACCTGTGCAATGGGATATACATCAGTTATAATGCTTCCATGATAACATGCTTGACCATTATTGGAAAAGTACTTGATAACTTTTCAAATACGTGAATGTTTGACATGTACATGTTCAAAGCATGTACTAAAACATTTTAAACCCAAGTACAGGATTTTAAGCCTGTTAATAAAACACAAAATATGTTCAGAGATACCTTGTTGTGCATGTTTCAATGGTATCGAGGCAAGGAATGAATGGAGTACGGATATGTAATTTGACATAAACCTCGCATATGCTAATATCCGGTAAAAAAAGGTGTAGTAAACTCCAGATCCTCCTTTAAAAAAATATTTTTATCCTCCCTACCTGATGACTTTTTTTGGACCAATGTTAGCCCCAACACAGAAATTTTTAAGGATGGCCTAATGTATCTAAATTACCCATAAACAGGGCTTTTTAATTCGCGGATATTCCCTAATACCCCTTCCTCATACGCCGCACGAAAGGTGTTTCACATACCTGTGACAAATACCTTTGGAAATCCCTTGGAGAGACATATGTTTATGTTGTACGAAATTCGGGTGTTTGTCACCGAAAATGCTGTCGTTGACCCTTAAGTTTTTTTTTCAGCTTAGTAAGTATAATTCTCGACGTCAGGTCCATTTCGGAGGTCTGTGGTGCGATGTCCTTCGAGTGTGTTATACGATAGTAACTGAGGTCCTCCGAATCGTAGGAATTTTCTACAGCAGTCCTGTGTTGTCCTACGTTAACCCAATGACGTTCCTATGTTCCACCATCTTACATACTGTCTGCGAATGTCATAAGCCCAGCACACACGTTACCAAATTTGGATATGATAGGATAGGAAGCAGGACACGACACGAAATCCTGGCTTCTTGGCTTCTTATTGCAACGTGTATGTTGAGATCCGATAAGATCGACGTCCTACGAACTTGGCATCGTATCGTATCGTATTTTATCGAGCATGTTCAAAATTTTCGTATCGCAATTCCGCCGCACGAGTGAAAGCAATACCAATAATCTCCTCCTCTTCCGTCCGGTATAGATTCTCTTCATCGCCAAATAATAATCAGGCTACGAAGCGCTTAAAGCCGATTTTCTGCGATGTATAGTTTCATTGGCAGCCATTTTGCTGATCAGTATTTGAAGTTATTTTCCCGTCCCCGTTAGCACGACATTCGTATAATGTACGTAGAAATACGACACGGAACATGGGTATTTACGGAACGCCATTGCGATATCCAAATTTCGTAACGTGTGCGCTGGGCTGTAGGTTAATCCTACCACCATAATTCTATCTAACGACAGTCCTATGGCTGTCGTGAAAATGCATGCCGATTTCTGTTATATACTGGAATATCTAGATACCTCTGCTAACGTATGGTCTAAGCGTACGATTGTCGTGTAGCAAGCCTATGATAGTCGTAGGCCTACCACAACCGATCATCGCAGAATTGTCGCAAAACGATTGGTCTTGCGACAATAGTTTACACGGGAACCTTGTGTCGTTGGAAAATCGTATAATTTGACTTCGCAAGCCTTGCATGGTCCTACAACAGTCGTACAACACGTATTTAATGTTTTAATGGACAATACGAAACATCACGTCCACCCCTCTAAAATCTAATCCAGTTCTTTTTGTTGTAGCCCTTCTTGAATCTTACAATATAAAGAATCGTATATTTTATTTGAACACAATCCCGCGATATATTAGCTACTTATTAAGGACAGGGTAGGCTATACGGATGAATCAGAAGAGATTAATTGTTAAGTTATCACTATATTTCATATATTTCTAAGGTGCTGTATAAATAACTTAGATAAAACGCGCAGTGATTCAAAATTAAATAAGATTTTGTTACTTCTTACAAAACTTTACAGGGACGAAGGCTCATTTAAACTGCAATTTCCTCTATTTATCACAAATATATAGATTTAAATTATCAAGTTGCTTCAATATACACCAAATCTCTAGGCTTTTATTCGTCTTCCGTTAGCAAATGATGCTGTCTGCAGAACAAAAGATGATTAATGAGATGCAAGTGATCACAATTGGAAAAATGTCAAATGATATACGAGTAAGACACGTGAATCTGTGCCCTGTCGACAGAAATAGCTCGAAGGAGCCATTCCGGATTATTTATTTATTAATGTATTATTTAGACATTCTTGGTTAAACTTTGGTATCAACAACATAAGAAAATAGGCCAGCATATGTTAGAAAAAATCATTTAATATTTAAACTGTTTCAACATTTTTTTTAAGTATTTGTCTTGGTTTTGCTTTTAAGTACGCAGAAAAGCGACATGTATATAAATGATTAAGTAACATGAATCAAGGGCCGGTCGAGCTGTTCCCGACAGATTAATGGTACAACCACGCTCAAGAGGATATTAAACATACTATTTTGGCAGAGATGAATGAGGAGAGATGACAGACATATACACCAGATGTGCAAAATTGATTATTTATTCAAAGTGGGATAAAAAAACACAGAAGATATAAATAGATGGGAAAAGAAATATTTAGGTCAAGGAAGCTATTCTAAGCAGGTGCTGTAAGATGCCGGAGTTATAAATCAGTATAGCTTTGAATTCAGTTGTTAATAATATGACAGCACACTTGTGGTGTGTGTAAACAATAGGTTCATTTATCTTTGGGTTGCTTAATCCGAGGTGTCAGTAAGAGTTTAAGATAAGGGGAGACAACACAGCCTACGGGCTGGTGCTAAGACATGTAGCGTGTAGATTGGACCAGGCAAAAGGACTCAAAACCCCTCCCCAGGGTGGCCATATGCATTTTGACATCTGTTACGTACATAAAGCAGTGTTTTTAAGTTTTTCTATTAAGGCCCAATAAATATATATTAGATATATATTAGAAAAACGACCCTTCACGCATTCAAATACTTTACCATTTGCCTTAGGTTCTGTCCTTAAATATAAACAAATATATTTAAAAAAATGGTGAAATCGCCAAAGTGTGCTCATGTGTATTTCCTTGGGCCTCGGCGGTGCCGATATCGCGTGTGGACGCCGACGTGCATATCTATTGCATAACAGAAATATAATATTATATATGAGAGAGAGAGAGAGAGAGAGAGAGAGAGAGAGAGAGAGAGATGTATTAGTATAAGTATACTCAGTTTTGACATATTTTGGTTTACCGTCTGCACACCTTGACTCTAAGCGATCCTTCCTGCTACATTTAAAATTATCGCTTTTTGAAAATATTGATTTATATGAAGTTTAAAAGTAGGAGCCACATGTAATTGATCCAGGGTTTGAAAAGTGTACTCGCCACTTGATCCGGAAGATCACAATCCCCCAGGACGATACAGAAATACTTTGGTTTGAGAGAGTATATTTTTTTCAGCTAGCTATTTAAACATTGTACGTTATCTACTGATTACACAAGTATATTGTCTAGCAGTAGATACAAAGTGCCGAGGAATGTAACCTCTTCCTAGGACCGTGACCCAACTGGTCCTCATGATTTAGATTCCATAGAAAGTAAATATCTACAAGACTCTCACTAAGCTATTTGTGGCCGAACTAAGGAGTGAAGTAATGCTTATAAACGTGACAAGAGGGCAGGAGGCATTCCAAGTTTGAATATCAGTAATGTCACCGGCTTTTAAATTATAAAATTGTTTATGTACTAGATCGCACCTATAGTGTCATAGTAAATGCAGCAGAAAAATTAAATATCTTATATTATCTATGTACGCGTATGCAGGAAAATGGCCATTGTCGCAACATAATTAGTGTGGGTCATTTATATGAACATTTCTTTATAACATGAAAAAGAGCATAATTGTATCATTAAACCTACGCCGGATAAAGCAGGTTTTGTTTTTGACGTTGTTGGTTGGTTGGTTTGATTGCACCTTTTTTTCACAAATTAACAACATATATATATCTATATATTTCTTTTTAATCTGCTATTGCCAGATACTGAAATTAAGACTGGTCATTCACTGTTTTAGAGTAAACTTTAAGTGTAATTGTCCAAACGGAAAGTGCAATGTGCACAGCCTCTCATGGGTCACATGATTGCTGCCTCGTCTGAATTCCCGACTTGACCTAGCTGCTACATGTTCTGCATGGAGCTAACCTGGGAAGGCGTCTTGGATCCTTCTGCGCCTAGCTACAGTATCTTCATAGACTTCGCTTCTTTATCTCCGTAGTACAATAGTTGGAGAAACTATTTCTGATCGACCTTTGCAGAAGCGGATCCAGGGGGGGGGATCGAGGGGGTCCGGACCCCCCCCCCCCTTTTTCATCACAAACAACGTTTTTTTAAGGGCTTCAGACAAAATTTTGCCGCCTGGACCCCCCGCCTTTTCGGACCTGAGGACCTTTTTTTAGGGTTTCATTTGTCCTTCTTGGTTGGACCCCCCCCTTTTCCTAAATCCTGGATCCGCCCCTGCTTTTGCGCCGATGCTAGTCCCGGACCGCTGGAGTCACATTTTCGTCGTCGCAACCACTGAGTCAGTTAACTATTACACCCAATTGTCTCGGCTTGAATTCATGTATTACCTGCGCGTGCGTAGCGCACACTGATGTTTGTTGCTGGATCCTGGTATTATTCCTGATTTAGCTATCCAAAATTTTGACGAAGATATATGTGGAATGCTTTCTTGTTCTTAAACATTTTTTTAACAAAAAAAGACAAAGGACAAATTCAATATTGTACAGTCCCATTCCTTCTCAAAACATGTACATGTGATATATGCATTTTTAAATTTTTACTGTTTTTATTTATTCCTGTTCGAAATTTTGATATAAAGAAATCAATATGATTCGTTTCTTTCCATAAAATGAAAGATACACAAAAAGATTATAAAAGATAATCAGGTTCTTTTTCTAGCTGTGTAGATGTCTACATGTTGTTATGTACCCATAAATTTACTGGAAATGAAAGTCCAAATTTTGTAGCTGAAAATTAAGCACCTCTACAGAAGAATAACTCGGGTCTCATAAAAACTATTATGAATCATGTATTAATCCTCTAATGGTGATGCATCAAAGTTTGAAATAAAATATTGTTCTATTTTGGTTTAAGGTGCGATTATTCCCTGTATAGAATTACATTTTGACTATTAAACCTTTGTCTCTTATAAGACCGTAACCTGTTTGTTGATTTCTATAGACAGTGTGACAGATTATTTTGACAAAACACTTTGGCTCTTAACATAAAAAAGCAGGGGTTTTTGGCCGTAGTTTCGCTTTTCCCTATTACTTTCTATTCATGAACGAATTGTGTCTTTCTCAATGAAAGACAGTGTCTTCAGCACAGCTGTATGGATATTTTAAAGATTTTTGCACTTTAGATATCTTCAGAAGTAAAAGTATTTACTTAATGCTTAATATAGACATATATATATATATATATATATATATATATAATAATAATAATAATAATAATAATTCATATTATCAAAAAGTAGAAATATTGTTATATTTTATTTATATAACCTATGAAAAGGATATTATTTTATCTGGTCTGTGAGACATAGATCACCCTGGTATGGAATTATAAAAATCTTCAATCGACTTACGGCTCATATCCTCTATATCGATGAACTTCTTGAGTATTGTAAAATTGCATAAATCACTTTAAACACGCTGTATAAGCTCATTGTAAGGATCTTCTGTTGCATAATCATTGGCAACCAAGCTGCGACCGCATGAAAACGTCCTTTGACGGACCTTTTTTCTGCAAATAAATATTTATTTTATTGATTCCAAGGGAAAAGGAAAATACAAAAACATCTGTTGTGACTGGTACGGTGGTCTTGCGTGGGAGCATCATCCAAGACAACTTTCAAAGGTTCTTATCATGTTTGCGGCTCTCCTTTGCTTCTAATTTAGTTGGAGCTCTCGAATAACTGCCCTCAAAATAGCACAGTTCAATACATGTTAACATCCGTAAACTGTTTTGTCGGGAGAAAAATTCGATTTGTGGCGTGGGTTTAAATAAATGTTTGCTATATTTACCGTTTATTTGCTTCAACTACAGTTATAGTCTGCGTCATTTACGTCGTTGGGCAATGAATGGAGTTTATCAGGAGGATTGAACACGACATGAAAAATCCAATCATTCACAGTCATGAATGACAGAATCACTGTGGTAGTTCCAGAAACTTCATTATCGCCAAGTGGACCATTTCCGACAACTTATAGTATGTTCGATGGTAGCGTGGGCAAATACTAACAAACTCTTACAACATCACTGAGATTACCTCAACTTTTTTGTTGTAAGTGTTCCCCCTCCACATTTCCTTCAGTTTCTATTTAAGACATCAAGGTCACAGGTCACTTCACCGATCTTTTTTAATCGAGTTACTTTCATCCCTTGTACATAGCAGTTTAAGTGGGCGAAAACACACATGTTTATATATTTATATACAAATATGTTACCGTAATGGTAGAACACCATTTGTACTTTTTACATGTACCTAATAGATCATCTCTCGTTAAATGATACGCCTAAGTTTGGAACAGAAAGGGAAGTAATAAAGCATTTTAAGATAACGTTTCTTTAACCATGCAATAGTCTGTCCGCTTAAGATTAAAAGTGTTATTATGTAAACCATTATGTATTTGGGGAAAAAAAACCCATTAAAACAGCATATAATGTTAGTGAAATTGTAATCAATCCATCAATGAGGGAATATTCTATAATTCTTAATTCGCTGATTAAGGAACCTGAACAGCTGAGTAGTTAAACGCTCGGCCTTCGCCGCCGACGACCCGGGTTCGATTCCTGGCGTGGCTATGAGAGTTGGTTGTAGTCACCCGGACAAGGTCGATGGTTTTCTCCGGGTCCTCCAATTTACTCCGCCCTTACCGACTACCGAGCGCCAACATCCGAGCCGTGGAAAGTGATTCGTATTAGTTATAACTGTAGTTGTACAATCCATGTAATATAATAAAGTTTATTTTAATAAGCTTATTTGAGTGTTTATATGGAGTACTCAAGATTTATTGGACATCTCATCCTTGTGGTCTTGAAGACCATGGCGTGATGCGTGTCCGAGCTCTAACATCCTTAGAGACACTGTTTTCAGAAGGTGCCCTGTGAACATCGATGTAGACCATGACCAATATGCAGACCTATATGCAGAAATCCTTGGTCTTGGTCCCGGAATGCATGGTCTCGGTCCTAATTTTGGAATGCACGGTCTCGGTTCTTAATTATCTCGGAATTCATGGTCTTGGTCCTAATCTCGGAATGCATGGTCTCGGCCTTAATCTCGGAAAAGCATGGTCTCGGTTTTAATCTTTGAATGCACGATCTTGGTCTCTGTCCCGGAATGCATGATATCTACCAAATGCATGGGCTCGGTCCTAATTTTGGAGTTCATGAACTCGGAGTTAGTCTCGAAGAAATAGGTCTCGATTCCAAAACAGAAAAGAAAGACAAATTTCACAGTTGGCTGCAGTGTATGGGAAGAAATTTCACAAACAGCTTTTCATGAATGAAAGACGAGGATTCTAAATGAGAATCACACCGAGACCCTTTTAGGGACCTGATGTCTTAATCTGTAGTAAAACCAATATTGTATATGCCATGAACTTTCAAATATTTGTTTGAATTATGTATCTTGCATGCTCTTGGAAGTCTTGTGCCACAGTAATTATTAGGCATTCAGCAAACACTAAATAATCGTGCCTTTCATCACTGAAGAAAATATTTAAATATGCTCGCGATTTCTATGTGTATATTCACTGAACGATCAATATCCTTTCTGATTTACATATTAAAGAGTCCATATCCTTTTGTACTTATACTTTTCCGTGAAAGGTTATTAATGCACGCCATATATATATTAACCAATTTATCAATTGAATATCAATGTGAATTAATGTACATGTGAGGCTAGTTCAAAGCTACAGAAAAAAATTATTTGAATGAGAATCATCTTCAGTATCACCAACATTTGCTCATCTTAAGTGTCATCAATGGCTTTTGACTCATGGGGTAAAAAAATGTTCTCAAGGAAGTCTCTGTTGTTACATATGAAGGGTTTATAAGGTACTTTTTCCCGAGATGAATGACCGGATATGGGTATATTACAGGGTTATACAACCCGTCGGGGAACCCGTTCTATATTAGAGGCATCGCTAAACATGGAATGCGCCTTGACTCTATACAGGGCCGATAGCAGACATTTATTAAAAGCATGTGCAGTCAGACTTATAATGATTTCAAACAAATATTGCTGTGTAAACTAGAAAATGATATCATCTTGCTCTTTAAAGTGAATAAAGTTAAGCCCATGAATCAAATGAACCATCAAAATCAAAATTTTACTACAGCCAGATGTAGAGAAAATCATTGAGTTAAATAGTTGCTGTGTAGAATTTCAGTAGCAGATGTCTTGCTGTTCAAGCGGGACATATCGTAGCAATAGCAAGAGCAATTCTGCGATTTATTAAGCAGTGCTAGTACATTTAAGCAGAGGTAGAGGCATACATATAGCTCCAAATGTAACGTATGTCAATAGCCAATACCTATAGTGATATACATGGAAACACTTGGATTGGCCATGCTGACTGCTGTGAGAATATTGGTAATATATGTTCACTTTCATTCTTTCCTTCAGGTCCACCTTTTGGCAGAAGTAGGAACTCTGATTAAGTACATGTTTATATATATATATATATATATATATATATATATATATATATATATGTATATATATATATATATATATATATATATATATATATATATACAAGGTGTTTAATGTTTCTAACAAAAATCGACAGATGAAGAAACAAATGAAAATTCAGAGATAGCATAACAAAAGAATTGTTCTTCCCGGTATAAATTGCGACCTCATATTTCTCGAGAGGAAATAAATGAATCATTCATTCATAGAAATTAAGAATCCCTGTTTTTTCCCTATTGGTATAGAAGTATAGCATTTAGAGATTCATTTCTGTTAATGTTTTTTTCAGGGAAACCACATTTTTTTATCACTGAATCATTTGAACATACAACACAGACATGTCAAACAGTCAATCTATAAATAAAATGTGACAAATAAATTTCGAGGCTTATTCTGACAAATATTCTTTTATTAGAAAAAATAAAAGACGTGATAGTATCCAGGCAGGTTTATAATAATATCGTGGTATGCTGTTCGACTTAAATAAGCTTAGTGACATACATTTTCTAACGACCATATTGATAAAAAAAGACGTGAAAATATCCAGGCATGGTTCATAATAATTTCAAGTTATGCAGTTCAAAATAATTTCAAGCTGTTCGACTTTAATAAGTTTATTGGCATTATTCCTGATACCTAGACGTATCATACTCTTAATTTCTCGGGCCTGGATTAAGAAGCTTAAAAATCCCTGGATTTTATTGGATAAATTGAAGAGTAATAAAAAAGCTAGGGAGTGCCAACAAATGGTCACACGCAAAGAATTAGCAGCTCCTTAAATACTTTTGCATAAATTACCACCTGGCGTTTAGCCGTCGGTACGGCTGTATCAATATACCCCTTAGGCAGAATGGAGATCACAGTTCTAGGATATAATCAGTGATCGCAGATATAAGCGTTCCCAAGCCACGTTCTGACACTCGGTCGTCCAGCTAGCAACACCGATGCTCACGAGTCTTCGATAAGTGCCGCCAGATTGCGCTTGAGTCGCGTTTTTGGTCTCGCGGCAGAGGTAGTTAAATCTTCACTCTTACGTGTGCCGTTATTATTCATTCATGAAAGCGGCACACTGCAACGACGCTTTACTATCGGCGGACTGTGCGGATGAATCAATGTGGCAAACGGGTGATTTTTTCATGTGGTGTTGTAAACTCAAACAGCGTGGTTTATACATGGGGACAGCTTGTGTGGATGTGTTTATCATCTAGCTTGGATATTCAATGCGATTAGATGGATTGTCAAGAGTGGCCGGATGACGCGATGCTTATGTGAGTATCTCTATGGTTAAAATATCATTTGCAGGTTCAAAAAAGTTGCACTCTCTTTTGGAAGATGCCAAACCAGAGACGTGTTATTATCCTGACCACGTTTACTCGCTTTTCTTAACAATATTATGAAAAAATAGTAGGCAGTATTATCTGTACCTCTCTCTCTCTCTCTCTCTCTCTCATGCACACCACGTCGAAGTGAATTTTTCTTAGGATCGTCGAGCTTATGGTAACTAGAACGATCAGAGTGAAGCAATACAAAAATGATGGCTGAACATAGTCATCCCCCTGCATGGTTACAAAAGACGTCCTAATTTTGAGCAAAGTATGCAGGTTTAAGCGATGTAACATCATACTATACGCCGACATATGATTTAGAAAGAACTAATGTTCAAACTTTATTTTTGATCTTCATCAGCTTTAACAGGTGCCTGCATCATAAAACGGTATGCATATAGGAATACCTTATCGTATGGATAAACACTACATTAAACGAGCACCCTGCATGCATGCGAGCTTATTGCAAATCAAACGGTGTTTTACTACTATACATTGACCGATTAATTATCCATAAACAACTTATCCATAACATGTTGATTTAGGTATGATTTTACGAACTGTCAAGTCGCATATCCTTCTGGAAGATATTAGAGAGACATCTTGAAACGGCTGCGTGTGTACGTACACAATAAGATCTAAACACTTGCGTGACCCTGACATACCTGACGATTTAGTCCTATTGTTTCCTTATGAAATTCTTCGGGCCGGTGTAAGGATCACGTGCGAAGGCAATAGAAGACTTAGTTATGTATGTCTAGTACATGAATGTGTCGTGTGACCGTATCTGTGTATAAAGAATGAACGTCTCTTCTTTCTTATCACAAGGGGCCGACATCGACCCGGGTCACCGGATGAGGTCGATTATGCATAGTTGGAAGTTTTTGTATGAGACCTCCCCGGCTTCGTCACGGGTGATAAGAATCTGATAAATACAAGTCGCGATCACAGTCCGGGCTTGTATGTTATAAAGATGAGTTTTCATTGAGAAATTTATTGCACTTGGACTTTTGTCTCGTGTGTGTGTCTATTGTAGTTTGCGACATACCAGCCGTGCACAGTAAACATATAGGCTGCTTTGACTGCCGGTAATCTTTTTATCCTCTTTTACTTCGTTTTATTATTCGTATAAGCAGATTTGTAACACTATAACCAGCCTATTAAAGTCGGCATATAAATTTTCTTCTTGTGTACCTCACACTCCGCTATGTGCATTTTAATAGGTGGTAACGAATTTTTGACCATATCAAAACAAACATTCACAAATCCACAGATTTGTTAGATATATTATACATATTTCAGATTACTTTATAAATACCTGATATAAATTCTTTACATTAATTTAGGCTATTTATAACAATCTTTATTTTCAAGACCGATTGCAAGTGGATGGCAACATTCTGATTTTTTTCTTAATTGTATTAAATCTACTGCAAGCATGCAGTCCAACCTGTTTTCCATGACAGGTTTTTAATTTGCTCATATTATATTAATAAATTAGCATGCATTTTCAAAGCAATGACAACAGCGTTCCACTGACGCTTAACCATACCGGCTGCTTCTACCATATATCTGTAAAAGCCGCTAAATGGAAAGTATAGACGAGCTTTTAATCTGTGACGAGAAGCCAGAATTTGAGGGCGGGTGCGATGGCATAAACATTCTGTAACATTTAACTGTCAACGGATTGTTGTTTTTATTGTAAGGTCAGAAATTTACGCGGTTGACTTGTGTCTCCGCTGGTTTCATGAAAACAAATGGGAGAAGGATGGATCATATACCGGTAAAATAATACTAGCATGTTACACTTTCTTTCGTTAGAACATGTCTGCGTAACAAGGACTTCGCCGGGTTTGCGCGGGACGGGTTTTCCGTGGGCCAACTTGGTATATAGAGAGCAGATTGCCGTAGTTTCTGTAACATGGCGGTGTGATTGCCTCTTCGCGAAATAATGTCAAAATTCTGCGGATTAATGGGGGAAATTCGGAAAATTACCCTTCTTACTGCACAATTGGCATCGTTACCGCTACTTCAATTATAATTAAGACTAAAACTGGGCATTTCTGAAGATTGGTCGCAGAGAAACTGCGTGACAACGTTTGCATGACACGATCTTCAATTATAACACAGATTTTAAAGATGGAAATTAACGCGGTCGATTAAGATGACTTTTAGGCATATGCTGGTTTAAAAAAAATGTCATCATGGCGGATATAATTTAACATTTCGTATTAACAGTTCATGGTCATTCTGAGCTCCCCCGGAAGGAAGATCTAGTGGAATACCCATATGATCGACACTGAATACGAGAGTGTTCTATGACAGAGTCACAAGTTCTGTTTTTTGTTACGTGGACTGACGGAGGCTCCTTGTTCAGGGCCTCGTTGATCGACTTAACATGTATTGTTTCAAGTACGCACCAAATACACATGTAGTGTTTCAAGTGTGCCATATCGCATGCCATGTGAGGTATCTGGCGTAATAGCTCCGCTCTGAAGTGTACAGCTGATTGCGAGTAGGTGCGAATCCAAAGTATGAGTAGTCAACAAGTCCATCTTTAAGTCTAAATCAGCCAAATAACCCATCATTGGTCTTTCGTTGAAAAAGTATAAGGATGAAATCGCCACAGTGTGCTCCTGCGCATTTCCTTGGGCCTTGGCAATGTCCGATATCGCGTGTGGACGCCGACGTGCATATTAATTGCATAACACACAGAATTAGTGTTTTTTATATATATATATATATATATATATATATATATATATATATATATATATATATAATCAGTGTATTAAATTAAGGTTCAATACATCACGGTGAAAGTGCTCTACCGTGCAGGGGAGCATTAAAAATATTAGTTTGAACCTAAGGAGTGAGCCGGCTGGTATAAGCTGAACTCACGAAACAGCACTGTAGTACATTATGAAATCAAGCAAACTATACACTTAGTAAAATATTAAATATATATATAGACATTTATTATGTAAAAATAATATGCATTTGGAAGACATATCTGAAAAAAAAATCAGTTGTATATAGAATGAAATTCAATGACTTCATCTTGAAATAAAATAAGTATAGAACGCTACATCCTCAAAGTAGATATATATATGTGTGTATATATGAGTGAAATTACCAGGTGGGAAACCATGTGGATAAACGTATTTATGCTGTTGCTGAAACGGATTACTTTTTCAAATTTAAGGCATGCATGAGCTTCGGTCAGAATCTCAGATTATCAAACGTATTTACGCGAAGCAATGGTATCTGACCTTTAAGGTCTCTTGAGATATACGCCAAACACCATTTGCAAACGTTTTTGGATATCTGGCACGGTTGCGTTGACTCTGCAGCCGATCTTGTGGACACCGAGAGAAGTTAATCAGGCCGGCATTGAAGAACCGAAACGGGTTGTTTACTTTGCGGTTGAAGGCACCCTTATATTCCATAATAGATTTCCCTGTAGGCATTTTGAAGCCGGTTTGTGAGGAATGTCTTATTATAACTTACAAGGGCAAGCACGGTAAATACTTGCGTTCCTCGTGGTTTTGCCCCACAGTTAAGTGTAGAATTTCATCCCCTCTCGTCTTTTTTTCATATTTTTGGCCTCTTGGGTTTATCGCTCTAATCCGTTAGACACATCCTTGCCAAGCCGTAAACGGCTCTGTCACTTAGCCCGCCGGGTCCACGTCTCTTATAGAATATGTACCCATAAGAGGACGAAGCACTCCATCAAACACGGCCCCCTGCAGTAAACCTTTAGGAATTTGCAAGCTTGGACGTTTCAACGGGACTTAGACAATGTGGATGTGCACGGACCGCATTTATTCTGGGCATATTATACAGATTGGGCTGTGACTGACCAATATTCCAGATCAACATGGACTATGAGGTGAACTACATTCGCTGTTTTCATTCGCTGATGCTTAAAATATTTACTATAGACATTCATATAACGGACAAGCGGTAGCAGTTAAATTCCTATGTCCATTAAACGGTAAGAAGCCTTTTTCATCTTAAACCGTATTGTTTTGTAAGGTATAAGCTTGTAAGGTGCTCTCTTCACGCCGCCTCTCTATTACCTCTTAAACAGGCGAATCTTGCCCAGTAATAGACACATTCATATCAGTCAATCCTGGGTGATTAGGGATGCTGTTTCTTTTTCTAACGTAAATATCTATGTAACGCCTGGTATGTGAGCAGATCAAACGTTCAATTTTGGCTTGACACCGTTTTCCCTATCCATGATTGACTATTGTGGTTATTTTACGGCGTGATAACATGGTTCATAGAGCGTCTTCAAGACAAATGCGCCTCACAACCATTTATACGTCAATACACCATGACGGATGTATTCACGTCTATATATTCATGTGCCTTTATTAATATCACGCCATTCTCAATTGTGTTTAACAACAGGAGAGAGACAAGTTTATATGTATAATACATAATGGCTTTCTGAGCTCTGTTCTTCTCTCTCTCTCTCTCTCTCTCTCTCTATATATATATATATATATAAATATATATATATATATGTATAAAGTATTAGAGAGGCCTGTATTTCAGAGGTTATGGACCTCTAAATCTACTATGCACGGGACCCCTTCAACAATCAAACATTAAAAGGTGCCCCTATTCAGGAAGTGTCCATAAGCAGAGTTTACCCATATAGGATAGTAAACCCCCTCTGGCAGTGGGGATTAACAAGATCAGTTAGGTTGCTAATAACTTGGTCGACCCGAAGTGTTTCTCATTCATTAAGGTATCACAAAGGTATCATAATATCATAGAATTATTGGTCTGATACTTCGATTTTGTGCCGACATGTCATGGAGTGTGTCTGTCAGGACAGTTCAGAAAGTATATGCTGTGTCAACGACACTTTATACTTTCAATAGGCGGGAGGGGGGCACTTTGCCTGTATGCAACGGATACAAGTTGTACATGCGGATCAGAATCGAGAACGCGGGTTTGTAACAAACACATTTGTTATCAACAAACATGAGATGCGCACGGCACACCCTGGCAGAGGCCCATTACAGACTCTGCAACAAGTGCCGTAAACAAGTCAATTCTGTCTTTCATTACAGCAACCTGCGCCTCAAATCTTGCCTCGTGGCAAACTCTGACAGTTCATGTAGTTTGATCGTTTAATCTTTTCCACCCGTGACCGTGCACACGTTCCCACGACTGTTAATTAAGCTGGATCATGTAAAAAAATGTCCCTAGTGAAGCCCTGTTGCGTTTGCGCGACACCAGATGAGCCGTGCGCTCCGTGACCCAGACCAGCCTTCAAGATCGTCCCGACTGCCCAGTAAATATAAGGACAGCGTAAAGGGGCAAATAACGCAACGATTCAGACGTGTAAGTACTGCTCCCTGTAAACAAGAGACATCTACAATTAAATTACCCAGACCCGCATACTTTTCAAGAGCGGTAAATGCTGAGTGACAGGGCATGGATCAGTCTCTGCTACAGCTGCTTTAAGCTACAAACTGCTTTTCAGTTTTCATTAATAAACGCGGCATATACTAAATTAAGCATGTCCGTATATGGGGTCTTGTATACAGATAAAAATGTCACCAAATATTTCTCAATTTCTGTCAGTGAAACACCAGTTAGAAAGCGTAATATGTAATTTCTAAGGGTTTCTGCTTAAGTTCATTTTCCTGTATTCCTTTTTATTACTGTTATTAACCATTATATAGTGGACTGTGTAATATATTCATTGTTATCGACCCTTCTTTGTACCTGGTCTATTTAGGTTCTCTCTCTCTATTTCTCTCTCTCTATTTCTCTCTATGTCTCTCTCTCTCACTCCCTCTCTCTCTTTCTCTCTCTCTCTCTCTCTCTCTCTCTCTCTCTCTCTCTCTCTCTCTCGGGGGGGGGGGGGATTTTAGGGATGCCTAGCCTCTCCTTTGTCCACTTAAAGTCTGCGAAACAGAATAATATATTCTTAATACTTTATATTTTTAAGTGGAACGTTAATGCTTTTATAGGACTAGAGGCAATTACAATTAAAAGCAACCATACAGTCAATAACAGACGAAGTAATCGCTTTGTACTGAAACAGGGTCTTGATATTGTAATAAAAAACACGGTTCTATCCAATAGAGCTCCTAAAAATGCAGCGTTTGAGAGGCCTGCATGCTCAGGCTCGTGTTTGGATTAACCCCCAACGCTCAGTTACTAATTATTGTCTTGGAACAAAACAGTGTAAGTAACGCTTGCTGGTTATACTTAAAATTAATGCTCAATGATAATCATAGCGGCAGTTTTGTCCCTTTGACAAAAGAGTGTCGAGACAACATATTGCAGCAACACGATTCATATAGAAACATGCACTAGAAATACCGTTAACAAGTATGTTTACTTCATTTGTGACGTCTCGTTGTTTACAACTATCATCTTATATAACTAACTTTGTTATGAATTTGTCCATTTTCATTTGCGAAAAAAAAAATCATTTATACATCTCGCTGCATACTTGTTGAATATCTTACATTCGGCGTTTCAGACGTGCAAGGTGCAAGACATGACACGACTTACGATAGAGATATAGGACTGATGGTTTGTTTTGTACATTAACATGTTCCGTTTGGTGTTTCCCCATTCATTGTCTTTCTTACATGCTGTGTCAAGCGACATCCTTATGACAATATAAGGACGGCCATTCCTGTGGAGTTCATCCTTAGCCTTGTAAGGCTTTTCTTGTGTCCAATATCTAGTTGTCATTATTCTGTTATCATTTTTGTGTCTGTAGGGTTATCTCTCTCTCTCTCTCACTCTCTCTCTCTCTCTCTCTCTCTCTCTCTCTCGCAGGGGTGATTCAGAGGGTACGCGCGCCCCCTCTTCTTCGACCGAAGTCTGAAAATTACAATATTATATCCATAATATTGAAAACTCGTTCTGCATTTTGCGTCTCGCACCTTTTCCATCCAAATACATCTATATACGAGAGTTAAGTGTGAAGTAAAGTTAACACTGAGCCATCTTTTCTATGCTTTTGTAAACGCCTATGTCTCTCTCCAATTCGAAGCCTGAATAGTAAGTAGAGCGTTTATATATTTAGGTAATTTTTTAATTTTTTTAAAAATTAGACTAGAGGCAATTACGATTAAAAGCAACCAGTCAATATCAGGCGGCGTAACCTCCTTGTACCACAACGAGTATTGCTTCGTTGGAACAGGGTAAATGTAGACATTGTAATTTTAATTTTATAGAAAAAAAAACTAATAAAAGAGTCCCTAAAATGCAGCATTTGAGAGACATTGTTCTAAAACCATGAGAGACCTGGCGGGATTTGCGCAGTATTAATGATGTCGACTACCAGTTAACTAATTATAAGAAGAGGTGTACAAGTTCTGGTTATTCTTGGAACAATCTAGAATAAAGTAACAGTTTTGTAACGTATATGTTATTAGGAGTCTGTCTAGACAGCTTAATATAAGCAAGACGATTCATATAGAAGTCTGCACTAGAAATACCGTGAACAAATATTTATACTTTGTTTGTGACGTCTGTTTTTTACAAGTGTCTCCAATTTGAATAGGAAAAGAAACATCGACATGATGGTAAACCTCGCTGCATATTTGTTGAATTGGTGACCGCATGCAACCGCCTGTAACTCTCAGGCTAATGTGATTGACATCTCAGTTGTGCAAGGCGCAGGGAATTACATGTTTTATGAGATGGGATTTACGCTTTGGTTTGTACATTCACATATTTCCTTTGAGTTAAATACACATTCATTATCTGGCGTACCGGTTGTGTTCAGCGATATCGTTATAATAGTGCGGACGGCCATTTCTGTCGAGTTTTCGGCATGACCGATTTCGCGATTCAAAGTAGGCCTTATTGGTCCAATCATAATCCTTACCGAGTTGTTTTAGCATGGCTGTTATAAAGCAAGCAACTATATCTCACCGAAATTTGTATACAGCACTAACTATATGTTTTCTCCATTCATAATCTGACTTTACATATCATGTGTCAAATAACTAGTTGTCACTAGTCCGTTACTATTGTATGCTGCATCGATAGTTTCTGTTTTGCATACATAGGATCCAAGTTAAACATACCGTTATCCCAGCTCACCACTGCAAACAAATGTGATAACGCCGATTGTCTTATTACAGAAGGAAGGGGGTAGTGAACAAACCTGCTCCTTATTTTATGATCTTGTTTCTGAATAATACGGAGGTAACTAACAGTTGAGAGCATTTGAAGTTGTCCATAGTTGAACGGAGAGACTTGAAATATTCAGGGCACCACCCGCGGGGCCACTTGTTTACAAGTAGAACTGGCATTTCCTTTGTGTGGGTCTCGAATGAACCTGTATACCATATTTTATGTTCAACGGTAAACCTCCTCTAAGTCAACCATTCGGATTTAACAATGAGATGTTACGTTACGCAATAGGTTGCTCGTAGATACGTCACGGTTACCACTGATTTGATATGTTGCATTATCACCAAGTATATTGTTCTATACGGTAGTTACGATGCACAATTTCATAGTCAAAATGTGCTCCATATAGGTCTTTACACTAGTACACCTAAATATGTCACTGTACTTGCTGTACCCATTTTTCATCACCAGTATGTTCCACTCAGCGATTATCTTCGCCGTCTATCTGCAGGAGATATATAGCGTTTTGTGTTCGTCGATAGGTTCAACAGTAATTTTTTAATATCACTGGATGAAAGAAATGTTGGCTTTCATACCCGCCTTCCAAAATACTGCTTCCTTTTTGTCGTAGCCTTATAGTTGTATGGGTAATCAGCTGTATAATAAAGACATACATACAATATGATAAAGATATACAGCATATTTAAAACGATTTGTCAGCCTAAAGGTATTACTATCACGTTCATTACAATATACTTACACTGTTTGCTCTTGCATGTATCTGGTTCTTGTGGTTAAAGTGTTTAGTCAATATACTGAGAATGTAATTGCTTATAAGTACCAAATTTACATTTCATTTTGTACATGATTATCTATCTATCTATCTTTATATTATACTAAAATTGTTCTGTCTGTTTATTTGTTTGTCCCAGAATACCCACAGGAACGGATGATGAGAGTGGGTTAAATTTGCTAACAGCGTCACTCATATGCCCTTACGGAATGCACATCAATTTGTCCCTTCCACTTGCACACGCACAATTGAATTCCCGGCAGTATCACATCACACCATCGCCCCGCTCTCCATCTCGTCATTGCTGACCTTCACCCTGGCCCTTTACAAGAAAGAGGTATATAATTGCTTCCGTATCAACCACCAGACGTTCCTACCTTACGGGTCTGGAGACATACTACGCGACAATATACCCTTCTTCTGCAACCCATTTGTCTATTTATACACGGCCTCTTCCCATATCCTTCCTTGGGGATATGGTATATGTAATTCAAATGTATGCCCCTCATCATATCAAAAAAGATTATATTAGAACAGAATAGATAAGAAAAAAGTAGATTAGAATAAATCAAAATAGAATTATACAGAATAAATGGACTAGAAAAGAAAATAATGCAGTAGAATAGAATAGAACACAGTATAACAAGATATAAAGATAAAACAAAAAGTTCAGAACGGTACAGAGAAAAGGAAATAGAAAAGAGCAAAATGGAATAAAACACGAAGTAAAATAGACTAAATTGAATAGATACAGCTTGTTTATTTATGGAGAAGGATTTCCAGATACATGTACATACATCTTTTAAACTGTTCTTACTATTTGAATGTCAGTCGTCTGAAAGGCTGCACTATTCCTGTAGGTTGTCCCTCATCGGGTCTGTCCTTGAGTCTGCAGCTCAATGACCTTTAATAGCAGTTCTCAGCACATTAATATGTTTTCCATCGAGGCCACAGCATTTCATTTATAATACATACTGTATTGTCCCCCTGTAAGAACTGCATGGGAGAGCTCTGACAGAATGATCACAGAATATGAAAAAAACGGCAAAAGTTAACTCGGAGAACTAAAGGGGATCAGCTGAAAGAGCAATCAAACTGGGTGGTTAAGGATGAACCCTACTGGGGGATTAATCAAGCAATTTGTTACCATTTTACGGGTGCCATATAGATCCTGTTTTATTTATTATCTTAAAACATGCAGAACAAGACTCTGTGGCCAAACCATGACATTTCGCATTTTGTTTCGTTCTAAGGTACGCGCCCCTCATGCGGAGGGTTATACACGACGTGGCCGTAGCTTTATTATAGGCAGCTCATGCTTGCCCTGAAAGGTTGTGTTCTCGTATTGGATTTCCGCATACAGCTACAAAGAAGTATCTAGTATAACTCAAGTTAATTTAAGCCTTTCAAAGTTAACAAGATGTGACTAAAACGAGCAGATCTTATTAGAAGAGCTGTAAATAATTAAAATAATGTACTCAGAGCTAATTGTTCTAATAGTACAGCAAACAAACGATATGGCATTGAGTGCAGCGTAGGAGGGATACTTTATATTAAAAATACTTAGTATTTTACTTGAAATTCTGATGCTATAGAATGTACAGGGATGCAGGATATATGAGTAAAACCAGGTCTCTGGGTGTAATAGTCGATGTAACAAAGAGGCAACACGCGTTTGGATCTTAATCGAAGTAGAAAAACAAGACGTAATCTGTATAACAAGATAAGTCGCCGCAGGGTGCAACAGACCAGCGATCTATGTGAGACACGTATAAACAGTGTAAATTTAAGTCTAATTTAATCAGTACAGCCCTGTTACGTATGGTAGCACGGCTCTCCTCAGTGCAGACGCTTTTCCATTGGTTTGGGGAAAAACTATGGAAAGTGTCACTTCTATAACGTGCCCCATTTAACACTTTATAAATCAGCAAACGTTTTGCTATGGTGCAAACTTAAGCTGATAAATAAGCATTACGATTAAAGCCAAGATCCTGTCAATGTCGCATCTATCTTAAATATAATCATTTCAAGAGACTCATTTCTCATTTTGTTTATTTTAAACAGAGTTCATGCGGGTTGGCATGTCTAACCAATTAAAGTACACGAGGCCCTCATATATTTATCCGTAATGCAGTAAGTATACGATGTGTCATTCCTCGAGCTTCCGAAAATATTTGTCAGTTCTGTACCCATTAATGTCAATAAACAAATTCATTTATATTATCATGATGAATGCAGACGAGATTATAAGAAAGTATTTAAAATTTTCAAAACAAGATTAGTTGATTTTACTTAAATTCACCATGTACATCCTTTTTTTTTTGGGGGGGGGGATTTTTGTGATGACCGCGCACGAGGTTATTAGAAAGTATTTACAATGTTCAAAGGAAGGTGGGTTGGCGCCATCTACAGTATACATATACAGTTTTGACCTGCAGGCGTGCCGCGACATACCGACTTAGTGTGGCATGGTTTAGTCGATTACAAAGCACAAGAGAAAGGACTCCTTCCATTGTGCGGGGAACAAGCCTTGCATTATAAGGACTTGGTGTCTGGACAAATAAACCAACACTGTTAAGGAAGGCGTGAGTGATAATGTCAGAAATGCCACTAGACTTCTGTGGGGGACATAGTCAACACGTTGTGTTATGGGACATAACGGTGGTAAAAGGAAGAATTAGTGACTAAAATCACACTGACAGTGGAGTCATAATGTTGCTGTTCTCCTCAGAACGATAAGTGTGGTATATTTTCAATAATCCATGCCATCTAATGAATGTGGAGGCGGCTTATGTCTGGGTCCTCACACACGTTTGGCGTCGTGCCTCAGGCCAGTACCTTTTCTGCGGCCCGATTTTATATTTTGTTTATAAACTTGCTATACCGCTCATATTGAGACTATATATCGGCAGAGTAACAAGCACTGCCAGACGTGTGTATGATACCTGTAAAAGAAGGATTAAAAGCACGAAGGCCCCTGGAGGTGAACTATCCTCAACTTGTGCTTTTGTCCTTAATCTGACCGTTGTGTACACAAAGTTCGGTACAAGGGACTCGCACACTTGAGGAGAGGGACAGCTATATGAAACAGTTCTACTTGATCAAGGGTTCGGGTAGCGCGAACCTGACTAGATTTAACTTGACCAGATCGACGTACAATGCAAGTCCACATTGTGTCAGGCAGATCAAACTGGTGGAATCAAGTGCCGCTCTATAACAAGTTATCCGCAATTTTACTTGACACCGTCATTATTGGTAAGCCTCATGTTATAAGGAGGCATGGCTAAACTGTTTACTCAGCGGTGGATTACAGTTGATATGATCTGAGCTAGGACGAGTATATGTTGTTGTAAGCAGGAGACAACTACTGAGGCAAGAGTTGTGAGTCGACAGCTTAACACGTTACAGTTCTTACAAGAGACCGGAACAGCTCTGCAGCAGCAGCGTATGTGGGACTCTAGCAGTCACTGGTGGGGTAATAGGACATGCTGGATTAAACTCCTTCCATGCAGCCTGTGCAGGATGCGATCAAAGGGAGTACGGTCAGATCTCGAAGGTACGGTCACCTTATATATAATAATCTAATATCCCGTTTTTAAAGGTATACATTTTTTTCCGGCTGAAATGAAAACCAGTGTTAACAGCATCACTAAATTATGAACTATATTTATATCCCATAGAGGCCAGCAAGTGTACTGTTTTTTTTTTCAATTCTCATGATAAGACCCTTATTCTAAAAAATATTTTACTCACAGACCGCTAGCTCGCCGTGGCAATATAAAATAGCTCAAATTACAAAACGTTCATCGTTATAAGTGTCAAAATTAACTATCAAATTGTGAGCAGGTCTTTTTTTTTTTACCTGGGGGCATCAGTGATATTGTCAATACGGCTTAGAATTGAAAAAAGAGACACGTGCTGATGTAGACTGTGCTAACCGTATATAAACAACGTGATATTGTAAACCATAATTTGATCCGCGTATACCATTTGAATCAACGTAAATATGGGTGAAAAGCTTAGCGATTACAAGATATCATTTCACGGTTCTGTTAATTCCATACAGTCAGGTCCGTACATTGGTAATCCTGTAGGACTCAACAGTCACTGAACAATGTGTTTGCCTATTACTCGGATACCTCGGAGTTTATACAGGTGGTCCCCGTATAAGCGATCCGGTATTTTTTATACGTCAGGATCTGCTGGTAGGGCACCTAGGGCAATGAAGTAGATGTTTACTAAATAAAAATGTACTCGGCATTGCCTATATTAGGACGTTCTTGGCATACAGACACGTATATCACCCAAGGCGACCATGAGAATGCGACTCCTCCCATTTTTCCCACAGAAGTAAAGAAACTGTACAATACTAAGGAATACTGAAGACCACGTGCACGCTATATCAGTGAACCGTGAGTATACATCTCTAGATGTCGTATAGAATGTGACCTTACTTCAACCAAACCGGAATTCATCGGGTTCACTCAGTGGTAATCATTGGTTACGCAGATTATACAGGTGTTTCTTCATTGTATGCACTGTGTATATTTGAAAAAAAAAATGCTCGTAATTTACACTTGTGTAAAAGGAATATTTTTTTCAAGGGAAATAGTGCTTCAATATGATTAAATATTACATATTTATAATTTCTTTTTGTCCTGATAATTATTTTCAAAGTGCTAATTAAAACCATTAAAAAGAAGGGGGGAAATATTTATACTTATACGTATTACATTTTTATAATATTTTGTCCTATAATAGGGTTTTTCAAAATGCTAAGTTAAAACTATTCAAAAAGACTTTGGAAACTACGACACAGGCTTTAAAATTCCTGAAACTTCGCTCTGATACCAAAAGTTAACATATGCAGAACTCTCTACAGGTCTTTACTGTGTACATAATTTACAAGCTGCACTTTGGTACTTCTACAAAGGGGGCGTCAGCCGACACTATTGACATCTGTCATGCATGATAAAAGTCATCCCAAATGACATTTTATGAGAAAACATTATGCAGCTTTTAAATGCCATCAGCAGCATGGCTCTAGTTTTTTGACCGGAAAATGTCAATGTGAGACAAGGTTTTGTCATACTCGTGAACTCTAACATCAAATACGTACCATAAATTCCTAGAACTTTTATCCACTTCCCAATGACAGATGTCCGAAGACGTATAAACCTTGACCAAAAAGCACCGGTGTACTTTTGTAGTTCTTAATGTGGAAGACCAATTCACATCCGAAATTAATATGCCAATGCACGCTCTAGATTGATATTTTGAAAATACTTAAAGACACTGTTTCAAGTATATTTAATGAATGTTAAATCTTTAGTAAGATTTTAAGTTAAATGTCTAAGTATTATATATGCGTCTACCTTTATTCGATGTACCACATACATAGGTTAATGTTTCCTCTGACCTTCATTGAGCATGATCCACCTGCAGAATTTGACACAAATGTGCGTTACGGTTAGACGAATCCTTGTCATTGGGTTCAAAATCTCACTGCAACATGTGATTTTCGCATGAGAACCTGAGCTTCCGGTTCTGTGGATTTGGTAGCGATCGAGAAGGCACGATTTGGCCACCCAGCGATACACGACTCTATGTACGCATGCCATGATCACGTAATAATAGGTCTGAGGTATTTCAGGGCAGGGTGTCACTTCTTCACGGTATTATGTTTTTGCCACCTTGCGGTCAAGACCACCTTACTTGAAGCTAAAAGCAGGGTCCTGTCTGAGTTGTGGAAGTCTTTTATACAATTGTCAACCTTGTTCTCTCTTTCCCCGATTGGCGGACCTTCGTGGGTGGGAGGTCCAGGTCCATACGCTCCCGGCATGATAACGCCTTCCGGAATAAACCCTGCTCTTTAAGGCACTCGAAATTCTTTCTGGTCTCTCGCACAATAGTCAGTCACTCCAATCCTATATAGGAAATATAAGTCGGGTTAGTTACACATCACACTGCGGTTGATGTTCTCTTTTTGACGGAACAACAGATTACATAAATATAACGTTAGGCCTGTCGATAAGCTTCACACAAAACCAGAGCTGTCGTCCTATGCACACAAGTGTTCGATAATGGTTACTGTATTGAGAAAAATGATGACGCTTATTATAAGGTAAGAGTGATAACACGATCTGATTGTTCTTTATTTATATCGTATATGATTATCATGTAATTTGCAAGAGTTAACTGGCATGATACTTAAAAATGTACAGTTTATGGCAAAGATGAAACGTTAATAAAATACTGTAGGTACATTTTGATTATATATTTTATCATTATATGTATAGATCAAATGTTATTAAATGTTCCGTAGTTATAAGTTTGTCAATCTTACAAAAATACCTGTCTGTTTTCAAATAGGAAAAATAAAACCATTACGGATAAAAATGTTGGAACATGATTTGAGCTAAGTTTTCTCTGCACTGGTATAAAACTACTTTATGTAATTTAAAGAAAATTTCAAACGAGTTCACGCTGTTTTTCTGAGCATTTACATGAATGTCACTGGGATCACCGAGAGTCAAAGGTCTCATGTCAAGGGCATATAGAGAGTATGATATCCTTATTTTCATTTCTGTATATCATTAATGAGTAAATATTTAATATAGATGAGCTGTAATCATGGATGTTCATTCACTATCCATGTATAGAATCTGCTAATATTTACAAGTCTGGTCCATGCTACTTCAAATTAATGCGTGTTAAATCTCCCAAAAATATCGGCCAGTGTAAATATTTGTACATAAGTTAATCCAGTAACATAAAATGTTAGGATCATATCAGTCATTGTTTACTTAAACAAATATCAATAACATAATTTATAAAAATGTTAGATAATTTTTAAAACCTTTCGATAATGATTTTATCATTGATGCGTGTTTTTTTGTATTTTTATTGTATTTCATATGTTTTACTCATTCATCACATTTTAACAGGACTGTTTGTATATGCTTATGTATTATAGTGTTTACAAATGTTGAAACGTGTAATCTATTATTGTTGCTTTAAACCAAGCCCATATAGAACACAGCTTATATGCTGAATAGGTTATCTTAGTAGAATATGCATTATAAATTGATAAATAAATAAACATTTTAATAATATAAATAAAATAATTCATAATAATAACTATTTTTTTATCACATACTAGGTATAGCCATATATAAGAGATATAGAGGGGAAGGAAAAGCAAAGTCATTGATATTATTAACAGATATACTTTGATATGCTAGGAGTAGTCCCAAGACGTGGAGCATATTGAATAGAAGACGGAAATATGACAACAAAGTGATTAAATACAAACTGTGACAAACCTGGGTCGATAATAGACCGTTTATTGACAAAAATGTAATCGTGGGGGATCTCCGTTGGCCCGAGAAGTGTTTACCTTTGACATTAATATGTTGAATCGTTTGTGCGAGACAAACAATGCAATTATAGGGTCAAGTGTTGTTCGACTTCTCCCTGTGCGATTCGTAAGTTTCTTTTGTATACGCGCTAGAACGGCATATGTATTCACATGTAAGTTCTTAGTTCAAACACACGAGCAGCTAATAAAGTGATGCGAGATCTAAGTCACATTTAATCATCAGTGACCCGCTTTAAACGTACCTTTGGGGGGATTATTTCTACTTGAGGGGAAAGGGGGGGGGGGGGGCACAGAGTGAGAGCAAATTCCCATTCGATAGTAGTAAACAACCGATACTCTTGTTTTACAAGACCTCGCGGTGTCGTCGAGGGCTCTTCAAGTTCTTTGTCGGTTATTTTTGGACCGTCATTTCCAGTCGGTGGGGGCCAGGCAGAGGAAGCGACTTCCTCTATACACCTGAACAAGCAAATGTATACAGTGTATCTGTAACAGGTAGTCATAGCTTAATCTAGTTAGGAATTTTGACCCTCCTCGTTTAAATTTTATGTTGTTTGTAATGTTACACACGTGCTCTTAACTTAACCAGCTGTACCAGGTGCAACCAGCGTTTGCTATTACGTTTGGCAGCTATTCTATTGTTCCCTTTTTACGCTGAAACATTTTCACCCATGTCAAGAAGCTGGTACAAGGCAAGATATGTTTTATTTCATTGATGAATATGATTTTACTTGATACATAAACATGCGGTTCAAGGTCCACTTTAAGCACAGGTATATAAACACACCTACGGTTTCACTGCCATCCGTCCCCGTTAGGCCAGGTGTACATCAAGCGCAACGTCTGAAATCACTTCCGCAAACGTAGTGTACGCACCGTTATGTGTACGCGGTACTACACGCTTAAAGCACGTGTGGACCGCGTGTTGGCAAGCCCTATTTTTTTCTGAGATCTGTCTGCTTTACGTTTAGAAAATTTATAACATGTTGTAACCTTTGCGTCAGCGTTAAGTCTCTTGAGAACACAGTCTAATACCGTGAATAACACAACGCCACATAGGTGTTGCATATGTGATTACATAGTATCGCAAATCTTACGCAGAGGTACGCAGCGTTCAGCCACGCTGAGCTTTTAATTCTAAGATCTGACAGCGTTTCGAAATGTAAGAACATCAAACTTTAACGTCTGCCTTATGACCCATGCAAACGCAGCGTAATATCGTTTGCATACAATACTACGTCGGTGTAATACATTTTGTAATCGTATCGCATACGTTACGCAGGCGTATGACAAATTTACGTTCCACGTATACCATCAGCTTTAGTGAAGAAGCTTCTACGAAGGATCAAGTTGTCCTCGGAATGATTTCGTGGCAAATGTACTGATCCAAATCTTTGCCCGGCACTTACACTTTATCGTTGTCCAGCTTTGATGAAACATGACCCTCTGTATCATTAATTTATGTTTCATGAGTAACTAACCAAGTATCACTTATGAAGTTTGCTTTCGAGTCAGCGCCCAAAAGAAATGGTGGTGTATATTGTAATTTGTGATTTCGTTTAATTTGTAAGTTCCTACAATATTAACTCCGCCTTCTCCGAAGTCGGTGTCAGTATATGTGTAAGGGAAGTTAAGTGCCTTTCAGAGTAGCCGTGACATCCTGAAACAGTAGAAATCGATAATTGGGCTGGTAAGCCTACTTGACAGCCAGAAATCTGGTCGTGATATCAGATTTCCGACATGAGGATACTTTCAAAGCAACCAAAACAGTCTGATAGAGGAGAAGCTTGGGAACATCACTGCTTTTTGTGGAAAAGCCAAGTATGAACATATCAGCGAGAATTCTCTCCATTCCTAAGGCATGATTCTGAATCAGGATAACAGCATCTTTAATAGACCTTTTCTACGAGCAGGTGCACTGCCGATCACGGTCTACTGGGACAGCATCATAGGGGTTGTAAAGTGAAATAAAATGCAAATAAGAACCTCAGGCAGGAACATCTGTCTATATAATTCTAAAATTTCCCGTCTGTATGTTTGTTTGTCCCAGAAAACCAACAAAAACGGTCGATGAAAGTGGGCAAGTTTTGCTATCAGCATCAGTCAGTTGCCCTAACTTACAGAATACACGACAATTTGGCCCTTCGAATTGCACACAATTGAATTCCCGGCAGCATCACATCACAAGACTGTCGCACACTATCACACTGATTTCCACCTCGCCATTGTTGACCTTCACCTTGGCCCATTACCACAAAGACATAAATAATTGGTTCCGTATCGAGCACCAGACGTCGCTACCTTGCGGGTCTTTGGAGTTTGCTACATTACAGGTATGTAGACAGACTACACGGCAATATACCCTTTCTTTAACGGGACCGAACGGGTCCCCATATTTTAGTCCCTGTTAAATATAAGGTACGATTATATATATTCAGATACAACAAGACATGGTCATTCTTGTCGGTTTTACGAATACTTAGTGTCTAGGAAAGGTCTGTTGTCCATTTTTAAATGCTTTCTCATCATCCAACATCCAAAGAGGCTGGCATGTAGACTAGTGTATGATCTCAATAGCATAGCCGTTCAGAACCATGCGTCTAGCATCATATTCCGTTCTAGGGGACATGTTTCCTGTTGGCTGTTGTTATTCAAAAAGAACTTGTATGGTCACCCGCGTCATTTACTGTCTCGCATGGCTAGCACCTGTGTACATGCTGTCGGCGACAGTTCAACCCTGATAAACAGTCCAGCCTATCCTACTATAGAAAAAAAGTCGGCCTGGTTCACACCCAGGCCAATGTTATACCAAGTTATCCAAATGGATCAGGGACAAGTGGACCAAAGTACAGCCTAAGGACGGTTTTTATATGATATTTTGATTTATATGCATTAAATGTACATTATATTTATAAAATATTATTGTGAATGACTTCACTTAGAAACAGCTGTAGTCAATATTTTACCCATGCATTGCATAAAAAGTATTTTTCATCAGATTAGATTGTGGTACATTTTCTTAATGTTTGTACGCGGATGCATTTTTCTTAGATGAACCGTGAAGGTTTTGAAAACCTCGTTTACACAAGGTGGAAAAATTATAACTATTATAACCGAAATATCGGCAAGGACAATATACTGTGTTAGAGGGGTTGTATACAGGGATGGAGGGGCCGGGAAAAGCTGGAAATATTAGCCAAGCTCAAAGTAATATTCCTTAAATTCTTTTAAGTTAAAGGACCTGTTTCATGTAGTTTCACGAAGAGTTCTTGGGAACACAATAAGATTAAGGCAGTAAACAAAAAATAACCGAAAATGCTTCCGAAAGCAGCCTCATTTATTATTCTAATCTTTTGTCAGCCACAAAATGTATGTGTCGCATCCTATCAAATATTCTAACCAAATATACCAGTAAAACTCTGGTATGAAGAGAGCTTCCTGTATATTCTATTCATTTTATTATCTGTGATCATTATACAGGTAACACTTTTGAAATGGACGTACGTGAGTTTCAGGAAATTATCGTGCAAAGAGACAGGATGTTACGGCTTTATTGAATTTATGCAAATTAAGAAGTCTTGAAAGTTTAATCTTACGATATAATCTATTATTCGGTTGGTTTAGTACTTAAGTTAAAAAAATACGTATGTACATTGATATAAAGGAGGTATATATGGCCAATTTGTGCAAAATAATGGTGTGTGGCGGCCATGCATGTTTGATTTAAGCAAAATAAGAAATAATTTATTCATATTGTTTCGGTAATCTTTCATTGAGTGTATCTATGGATATATCAGAGACAAACCGTTAACACTTTATGTTATTTGTGATGAGCCATTCCACATTTAGACTAAACTATTTGTACTTGCTGGAAATATACTTCCCTGCCCGGGAGGCGTGTGAAAACCCCCTTCAGTATCCGCTGTACTATATTTAGCTCTCTTCCGGACTGTCAATCATTATGACGCTGAAGATTCACCAGATAAGAGCACCTTAATTTGATGTATATCTTATCTTAGAATTAGGATTGGCGATTGTATCTACACAGGAAGCCGACAACCGACCGGTTACGTTAATCAAACAGTTCGTGAGGAAAGGTTTGTCCATGCATGGCAGGGATATTTGACTATTTTACCCACCTCGTCACGTAAAGACTATATTTATAGAAGAATCAGACTTTTTCAACAGTCGCTGATTTATATGTCTTTCATGTCTGTGGCTGATTTCACGAGTCTTGTTTGTACGGTGATAATTTCAAACCGATGAGACAAAATGATGCTCGTCCGTCGGCTTCAGGAAGATGTCGGCTCAGGTATGTCTTTGATGTCACCTGCACACTTGTTACCGATACGACATACCAGATAATACAGCCAGGTATACATCTGACAAACACATGCTTACACATTCCACGATGAAGCGATCTCAGCCCTCACACGACACGGGCCATAGCCTTTATATCTTTCCGTATGTTTGGCTTGACATGGAAGGACAATGACATGTCTCCTGGCGGGTGCCATAACATTCATAGTGTCATAGATCAGGAAAAAATACCTTGCAAGTATATGATTCGAAATTTATTACTCAATTCTCAAGGAGACCTTTATTACGGCGCATGGCATGTTATATGAAAAGTGTTCGCTTGATGGGGAATTTGCCGTTGTGATTTCTGTTGCAATTTTGCAATTTGTTGAGTATTTGTCCGACAGTGTGTCCCCACGGGGTGCCTTCTGATCACAGGGCAATCGTACAAACTTAATACTTAGACTGGAATGTCGACTTTTTACTGGCGGGGGACAGGGCATAGCTGCAGGCGGTGGGCTCTCCGTTTTAAATGGATGCATTCCAGATGTGGAGCTATTGTCATAACCGTCATATTTTCTCAAAGCGTAAATGTTTGCAGCATGCCTTAGCTGAGCTAATTGGTGCGATCACTTTGAGGTAAGTGCCTATCTCCAATGTTGCATTCAGCACAAGTCTATGCAGCCTCTCATATCTGGTTTGAATATTTAGAGTTGCCACTTTTTTCTTTGACAGTTTGTACAGCGCCAACTGGGGTTCTTTCTTTTGTAGGCCTATTGTGTGTTGTTTATGCTTGCTAGACACAAAATAGATACAGTCGCTTGTTAAGGCTGAACATTCGGTCGTCGAGGCTATCACCATTCTTCAAGTGCACCACTTTTAGCTCGGATGCCTGTATTAAAACCACTGCTCGATTATCAGTTGTAACCAGGTCTGAGCCATTTTCACGCTGCTTGTGCTCCTGGAGGTTTAACTATGTAGTACTATCGGCTAGCTTTTGCACATACCGGCACAGCACGAGGCCAAGGGGTACAAAAGAAACTTAAATAAACTTTTCACCAAGTAAATCCTTGCCTGATGTTCTTTGGTGATATAAACAGTGGCTTATAAGTAACTTCGTTAATGGTTAAGACACGGGGCTTGAGGTTTAAGGAAGTCCTAGGTTGTGTAATGAGTTTTCTTTTCTGTCAGCAGAGATTTGCTGTCACAACGATAACCATTTATAACTATTTTGTGAAATCGAGGATTATTTGAGCCTGCTTAACAGACAGTCGAAAATATAGGGTTGTCAACAACATGCATCAAAATAAATATACGTTTATTATCATGTTATGACCCCTCAACCAATAAATCAATTGTAGTCTTATAAAAAGCCATTTTCTTCATGTGTCGCCGGATTTGCCCTTGAAGACATGTCCATACTATAAAGACATCGTCCACTGGACGCACAATTCAATATTGAAAATATACACTGGGCAATGCTGATGTTACATTCTCCGCTGACACTATATAGTGTATACTGATAATACACTCCTGACACACGAGTTTATGATGATATACCAGTTGATACATAGGAATATTTACACTGATGCCTACACTTCGTGGACATTTGTTAAAACAATGATACACTGTCCGCTGACAAACCGAACCTTTTATTTGGACGAAATAATGCCCGATGACACGTTAGTTTATCCTGATGATACACTGTCGCTGACACACTGTCTTATACACATGATATAAATTGTCCACTGACATATTTTGACAATATTATGACAATATTTATATATTAATTATGAACACGAAGACCAAGTTCTAACCGATGATGAACCGTACTACATAATAATGACGGGCTGTTTCTTTGTGTCAGGTAAATTAAGGTGGTTTCAATAGTTAAATTGTGACTTTTAATACTTAGAATATACCGCTATTTATACTTCTACTGATATAACATAAAAAATATAAGTTGAGCTAAAGATATTACTACTTGTGATGGTACAGGATTAATTTTTTTCTTATACGTAATCCGCCACTATTATAATATGCTAATTAATATATTTAAACCAACTGCTACTGATTTTTGTTATTAATAAAATAGGCCAAATAGATTCTTTACCATAACGTCATTATTTTACCATTTACGTCAAATTAACCTTGGGTGTGCACGTGCTCGTCCCATGTGTGCCAGATTGACCTCTTCAGTACGCGTGACCTGTGGGGGGTTAAGGGGTAGCGCTGACCCCAGAAAGGAACAAGGCGTCATTGTGAATTGGGTAGTCACAGGCAAGTTGACTTTTAGTGTACAACAGGGTTACACAAACTCGGTAACCCCCTGTTTCATCCGAACCATTATCTGACCAGGGGGGCTCCACATTGTTAGCAATATGTACCGTTTGTGACCGGGCCGAAATTTACCCTCTAAGTCCACTAAGTTGGGTTATGAACATCCAGGCATATAGTGGAGTTGACGACCTAAGGTACCGCCGGCCCTCATGTATGACCAGGACAATGAGGAGAAGCTATTGTTAAATTGCTAATGTCAATGGTGTACGGTCAATTGAGGCACTTCGATGTGTCCCAGCTAACACAACAGGTGGATCAGGGACAAACCCCCTGATATTGGCCTGGAGGGATCAGACCGTATAATATATTCTTTTCGTTCAGCAAAGAGATAAAAAGTTAACCCAGAACGTGAGATGTTTGGAAACACGGGTACAGTTGTGGCCAGTTTAAATCAGGCACAGCCTGGGTGGAACTCTTAAGTGCTCTTGGCCTTGGGCGAAACTCTATTCCTGCGAATAAGACACACCACATGTAAAAGCGATAGTGACTTTGCTCAGAATCTTTAAACACAGACAAACGGGCATGTATATTTATCATGTGTTCTATATGATTCTAATCCCAAAGAACTTACTGTTGTAAAAATGTATAGCTAGGCCTATGCATCATAGATCAAGACATAACCATCAACGCTCCGGTTTAAAGTTACATAAAGTACAGTAATATTAGATAAACGACAAGGTCAATACGCAACACAGTGATATGTTATCCCGGGGTAATTTTCTGACTTGTTACCCCACCCCTCTCCGGCCGGGCGCCCCAGGCACGCTCACCACTCGGGGACAGGCAAGTAAAAAACTGACTTGTTAAGCCCCTGTGTGGTGTGATTAATGATACCACGGGGAGGTGGGGGCGAGCAGATTCACAGCCTAACACCGTACATGGACACCAGTTTTGTGTGACACGGGCTTGTCTTCGCAGTCCCAGCAACCCAATTCAGTTACTGCTGCACTCTAAGTGTCGCCTATGAACTCACTCCTGGATTTAACTATAGATAAGTTTGAAATATTTCCCGGCGTAATACATGTATGCTGTGCATGTACGCACTGTGCAAATTCGAGCTCATTAGAGAACGAATGTCCTGGTAAGGGGTTATGGGCTTTGGAATTTAAACCCTATAATGGTCTGGGGTATCTGAATACACCAGCGGCGTAGATTAAAATGTGGTAAAGAAACGTAATGTAGTCCGTTCAAATATGTTCTGTAAGAATTGTTTCAAGGCCAATTGTATAAATATGGTATATAAACATTTTGTGGTAAGGACTTCGCTGAGTGAATAAGTAATATTTGGTAAGAATGCGTGTGTGAAATGTATTGAAGGTGTCTCCTTGAAATTTGCCAAATAATTATTTTAAAGTCTGACAGCTGAGACAAGTAGTCCCGGCCGCCCGACAGTGCCTAACTGCACGGCAGAGGTACCGTACGTATTTTAGTAGAAACGGCCTCTTGTGGAAAGGTGGCGTGGGCATTGTGAAGTACGTTTGCGTGAAAGCATGCAATTGCATATAGCAGGGAGGACTATAATGATTTTTAATTCTTCCATGCTGACAGCAGTGGGGTTTTTTTTTTTAGTATGCATGTGAAACCAATTCATCCGCTTTTTAAATGGTGTGATTAAATAGACAAATTAATTAATTACTGGTGTAAAAATGGCCAGTTTGTGTAATTAACGTCATAAATGGAGTGGACTTACTGTAATGACTTACTTAAGGGAAGCTTCTAACTATCAGCGAGTGATGATAAAAAAGATGATTTTGTAATGGTCTATGATGATGTTTGGTCTGTTATTTTCTTATTTGACTTGATTCATCGTGATTAAATAATGAAACGGAACACAAAAAAAATTGATCACTCGCAGTTCTTAAGAGAATATTGACAACGTTAGGGAGTGCTGATTATGGAATATTTATGGAGGTTTATGTCATTCGAATATTTACGGTACAAAAGTGATTTCGGCTTGACAGGATGTGATATCGGTTGGACAGGAAGTCGGGTTGGGTTGTGAATGAGTTGAGATGAGGAAACTGGTGAATCAGTGCTCATAACAAGCATAAAAAATGCCATGCACTACCACCGAGCATGAGTCAGTGTGATTTAATAATTCTGGCTAAATGCTTGTAAAGCAGTAAGTCAGATAAACATCTGTAGCGTGATTGACCGCGTCCGCAGGGAGCTGCCACCTTAGTCACCGGCCATCAAAACGCCGACATCAGTTTTCGCTCGCTCTCAGTATGTCCACTATCAATTTTTGCTCCCTTAAACCCACCATTTGTTATAAATCTCTGTTCTATGCAGTCTGACCCGGAGAATGCCGTTTATCTTGAGTGGATTATCCCTGTCCAGGTAGGCTTAGAGCGTATAATACAATGTTCTATGTTCATTCATCGTGGGCCCCCTTTTGTTGACTGAGGTATTGACTCAGCATGGGGGCTGGGTACAATCCAAGTTTTACAGCCTGATGCCGTGACTGAGCAGTCGTATTAATATGGTACAGGCTAATGATCAACTATTACTCATGGGTTCTCTTCTCGTACATTTATCCTGTTCCTTTGACACATTGAATAATGTCTTCTGAATAATTATAACAGATATTTTTTTTTATAAGATAACTACAAGTGTATGCTTGTTGAATCAATTCTTTATTATACTTTGATACTTGCGTTCTATATTTTCGTGCTTTTATCGGTTTTCACTTTTTTTTTTCTTCTTCTTTTTTTTTCTTCTTTGTTCTTCTTCTTATTATTTTTATTGCTATTATTACCATACTTGTCCTGCTACTGCTTTATTTTTTTACTCGTTCTATTATTATAATTGTTGCTACTATTGCCATTCTAAATTTACTTATATTGCTACAGATATTACTCCTTATATTCTCACTATATACAATTGGTATATATATGTCACAAATGGCTGTATAAAGTGTACATCGAAACAGGTAAAGAGTGTATTGAAGATTCAAATTTTTAAGTATCTATAAACAAACTGTGAAAGCAGTAAAGTATGCTAATAGATACTTTTGTCAGAATAACATATTGTTTGGGTCAGTAAGTTTATGGCTTTCAGAAACCAGAAATTTGACACGTCATTTCACTTGTCTCTAAAGAAATTTGTCCAAGATTTGTCTGGAACAGTAAAACGTCAGTAGTCATAGGCACAACAGTATATATGGCATGTTATACTGCGGATAGTAATGTGGGACAACAGATATATGTGTCATTTAGAATTTTACACATGTTTGACGTTTCCTCCCGGGTAGACAAACATAGAGTGTCCACGTCTGCGAAAAATTCCAGCCGCCATGTCGGGGGACGTTACGAGATAGTTTACGGCAGGATGCGTGTCATCTCGAGTCCAAGAGGGTCACGAACTTTAGTTATATTTCTGTGAATAATCACGTTAGCCTTTACCCCCAGCTGTCAAAGGCACCACGCTTCATACGTTGTCACTCAAAATCACTCGGAGAAAGGCGCACGAGGCGCGGCCAACACCCCTTGTAGCGCGTGCCATCTGGTGATGACTTCTAGAATTAATTCTTCAGACATTCTCGAAGCTCGCATATATGCCAAATGTATTTTCCCGTGCAGACTTCTGGTTAACATTTTAATAATTTTTTAGGCGTGACTTGTTTTTTTTTAATAATAAAAATACCTCATGGTAAATATCTTCGAAATACACTGTCTTTGAAGCTTGAACTTATATGAAAGTTAACATACTAACAACAATTCTGGTTTTGTTATATCAGTTTAAGCTACTATAAATAATTACATTCTTTTGACGACCATGGTACTGGGTATTATGTGGACGTCCATTATAATACAACGTTACGTCTGTAATAGTAACCTGTGATTTGTATGTTAAAAAAGAAACCATGAATGGAAGGCATTTATTCCCATATTATTAACAAAGAGGGGTGGATCAAACGTAAAAGTATGGTTGAACATGTGGAACATAATAATTGTATATGCATTTGTCATGGCGGTGAAAACTCTGACACTTCAAATGATATATAAATAACCTACTTCCGATTTTGTACATAGTTCTGGAATTCCAGAGTATTGATTTATCAGGTGCGTACCGCGGGTTCTTTTATGTCACTTTTAACCGGTCTTTGATTAATGTACCGTACATGCCTGGGGACATCCATGCTAAAGTTGCTTAAACGTTCCGAGTGTTCTTATAGGTGGCCCCGTACTACGACGTACCACAAATAGTACCGCGCGTCGGACCTGACAGCGGACCCAGCCACCCGCGGAAAGCAGGCCGCGCCGGCCACTTGGTGACAGTAAGCGACGTGAAAGCCTGCGCCTCATGTCTTGTTGTATTACTTCACTGTCCGCATGTCCGCTGTAACTAGCAAAATGTGCAGTATTTACCGATTAGCTGATGGATGTAAGGTATGAACGGACGATCACGGGATTTGTAAGGTCTTTATCGGGTTTCTGGAACGCCAAACGGTGAGTTTTACTGCGTGTCACAACTCCAAACTTCCGTAGTTAAAGGTTATATGTAAAGTACCACATTAAGTATTTATAATAATAATAATAATAATGATAATAATAATATATAATAATTATATATAGTACTTGTTTATATACCTGTCACTCTAAAGTTAGTTTAATATATTGAATATATATATATATAATGTACACGTAGCTACATGATAGTTAAATATCTTGAATAGAGGATTGTACCGGAGTAGTTGGCATAACCATAAGGGAATTTTACGTTCACATGTGAGGCATCCGCATACCTCGGTATACATGTATGTTGGAATTTTTCGTGTATTCCTTCCCTGACACGTTTGCGCGCATTTGGTCCCATGATGGTATTACCGGGCCGCCGGAATCTGCGGCAGAAACGACACATATCTAAGCGGAGTTATGACTAAGTTAAGTTCCTGTGTCAACTTGTGTCAAACAAACGTTAAGACTGACAAGCGAGGTCTTAAGCTGTGACAGCGCAGGCATTTTAACGTTTATGAGTGGTATGTTACGAATGATATACGGTCATCATATAATACATGTGGGACAACAATGTCAGCTGGCTGATAAAATCTTATAGTTATACTCCTAGAGTAAATCATAAAAGTCGCATACGGCATCCCTGCATTTCATATACCTGCGTGTATACATTGAATTGCTGAAGACTTGATTTAACATTATATAACCAAATATTAGAAACATATCAAGTGCAATGTGCCGTATTTTTATATTATATATTAGATTATTATTTAATGTTCAAAAATATAATTATTAAACGCAAATTATTAGAGTCACGATGGGTGCTCGTCTCTTGCGCTTTATACTCGAGTGAGGCCCCTCGACCTCTGTCTGCGGTTAAGGAACATGCGTACCGGATCCTGGCTCGCGTGTCGCACAGAATTATTTTCAGTCAGTTCTGTAATGTGGTGGTATATCTAACAATAACGTGCAAATGCCGGATCTTAGTGTTGACATGTCGAAATAAATGGGCATATTAGTGTTAATCTGATACAACCCGCATCCCGCATGATATTTACCTTACTATATCTACTTAAAACTGCAAGCATGTCAGTATAAATCAACGCGGTTAAAATATACATGGTGTGTGTATCTTATTATTTATAATTAAGTTTCTGTTCGACTAAGTAGCCATTGTTCTTTTTTTTTAAATATGAACGTAATAAAAGCTATAGAAGTTGTGTAACGAAAGAGTCGCATTTAAATTTTCATGCAGATAAACCTGTAACCGGTAGAAGCGACGATTGGCTTATATGTTAATTTATGTAATAACCAATGTCACTTTAAGACATTTTCTAAAGTGAAAAATGTGTGTACTGAACGGCTGGCAAATAGTCAGGTCGCGTATACATGCGCTTATTTGCGTGTTCTTTTATAGGGTGTATTCGATTCCTACGCCTGGTATATTAACATACTTTATTAGCTTGAAAATTAAAGCAACTCTGTTGTTATTCCAATAAATTACCTTTAGACTCTAACATCAGCTTCATAATATCACTTGTAATCAATAACATTTGCATTTAAGGCAATACACCTTTAGATAATGTGGGTAAGCTGCTAAGAGACATATAGTTTGCAATCATACATCTTTGGATTTTTTCCCATGTCTATAGATAAAAGGTTAGTACAAAGTCAGTTTTTATTCTGTCAGGTGACAGGTATAGTATAGATGACATACATTTAGGTCTCATTTTTATTACGTGGGTAAAGTCTCAAATGTTTGGCAAGGGCAAAGGTCCCCTGGTTTCAGAAGCGTGACTGTATGTCGTCCAGCGCACATAGACAAACACATTACCAAAAGCTGGTCCAAAGAAACATTTGCACTAAAATGGGGCAAGTGCTTTTCTGAATGTCACACCACTGAGTAAGAAACATGTTATATATGTGTGTGTGAAGGATACGGTTATGCAAATCTCTCTCTGTCACGCGCGTACACGCACGGAGGCTTTATACGGGACGCATATTTTATAAATCTGTTCAGTTTTTCCTCTTACACCTGCTCACACACACACACACACACACATAAATACATGCATATATATATATATTATATATAATATATACTGGGTATGTTTCATTGTTTGTATATACCATTATGATCATCTTTCTTGTTACATGGGGTTTATTATGGTAATACACAAATATCTTTTTTTTTCGCTGTAAACAATTACATTTGCTTAATCCTTCATGAATTCCATGAGTACAACGCATGAAAAGGTATGCATTATACGTGTGTGTAAGAATATAGGATTCATGCATGGTTTTCTCGGATACTTGTAGTACATCAATGCGACCTGTCTCTGCAAGAATGAATGAACGAATGAATGAATGAATGAATGATATATTTAGTTTCGCCAGGGACAACGAATAAACCATAACCTAAATGCAATAATCAATTAAAGATAACTGAGTAAAACGTTAAGTTTCGATCGCAAAGTATGTTAATTGTATTTTGGAATTGGTTAAAGGGCTTCAAACTGTTAAAAGTAAGTATAGTTAAAAGGGAACTTGGCGGTCTTTTTCATTAATGCAGTGCGATGATATTTTCCACTTAATTGCAAGTGAAGAAGTATAATTAATTTTACACCATTTATGTTAAGTAGTGGTAATTTGCGAGTCTATACATATTGGCAGTCAAATATACCTTTTGAAGAAGGATCAAGCCGTCTCGTTCAGACTGAATGAAATGTGTTTAATTGCATTTGTCGCTTTCTGAGGCGCCCCATGCAATCAGCATTTGACCACATCAAACTAGGCTTTGTTGTAGCCAGGAGAGCTCCGTGCCACGCTGATGTTTATATCATAGTCTTATCACTTTTAAGCGGCCTGGGGCCATCACACCGCTAAGTTTAAATCAAGTGCTTTTATGACAGCCACAGATAAACACAAGTGTTGACATACGAGATTAGAGTAGAGATATCATTTATTTTACCCCGTCCTCAATGTCCAAGCGCGGTGAGGCCTAACATCGACCTTGTCCTCACTTTTTCATTTTGTCTGCAGAGACCTTGCTTGGATCATTCATGCATGCATGCTTCTTAATCTTCATGTATACATGTACCCTTATTAAAAGGGTAATTCTGATAGAACTGATATCATTGACACATCCATTAATTAGTATACTCGCAAACAAATTTCTGCTTTCATTCGTCATAACCTGCAATATTTGGTATTCGGGGGGGGGGGGGGAGATTTCAAGTCTACAAAGTTCATTTTAACTTTTAACAATCCCTGCATTGTCACAGGTTTGCAATTATTACATGGTGATATAGAGAAAAACGGGACTATAACCAAAATTTATGCTTCCCTCATTGAATCATAATCAGTTATATTTGTAAAAAAAATCAAGTCCTATTGAGAGTGTTTGCCTTCCCATGAAGGCACAAATTAACATTCATGAACAACTATTAAACCTTAAATGTAGTACTTACTGGGGTTTTCCTAAGAATAATACACATGGCCTGTACTGGTCAGTTTACATTTATGTGTAATTACACCATCATGTTTCACTATTTACTTTGTTAAGGTTCTGCCGGTTACCTGTGGGCAGTGCGTGAAATATGCCCGTGGTTCAGAAATATTAACGTGCCGTCTTGCATATTTAAGGCTCGGGAAGCTACCCTTTCATTTGATAGTCACGATCTCCTAAATGATCCGATCCAGTTTCAGCATGAGAGGCGTCTCATGTATAATTTTGTGTACGTACCCTCTGCATCACTGCAGATGTCATATATTATTCCTTGTCACTGACTCACATTATCGAGTCCGCAAAAGTTACTGGGGAACATTATATATATATATATATATATATATATATATATATATATATTTAAAATGCATTTTGTGATCTTTGAAGTGATAGAGCACAAGAGAGACCTAATTCGGATATGTAGGTGCTAGACTGTGTTGGAGTTTGATTTTTGCCTCCGATATCGTCATGCTTGGCCGCAGCTGAATGGCCTAGTCTGGTCGTCGCTTACTTTCCAAGTTGCGCGCGACGTATAAGGTACTATCAGACATGTCCGCCGCTTGTTGGCCGCGGCTCGTGGCGTGAGGAGCGCCAGTCCTGCCGAGCGGGTGTATTCCAATCTGCCCGCCAGTGAAGGCTTGCTCGCCACTCGCGGACTTCGCTAACTTTGGTCATTGGATCAGATGGTACTACAGAAGACGTCCAAGTAGGATACCTGTACTTGGCTTATGACCACCGCCTGCAAGAATGTCTCGATTAGTTAGCTTATAATATAGTAGAAATAAAGTGTTTCGCTTATGATTCGCTCCTGCCGACAACGGCGCCGTCAGTTTGATCTTTTACTATTTCAAAAGTTCAACAAAACACCGTTTAAGTGAATACCATGGAAACTTTCATGGAGTTATCAACCCGGTGGTGCCATCTGTCTTGGATTCTAATGTAGCACGATCCAGAAACCACCGGCGCTCAGGAAGGTGGGTGGCTACCTGTAGGAAGAAAGTTGCGGTTAAAGTCCCTGGAATACCCTCTTTTCCGCAATGTGCATGTACATATAAATATAAATTATCTTTGTCGATCAGGGAGAGAAGTCATTCTCAAATGGATGCAGTGCTGCCAAGCTCATTACCTGAATACTGGGCTAGGGAACACGTGACACTGTGGCAACTGTATCTGCCTGTTTGTATGTTACCGAGAAGGTTGTACATTACGTAAACCTACCCAGCGTACGTAGTGTAGTTTTATATTTAATCAACTTTTATTTTACGACACGTGCCGTCAGTTCGGCCACGATTGTACAGGGCATGGGATATGGGAAACGTTACAGAACTACAAATATATTTCCGTAAGTATAACTTTATTGCCTTTCAGAGGGTAAAAATCCAGAGATAAAGCATACACCTCCTGCAAATATTACAAATTACATTTTTGCATATATTAAAAAAGTTTTTATTTATTTTTTTTTTCATTTTACTTTTAAACTTGATAAACTAAACTTTGATATCTGCAAATAGTCTGTTTCACTAAAGCATACAATATTTCGTAAAATTTTTAATAATTAGCGGTAGATTATTCGATTTTAACTCATTTTCCCTTGGAATTGAAGTTGAAAGTCTGAAAAGTCTGAAACATTTTATACAGTTTGTAGAGATTTAAAATATACGGTTTATTTTTTTTTTTTTGGGTATAAAACTTAATTCTAAAGGGCTGAACAATTTCACAGTTAGAGATATTTGGATGAAATGATTCGTGTTGTTTTCTTTGCATTGAACGTACAACTCTACAGGACTGAGGTGTGAATTTTTTATCAGTTTGGAGAATTTAAAATGTTTTGTTCACGACGTTTAGGCGTTTACGAGAATGTGCGGTACAGGGTTTTAATGTCACATGACCGATTGTCTATTAGTCGGTTATCCCCCAGTATTCGGTCAAAACCGGTGACGGATCAGTTTTCTCTTCTTCACATTAGCGTACCAGGCTTAAATGTGTAAAATTTGCCCATCTATAACTTGTAGGCCTTGGTACTCATTTTTGGTGGTTCCTGTCTTCATTTAACGTTAGTTTAAGTTATGATTGTTTCAGTGCATGAAAACTTGGTAGAGAATGTTTTATACTTATTCAGTTTCATGTTGACTTACTCAGTACTACATGTGTTTCGTTGTTGGTGATTCTTAATATATATATATATATATATATATATATATATATATATATATATGCATATATATATGCATCGGTGAAGAACAAAGTGAACATGATCATTAAATGAATATTGTGTATTGATATACGATGAACTCGGAGCCTGTACAAAGTTTATTTCAACACACACCTTCCTGACTGGTCAATCAATAGTTCATATCACGAAACTGTGTTACAGACCACATCCCTTATTAAACACGAATTTATCGGCAAAGTTTTTTTTGGTTTTCCACGAGTAAGGATTACTATATCTCTACTATATCTCATTAAGCGACGTTGGTCGGATATTTTACTGCACGTTTCACCAGAAAAATAAATGGGCGACGGGTTCTGATTAGAAAGAATCTTTGAAACGTAATAGAAATCCCGAAAAACAACCATCGCTTCATCCATCGAGTGTGGATTACGGTATTCGCGGGCGTAATTGCAGATCAGTGGAAATTACATGATTCTCACGTAAATAAATGGATACACTTGATTTTCAGCTGGGCCATGTGGGCGTTTTCTAGTATTTTCGCTCCATTTACTTATTGAAATATCAATTTCATATACCATACGTAAATATCGTAAGGTAATTGTGAAATTGTAAGGAGCATAAACCCCACAGGAAGGTATTTTTCTATAGATCTACATACTGTATGTTCATCTTTCTTGTATAATGTATTAATGTGCTAATTGTAAGAAAAATAATATAATGATTAAAAAAATGTTAAGCCTGATTTCCTAGGCTATAACTCGTGACAAGGCAAGTCGGCAAACTGCATAAAGTACATAAAATAGTTCAGTTGTATATTAAGGCGCCGGCGTTTCATTCCTGAAAGTTATCAATGCATATAAGTAAATTTTTAATTTTAATCATATATTTCTCCTTATCTTTGTAGGTCCCTGTTCACTCTTATTGTGCTAGTCCAGTTTCTGAGTGTGGTGAGTCTATTTTTATATATTTCAATGTTTCTTTTTGATGTGTGGATAAATGTATTATTTATTAAGATTTCAACTGAAAAAATAAGGATAGTGATATATTGATTAGAAAATCCATTATAAATCCGTCTTCGGCCATGTCTTTACCAAGACTACATACACTTCGAAACATCTATCAATTTGGTATTGCCGCAAACACATGTATGGCAACCAAAGAAAAACGCAAAGTTTTAATGAATTGAATCTTAAAATTTTAAACTTAAAGGTGCAACTTTTTCTTTGCCTCATGCAAACCTGCTTCAATTTCACCGTTTCAGCAACGCTTCCAACATGGTTATATATTTAAATGATATGTCGTTACAAGTGTTAACCCCCAAAAGAACATTTTGTGGCTGAATGCTTTGCATAGTTAGCCATTTATATTTTACAATATTGAGGTTGCCTTTATCCGTCAAACATTAACGCAAGTACACGTGTCCTCCCGGCAAAAGTGGTTTCCCACAGTAAAGGAAAACGCGATACTTTAAGAGTTTAGAGCTCATTTTGTCTATAACAGACAATCATACAAAAGCACCATGACAGGTGAACATATTAATGAAATTTAACTGAATTCCCAGGGCTTGATGGAGTTACCGGGCAATTGCCACTGTCAGTAAAAATAATGTTTCATTCATCATACTTTCATAAAATTATAACTTGATCTGCCAAATCAGCGACAAAAGCGGTCTCATTATACAAGGTTTGGATCAAAAATGCTGGTTGACCCGAAGTTTTAGGGAAACTACAGTGTGTGCGCGCTGCTTAGAAACCAATGCCAAAACTGTGACAGTTTTAATAACATTCCTCACACATCAGCTGATCATTTTCTAGCAAAGCACGCCTATTTATTGCACATTAGCTGTTATCCAGAGCGGCACATTACACCGGTAGGGGCGGAGGGCTCGTGCAGATGTTAAGTCTCCAGAGGACTTCATCGGCACCGATTTGTACTGTCACAAGAGAGGGACGGGCAAATCCTTCGGTACACATTACTTGTGTTCTGTAGGCGTGGCTCGGAGCCATGCTTTGTATATTTCTAGAGCCTGATACTAAGTTTTGAAGCTCCTAAAGCCGTATGATATTATGTAGATATATAGCTGGGTTACTAGTATATGCTGAAATAAGGGAAGGGAGAGATTGACACAGGTAGTTCCTTAGCAGGCGGCACCGCATTCTTGTGGTGGGTCTGAGTCTCACCTTCGATCACCCAGCCATTGAAAACATGTTTCTTCTCTTTCATTATATCGCATTTAGACCTCCAAGTTTATACCAAACGTCAAAATTGCATTCACTTCATAAGGTCAGCTGGTGCACGGGCATGCTTTGAACACACGACCACACCGCAAATAGCACATCTATGGCAAAGCGACCCCCCACCGTCAGTCACTGCTTTTGTAACCTCGCTATTTTGTTCTGAACTTGCATTGAACATGTTTATGGACGTATTTAATCTTCATTATAGTCACACCGGCGTGGTGATGAAGTGTAAGCATGAGCATCACATCATCATTTAAACATTAGTTAAGCTTAGCTATAGTTAGTCTGTATAATAGGGTTCATATATCACTCACTCGCATCACAGCCGGTTTACAGAAACCATTACATACAAACGGCTAGATACACAGTAAATCACCTGAAGGAATGCGTCAAGTATGTCGCTAATCTGAAGCGAAATCAGTTGGTGGACAGGGTTGTCGTTATTATCCGAGCGTGCTAGGTGTCATGAACTTTGTTGCTTGTCCAATCGGGGGAACCATTGCTGATTAATAGAGAGGACTCAATTGGTGGAAAATATAGCTGTTTGGTGTGAGTTGGGAGTAAATTAGGTCTACATTGTGGCAGTGTCATGCAGAAATTTGACAACACAACTAGGGAACCTCATAGACACGAGGTAATGGTGGTTAATGGAACCCAACCGCAAAGAACCTAAATAAAATCGTCCCAACTGTGTGTTTGTTTCTACAAAATAAACACTGATCTCCCGGGCCCTGTGAATGCGTTCATATTTAATGATCTCTGATTCCAAACTCCTTGCTTCCAGACTTTTTGTTGCCTTTCGGGCTCCTTATACCAGTTCAACACAAGCCAAGTCGCACTCATGTCGAATTCACATTGAAAAAATAATATTATTCTATCAATAAGTTTATTAAGCAGAGGCCTCTACAAAAGCGCAATACTTTTATGCTGTCACATGCCCCAAGCTCTTTTAGTTGGCCCTGTACACAAATGGTTTGGTTGTTTAGGACTAAGATTAGCTTCTCTTTTTATCCCCTTGGTGTATATTAATTTTCCTTCTATGGAAGTGGTGTATTTTTAGTAATTCAAGCGATTCCCTCTGCTCTTAGGATACAGAAAACATGGAGCCTTGCGGGATTTGCTCTCTGGGGTATCGTTATTTGTTACCAGATCAAAAGCCGGTGAAATCAAGCTACAAGTGTATCATCTTTTCCTAACTGTCGCTACATAGGGGCGGTAACATGTACACTATTGTACATTGTACATAACGCCGTTGATACTGAGAGCCGGTTCAGAAAACATGTATATCAAAACGCATAAGAAAACAACAGCCACACAATCAGAGTGAAACACAGTGACTTTATTGCTTATACGTATTAATATACATGCATAAGTGTGTACATTATTGCGTGTATAGATGTTAGTGCCACATAATTTAGTTTATTTATTGCCTCCTACATTCAGCTCAGAGTATGTTCAGGCCTGTCGGTCCCTTTCAGTAGTTGTAACATGATTAGTAATTACAGTCATTTCGCATACTTCTACGTTTGATATCGGCGCAGAACACACTGTTTTATATTACATATATACATGTACATTCAGCTGAGCATGATCTCACACTCTCTGTACATGAGGGTCATATTCAAACAGAGGTGGACCAAAAACTTCTATGGTTTATCACTGGGACTGATGGTGATATTGTAATTACTTTAATGTATTTCAGCACTACAACGTACTGTATTGCAAAGTTTTTAATGAATGTTTTAAAACTGCTTGAACAAATTTGGTTCACCTTAATTGGTTCCGGTTGGCAAACGTTACAACAGAAGGTGCACCCAAGTTAAGGGAAAACATGTCTGCTAAACGGGAGAGTGAAATACACCCCATTGTATTATTCTCCAAATAAGTCCTTGTAAATCTATCCAGAATTTTATAACATGACTGTGTGACGCAGCAATAACACAATCAGAGGAAATCCGGCTTTTGTGATTTCGGGTTCTGCACAGGTCTCTACGTCAGGAGATCGTCGTGAGTTCGGATCTCAGCTTGGAAGCGATGTGATATTTCACGGTCGGCCAATCCAGGATGAACGCTCATCGGGCTTAATGCCATTATAGGCATACTTGCCAAAAAGGCCGTGTATCACTCAGAAATGAAACGCGAATTTTGGGAATTCCTCGATGTCGTGAACCAGCGATGGGAATGGATACACAACCATGAACCGCAGGTGCTGTTAACATCGGGTCTGGATGACATGATATAAAATGAGAGTCAAACAATCACATCCCGAAATGAATTTCTGCAGATGCACATTCATAGGAAAATGATTAAATAAATAAGAATTTAATATATGAGCCGGATATCTCTAAAACAAATTGGTCTAATATAATTAGAGAAAGGGAGCTATAATATACAGACAGTTCAGACGTTTGTTGGAAAATATGGAGTGATATTATAAGATGTACTGTATAATAGCTATATGCATTGGTTAAGCCCGGGGAATCTGCTGAAAAAAGTTTGGAATATGAGAGAAGAGAATTTGCTCTTTCTTGAATGTTGAAGAACCAAAATGTCAAGAAGTGTGTGCGATTTTACCCTGACACGAAATTTTCAACAAATTAATGAAGTTAATATAAAAGTACAAGCCAGGTTCGTTTATACACGAGAATTGATTGTGCAAATTACATATTTTCAATGAAACTATATAGGACATACCGAAATACTGCATGTGGTGAGCACAGGTGGTGCTTTTTACAGACACAGACTTTTCTAAAGTCATTCAGACAGTCAGCCCTGACTGGATTCTATGAGTCACTAAGTACAGAGATATTTGGTAAAAATTAATGTTTGTATTCTTTTCTTCAATTATTTGAACAGGTCTGTTCCAACAGACTCAAATGTGTACACATATATAGTTATATATGCTGCGCCTGTAGCCACTGATGTCGTGCGATCGGATATAAAAGATCATTTTCATGTAAAATCACAAACAACAACACATGTGTTTTGTTTTAAGCTCGCGAATGATAAGCGGGAGGGGGGGGGGGGGGGGTTATCAAGCTACACAGGTTTATTAATTGTCCTTAACGAGTTGTGTTCACAATTATCATTTTTCCCCTCGCATCGCATCAGTGACATTCCCTTTAGCTTCTATCACGTGTTCTTGTGACCTCATAAATATGTCATCATCGTATTGTCTCAAAACGCTACGCTACTTTCTTTTGCGACATTTGAGATTATATAGTAAAATGTTCATTTACCTTTCACAATTAATTAGGTTGTCAGGACTTTTACTCATATTTCAAACCATATACCTGTCCTTAATTGTTGTTTTCATAAAGACAACAATCACATTTTTTTTTCAAATATATTTATCAAAATGTCAGCCATGAAATTCGTCGTTAGACAACCGAATCAAGAACAGGTATTAATTCTTAATGCTTTTATAGTATATATAGTATAAATTTTATGGTATTTTATAGTATCTTTTATCCACATGTGCACCTAAATAACATGTTTAATAGTCTATGCCGTATGTATATTTTGTCGATATAGAAATGTATTCACTCGCTCGGGCCAATATCAAGACGCTAAATCCAGTGTCCAAACATTCCTTCGATTAAGTCTTATTAATTCTTCGATTAATACAAGTATTACAATTGTAAAGTAATGTTCCAGAAATTAATAACTCAGATGCCGTTCAGTTGCACTCCGCAGTACCAGTAATGCATCCAAAATTGAATCCTGCAACAGGCGCGTGCTGTCCCCTGAGTATAATGAAACGTTTGCTTTCAGATTCATGCAGCACCGCCAAGCAGAAGATTAAGCCGCTCTGCCAAACAGTCTCAGCAAATCACGGAGGAGACACAGAGAGAGATTGAAGTCAGGCTATACATAGCAAGCACCAAGAAATTCCTGGGGATATACGGCCAGAAGAAAGGCGTTTTAGGCAACTTGTCCTCGTCAGACCCAAACGGTAAGCATTTTTTACCTGTATGTCTTCATTTACGACTTGTTGAACCAGAAATCTTCTTGCACACGACATAAGACAGGTTAACAAACGTAAGTTTCAAGTCATATATTGGTCGACACACTAGTTCTATAAAGTATCGTCAAATTGATCTACTAAGTTCACCATTGGCATGTACTAATTGAAATCTATGATTTTATTGACATAAAGCAAACAAAATGTAATATATTTTCTCATTCTAATGAATGACAAAAAATCAGGAGCATTTTCATTTTTTCCTATTTGCTTAAAAATACAATACCGAAGAGCAAATTAGAAAATGTGGGTGAGCCCTATCTAACACCTGATCTAACGTGATAATTGTGGCGGTATGCTATGCTTGCCTTACAAGGCCTATAGCATTTCACTCTTTCTGAGAGGACCTGATTGGCGTAGTCTTCGTAAGTCCGGGGAGGGACCCCTGTAAAAAGAGAGGCAGCCTTTGAAAGTTGATCATCGTATGTGCAAGTGACATAGGTATGATTATGAACCCATGTGATGTACTCTCAGTAAATATACTCCCCAAGATTCTTGGACCCCTGCGGGCGCCCTTTTGTGGCAAGGTAGTAATCAATTACGGGAGGGCCTACCTACACTGTCGGTTCTAATGAGAACGTACGATATGTTATATGCCAGATCTGGCCTATCACCTTGTTTATTCGCACCTGTATGGCAGGAGTTACGTGGAAAATTTGTTTATTAGCGCAAGTACGAGATGGTATCTTTGAGCATATTGTATGATGAGGATAGCGCTGTATGCATGTCTACCCTTCTCCCGTCAAGGCTCGGGACGGGACAGTTTGTAGTAAGGGTATCTCCCATTCAGGTGAGGACAAAGCTGCTCAAAAGACCCCAGGTGCGTAGTTAGTCCTCCGCAGTGATGTGGAAAAGGAAGATGGTCGTGTTGTGTATATTGCTTAGATAAGCACACACCGCTTGTAGTTGCCAGTATGCGCAGGTACAAAACCAAAAGAAAACGACCATAATGGCGCATTACACCCTCTGCAAAAGTGCCCCTTTATGTGCATTTGACGATCGGCGAGCTTTTATCACATCTCCACTGTCCATGAAATGAAAGCAGAAATCGAGCGGGGTGATGTTGAAGAGCTCCTTAAACAACCTGGCCACCTCGCCGGTACAATGTACCCTGGGGGGCGCTCAGCCGTCATGTCCGCGTCTCCAGACATGTTCTATTTACACTAAATATCACTGCAAAAACTCCATCCTTCTTCAACCACTGTCGACCACCAATACAGCAATAAAAGGAGATAAACACATTCAATGGTAAAATCGCCAATTGGCGCAATAGAAAAAAATCATTTCCTCACCAAGTGTGATTGAGAATTTCCCCGTCTTTCACACAGTAAATTGAAGTCACATATTTTTGTACATTATTTTTTTAATTACCAGTGACATCGTTCCTACCATCCCTGGTCATGTTTTACTAATTGACTTAATTCAAATGAAAAATGAAAAGATAAAACAACTGTAAAATGTGTACAGATTCAGTAGTGTGGGATCGCACCCGCATCTGTGAAGATTTATGCCGCCTGGATTAAATGTAGATATTATAGATAATTTGTTTTATTTACTGAGGAAATTTAATTTTTGTAAATGGGATTTTAATACTGATATATGTGCTGCTAGATATTGGCGTTGGGGGGGGGGGGGGGGGGGTCGGGCGTTCATTTTGGGTGGTATTATGAAGTAGCACTCTTGAAGCAATTGTGCTTCTTCGGAATTTATTTTTGTGGTAGGTATACTGAGGGTTTTATGGCGCGTTTTATTACGAAGCACAAAGTCAATATTATTCTTGTGTAGAGGCTGGAAACATAATAACAAGAACAGTTATGGCTGGTCTTCAGGCCTCCCACTTTGTGAAATAGTGCCAGCACAATGGAAGCAATTTCGTTTCACTATGTATGAAAACACTCGGGCGCTCTCCTGAGGTCAAAACCAGTCGACCAACATTCAACTAGCTTCATCATTTACTCAAGAAAGGAATGAAATCACGCTCCCATTTGATTTACTCCTAGCTTGTTAGTGTCACTATTTACGTTTACGGCATTGCCACCCTTCACGGTTACATCGAAGATGAAGTACTCGAGTACTCTACTTGTGACTGGCCTTTCTTATTTGTGCTTCTCTTGTTGCAGCAAAAATTGTGGTGGAGTTCTTCAAAAGTAATTCCGATCCCCCTGAAACATATGTACGGCTGAAGGGGGATGCAACCAGAGGAGTTGTTTGCTTCAACCGGAGAGGAAAAGCAATTGTTCGGGTGAGTACTTTCCACCTTTTAGCTGACGTTTCCTGACGTCTTATTCATGATATATCACCCATTACCGCTGAAACATTCGTTTACTTGTGACTTTGCATGATCTGATGGTCATACACTGTTCTTCTCCCACCTTTTTGTTTTGTCTGTTGTGTTTAATATTGTCTGTGGTATCTCAATGAAAAAAAGGTCTATGGTGCATAATCCGTTGAGACGCATTTTCAGCCCTACCAGGTGGAGTTTTGGATGCCACCACCCTAAAGCCATCATCCTCCGCCATTGATTATTTATAATCATTGAAAATATCTTAGACATCTGTGGTCCATATTGACTGATCAAATTTTCATTAGAAGAAAAAACATTTGAAATAATCGCAAAGGGCATTGTCATAACAGCCCCTTGGATATTTTGTCTCAAATGGTAAAATACATTCTGGGCTGCGATTGTTATAAATGTCTCAGAATCACAACTATAAGACAATTCATCGTGTTTCGTTTTTCCATGTTCCCTCTCATTGGATTGTCACATTCGATTACAAATTTTCCTCCTTCATTACCCTTTTTTTTCTAATACTATCTTAACTGCGTATATATACATCTGCAGAATTCCATTTCTGACTGCGTGACAGGGCGGTATCACACGCTTCCTTTCATGTTATATCCTGGAGTAAACCTGGTCCGGTGACTACTGCACCTGCGGGCCCTTGGTGCGTATAATCGTCCCCATTACTGGGTCCTACCACCGAGGAACCCCCGAAAGGCGTACTCATTTGTGAGTGACGGGCCTTCCCATTAGCCTGCAGAGCGCTCACCCTGGGTGGGGGCCGACCGTGAAAAATCTCATCGCCTCGGCTGAGATGCGAACTCACGATCTCCCGGCTTTGAGTCCTGTGCTCTACCCTTGAGCCACAGAAGCTGGTTTACATTTCACTTTTACGCAGCGGTTATACACACTGCATTCATTCCAGATCTCCTTCTCTTAAAGCACTGCTTTTTTTAACAAGCCTTTCGGGGTCTCAACACCAGGGTTGGCACAGGGCCAAGAATCAGTCTAACGAGAGCATCGTGTCGCGGGTTTAAAACTTGGAGTTAGATGTACAATGCGAAACTAGGATTGGTCCGATTAAAAGTCTTTGGCCCGTGCTAACCCTGCATGGTGGTGAAACCCGGACAATATCGCAATACAAAATAGCGGGTAAAAGCGAAGAACATTCAGACAACTGTAGTTTATAATCGCTGTATGTGAGTGTATTTCTTCATTGGTTGATAATCTTCTCGTGTTCTCCATTTCTTGATTCATAGAGTTTTAGCTCAAGTCGAGCTTGACCAGTTGTTTATATATACATTTATGATTTTTTTTTGCCTCGCGGCTGGCTGTATTAAATGTATATTTAGAATATATATTTATTTACACCTCTCATTATATAGAGACATCCTAAAATCCAGTATCTTGGGTATCAGTAAGCAGATAGCTTAAGCAATGAAAACATATATATAGTAGGAAAAGGAAATGTAAGATACCATTTGAACTAAAATCGGTGCAGGTGATGGCAGTAAGGAATGTATACAACATAGCTCGCATGTATACAAAATTGCTTGGCGCCGAGAGTGTGGGAGGTTCCTATTACAACCTTACACAGTGCCGCTCGGAGTCTAGGATAATGTTTGTCAGCTTAGTCCTTGCTCAAATGCCAAGGGATGACACAGGACACTTAGAACGCTCTCGTCCTCATGACATTCAACATGACACCTATATTCAAGTGATCCCTTTAAAAACATAGATCCATCCTGTTACGGGTCAGGGTGGGACAGTGCCGGTCACTGGTAAACGGAGATAGTCTAAGGCGTGTGCAGAGCGCAGCTTATGAGAGCAATACCAATAAACCCACGATATAAGGTTACAAGGTGACAAGGTGACACTCGGAGTTTGGATTAGTTCTTCGACCTGGGTACGGGATACCTTACATCTATGTTGTTCAATTTTTTCTGGTTGGTTCAAGGGTGTAAGAAATAAACTCTTTTACTCGCGAGCATTGGGTGAGCAGTGTGTATCTTGTGGCTTCAGGGAGAATAAAATTATGGCTTCGGAACATAAACATGGCCCTAGGCAAGCAGCATACTTCTGAGATTAACACAAACATAGAGTCAATACAGGTCATTAGCGGGCGGGCTTACATATGTCCAACAACACATCGTGTTTCTTTTACTCTAAAGAAATAAATGGGGGAAATGCTGTAGTAAAAAAAGGTAGTAAACATGAATACTGTAAATGGGAGGCGTAGCTCTTTACTGAGGTCTTTGTAGTTTTGACCGGCTGGAGGCATTATGATTCTTTCCCCTTGGAAGGTGTTCTTTATTGCATACCTGTGTGCGTCGTGTGTGATATTGCAACTCTGAAGTCTGTTTATGCCAGTTTAAGTAACAGTGGTGTATAACAGTTCTGATCCCTGCCTTCGGGGCTCTTTAAACCATTTGGCTGGATGGATGTGGCCCGACTTGGTCTTTCTTCCTCCTACAGAGCGACTGTTTGTGGTCGTAGGTGGTCCCTCCCGTTGGGGTGTAATTGGCCACATTATGAACCAGTGGATGACCTAAACAGGCAAAAGAGGACCGCCCGTCGGTCCACTTAAAGTCTGCTATTTAATTTGAATACTGGCAATGCTTGACCTGCCCTAGGAGGGTGTCTTAGATACAAAAGCATAGAGGGCGCATGGTAACGCCTCCGCAGCCATGCACCCGCTGGGGGTGCTCAAAGCAGACAAAACACGACATTGATAGCTTTAATATAGCCGGAAAGATAAATTCTCACGCCCAGATGAAACTGACAAAATCGAATGCCCTTTCCGTTTCATTGACCAAACAATTCCGGGCTCGGACAAAGCTGATCCACCATAATACTGAAGTGGATTAAAGCCTTGTATTCATTAAATGGCAGTTTCACAAAGGGTAAATTTATGATAGTGAGGTATTCAGAACATCGCACGGCAGAATCAATGGCTGTCCTTTCTTTACCCCGATACAAAATGTACTGGAAACAGGTGGCATACCCCATATGTTGATTTAAAATGCCTTTTTTTAAACATATACACTATTCGTCGTCGGGTGGGGAAACTTGCATGCCGCCCTTAATCTGACTTGACACTGTAGTAGACTTAGGCGTGCTTTTTACAGTTTCATGTTTACTAAGCAGTGAACATTTGAGTGCCTGGCTATGACAGCTGGCAGGATAAACGGGATCTCTAGTTACAGCACCAGCTAGGTAGTATTAAGATATCATCAGTATCCACTCTAATAACCCACGCAGTCTCAGCATATGCTGACACAGCGTATTTCTACAAACTGGCTATTTTATACATTTTTCAATGATCTTTTGTACGGTGTATTGACTGTTGGGTAACTATACACCAATATATGTATTTTAATCTAAAAAAACACTATAATGAAAAATAGATTTCCGTTAAGGGACAAAATCAGGAGCAATATTATGCCTATTATTTCACACTATCAGTTCAGTTTTGCTTTTATAAAAGTTTTCCAGCAAAACCATCCCAGCACACAGTCTCAGTTCTTCGCATACGGCTGTTTAACACATTGTTATGCCTCTGCGTGTTGGTGAACACAGTCCACGAGTGTCTGTTTACCATAAGAAGACCATGTAACCCGAGGTCCTATGGTGAGCCGCAACATGCGATGTTTCAACCAACAGGAACATGTATAAGTAAGTCAGGGCATCCCCTGTTTAACATGTTTTGTGGCCGGGCAACACATGCGCTGTGTTTATTTTGTAACCTGAGATCGCGCCCGGTCCAGTGTTTTTGACACTTGTTTACAGGAATAAGCAAATGGTTTCAGCGCAATACTTTGGCAGGTATAAATTTATTTTAAAGGGAAGAAGCTATTGTTCGTGTTAATTCAACATGTTATATAGCTGATTGGGTCCCTTTAACATTTGACTAAAATACTTATCTTTCATAAAAAGCTCCTATTAATACAGTTCTTCTATTTTTAAAGTGATATATTTCATTACACTGAAACATGATATAAAAGAAAACCAGACAGGGCAAAAAGTAATGTAAAGGCTTAAGTTTCGGTACACATTTGTCATTAGTGCATATGGACACTGTAAACCGATTGAATGATTCTGCTTCGCAAGAGCAATATGAGTAGAAGGCAGACGGATGTTCCTAATGATGGCAGTCTGACGGTTAGTAGCTATTGGTTTGACACAGTATGATTAATGCCTAGCGTCTGACACTACATAATTATACAGTGCGTAATGTGCCTGCCATTGCACGTACAACACACACTACCAGCGAGGCCTCCTCATGACTTGGTTCTTTCGTGCCGACTCCTCGCTTCGGTTGCTCCAAGAAGGAGCTGATCGTCAGAACATTATTGTAGCCTGTGACAAGGTTAACAAGGCTGGAATTTAAACTATTTCTTCTTACATTCAATTAGCATGTACTTATAAAAATCTTATGGCGTATCACTTCGCCGAAATGGAGAACGCTTGTCCCTGTTGGCAGACGATTCCGGTTCGGAATCCCCGCGCATGCGCCGCTGCCATAAAATTATTTTGAGTACGTGTATTAATGTAGCACTCGGATTGAGTCCACAGAGTGCACGTTTTGTCAACTCAACTGTGAAAACTATTTCAAATATGTGGCCCCCTAGAAAACAGAGATAGCCAGTGAGATTTTAGGTCAGAGTTACTCTGCGCTCAAGTTTGTCGCGTTGCTTGCACAGGTGTTTTGTGCAAGTATTTGCGGGAAAAACATGTAGGCGCGAAACACAAGCCGATATTTTTTAACTACACACGACTCCTGGCTGAGGCAGAGTAAAATGGAATAAACAAAATACGGTCAATATTGGTATAAACATAATGTTACCCAAACACACCATCTTAAATGACGAAGTTTTTCTAACCGAGCACTTAACCTTTATGCTGGGCCACTGACTTTCCCTGCAGCTACAAAATGACAGCACAGCAAGTTCCAAGCTTCTATACATAGGCATGTGTGTTTCTCATGTAATACTACTTACGCAAAGTAATGTTATATTTAGTTTTTCTGAAATTAATGGGAATGGCAAGCTTGACAATGGGCTATCGTCTAATAAACAAGTAACTGGATATATACAGCCACTGCGACAGGCACCGACTGTTACAATTGACACTGTTTATTTTGCTCCGGCTTAAATAAACTAAGGAAAACGTAATGCGAATTTACACATCATTTATATTTAATTTCTTAACTTTGTTGTACAGTTATGGTTTGTATGAAACTATTGCATTACAAGATTCCATAAATTGACAGAAATCAGCCCTTAACGTTGGTTTTTATACATAGTAACAATTTTCTAAATATATCAACTAAGAGTCACCTATTCAAGCACCTTAAGTTTTTCTTTGCATGTTTTTCTGTGTTTCTATTACACCCTTAGAGATGATTGATATACCAGTCTGGGAGAGGTGTGCCTTTAGTAAACAAGATTAGTTTATGATTCTTTCTATATATGAATAAAGTTCATAACTGGAATGTTGCAGTTGTTTATTGGTTTGTCAGTACGTCCATCACTCAATGTAGCATAAAAACGAGCGCAGAAGTCACATGACAAGCAGAAGGAAGACTAATAGCAAATCGAGTGCGGTAGCATCAGCGGTTCTGGTATTTAGGGATTTTAATATCTGCCGCGCTTTGGGAAATGATTTAGGCAAAAACTTTTCTAAATTTGTAAAATTGAAATCTGTATGGTACGACTACAAGAATATTGTAGTAACATGGCGAATATCTGGATCAAGCCAAAATAAATCCACTCTGAATTTTATCATAAAATCATTATCTTTGGGTTGTTTTATCCAAATTATGTAAATGAAGAAAGCTGTTTAATTTATCTATACGATTAATTTTAGATAAAGTTAGGTCCAATGCACCTTTCAGTATTACTGTAATTAGGGCCCCGCTTGAAAAGCGATGCCCTATAGTGATCACTGTGTCAGTCCGCCCGTACTACCGTCCGTCCGTCAGTGACGCTTTCTTTCACGTGCGATATCACAACATGAACATACTTGAACTTTCTCAAATTCACAGTGATGATTAGTACCTATGAGGGATCCGGACCTATTGAATTACAGACTGGTCGGAATTCCAATATGACCACCCAAGCACAATCGCTGATTTTCTCTCGCGCGTGATATCTCAACAAGAACATGTTTGATCTATCTAAAATTCTCAGGGATGATTCGTACCTATGAGGACACCATCCCTATCGACTAACAGACATGTCAGAATTTCAATATGGCCACCAGAGCACAATCGGGGATTTTCTTTCGCGCGTAATATCTCAACAGGAACATACTCGATCTTAATCATTTTCTCAGGGATCATTGGTGCCTATTAGGACTCAATCCCTATTGAATAACAGGTCTGTCGGAATTACAATATGGCCACCAGAGCACAATTTGTGATTTTCTTTTACGCCCGATATCTCAACAAGATCATGCATGATCTTTATCATTTCCTTGGGGATCATTGGTGCCTATAAGGACTCAATCCATATCAAATTACAGACCTGTGGGAATTGAAAAAATGCCGCCAGAGCACATTCGATGATTTTTCTTTTGCGCGTGATATCTCAACAAGAACATGCTTCATCTTACTAATATTCACAAAGATGACTCGTACATATGAGGACACCATCCCTACAGGTCTGTCGGAATTCCAATATGGCCGCCAGAGCACAATCGGTTATTTTCTTTCACGCGCGATATCCCAAAAAGAACATGCTTGATCTTTCTCAATTTCATATGGATCATTGATGCCTTTTAGGGCTCCTGACCTATTGAATTACAGACTTGCTCAAAATCAAAATATTGCCGCCAAAGTACAATCGGTGATTTTCTATTGCACACATTATTTCAGATATATCTTCTTTAATATGATTTGAACCAGTAGGTTTTTCTTCTTATGCATAGCCTGTTTCTGTTTGTCATTTTAAAACTATAAATTAAACTTTTTATCCATATGTAAACTAGTCCAGCACTACCAGAAATGCGGGGTCTCTGAGGACCATTGTCCGACCACATAATTTTACCTATGTTTTTACATTACAGATTATCATTCTTAATGCACTTTGAATAAGGACACAATCATACCTTGCCTGCAGTGACAAGGCGTAATGATAATTTAAAAACATACACCACTGTAGATGGAGATGGTCCTTTTTACTCATTGTAACATGATTGTCTTAAGGCTTTGCAAAAGTTAAACAATTACTTTAAAACCACACAAATTAATGAACAGTTAAAGAAAAATACATGATTCGCCACGAAATCAGTTAAAACATGTTACAAAGAAAACTTAATATTATATATCACAAACCTGTTTATCGTTTGACATGTTGGCAAGCTGTACCTAACAGAAGCGTTCAGTAGGGGACAAACGTCTTTTCTGTATAGGTCTTCTTAAGATGTTCCGTTAGTATTAAATTACAACTTAAAGCCAACAAGATGGAAATATATCAAACTGTGAGGAGTCAGGAGTCGTGTCCAGTGTACTGGCCACCGCAAAGTATTTGCTTGAATTCTCTCCGGAGGTTTAATAAACAAGACACCCTTTCCAATTCAAAGAGATCTACAAAATATTTGAGTTCACAATTGGTTCATTGTTCTGCTACCATGACACGAAAACCCTTAAGAAAACTGTACAAACGGGTTGAGCTCAGAAGATTGTCTTTATGTATGCAATGCAACATAGAATCTGTGACCTGCAGTGTCCAAGTCTCGCCGCCAAATAGGGACATATATTGGTATCTAAATGCATGTCAGGTAAGCAAATATTCGCCAGCGTCTGTAATCGGTCGGTGGTGAACCAGTAATGTTATTATGCCCTCACTTGTATGGTGTCTTGGAGTACTGCAAAGCCTCGGACGAAGCACTCGGAACCTGTCACTCAGGATGACACCGTATTAACTAAGTGTTCCATGTCTCAGTGTGCTGTCATAAATGTGTACAGCTACAGGGTCAAATGTACTTACTAGTGACCTAAGTGGTTAATTAGTAGCATGCGAGGATGTCACTCCAGCTTATTACCCGTCTAGCGTTATATCTGCCTGTCCGTCTCGCAGATCTTGTGACTTTTGCACCGAGCCAGGGTGTCCTCAAATTTTACACCCGGCGACCTGACCGAAAATTGCTGTACGGGATGTCCGCATAACTACTACACGTCAGGGAAAGACCATTATATAAATAAAACACGGGTTAACCTCAAAACCTAGACAAACCACAAATTTGATTTTTTTTTTCGTACTATACATTATATTATTATAACTGTGCAAAATAGGACCGTCAGTGTAAACATTACGTCTTGTCATGGGCAGTTATCGTCCTAGACTTATTTACTGCTACCACAAATACACAAACGTGTGTGTTTTATACTGTTATTTATTGGAAATGAATAGTATATTGTGTACAATGTTCAGAATATCGATGTTAGGTGCGTTTGGAAATTTTCATTTTAATTCATTATATTTGAAGAAGTATAAAATGTATAGAATACAGAATTATCTCCGTATTCATGTACGAGTTTCGAATGGAAAATGTTTTATACATCCAGATCTTTAACGTTAGGTTTCGTATTTAGGTTGGCACAAAACCACAATGGATTATGTTTTATTCATCTTCGTGTTGAAGTTGATTGGTCTGTCTTAATTCAGTGGTATCTGTGTTATGACAGCAGTAATGAGTAGTACAATAACAATGACGCAACAGCTGTTCCCGCCACGGCCCATGTTCCTTGGGCGATGAAAAACGGTGTCAACTTCTTCTGAGTTCACCCTGTTAGCAGTCGAAAGGCGTTTGCCATTGAGTAATTGCCCATTGTGTCTGTTTCCTTGACTTTCTTCCCTTGTTGAATTTGATGGGTTCTTATGGAATAATAGTTACGTAACCCTGATTCGTAGTTGAATCTTTTTGCACAAATGCTCTTTGCAATGATGTAATATTCGTGTCAATGAATGCTCAAAGTCCTGCTCTTCGTTGCCTCTCCTTTGACAAATCCTTCCCGGTCTTGCTTACATTGGCCCATATATGGAAATAGAAGAAACTCCAGGAACAAGTGATTTTCTGTACAGCTCCCGTTTATCGAGTTACACTAAGAGGATTTTTATGTTAAAACCCGTTTCGCTCCGAAATTCAAGAGCTGTCCAAAGCTAGAAGATGTTCTGGAAGGATGCCTGCCTGTGTACACAGTGTACTTAACATTTCGAAACGGTTATTAATATTTCACACTTCACCCCTTTCCGCTAATGTAAGTGTCGTGTCCAGCAGGGTATTTGTTCGAGTGACTCCAAGCACGTTTATGTGAATATATGTAAACTTCACGGGCACTGATGACATCGTCATTGGTTGAGCTGTTATTACTCAAATACAACGCTTTTGTTAAGTGTTGTGCTGCCCTGTGGAGTGTAACCTAACATAATTTCTCTACTGCGGCGTTTAATTAATCATTAGTCTTACTAGACTTTGATGTCATTTACAAGCAGAGCGCTGGGCCGGTGATAGTGGGTCGTCCAGCGGCAGAAAACATACATCACTCTGGCTGACTCTCTTACTGCAAAGCGTTTAAGTTAAGATCCTCTGTTGTATCTGCATTCTTGTAAATAAATTCTTTAATGCACAACACAGTTGACCTGCTTTAGACCCGGTGCTCTCAACTGCATGGGCGATGTGATGAGAAACATGTTTCACCAAATTATTAATTAACATCACAGAAGAGGCTAGCAAATTTTCGTGTGCATTATGCGTTAGACTGTATTTATGACGCTCCAGCGACCCATTTTGTCAACCACATGTTAACTATAGCTGCTGCTTTTTTATTTGTATATAGGTCGTTTTGTTTTTCAAAATAATCACTTAAATATTTATCTAATTTCATATTCAATATGTATTATATTAATTTCATATTATATATATATATCATATATAACAATCTATATTCTTCGTGATTCACTTGATAAATTATTCGTATACCCTCTCGCTCTCGCTCTCGCTCTCTCTCTGACGTCACAGGTAAAGTGATAAGAGGAATAAGTTAGTAGGTTTTACTGTAAACTGATGCTTTAATGCATGTTATTGTCTCTTTTTAGTTCATTTGTACTTAAAACTGTTTCTCTCTTTTCAGTATCCGGATCCGTCCCGGAATGTCGAGAAGCGTTGCCTGTTTAAGGTCTATTACCAAGGCATATTTATACAGTTGCAATCGGTGGCCAATTCGATGTGGCACCTGGTATTTAAGAGGAACGGGAAGCCCGGGAAAGGCTACGACTCCGTCAATTGTGGAACCAGAAATAACACCCAGGTGGGACAGAAGTGTCTTTTTTCTCCAATCACGGAAAAGGAACCTCCCACGGGACTTACCCTGCCTTTCCGTAAAATACACAATATACTAGCAAAAAGCGGCATTATCAGTCCAGAGAAAAATAAGGACCTGAAAAAACAGTTGAATTTAAAAATAAGACATTGGAGGAAATATCTTGATGGCAGAGGTTATAAAAGTAAACATAAGAGGGAACCTAGTCCGATTCGCCATGGTAACCAAAGGTAGCAGCGAAGTACTTGCTGCGCTTTGCATGCCTGTATACACCCGACACGCGAGCGCCCCTCTTGGGCTACTCTAGAGTCATGCCCCGCTAACGGTCGTTATCGCCGTTCCCACTGCCATGTAGTCAGTTAAGGATCTGGTAAAAAGCATGCGAGATGCAAGAAAAAACGTTTAACTCAGATCGCATCTCTCGGCCGATTTTATTGTGACGGCAGGGACGGAGTGGAGTATTCCATTTCGATGGTACGTAATTTGGTCACGTGACCTCCGGCACGAGACTTGGCCATCAAACCTCTAGTCCCTTGCGGACCTTGTGCTTGCCTCTCAGACGTGCTATGTGAGGAAGTTTTGTCCATGTGTTCACAATAGGTTTCGGTGCTGCATGATTCAAATTAGCAATTCATTTTCTTTTGCGCAAAGAAACAATGAATGGACAATTTCGTGATGACCCTCAGTAACATTATACCATCAGATTGGAGAGGGCGACCGAAAGATCAGATAAGCTTCCCAAAGGTAAACAGCATGTATAAAACAAGCCTCACGACCGCAGAAAAACAACCATGTCGCAGCACATGCTTACACGCTCGACCGAACGTAACCCGGAAGCTGTCTGTCTCAGGCTCGCACTGAATACCAGTTGGTCCATACATAGCCCGGACCCGTGGTGATTTGCATGAAGTAACTGCTCTGTGATTGTTAGATGATTTTACTGATTGGTCAGCGCAGTTTTATTGAAGCTAGTCTTTTTCATAGTGTACGTACATTTTACTATATTTGCTTGCACTTGTTCTCAAGCCCACAAGAGTGTATTTCAGTCGTATATAACAATTCTCTGTGCCCTAAATTACCTTTGTGCATGCATGTATATGTTCAAAGAATTTACTTAAAATGAATGTTAATCTTGGAATTAAAAGTAAAGTTCTGCATCATAGTACATGTCAGTCAAAACAAAATCATAATTATGTTAATATACGTGGAAGTTTAGGCTGCCTGTTTTGGCAAGTAACCTTTTCGGTCACAACAATCATGTTTTAACTATGTACTTAAAGTCTCTGACCGTCTCATTTTTAAGCACGCGTGTGTCATTATTTGTCACACCGATCAAAATCCATTAAGATTTGATGAGCAGACAGGTTAAAGAATAAATAATGAAAACTGCAAGAAAGTTATAAGGGGCCCACCTGCATATGGAGGTTTTTGTGATAGTATAGGAGGCCCTATTGTTTCATCATATTCTGCTAATATTTTGAAAAAAATCATGTTATTCGTCTATAATGGTATCATTTAGCATTTTCACTGTTGTAAAATTATTGATTACATGAGTCAAAATGGATCACAGGTCTGAAAATCCAACTCAATTTGCATACTATCATCCAGCACAAGTTTTTTTTTCAAACTGCTTACTGTTAGCTTGCAATGTTGTGCTCTATCTACATTATAAGGTAGCAATTATAAAAGTATAAATACAGGCGGTCCATAGCTTTCGATTGTCCAAATCTGTATACCCTTTGTGCAATAATATTAGGATAATGTGATAAGTATATGATAAGGAAACATTCCATTCATAATGTATTGTTAATCATCAAGTGACGTTTATTTTATTAAATAATAGTCGGTTGCTCTAGCTATTTATAAAATAGTATCGCTTCTGTACTAGGTAACTAGAAAGGACTAGACGCTGTTTCACTGTGGACCTATTTACATGGTTTCAAACATAGTACTTGTCTTATACACTAACAGTATATATGGTATGGAGTAACTGATTGAAAGGCAATGGTATTAACAGATATCCTCTAATAACACTTAAACAGGTAATTGCTTGCATGAAGGGATATGATGGCCACGGAATTTAGATATAATATATGAGCATTCTTCACTTTGAGCATCAAAAGATACCAAAATCTTATAAAACTCAGTACAGTCTCTGATCCTATTATCCTATGCTGTTGTAATGTAGTAAATAAAGCAACTTCTTTTTTACAAACAGTCGGACACAAACGCATGTTTGACAGAAGAGAAACATGAAATCGTGGTGCTTCATTCACCTTCCTGTGCTGCAGGTTTAGTGGGTTTTCCCGGGCAGAGTGACTTCCCAGGACCCTCTCTATATAGTATTAATTCTGGATTTTAGAATTTTCTGGTCAGTAGTGTGAATTGAGGTCGAGGTCGCATGATGTCACCACCAGTAGTGGGTGCTTAACGAACCATGCCTTATCACTGTCAAATATTTTACAGATAATTAACTGCGTATGTGCACTATATGGAACAAAACAGTACGGGGTAGTGGAATGAGTAATGTCCAGGACAGCTGTACATGAACCTCTCCACATCTATCTAACATTATCTGTGATGCTTTGTTTGTTTCTGCGTTAGACGTTAGTCTGCAAGTGTTCTCCCACGCGGCCATACAAGTTACATGTAATCACCTGACATGGCGATTTGCATATGACGTCATGTATAATGGTCAAGCCTGTCAAGGCCAGCGGATGTGTGAATGAATATGTGTGTATGGTAATTTATGTATATATTGTAATGTAAAATATGTTGTATAAGCCAAAGACATATTTATTTTCAATAAAAGATGTATGAAATATTAATTACTTTTGTTGTACTTATTTTTCTTCGACACACGTTTCAAACGGCAATACACAATAGCCATCGAATAAAGGATTAAATTTATTTGGTTGGGTTCTGGACATAAGACGTATTAAAAATAAATAAATAAATAAATATATATATATATATATATATATATATATATATATATATATATATTCAAACATAGGGGCAGATAATGAGGATTTTTGTATAAAAGAGTAAAACATTGTACTTACCAGGCATAATATATGAAATTGTACCTCATTGCATTTGATACTAAATAGACTTTGTCACAAGAAAATCATGTTCAGTCATTCGATTAGCAGTGCCACCTGCAGGTCATTATCCTATTTAAAAACAGCTGAAACTTTTTGTGGCCACTTTTTCCGTTTTTATTTATGCGCAGATTGGCAAATCTGTCATGTACTACACTGCCTTCTCAGTCAAATTGAAGAGAGAAACGAGGACACATAACCCTGGGCTAATTAACCATGGCGTGGATAAAGAGGGGGACCAGGGGGCGGGGTCCCCTAATAATCGACCTATTAATCTTTATAAATAGAAAAATACACGCTTAATTCAAATAAGTAGCGTCGGATTTTGCGTCTCTCACCGTTTTCTCCCTTATACTTTATACCTTATACTAGTTTTACAATACGTCTAATATAGCACCCATGGCAAACCTTTTTATACCTGTAGCAGGGTTCTGAGCACCCCCCCCCCCCCCCCCCCCCCCCATTACCAGCCAGGCTGTGTCCTGTTCCCGCTCCTGGTTACAGATTGAAACAGACGGATGCAATTATTGATGAAAGAGAAGGCATCCGTACGTCTTGCATTCCGATGTGAATATGACATTAGAGATACAAATGAGATAATTTGATGACCTCATCGGAATAAAGAAACGGGTGCACCGTACCGATCTGTGACTCCCTCAGGAAAAAGGGTTAAATTAGGGTCGTGTACGTGTGACCTCTCCTGCTCTGGGGTTTGCAAATTACAATTTTTTAACTCTTACTTCAATGATTATAACAAACAGGAAAGGGAATAATTATAGTTTGAGCATCTGTCGGAGAAAGAAAGAGAGGGAGAGAGAGAGAGAGAAAAAGTTATATATAGTGAATGTTTTTATAAGTTGGTCCGAATTTTTCTGTGTATGTTTGTGTCTCATTTATAAATAACAAATACGATAATCGTGTTTGTGGGTAAAGAAGATAAAACAAATATATATATATATATATATATATATATATATATATATATATATAATTTACACATATATATATAATTTATACATATATACAGAGGATAAATAAAATATAAATGATTAAAAAAATATTTAATAAATTTTGGATCAGGTCATTCTCCTCATCATTTGTCCACAAATCATTCATATAGATACAAATTTATGAAATTGCATAAACAGAAAAGATGCACATATTTCACCTCTAGCATACAGAGCTGATCATAGTAGCAGCTAGGAGGGTCATATGAAAATGGCAGGAAACTAGACGATGAATTGAACCCCTCCTCAAGCTTACTGTAATAATGTAGCTGTTTTTAATAGCTCAACATACCGAAAGTAATTAAAAATCTCTCTCTCTCTCTCTCTCTCTCTCTCTCTCTCTCTCTCATAACTGAGGATCATTATAGGATCACATGTAAGACAGGAAACCCAACGGTGAATTGAACCCCTCCTCAAGCCTATACTATTTGATGTATAGCTCTTTTTAATAGCTCAACATACTGAAGGTAAATAAAATTCTCTCTCTCTCTCTCTCTCTCTCTCTCTCTCTCTCTCTCTCTCTAACTTAAATAGCTATATTTACAATTGTATCATTTTTCTGGGGGGGGGGGGGGGATTGGTGAACTAACGGACCATCATGGCCCTCTCACATGAATGAACAAACCGTTTTTTTTGTTTCCCCATGCACAGTGCCTTTTAACACATTTAAAAAGATAGAGGGTGGCAAAATACATGACAATTAACAGCAAAATATGATATCCCCCATAATCGGCACCTTTACCCCCCCCCCCCTCCCACGCATGCATGCACACACACAGACACAAACATTTATATATATATATATATATATATATATATATATAGACCATGGGGGATCAGACGTGTATCTGACACTTATTTGTCCACTGTAAATAATCCGGGTTGACAATTAAATGATCAATCATACATGTCTTTGATATGCAGTTATACATTGTGTGCAGAATTATGAACGACTAAACACCATCCCCGAAAGCTTGAAGATTGCATCATATTTTTGTAATATATGCAGACTTTCATACGAGCCTATGTCGGTAGAATAGATTACAGGCCGCAGTTAAGGTTAAATGTCGACAACGTATAACACATAAAAGGGTATACGAGTATGTAGAAAATAAATAGGGGCTGAAAAAAAATCCCTTTACTGCACCTGTTTTAGGTTTAATACCGAGGTACACGGTACGATGCAGCATACTAAAGCAAACCTGTAATCGTCCAGCAGTAGCCAGATATTATACTTGATAAATTCTTTATAGATTAAAGAAGTGCGTAGTCAAATTGTACTTAACTTAATTCTTATTTAAATTTGAATTTGATTCAATGAAATTTTTAATTTCTTATTTTAACGGAAAGAAAATAACTGAAGAAAAAGAAAAAAATGGTTTTGAGATATTGTCTGGTTTATACTGTTACTGGTTTCTTTATATCGGGTACCTTTTAAAGAATTAATATTTTCATTTGAAAATGAAGTTGAATGTCATAAATACCTATACCATCTGCAAGATCAATACCCCAGGTTTAAAATTATGTACATTGTGAGTAAAGGCCTACTTTTAATTTTAAACGACTTTTGGGTTAATTTTGAATGAAGGGGTTTTTGCCAGGGACGCTACCACAAGGACGAACATAGGTTGTAACAGCAGTCACCGGCGGCGTGACAGTTGGTCGGAAAATCTTTACTTTCAATGAAGGACCGATAATATGTGTTATTTATCGCTGGGAGGACCAGTCAATATTCAAAGTGCAGAAAAGTAGAAATGATGTGTTAGTCATTCCTGCATGCGTCACAAAGCGGGTGCAATATGTGGTTTGAAACATATCCTGCTCGAGAACGGAAAAGACACGCTTACTACCGGGATTGGTCTTTATGATATATTATCAAATCAGCCTCCACCTGTAAGGGGGGGGGGGGGGGGCAGACTTGTAGGGGTTGATACACTTAATGAGGACACAGAAATTGCGAGTGGACTTTCTAAGGCCCCAATGAGTGCAAAACTGAATACGATTTTTCTTGTCCTATTTGCGCTGGTTCTAATATTTACTGATTTTCCAAAACTGACCTTTGGGCACAATAATAGTCACAAGTGACATATTTGCACCTGATGTTTATATCTAACCTTGACCTAATCCCCAAGGTCGTACACTCCGTAGCTGCGTTCGCCGGGGAGGCTATCAGTGCTTGCAAACAATTTACAAACATCAAGTTAATATCTAGCTTTTTAATGAAGGATTCATTTACATCCATTGCATTTTAGAAATCAGTGCATTTGCATACGTCAGGGACACAGGAATTTATATATATTGTATTTTTAAGGGTGAACACGCAGGATTTGAAATGTAAACTGTAAACGGCAACGATGAAAATTAATCTAAGGTACCCCAGCTTCTTTCTGTACACTCTGACCTCTGAACTGAACGAGCATCGTCATGTCCCCGTATTTATACGCAAGGTTGACGTGCGCGCATCCTTTCGGGAATTCTCCCGTTAACATCGGGAGTTGGAGATAATCACTTCGAGCATGTTCGTGCACCTGGAAAATCCTTAATCTTGTTCGCGTCGGTAACGAAAGCGACAGGTATAAAGAGTACATTTTAAGCTCCATAGTAAACACATTATAATTTGCTTAAAAACTTGAAAGTGTATATTTTTCTAGGATTCGACAGGCTTGGAATGGACTCAGAATTACGATTTGTGAAAAAAGTATAACCATCACTGGATCAGTCACTGGAATGGGAAGACAGTCAAGTGGTAACAAGCTTAGCTCCCTCGGCTGGCGACCCGGTTTCGATTCCCATGTGAGTTGCTCGTCCAATGTTTCCTCCACCCCAATACAGAACATCGAACCCCGCGGAGAGCGCATCGTATTATCATATAGTTTAATTAGTTGTACAATCCATAAAAAATTGATAAACTTTGAATATTGACCTCGGCAGATCTAGAGTTTACATGTTTAAGCTCTTTCTAGCATTATTACCTGTTTTTTTTTCTCTGGGACAGGGCAGCGAGATTTCGGCCGGACTTGTGCTGGACGGGCTCTTTTGGGCAAGCTGACATGGGCCGAGTTCACTGGCGAGTTTTTGCCGAGTTTCTGCCAGACGCCGCAGTGAAAAACCCTCCCAAAAATAATGTTAAAACTAAAGAAATGAAGGCTAAAGGGACGGAAGGGGCAATGTATATCGAACACTTTCTTCTTCTTGTGTATAACCAGATTGCCTGAAGGGCCTAAAGAATAGTAAGCATATAGTGTTGAAAACATGAACGTGAGCCTTAATTCCGATGTAATAGGTATGGTTTAATATCGTTAAAGTTTCATTAGCCCTTGGCTTCACTGAAATCAAAATATATTTCATATTGCAGGATTATATATTTTTATTAGTAGTGCGTTGTTGGCTCCGATGTATTTCTGATTTAACTTAAACCATTGTTGTATACTGCGAAGCTACTGAGTAGTTTATTTATTACCCTTTCAACTGTGAGCCCCCAAAATAAAAATCCATCTGGGACGAAACGTGCCATGTCCAATTAAGGATCGACTGTTAAGTGTACTTTAAGAGCGTGGTGTCAGGACTCGAGCCTACGGCGTCAATACTGGGTGGATGGGGGTATATATCCCCCTCGTCCAGCAAGAGGGGATGGTTAATGTAATCACCCCCCTCCCCCCCAGTTTCGAGAGAACAATATCTATATATTGGAAATGCAATAAACTAATAATAAGAATAATGGACTTAGGTTCGATTTCTGAGTTTTACAAGAAAATATTTTATATCTGAACTGGTTTAGAATTTATATATATTTCAATTTTACAATCTTCCACTTAATTAGTATATATTTGAAATGTGTCGCACAGCCAATAAAAGGTATATATATATATATATATATATATATATATATATATATATATATATATATATATATATATATATATATACCTTTGCACATTGAGGCAGTCGCTTCTGAGAGTTTGAAAGTTAACAACATTACTTCGTTATATCTCGGCTCCATAACCTTGGCCAAACGACATACTGACACGGATATCTTCCCATAGAAAATAAAACTGAAAGAAAGTCTACTAATTAGCTGATACAAGTTCTTGTGCATAATCTTGAGCCACAGTTCCTCGAAAACTTCTCAGCTGGTGTAAAGTATAAAACATAACAAATGAGGAAATCGTATAGTTTATATATTAAACGACAGAGCTGCGGTTTACATAAAGGTTAAGTGATTCGAACCAGAAAACGCGTGAGTGGTTTGAAAGTAATAACCCCATTTCCTAATTGAACAGCAGAAGCTTAGGTAAAATTAACTCAAAACAATCAAAGGATGATATAGGAAACCCAGGTATAAATAACATGCATACATACCGGGTTTTTTTTCTCAGAAATAGTACACATATATATGAAATAAAATATCTGCGCACTCTTAAGCCAAAAAAATAAAAGTAATGGTTCTCAGGCATCGCCCGCGTCGATTTTATCCCCCGCATCAACAATTTTTTTTAATTTCATCTTTCAAGAAGATAAAAAAATACAATTTTGATAAGATTTCGTTTGTAATGTATATAGTGCTTTTTTCTCTTTAGCATAGATATTCTGTTATTTTCATGTATTTCGCTGATCATATGACATTTTAATCAAAAAAAACAAAAAAAGGTAAAAAAATAAATAAATAAATAAATGAAATATCGCCCGCCCGATATGGTTTCTGAAAAAAGTGCATGAGAACCATACCTTTTTTTTTTTTGCCTTATGAAGTCAACCCCAATTCAACGTGAAACGCACTGGCCGTCTTTCAATTTGACATATAAGATCATTACCCAAAGAAAATTTAGTATTTTTGCGTTGCAGACACCATTTAACCTGCTGCACCGTATACATCATGATGCAGTTAAGCCAGATCACATATCATCTATTCGTGGCAATCATTATCTAAAGGTTAAAGTTTTACTTCTATTATTTTATCTTTTTTTTTTCTTATTCGACTCAGATGCGGCTAAACTTTTCCGTCACGTTGCCTCGGTTGAATTATGGAATCATTATTCAGCTGCTACCGCGTGCAAGAGACAGTGACAATATGTAAGGTTTATTTTTATCCAGAGGGGGGCTTTCAAGTTAATTTCTTATGTCTCTTTCATGTCTTCTTCATTTTTTATTTTATAAGACTTTACAAACATAAAAAGTGAAATCTTTACGGAGAGAAGCATGGGTTGGTAAACATCGAAGTGGCATTTCTTTGAGTCTGTCTCAATGGAATTGTTCGGGGGGGGGGGGGGACACATATATGCTTTTCTTATATTTTAAAATGATTCGGTCAATCAGGTTATAGTTTCATCATATTTTCCTCAATATTCTTTCAATTATGAATCGACTTATATGATGAGAAAACCTTATGTGTCAGTTGTCTAAGTGAATTCAAATGTTATTCCAATCTTTAAAGGATTAAATCAAATGTCAATTATGAAAAAAATTTATGGATTCACGGAGTGATCCCAAGAAGAAGCCTATAAGTCTCCTTCCCTGTGTGTGTGTGTGTGGGGGGGGGGGTTCTTTATAGTATATGGTAATGCAAATTGAGCAAATGTAATTTATGTTTGATGAAAATATATTCATAATGTGTGGGTGGAGTGAAATAAATTATGATAGCCTGGCAGAGGTATTTTGTCTGGTTTGTCATAAATGTGTGCGTCTGCGTGTGTGCATGTGTGCGGGGGGGGGGGGGGGGGGACAGGGAGATGTTGAGCGGGTGTCTTTATTTCGGCTGGGGGCCCGGGTACTTTCGGTTTCTTTTGAATTGTCCCCTTTCGCATTCTTCAACAATCAAAATCCGTGTTGTGGCGCTTCAGTGTTTTATACCTTACAGGCTATAAATGTATTCCTGTGGAAGTTCAAATGATTTTGTTGAAAAACATAGAAACGAACTGTCAAAGTAATATCAGATTTTTTTTTGTCTTTACCAGAAGGAAATTATGATTTCAGGGGAATAAGTTTTGTTTTGGAAATCTTATATGAATTTTGAGAAACGGGTGTTATGTTCTAAAAAAAAAAACAGAATTTAAATCGACCTTACTATGGAAAATTTGTTGAGGAAAATAAAACAATGCTGATGGTGGAATTTTCATATTTTGATATATATATCCATATTATCCATAATTTAATGTAAAGGTCGAAACAAAAATTTTTTTTATATGTAATAGTTATTGTGTTTGATATTATCTATATGTGTTTGTCGTGTACATGTGCACTTTATCACAGTGTGTAATTATTCGTTTATATAAAATAATAATAAATAACACAATGAACGATTTGTTGAAAGTAAGACACCTTGAGCGTGCCCAGCATAACTCAAAGTCGATTTGAACCAGATATTTCAATAAGTTAACAACACAGAATACAGGTGTACAGATCTAAGTTCTGCTGCAAAGAACAATAAATTTTATCAGTATTTTATTGCAGATTTAACCCAAGCCAATGCTCTGTTAGTCCTGCTCGGAAGTGCACGAAACACATTAGACAAGACATTAGTCATGTAGGTACGACAGAATTATTAGGTTGACAGTTCGTAAATTTCCCGTAAAGATGAACACGGTAAAGCCTTTGACCTTCATGAGCTGTCGTCACGCCAACCGAAGGCTAACCTTGAGCGTAAAGTGGTATAGATAAATATCATGATAAACAAGCTGTTGTCATTTGTTTGTGGACGTTATCCTTAATGACTAATAAGTCAGAACCCTAAAATAGGCATGCATGAATCAGGCTCCTAATCACATCTAGACAAGTAACTTTTATATGGGTTTAACAAATTTGAGTGGGTGCAAATGATGAGGTTACCAGGTGCACTCACAATGTACCCCTATTTCTCCTCTATCTCTGCATTCCATGCTTCAAGTTTCCACTATGAGTACGTCAGTTCTATTGAATAAAGGTGGGTCAACAAAGTTAGCATGCGTGGGAAGATCAACACTATGTCAGTGTTGTTAAGTACGTCTTCTGCCAAAATTATTAATTTCCACTTAAGGAATCGTCAGACGGTCTCCGTCATCCGTTGAGAGAATAGTAAGCGTTAAGGTGGACAGGAAATGTTAAAGGCCTTGCTCGAATTGACCAACGTTCACGCAGTTCGACTCCGCCATCTCTTGCATAAGGTCCAAGTTAAAAATAAAAAGCAAGTATAGTGCTGAAATTAAATGAGTGGAAACAGAGCTAAGGTTCGCCGCACTGCCACGCTCACGCAAACGCCAGCTAGACAGTTATGTATTACCGTAACGCTGACAAAAAATTGTACATAGATCCCGTTTTATGATAGATATATAATTATGGAAACCTCACTATACAAACCAATTAAGACGGACCATTGCCTCAATACATTTTTTTTTCAAAACTTAAATCACATCATAAGTTTCCATCATTTGAATATTTAAACACAGATTTATATTCTATACCATATAAAATTAAAATTTACGAATTAAAAATAAAACAAATATCTTCAGTTTATAATATTAATTGATCTCGCGATTAAATCAATTTAAACGAAATTAATAAAAAAATATAGAAACTCTCACTTACTTTGTTGAAAATATGAGGCAATGGATATATCAGATAAAATCGAAATGCGCAATTCTAAATTCTATAAACTGTGATCTGAACCTTCATGGTAACTTGAACCAATCCAATTCTTGAAGTCTGAAAGAATGATTTAAAAACATTTTTCTCCGTTTCGTCACACAATCAAGTCACTAAAATGTCAACACCCACACAAATCAAAAGCGTCCACAATACGTTTTCTTTTATTGTCCCAATAATTCGCATTCTTTTATTAAAAAAAAAAAGAAATTTATTGTACACTCATGAATATAATAAAATGTTAATCACTTGCTGTCGTGTCATATTAGAGGTAGTGGGTTAAACTGCAAACTAAGGTACATGCATGTTCATAATAAGCAAGAGTTTTTTATCTTTCGTTTAAACTAAAACTACAATAACTTTGTATTTGTATTATACCTATTGAAGTTATTACTATTGAATTAATCAATTAATTATTTTATTTTTATTTACGTTCCATGGTAATTAGACTATATTCTTGTCTCGTCCACGGCCTGCATGAAACAATATACAGGATTTAGAGGAAAGCTTCTCTCAACCTTTAAGAATTTAAGGGAAATGTATAATTAATTCTAATCCTTTGACTAGGTTATAGCTCAGTGACAAATGGATAAAATTAAAGAACAATTTGTCATTTCTGATTAGTCCATGAAGACTTCTCAATGGGTGTAGCTTTCCATTATCGAAGTCATTCAGAATAAATACACATTGAAATTAAATACAAAGAGTTAAACAGTATGATTGTCATTAATCCACCACAGAGAGCACTGTTAACTATAGCTGTTTGTATTGAAGGTAAGAAGTCATCGGAGTTCCCATCCTATAAGGAATAATATACGTTATAGAAGATATACATTAACTTTGGCCATTAATCACATAAATAGAATATAGACAAAAGAAATCAATTTCTTTTGTTATGTTTACATCTGAAATATGATCTTTTGGTTTATATAACACACCCGAACACTCCATGTCATTCATCGCCGGGGCAAGTGAAATGGAAAAGATCTGTAATTGTGTTGATTATCATAAACTTCCTAAAGTTTGGATATAGTCCAGTATATATCTGGATATACTCACTACAGAGTCTGTTTATGATTGCAGTTAGGTTCTCGATTTATTCTCGGAAAGTCTGGACCAATTATTACAAATATTATGTTCTTATAACGTGAATTTGATTGTCTTGAAAACGCCTAGCAACGCCTGGATAAAACTACGTAAATCCCCTGACAGTCTTCTTTAGGCCCCCTTAAGGTCAAGCAAACGTATTCCAAATCTCATTTTATTATCATATAGCATGATTGCCTATGTAAAAAAATATTAATATAGATTTTACATAAAATGAGCCCAGTTCCTGAAGGAAAAACATTTTTTATCTATTTTTTTCACAAAAAAAACATGAGGTTATTTCATTTGTTCAAAAACTATTGGCACATCTATGAGCACTGTTAACTCGGCAGTGACGTCACTCACTGGGAAATCGCCTGATGTCAACAAACGCACGTGGAACATGTTTACTTATCCTAAAAAGATGTGATAAGAAAAATCTTACTAAGCCCGTGTAGACTGGATAGTCTCCCCGTAAATGCTGTCAATTGCTCCAAGATAATCTACATAAGAACTATCAAAGTCTGGATACGGTTTTCTAACAGTCTGGGTTACTCCAGATAAAATTCTGAATATGATCTCATGAAAACCAGTGTAGCCAGCACGAAAAGAATCAAAATCTAGATATGGTCACACGCCAGACACTGGAACATATAACATGAAAAAGAAATTAAACGATAGATACAGTCTAAACTTAGGCTGGTTAAATTTGGAAATCTTCTATAAAAATGACAAAACACATAGTTGGTTTAATGAGTTTAAGTTTTGATACTTTCCTATAACGTCTTGATCAAATATTGTAAGTCCGTTGAAGGTCTATTTTTTTTCATGTTCTCCCCATATACCATAAACGGGCGTTCAAAATTTTAAAACCATTTTCTAGACGCTTTCGAACCGGAGTCGTATATTTAAATATTTCGAATATTTAAAAATAAAAAATATTTTTATCCTTCAAATTGTTTTCAGCCTTAACCTATCGGTTTAAAAAGGCTGGATACTGCGCACCTCTGGATACGGTTCCATGAAAGTCTACTCATGATATGGTCTGGTAACGGTACCATGAGAGCCAGCACTGGGCCTTGTCACTGTCTGGATATGTTAAGGTGATTGCCTGCACATGACATGGTCATTGTCTGGATAAGGTAACGTGAAAGCCTTCACATGACATGGTCAATGTCCAGATATGTTACCGTGAAATCAGCTCATGACATCGTCAATGTCTGGATACGGTACCATTCAAAGCTACACATGACATGTCAATGTGTAGATATGGTACCGTGAAATGCTGGATAAGGCGAACCTCCGATACGGTACCTTAAAAGCCTTAACATTACATGGTCAATGTCTAGATATGGTATCGTAAAAGCCTTTACATGATATGGTCAATGTCTGGATATGACACTGTAAAAACCTGCACAGTGCACACGTATGTGTAATGTCTGGATTTGGTACCTTCGGAACATACACATGACATGTCAGTGTCTATATATGGTATCGTGATAGCGCGCACATGACATACTCAGTGTCTGAATATGGTACTTTCTTATATGGATAGGGCATGTCAGTATCTGAATATGCTGCCGTGAAAGCGTTTACATGGCATGGTCAGTGTCTTGATGTGGTACAGTAACCCGCACAAGGCATGTCAATGTGTACATATGGTACCCTGGAAAAGCACATGACATGGTCAGTGTCTGGATATGATTCCGTGAAAGCCTGCACATGACATTGCCAGAGTCTGGATATTGTACCGTAAACCTGCACATGATATGGTAAACTTTTGAATATGGTACCCTGAACTGCCGATGACGAAAAAACTTGTAAAACTTGCATAACTGGGAAACCGGTTAAACGGCCCAAATGACCGAAATCGCAAGTAAAAGGGCTTTGGGTCTCGAAGTCGTTCACAAGGATCGAGTTCGGCTCTTGAATGGCATGGCTGGGTCGCCGCTGCTGGGATCGTTGAAGGGAATGCGGGTTGTTACTGGCTTTGTGGCTGTGGATGCTGTAGCTTTCTAACAAGGACAACGGCCCAGGAGAGAAGATGGCGCCCTCTACGGCTCCCTGCTTGGCTTGGCGTGGCACTGCGGCTGTTGGCTCAGAGAACATGCTTAAGGAGCGCACAGGGCTGAGGTCTTGACCGCAACAATCTGTAGCTGCTCAATGAGCGTGTACTTCTTTTGGTTTGTTGGTTGGGGTACCCTGAACATCTAGACATGACATGGTCATTTTCTAGATATGTTACCGTGAAAGTCTAGACATTGCATGGTCATTATTTGGATATTGTACCGTACGTGGAAGCTTAGTGTTCTGATATGGAAGGTGAAAGCATGTACAGGGCATGGTCAATATCTGGATATTTTACCATTAAATCCTTCACGTGACAGGGTCAATGTCTTGATACGGTTCCGTGAAAACCTATACATGAAACGGTTAATGACCGGATATAATGCCTGGATATGGTACCATGCCTGCCCATGATATGTTCAGGGACTGGATATGGTACCGTGATAGTCGAGACATAACATTGTCATTGTCTGGATATTGTACCGTGAAAGTCTAGATATAAAATAGTCATTGTCTGGCTGTGGTACCATGAAAGTCTACACATGACATGGTCATTGTCTCGAGATGAAACTGTGAAAGTCTAGACATGATATGGTCATTGTCTGGATATGGTATCCTGAAAACCTGCACATGATATGGTCAGTGTCTTGATATGGTATCCTAAAAAACCTGCACATGACATGGTCAGTGTCTTGATATGGTACCGTGAAAACCCGCACAGGGCATGTCAGTGTGTGGATATGGTATTCTGATAGCCGGCCCATGACAGGGTCAGTGTCTGGATATGGTACCGTATGAGCCTGCACATGGTCTGTGTCTGGTTATGCATAGTATCGTGAGAGTCTACACATAACATGGTCACTGTCTGGTCAAAGTACCGTGAAAGCCTACACAGAGCATTGTCAGGGTCTGGTTTTTGCTTGTATATATTACCATGAAAGCCTTTACAGGAAATTGTCAATATCTGGATATGGTACAGTTAACGCCTACATAAAACATGGTCAATGTCCTGATATGGAACCGTGCAAGCTTGTACTATGCATCATCAATGTCTGGATATGGTACCAAAAAAGCCTGTAAAAGGCATGGTCATTTTCTGGATATGGTACCGTGCAAGTCTAGACATGACATTGTCATTGTCTGGATATTTCACCATGATAACCTGTACAAGTCATAGTCATTGTCTGGATATGATACCGTGCAAGTCTAGACATGACATTGTCAATGCCTGGATATTTCACCATGATAACCTGTACAAGTCATAGTCATTGTCTGGATTTGGTACCGTGGAAGTCTAGACATGACATTGTCAATGCCTGGATATTTCACCATGATAACCTGTACAAGTCATAGTCATTGTCTGGATATGATACCGTGCAAGTCTAGACATGCCATTGTCAATGCCTGGATATTTCACCATGAAAACCTGTACAGGTTATAGTCATTGTCTGGATATGGAACCGTGCAAGTCTAGACATGACATGGTCAGTGCCCGGATTTTGCACCATGAAAACCTGTACAAGTCTTTGTAAAATATCTAAATATGGTACAGTTAAAGTCTACATAAAACATGGTCAACGTCCTGATATTTCACCATGATACTGTACAAGGCATGGTCATTGTCTGGATATGATGCCGTGCAAGTCTGGACATGACATGGTCAATGCCCGGATATTTCACCATGAAAACTGTACAAGTCCATGTCATTGTCTGGATATGGTACCATGCAAGTCTAGACATGACATGGTCAATGCCCGGATATTTCACCATGATAACCTGTACAAAGCATGGTCATTGTATGGATAAGGCACCGTGCAAGTGTAGACATGGCATGGTCAATTCCCGGATATTTGACCATGATAACCTGTACAAAGCATGGTCATTGTATGGATATGGCACCGTGCAAGTCTAGACATGGCATGGTCAATGCCCGGATATTTCACCATGAAAACCTGTACAAGTCATTGTCATTGTCTGGATATGGTACCGTGCAACTCTAGACATGACATTGTCAATGCGTGTATATTTCACCATGATAACCTGTACAAGGCATTGTCATTGTCTGGATATGATACCGTGCAAGACTAGACATGACATTGTCAATGCCCGGATATTTCACCATGATAACCTGTACAAGACATGGTCATAGTCTGGATATGTACCGTGCAGGTCTAGACATGGCATGGTCAATGCCCGGATATTTCACCATGAAAACCTGTACAAGTCATTGTCATTGTCTTTAGATGGTACGATGAAAACTGCACATGACATGATCAATGCCCTGATATTTCACCATGAAAACCTGTAGAAGTCATTGTCATTGTCTGGATATGGTACGATGAAAGCCTGCACATGACATGATCAATGCCCTGATATTTCACCATGATAACCTGTACAAGTCATAGTCATTGTCTGGATATGGTACCGTTTAAGTTTAGACATGACATTGTATTTGTCTCGAAATGGTAGCATGAAAGCCTGTTCATTATATGGTAGGTGTCTGGTTATGCATGGTATCGTGAGAGTCTGCAAATTACATGGCCAATGTCTGGATAGAGTACCGTGATAGCCTGCACATGAAATGGTCAGTGTCCGGATATGGTACCGTGAAAACCGCACAGGGCATGTCACTGTATGGATATGGTAACCTTAAAGTCTACACAAGACATGGTCATTTTCTGGATATGGTACCATGAAAGCTTACTCATGACATGATTAGTGTCCGGGTTCCATGAAAGCCTAGACATGACATGGTCATTGTTTGGATACGGTACCATGAAAGCCTGTACAGGACATGGTCATTGTCTGGATACGGTACCATGAAAGCCTGTACAGGACATGGTCAACGTATAGATATGGAACCATGAAACCCTAAACAGGAAATGGTCAATATCTGGATATGGTACCGTGAAAGCCTGCACACGGCATGGATAATGTCTGGATATGTAAAAGTTGAATCCTACCCATGACATCTCAATGTCTAGATATGGTACCGTGAAAAGTTTGATCAAGCGAATCACTGGATACGGTACAGTCAAAGCATCACATGACATGGTTAATATCTGGATACGGTTCTGAGAAAAGCTGCACACGGCATGGATAATGTATGGAAATGTAACCGTTGAATCCCACATTTCACATGTCAATGTCTAGATATGGGACCACGAAAGGTTTGATCAAGCGAATCTCCGATTACGGTACCGTGAAAACCTATAAATGATATGGTCAATGCCTGTATACGATAATGTGAAAGTCTGCACATGGCATGGGTATTAATATGGCTAGATATGGAACCTACACATGGCATGTAAGTGTCTACATAAGGTACCGTGAAAGCCTTAACATCATATTGTCAGTGTCTGGCTACGGTTCCATGAGAGCCTACGCGCGACATGGTGTGCATGACATGGTCATTGTCTGGATATGGTACCGTGCAAGCTTTTACATGGCATGGTCATTGTCTGGATATAATTCCCTTATTCTGCTACACTTACATAAGAATGTCTACAATGTCAAGGCGAAGTTCAGTAGCCTGCTGCGACCGTTCTAGCTCCCTGTTTATCACGTTTTACTATTAGACTGACAGTATATGTTCAGGACAGATCTTTCGGACATATGGTGATTTTAAACTTAAAATTCTGTGTTGTTTTCTATTATCTGTTGGAAAAATCCTACATGACCGAGCGGTTGCCAGCTGTTAAGTTTAAAATATTTACGAGCAGTGATTGGATCCTGCATGTGTTGTTTTCTATTATCTGTGGGGGAAATCCTACACTGTGACACCGTGAGGCTGGTAACTCACAAGCATGCTGAACCTTGTCTCTTTTTATTGCTGCTAAATTTTAAAGACTCAACTCGGAGAAAACTCATCGAGAATAGTACATTACGGAGATTTGACACGGTACTTAGATCCTACATAAGTCAGAATCTACCATTGTAGTCACTCGGTATACGCTCTTCATGCTGCGGTTACACACTGCAGTCGGCCCAGACATCATTTCATGTAACCACTTTTTTCTAGGCAAGGTTCCCTGCGCAGGAACACCGGGGTGCGCACAGAGCACAGAACTGTAATAAGACCACAGCTATTGCATTGTGCATAGAGCCCAAATTTTAAACATGCGGCACCCGCTCTCGTTGGTCTGATTACACCCGTTCTGGCATTTGACCAAGAAGCAAATCAATGAGAGCTTGTGTCCCGTTGTAATCAAACCAATGAGAGCGGATGTCGCATGTTTACAATTTTGTCTGGATTCACAGTGCAATACCACACTTCCAAAGGTCTGTGCTCTGTGCCCACCATGGTGTTCCTGCCCAGAGAACCCCCACACCAAGTAACGTTTAAGCAAACGTCACAAATACCTTTCCGAACACATGCGAACGCTGTACGAACGATTTTTGGACCATTTCGTACAGCATTTCGTACAGCATTACAGCTTAAGGGAATCCAGCGTTCGTAGACCGTTCGTAAGTTCGTGTCCAGGTCGATGGTCTTGTCCAAGATTTTCTACGAACACATCACGAAAACCCCTCGATGTATCGAGGCCGTTCGATTGCATTAGGAACAACGTAAGAACTACGCAAGATATTCATGGATTATTTAGGGTCAGGACACCATTCAGGAGCAAACAATTCTGATAGTTGCCGTAGGCTTGACGTAGGAAGATTCCAAGGCACCCTTACGAAGAACAGAGAACTCCAGGGCTATCGTATGACAAATATGATCTCATTTTCTCAAGAATGCCTTAAGAATCTATGCCACCTCTAAGAAACGTCTGCGAACTCTAGAATTTGTAGAAACTGGGATATTCGCACGAACCCATCCTCCGTACGAATCTTTGTGACCGTAGATTAACACTAAAATATGTCCGAGACGACTGCAGGGTATAAGTACTGCGTAAGGAGCGTTCTCACTAGGAAACAAAATTTGTTCATTATGTTCTGAATTGCGTCTGCTGCCAGTGTACCAGATACCCTCCCTTCATCCAGGCCATAACAGGTTCTTTAATATACATCTACTCCCACGCATATTTAAGTTAACATATTTTTTCATAATCAGAGGAATAATCCGCACATGATGTTGTAAATAATAAATGTTAATATTACGGCTGTAAATTTAATTTTCTTAATAATGGCATGACTAGGTCATCGCTATTAAATTTGATTTAAATTGTTCACAACAAGTTTGTAAACACATAATTCAATACAAACTCTTCCACATATTTCAGTACAGCCATTGTATTTTCATATATGAAGAGTACGTAGACATTAAAGGAACTACACCATACCATAATGCTCTCGACTGTTCCCACCCCCTTACCGTTAGAATGAATTAATGTAACATTTCACAAAACATGAATGATAAATCACTTATAGTTCCTAATCATTGTCACTGGCAAAATGAGATCTGTCTCTTGCACGCAGTGTGTCCTCCCCGTGATTACTATTGTCTTTGATATAGATAATTCTCATCAATCTTTATGTCCAGATTAAACTAAATGTAAGATTATATGGAACGGAAAGACGATGGTAACATTTAAAAAGAACTGCATGTTTTTATATAAAATAATCTGCTGAAGTAAAAGGAAAGCGATTTCTTTCCTAATTCCGATCGAAGCAGGTGTGTAGTTTCTTGGACCATGCACTAATCCTTTTTTATGTTTGCTTCAAATACCACAAGTGGGAGTTTTGAATTATAAAACTCTTGTCTAGACGTTTTTAAACCTCATTCGAAGCCAAATAAAATAAGAAAACAATTTTTTCCTAAACAAACGATACTGCAGCTAAAACCTACCATGTTTTCCATGCAGCTATAGATTTATTTATGCCCTCATTTTAATGCGTTTTAAAGTCTTTTCTCAGTATAATTCACATCACAGCATCATTACCAGCGAACGTGGATGTCATTTTTCGTACATCTTATTTTTTTCTGTGGCCAGAATTATCAAAAACATATTTAAATACACAAGTGTAAGCAGTCATTTGAAACGCGGGACGGTAGTTTATAGCCTATTAAAAAGTCTGTATTTGTTGAGCACTTTTGGAGTCAAAGGTAATAAAAGTCGGTTGTGACAAATGAGTTTTATGTTATCAAACACGGACGCTAACTTTTCTGTTAATGGCAGTTTTACCTGTGTTAATAAATAAAAGTGACGTCACTAAAACATGCCTTCTGGTAAAAGGTTCCCACAACCTTTAAAGTCAAGATTTTCTTAATTGAAACAAAAAATTAATTTGGAAAGTTTCAAAAAGTCATGAAAACATGTGTCACGGAACCTAATATAAACAGATCACGTATGCGTGATGAACACAAATTCTGTAACGGAGATTTTAAAAAATCAGATTCTGTAACAGTAGGCAGCGTGAAATGTCTAGGGGAATGAAAAAAGAAGTCAGTGGTTTTTTGTTAACAAATAACTACAATTTATACTCAAAACAACCCTAACATTACAATACACTTAATCAATACAATTATACAGTAAAACAGCGGTACAGCAACAAGTCAATACAATCACATAGAAAATAATGTGCACAGTACCTGGATACCAACACCGTCACCACGATAAGTTCCCTAAATGTATACTCTCGGAGAATGACAGTCCAGTGGAAAGTTCTTGCAACAACCCAGAAAGTAAACTGAAGTCCAAATGCATAAAATCCAGGAGAAAGTCTTTGAAAATCTATGATTGCCGCATTCGTCGGATAAGGTCCTGACACACGCTTCTGCGTCCGCTGGAATCTGCTCTGCTGACTCTCTCTGTCCTCTCGTTCTAAAACACAGCCCCTTTTATATACCTTCAAACCTCAAGCCGAGAATTTTCCACTTTATAAGTCTATAAGATCTTGCACAACACAGTTAAACACGCGTTTAAGGAATTCTCTAGAAAGACATCGCTGTGCCTCTACACACCATGGTGTACACGTGATCTCGCCCCAAGCCAGCATAACAACAAGGGTTTAACCAGTACGGATTAAACATAGAATGTAATACGCGGCCAGACACGAGTGCCAAAACAGGAGTTACGTCCGTGTCACATAATAGAAAGAGCACCTGTAACACATGATTTTCTGGAAGTGTTGGAGCCCTATCATATTCAAATTATCTTGGGTACCCCTAACTGCCTGTTTCATATGTTACATTGTTCTGTCAAAGTTATGCTGTGAAAAAAGATCATAATTTGGATCTTAAAAAAAATGAAAAACTCATTAAAATTTCATCTGCTGAAAGTGTGCAAACCCTGCAGTTGTAGTTTAAGTTGTAACTAGATATGCATGCTGTGGAATTCAAAACTCCACCATGTAGGGCCCCTATTGCCGAATCGTAATGCCGGTAGAATTTCATGACATCTCGTTCATGATTTTGCGAGTTATGTTGTCAACAACACGCACACACGAAGGAATTATCATGCCCCCATATATAAGACAGGGGCGTGGCATATAAGGAATCGAAATGTCACATACTGCAAGTTCATGTGCTGTTCAAGACCTAATATAAATAACAGGTATATTTGCACGCATCTGTGTAGGCGTGTATTGTGACCGGACGAAAATGTAGATTGTTTTATAGACAGCAAGGTGGTATACACTTTAGACAAATATAAGACTCACGACATCCGTGTTTTAGTCTGTACGCTTAATTGAAGCGCCATGAGTGCTTTCGAATATTTTTCCGAAGTCTGAATTAGATGAGGTCACGGAAATATGGTGGGAAAGTACACCGAAGACAGTATGGAGGTGGGACCGAGTTGAAGCCGGACGAACGCTTTGAGGTGACCCTATTCCGCAGATTAGATTAGGTTATAATGACAGTGGGAATGAACGTCTGGGTTCGTCCATTTGACATGAATTAATGGTTGCATTGCAGGCGTGAAATGCTTACCAGTTGTCATCAGGTATCTGATTGTGTCCTTCCCAAATCCTGCTCATCTGAGACAAATATTTAGGCATAGTTATCCCAATAATTTTCAACAAATCTAATTGGTTGCCCCTACATGCTTCTCGAAGAAACATTATTTTCATATTACAACAGAAAAAAAATGCGTATTCAGTAGCACACTCGATATAGTCCAGCTGTTAAGAGAAGAATTGTGCAAAATGTGAAAGAAGCATGAAACTTGGCATTATAGTTGGCCAGACCATACTTAACATTTTCAGATATAGTGCCAAGCGGAATTCATCCGATCTTGGTCAAAATCCAAGATGGCGGCCAAGATGGCCGCCGGATTATCAAATATCAATACATTCGGTTATATTTGTCGTAGAATGCTTTCCAAGTGCACTATTTCTATGTTTTTGGGGTCGAAAAATTCATTGTTAACGGTTTAAAGTCTGTAAATGACTCTGTGAATGAAACCTGGTTTTGTTTATATTGAAATTGTCCTACATTTTCCCTTGTTTACTAGCACAATGGATAGCAAACATTATTTGTCGAGTTCTCACAGTAGTCGCATACATTGTGATCGATGTTAAAGGAAAGTGTCATTTGCTGGCTTAGGTTTGTCGGCTTTGTAATAAATTCGGATGCTTTAATAGTAGAACAATTTTTATTGTAATGTTTCTTCCTTTCTTCCTTTTACTTCCCCTTTATTTGCATGCTTATAAATATAATTCCTTTGAAGAGGTGAAGGGTGCAAAAAACTTATCTGTCGAAATCTGCAATGAAATTAGGATCGAACTTAATATGTCCGTAAACACTTACCATAAGAATATTTGAAAACCTACATACATGTACTTAGGTTTTAAGATCAGCATTCATGTAAACCTTTGTTAGGGCAATTGGGATATATCAAATGCATAAATCGAACTGTGCTGACATTTAACATATATAGTAATTTTTCAATGTAATGGAATGGACAATTGAGTGGTAAAACGCTCGGCTATCTCCACTGGCGCCCCTATTCCTATTGGGTTATAATGGCCCATCCAAAGTGGGTGAATTCCTCCATGTCCTTCGCTTTCCTTCACCCTTGTATATATACCACCGAACGCCACCATCCGAGCCATGGAGAGTGGCTTGTAATAGTAATTACCACTAACTGTACAATGCATATTATTTATATATTATTATAAAATAAATTAGACAATCCATATAATATAAAGTTTATCCTGCTTATAACTTTTATATCAGACTGGATGCGTGCGTGGCAGGATACAGACCTATGTAAGAAGCTCACACCTGTCAGCTGTATAGATTCCGTTTGTGTGTACCTACTGAAATTGTACTTAAATTCCCTTTTTCATCAGTACAACCAACGGTAAACTAAATAAAATTTGCTGAATATTGCACTTTTAAATGAAAGTGTCATTTGCTGGGGTAGGTTTTATTATATTAATATTAAATATCTGACTTCCTCTGTTTGAAATCCCTTTATTTGCATGCTAACGAATGTATTAACTGCTTTGCCGAGGTAAATGATGAAAGAAAATTAGGTATCCTGTCTGGTATCAGTGGGAGCTTCATATATCAGTGAAGAATAGGCAGGGTTTTCGAAAATCTACAAACATGATATTTAATTTTACCATCAAATTAACATTCATGTAAATCTTGATTAGTGTAATTAAAAATCAAATAGTTCTGCTGAAGTTTAATTTACATGTTCTAGTTAAAAGTATTTGAACACTATGTCTGATAAAAAGGAAAGACTTTTATTTAAAATGAATTTGGAGTACATGTGTGCATGACAAGATACGCGCTAATGTAGAAGCTCACACCTGTGTGCTGTATGGATTCTAAGCTTCTTTTGCAATGAACTGATGGCTTTTAGACTGTATGTTGGCAAGAAAACAGAATCCACACACATTAGAGGTGCGCAACATGTTGCTGTATGCTGCCTTTGTACTAGGGTGATGAATGCATGAAATAACATTCATGCAGATTACTAATTTTGTGATACGGTGACGATGCAGACTTAAGACTGCATGATCGTAGGAAAGAACCGACACATGTGTGTCAGTAAAGTATCACTGCCATTTGCTGTGATGCAATGTTTGTGATATAAAACTTGTTCCTTCCCAACGAGTTGCCATTAAAATTCACTTTTCATAATGCGTTGGCGTCAACAAAATACTTTCATTTGCTGACATTATCATATTTGTAGATTTATGTAGTACATGCATATATCGTTAGAAATATTCACCACATGTATGAGTCGGTGCTGCCAGGTTCAAGCTGGCTGATCTTTCAAAGATGGATGCTTAGAAAATGGTACAGCAAGACGGAAGATAGAAAGTCTAATTCAGAAACCAAGGTTGAAAAATATAATGTACCCTCAGGTTCCAGACATGCATTCTTTCTTCATTAACTTGACTACCTAAAAATTCAATACAAAGTTTGGTTTGAGTATTTATCGACTTGATTGGTGATTATAACTTTGCTGTGCATTTAGCTTCTGAGCTCTGGCAACCATTGTACTTTCCCTTTATGTCAGTTTTATGCCCAAATGCAGAATGCTTGGGAAACTTGTATTTCATACCATTCGAAGTTAACATATATTAATGAAGATAGACTACTTCTGAATATTATTACTGAACAGAACAGTTTATTACATTATTTTTTCGTAATATTGCCAGCAAATTTTATAACCTTGCCTGAATATTTTCTTTTATATTTTGCAGGACAAGAGCGTTTTTCTTCTAGTAAAACGCCCACAATTCCAACTTACTATCGGTTTTTTTTATCTTATGTGCAAAGTTCAGTCCGACCTACAATCTTGCATTCTGTGCACGTGAAGATAAATTATTTCAATAAATGAAGCAAATATTCATTATTTCTAATTATCATTATATTTATTAAAAGTGTGCATTATGTAAGCAAACGATGTATTTTAAGACATCACTTGGAAATGCAAAGTTAACTTATTGGTAAGGATCATAAACCAGATTATCAATGTAGAAGGTAAACGGCGAACTGCACAAGTGTCTACAAGTGTCCAGATTCTGTCATGCACCATCACCACAGTACAAAGATAACAAATACGGGGTTAGAACGTTGCCTCGTGGTTAAGGACGTGTTTGTAGGTCCCCGGTTCAAACCACGTCGATGTCGAAATGGCATAAGGGTGAAATCTCGCCACAAACCATGAGATTTTCTCTAATGTCTTAACGATAGATTATGACTTCTTTCTAACAACATACCAATTATCATACGGATAACTTCATTCTCGTTCAGTAGAAAGTGATACCAACAGGCCTAAATCTATCATTTTGAAAGAAAGCGTAGCATACAGCACAATGTGGTGAGCCGCTAAATATGTACTTATTTTCGCTTCATGCAAGCAAAGAGTGTTGAAGCTGCACCGTCACCTCAAGGCAAAAGAGCCACAACTTATAAAGAAATAAAATTTCTTTTACATTGGTTGCACTGCTGGTTATAATAACTACTACAAGGCACTTTCCGTGGCTCGGATGGCGAAGTGGTGGATGGAAACAGAGGACACGTGGAAAACAACCGACTCTGTATGGATCACCAAAATCCACTCTCATAGCAACAACGGGGACAGAAACTTCAGTCGCCAGTGAAGAGAGCCGAGCGTTTTACCAATCGACTGTCCTTTTCATTACATTGAAAGAGACATAGTGTTCAAATACTTAAAATTAACAAATATATTAAATTTCGGCAGGGTAATCAACAAATACATTTTACCGTTAGATGTGCTGGTAAAAAAGGGTAAATCAAGACTTCATTCACACATGCATGATGCAGACCTGGAACCCTTATAAATAAATTTTTAGATCCTAATAACATAGAAACAGTGCACTTGCAATGCATTCCAGGAAAAAGATAACGGACTATATTGGTATTTTATATTTTGGTGGCCATCTTGGCCGCCATCTTTGAGTTTTAGCAAGATATTGTGAATTCCACTCGGCCCCATATCTGAACATATAGAGTATGGTCTGGAAAATTATTATGCCAAGTTTTATTCTTCTTTCCAGGATTTCATTCAATTCTTCTCAATATGGAGCTGAACTGTTGGACTAATGGGAATATAACCAAATTCGTGATAAAAACCAGCTAATGAGTACCTGGAGAGGGTTTGGACCTCGAAAATTGAATTTCCCAGTCCAAAAAAACATAATATTAGAGTACTTGCAATGCTTTCTCGGAACATTTTAACACAAGTTATTGACATTTTCTAAATTGGCGGCCATCTTGGCCGCCATCTTGGATTTTGGCCATGATAATTTATTTTCAGCTTGGCCCTATATCTGAAATTCATCGATAAGCTCGAAAGAATACTTTTGCCAACTTTCATGCTTCTTTCATTTTTTGCACAATTCCTCCAAATATGGGAGCTTAACCGCTGGACTAATAAGGAACTCGATTCACTTCTCGTAACACGTTAACGGCGTGCAGTCATAGCGCATGCGCGTAAATGATCTTCCTTTTGGATATGCATTGCCGACGCGGTATTCGAAACGCAAACATTTATTGCGTGTTCACCCTCTGCTGATAAGAATACCGTATTAATAAATTTGCTACCTCAGAATGAAGTTGGTGTTAACAGAACGTGAAATGGGAGGCAATAAACCCGTATTCGATACCGCATTCAATGTACATGGCTTGAAGAGACAAAATCAAGAGCAATATTATCCCTTTTCCTTCACACTATAAGTTCAGTTTTTTTCATACAAATGTTTCCCAACAAAACTATCAAAGCACACGGTCTCAGTACAGTTCAACACCTTGTTATGGTTCTGTGTGTGAGTAAACACTTTCCATATGCGTCTGTTTACCATAACAAGGCCGTGTGACTGAATATCCGATTTTGCGCATGCGCGACATATCCCAAACAAGGAGTAGTCCAAACATGAAAATACTCGGTAGTGAAACGTCGGGCATTAGCCTGTATGTTAACGGATAAAAACTCTTGGTGGTCGCGCTATGTTTATGTTGGCGCCAGTGATCATGTCCGGTATACTTTTTTCTACACTCGTGTACAGAAGTAAGCCAGTGGTTTCAGTTCAATGTTTATGCAGGTACAATTTTATGTCAAACAGAAGACGTTATTTTTCGTGTTAATTCAACATGCTTTGTAGGTGATAAGGTCCCTTTAAAAATTGCCCAAAATAAACCACTATATTTTCTTGTGATAACCGTGAACACTCCCCCCTTGTGTGTAATCATACACAAACACACCGTGTACACCACCCAGAGGCTTCTTGCTATGTCTACCCTAAATATGTAGTATTGCTGAAAATGTTTGTATATTTAGAGAAGCACTGGAAACAACCGATTCATTCCAAAACACTTCTACCGGACCGCTCGCAACTAAGTAGTCTCTCTCTCTCTCTCTCTCTCTCTCTCTCTCTCTCTCTGAGAGATGCACCGACACAAGGACGTTCATACAATTCAGTAACAATATTTATACAAATGTGTCTGCGACATCAATGAACTGTGTATTTATTTCACTTTACTTACTTAATATTTAATATCAAACCGTCTGACGACGATATGCATGCCTTCATAGACACCAGATGTGGCCTCTGCCAACAATTAAGTTCGTGTGTCCGAACCAGTAAATTAACATGATATGAACTAAAGTCAGGTTTATTAGGCGGTGGGGATTTAAACACCTTTGTTATTACTCAAACATCCACGACAGAGCGGGCATAATATTCTATTACTCGCTGAAATGATCTGACCGGTGGCGACAAGAGCTATTGTCAGCGGGTCAAAGCGCTGGGCCGTTTGATCTTAGTCCGATAACTTATGAAATATGGGGCACCAATTTACAGAATCCTCGGTACATTGTATGCCGGGGGCGGCACGTACCCCTTGGCGCACCCGCGATGAAATACGAGCTATGTCGTTGTCAAGAATCTTCCACTGGAAGCGCCCAGATAGGATGACAGTAGATACTAATGATCGATTGATGTTGCGCGGGACCTTGGCGACTTCACATCACCGACTTTTAATTAGTCTCTGAAGAGGTAGGAACACGGACACCATAAACTGCGAGAAGGTCTCTTGCCGTGATAAGACAACTCCGTGTCTCTGTCCGTCTGGCCGGCTGTCGCCTGCCGTCTGTCATTGACGTACAAAGATTTGCTATTATAACTATATAACCGTGATTGTTTAATATTTTCAGGACATATCAGTTTGTACTATAAAAGTATATGCATATGTATACAGTCATGCTTTATTAATTAAAATATGAATTGTATCTGTTCAAAGCGGAAACATGCCAATTGTTGTTATATAACAAAATTCATTACAGATTCTTTGATTCCTTTTTTTTAAACAATGTCCCAGGAATATGGTGTTTTTTTTAAAGTTTGACACTGAGGTTATGTCACTGGCTTTTTTATTGTTGAGGGGGTTATTCCGCTAATAAGTGCACAACCGCTTCTTCAATGCTGTGACGTTAACGCTGTGACAGGTCGGATTAAGTTCGTATCTTTGTGTTTACTGAGTCAATTAATCACGATATACTGAAATGTTATCTGTTATGAAATGTAAAGCAGTAATCAAGCAACGCAACAGATTAATATTAAATATGGTATATGGGTAACTCATCTTTAATAGTTGACCGACATCGCAAGACAAAGTTTCTATTAGCATTCCCCGTTGGAGTAAAAGTAGCTGTTCTTTTACCAACCATTCCGATTCAATCTCCAGTGATAATGAAGGAAAGAGCGTTGGTGGTTTCCCGTGGGTGGAAAGTCCAATCATAGTGCATCTTCACCGGAAATTAGCCTCTGATTCGCATATGGTGCTTCTTGGGTTTTATTCCGTTCTCTTGGTATATATTATGAAGAGGAAAATAAAACAGACCATACACAGTCATAAACTGGGTACACATGGTTCAATAAAATATTAAAATGATGATTCATAAAAATATTTTTTTTCGTTTTCTTACTTAGTAGCATGATTCAGAGTATTAATAGTACTCGTAGTTAATTTCGGTATTTATTAAATCCATACGTGTAATTAACAATCGTTATGCGATTAGTCAGGACATTTATAAATAAAGCTTCCCATGGTAAAAAGGACAATTGGTGAGCAAGGATCGACCTCAGTTGTGCAATCGATTCTCACGACATTCTCCAAAAGTGTCCTGTTTCAGCCCTATTTCATATTGTGTGTTTCAGGAAAAACAAACACACTATAAATCCATGTAGCTCTAGTTTCATATTTCTCATGACTCTCTTGTTGATTAAAGAACCCAAGTAATACAGCGTTATTTTTGGCTTGTTGACCTCGTCCAGGTCGCATCGCCCACCAAGACTGGCATCAGATTTCCAAAATCATTCCCGGAGGATCTTTTGGTAATAATTTTTGTCATTTTCTTCTATACGCCTACATGAATGCTCATCATTATTGGGCTTATGATGCTGTTGATTTAGAACCTTACAGTTTTGATCTCATGCCCTTCTGTATCTCTTTCACACAGTTTTACAGGGGCGGATTAAGAGGGAACGAGAGGAACATTAAATCAGCCTGCCTAATCACTCATTTTAAAAGAGTAACCCTTTCTTTGAAATTGATAATTACTCTTTTTCACTCTTTGGCAAGAGCAATTTTTCCCTCTCTTTTTCAGAAGAAGAGTTCAAAGATGTACATTTTCTCTCGTGCTATAACAATCCAGTTCGCACAAGATGGGACACTTTTTGTGTTCTCTTTGTGTAAGCAAATGTCCACAACACACACACATTATATATATATTTATATATATATATATATATATATATTTATTAATTTATATATATATGTATTTATTTATATTGCAAATATAATATGTGAAGCACATCTTTTTTTACAGTTTAGCATAACAATGGGGAATCGTCGCTAATATGACTCTTTTTCGCTCTTTTAATTTAAAGAAAGCTACTTTCCCACAATAATTTCTCTTTTTTATACTTTTGGCCTGAGTGAGAATAACAAAAATTCGATACCGAAAAATATGCATCCGGTGACGTTTTCTTTCCTGTACACTAAAGTGTGTGAACCATAATATATGAGATCTTACCATCAAGTATTAGAAAAAGGTTTATGGTTATGCAGAAAGGAAGAAATATTACCAAGTTTCTTATTCTGATTACTGATATATTTTTTCAGTATATACATCTTAATCTCTGAATAGCAGAGCTAGAGGGATGATTACATTAATGATGTGGGGGACATGTGCCCCCATCCCCTGTATTGACGCCCCTCGATACGATACACACAAGTTGTGTGGTTATATTATGGTTGAGGCTCTATGAAACGAAATAACAATACCTGAAGGAAATATAAAGCGAATGAACGTAGGTAGATTGTTAACTGAGGTAGATACAAATTTATGTAAATTACTAGAAATCTGCATTCCATTGACTGCAAGCCTCCGCCCTGTTTGCATTCACGTATTCGGCCCATATTCCCAGGTTAATTCATTGGTGCATTCGTGACTTTACTTTTGTGAATATTATTGATGACGTTCCTCTAGATCCACACAGACTCGCATCGATTCTTTTTGGCGAATTCGTGAAATACCCTGAAAATTGTATAAGCTTCCGTTCTCCATCGCGTGAATTATGTTGGAAACACAATAACAGAAAGGAAAATACATGTAGTGACAGTGCAACAATAGACTAACCGTTGGAACATTTGCAATTAAACTTGGGCCATACACCTCATGAAGATAACAATTCCAATTTGTTTTTTTAAGAATTTAATTTAAAAAAAAAATGTAGAAATGACCTCCTCATGTTTAAACTTGGACGCTGGCGTTCTGTCCTTTGGCGAGGGAAGTTTGTGTTCGAGTGATTATATGTAAAATATATATGTATTTCTAATTCTATAATTTAATGATACGTATCACTGATTTCCCCGACAAACATGAATTCCACGCAAAATGATGAATGACGTATCATGGCAAAGATAAAATTTCAATTTATTCAATCATGCTCTCCAACTCTTTACCAAATTAATAAGAATTTCAACTGTCATTCACGCAAACCGTATTAAACTGAAAGATAACAAATTGTCATGTTTCAACAGAGATAGTGGAAAGTCATACTATCGATATTGAACGGATGACATAGTTCTGAATCTGTTTTTACAGTCGTTTAATTATCTCTTTTGCGGATCACATTATATTAATTTGATACATTGGGTATAACTTAAAAAAGACACTAGAAGTGGGCATGGTTATTTTTCAATTATACCTGCATGATGTTCTAATTTAATGGGAATCATCTTTTAAAACCCGCACACAAAACGCGAATTTGTGTTGATTGGCATGCGATTATTACGGGTTGATCAAACTTCCGTGAAGAGAAATTGATGACAATACAATACTCGGAAAATTGGTTCAAACTAAACTATTATAATTTACATTTCTGATTGAGATAGCGTTTCGAGCAACATCCTCATTGCATCGATGCGGTGGTTTCTTTACGTTTATTTGAGACATTCCTATTGGGGGGGGGGGCCCTTACCTTACGTTTCCAACAAATGAATGGGAAACCCACGATCCAGAAAGGCCAAAGTGTGACAAAAATTGAGCAAAGAGAAAGAGGACAGAGTAATGAAAGCGCGGCTATGAATCCTCACAGCTCTTTGATCATTAAGCGTGGCGACCTTGGTTGATCAAGAGTCAGTATGTCTGCTTCTGTGTATCTCGGCCCAGTGCATGCTGAGTGACAACCGAATGAATTATCATTACAACATGATATGCAGGCCGGTGTATTACAGCCTCACTTTATGTCCTGTAACTTCCATACGACTTGTACATTGTCAATCATCGGCCCAGTTTGAGCATGATATTTATGCGATAAATTTTAAACGAGAAAATAAAACCTTTTTTCCACAACCACCGACATTTTAAAGTGCACGAACAATTTACAAGCTTTCTCCGTTACTTGATATGTTTACAAAATAAGACAGCTGGCTCTGTATATTCTAAACATATTGTACAGACACAAATTTAACCATGCCTATCTGTCTGACGCGGGCATTGACTAGGTAAAGGTGGATATAATATACGTGACTTGAAATGTTACGTGATCCTGTAGTTCACGGTCTCTCGCTGATAAGTGACATTTTGACTGTTATCTAATCATCCCATTTGTACCCACAATGCATTTCCTAGAAGATTTTTTTGCCATATTTTTCCCCTGAAGACACTTACTAAAAATACTCTTCTTAATTAACAGAATTCTATAATTTGTATACCAGATCTTACATTCCGTGCGTCAAATGATTGCGATGTAGTTCAAGCAAATCGGTCACGAACAGCCACAAACAAGGTGCGAACACGCCATTTATTATCACGATTTTATGCTTTAATAAGTCATTTCAATGTACTTAATTGAGCACCGGTTCACATAAACTAATTTTCCTTGTGCCTTATTAAACTGGAATTTATCCTGGTAATTATAAGAAATAATTTGAGGTTCATGTGAGGAGGGAGGTCGTCAACCTTCTATTAACTTTTCTTTCTCTAATTGAAGTTAAGACTAAAACGATATAAATGGTGATCTGTGGAACAGATCTGGTATATCCCCCGCCTTATATTGAAGAGCCGAAAAAAAAGTTGTGAATACGTGTATGAAATTTGAGATAAACTTCTTGAAAGGACTGTCGAGTATAATGTAAGTAACAGGGGCGTCGAAATAGGGGGAAAGGGGGTATATATCCCCCACACTTTTTGGCAAGGGGGATGCCCAATGTATTCATCCTCCTCCCCCCCCCCCCCACTATTCAGGGAATAATATTTATATATTGCATATTAAAAATATTAATATATGGAATTATAGACTTTGGTTTCACTTGTGATTTTACTGTGAAATATTATATCTAAACGTAGTTTTGAATCAGCTTATATACTGGACACATAATACATAATTTTCTAAAACCTTATACTTAATTGCAATATTCTTTTAAATGTGATTAAGTATATATATATATATATATATATATATATATATATATATATATATATACACATATATATATATATATATATATATATATATATATATATATATATATATTTATATTTGAAATGTGTCATACAGGAACTTACATATTTAAAATGTGTCATACAGTCGATATATGTGTGTGTGTGTTTGTGTGTGTGTGTGTGTGTGTGTGTGTGCAAGTCACCCCCCCCCCTGAAGATAAATTGACGCCACTGATAACAGTAACAAACAGGAGCACCAAAGAGTTGTCTGAAGATTATTGGAAGTGTTACCCAAGTTATGGTATGGTATGTTAATTCTAGCACAATCGATTCTGTGACTTTGAAAAATGCATCAAGGTCATACCATATTTGAATTTACCCAGCCTTTTATTAGGTGTATATATATATCATTGCTGTGAGTATGGTCACAGTATGTTAAATTGTTTTTACGTTACTGCGTTAATATCAATTTGTGACTGTGCCTAAAATTAATTTAAGGTTATTGCATTAACATCATTTTAGCATAATCGCCTCTGTGACCTTGACAAATGCATCATGGTCGTCCATATTCGAACTTGACCTAGCATTTTAATGAGCTTCACCAATGGTGTGAGTATGGTCACTGTATGTTAATTTGTTTTTACGTTATTGCGTTAATATCAATTTGAGACGGACGCACGTACGGATGGAAAGACGGACGGACGCTCACCATTTCTATGGCGCCGTCGACGGGGGACAATGAACCGCATCATAGGAACTCTTCATTGATCAGGAAGATCAAATGTTCCATATGGTATTGATCCACAATGTCCAAAGTACGTGCCAGGATCAACTGGGTTTAGTGGATGTATTACATAGATGGCTGTTCGTAAATGTGTAATGCTGATTGGGTCAGCCGAACACTGTTAACTGAATGGGCTCTGTGTGAAGACCAGACGACAGTGAGGTCAAAGGTCAGGCACAAGTCAGACATATATGAAGGTGACGGCCCAGTGATTAGTTTAATTATAACATAAATCCTCATTAATTTGGCTGCCCGAACAATGTGTCATGTCAGCAAATTGCTGTAACATTTCTGACATTGTAATATCTCATATTGCCCAAAGAGACATTTCTGACAAAGTTATAACTTGTACGCACGTTTTTCCTTTTCACAGGTAAAAAAACACAAAGGGGACATTCCCATAAGTTTCCATCGCGTGAACACGTCTTGATAAGCGACGGAGACAATTTTTTAATGTCTGATGCGGGGGAAAAGTTATTTGAGTACAAGAATGTATCCCTCCCAAACACTGATGGAATACACTAGCAATATAGGTATAAAAACTCAGATCAAACGCATCTAAAGACACGTTATGTCAATATTTGATTATGCATTCCTTAAATACTGTACCCAAAATGCGTCAATATATGTGTTTAAATATACCTGACTTACTTTTATTTGTAATATAGTATATTTACCTTTGATATAAACTTCCCCGGAATAGTTATTATAACAGGTGCGCGTCATGACTAACGCCAAATGGTATGACATACCAGAAACCCGAATTCATGATACTTCTATTGTTCCTTACTATAAATATATGTGTAAATGCACATACCATAAAACACAATACCCGTGCAATGATAAGTACTGAGGATATTGATATTTAAGATTTCACACCTGTTATGTGAATGTTATAAATGTTTATGTTCTTGCGCATGAAGAGCATATAACCGGCTCTGCTGGTGCAATAGTCCTTGTTTGAAGTTTGAGTCAGGACAGTATTATATGACAGGTAGGTGGAAGGTAGTTCGTACTTAACACATGCGGTACTAAAATGTCCTCTTACTAAGGCACGTCAGAAACATACTCCAACACACCCAGATGTGTGTTCGTAAAATCCACGTGGAGTATTAAAGAAAACAGTAACTATGTACTAATATAAAGGAAAATACCTTTTTCTATTGCCAACAATTCCTTACATTCATACATCATTTAATACTTCATGCCTGTCAATCAAAAATACACAGGACATTCTTTTCATACCGGAATTATATTTGGTGGTAAAATGAAGTGTATATTTATATATATGGTTTACGCCAATAGATAAGACATAATTCTTAATAAAAGGGGAGAGTAACAGTTTCCTAAAATTTAATCTGATGATATAAAATCGAAGTGATGTAAACCTTACTTAATCAATAGATTATTAACATTTGAATTTTTTCTTCCAGTATATGATTACTTGATACTGTCCTTTTCAACATTCTTTTATCATTTTTTTCTGTTTTGTGAAATTCAAGTCAAACTTGTCAAAAGGATCATCGGTTGAAAACAAAATGTTATACACTTTATTATATGTTTAAACACCTATACTTTCACAAGTGGAATGTTGAACACCGCATCGCATAAACAAATCCCCGTATGGCGTAAACAAAAGGAACATCATCCCTCAATCATGTATTTTTTCTCACTGTAAAATTCACGAAAAGTGTAAACCATCATAAACATATTTAACCCTAGTGACATAAAATGCAATTTGTTCGACGGTCATGTAGGGGGTAAGTTCATCGCACCTCAGCCAAGATCCTTTCAATTTGCAGGAATTCGCAGTCATTAGAGCGAAAAGAGCACTAGATAATAAGGATATTTCTCATATAACCTATAAATTAGTGTTTCTTCTAGCCTCGAACAGATAGTCAAAGCAATGTTCTTAACTTTAATTTTAATTTTAATGCTTACCAGTAATATTATTGTTTATTATTTACAATTATATCGTATCATATTTACTACTTGATGAGTATGGGCTTTTAAGCTTATAAGTTTAGGACGGCATCGATTACGTTCACAGAAAACCATAGCCTTCAACCGAGTCCGTTGGGCAGCAGCAATATAGATGTCCGAATTCTCGACATACCAGATAGTACCAACAATGAAAGAATCATGAAAATCCGAAAGGTAGGTTTAATAACATGCCTGACTTGTTAAGAGGAGCCCGTTACAAAGGCACAGAAAATGACGGCAATGACATCAAATCGTACATTATACATGACAGCGAGAAGATGGACTTAATTCTTATAGCAAGGATGCCAGTGGTCGAGAAGACGGCGCCTATTACCATTTACACAAATGAAAACATAAAGAGGCCATTATCAAATCATATACAAACTATATATGTGAACATGAAAGCTGAATCGTCCATACAACCAATTCGACGACAGTTTCAGAAGCCTGAAACTACTGGCAAAAACCGGTTAATAAAACTCTGACGAACACCATGCAGGGTAATGTATGGCTCAAAGCATAATGATTAAGTAAATACCTGTAGCGCATGTATCCCCCTCCCTTTATTAAAAAACCTTGCCCCGAGTCAATCAAACAATCCTCAAACACTTTCTGAAGAAGGCTTTGTTGTTGTTATCATTAAGAAAAGCCATAATTTTGCTCCCATTCTTTGACTTACATGGACATGTCATATTTACACAAAAGCTTTTATACATAAGTATCAAAAGTTACGGTGTATTCTTTATGTGAAGTAGTCGGTTCTTGTACAAAAACGCCGCCGCAAAAATTTTAAACAAATATATTACCAAACGTTACTGTTTATTCTTTATTTGATGGTTTGTTCTCTTACACAAAGTCAGCAAACAAACCGTTTGAATTTTCTGTTTAGGATTAGGTAACGTTTGTTTCAATATGTGTTCCGTTTTCTTGTTTTATTCTTTCTTTCTTTTCTCTCTTACTTTAAAACGCTAACCCTTCTTTTGTCAAACAAATTTTCGTTATTTTGTGGATATTCCCTGCGTATACATGATGAAACAAAATTGATGATGAATGTCTAATCCTTATATACCATAAAAATTTAGCTTGAGGTATAAAAGCAACTATATTCATGCGAGTTACTAGGAGTTATCCATAACCACAGAAAAAAATCTGTAATATTTGTATAGCTAGCTATACAACAAATAGGTAGCTATAAAACACAATTTTTTTATACATTGTTATGGTCTTCGTTTCATTTAGCATATAGTTCCGTGCAATTTTGACATTAAAGGTTTAAAATTTTATCATTTTTATCCTGAAATTGATAAAAAAAAAGCAATTTACCACTTTTTTTAAATATTTACCATTTTCATTATTTATGAATATACTTCAACATAAATCATCTATTATAATCAGTTTAGGCACATGGCACGTTTCATATATATGAAACATTTGTTTACTTTCATTTTCTTAGGTTCTTTATCCCAAGATTTAATATGACCTGCGTACACAAAAGGCAATTGGTTCATTATATGAATGATATATTTTGTTGATAATATTAATTAGGCCACCTAAAAAGAGGACAAAGTAAACAAAACAGGTTAATCAATAATATTAAGCGATCATCGACAACCGCAGGAACCAAGTACACGATAATAAGAAAGAAAGTAAACCCACCAATCACTTCACACAGTATCAGAGACAAGTGCCACACTTTTTAAACAATTTTCATCCTGAGTCAGTTTATATTATTCTCCATTAAAATGTTGAGAATTCAATAGACTATAATCCACATTTAAAGAAAGCAAATATCTATCATTTTAAAATGGAAATAATTAAATATATATATATATATATATATGAATAAAATTATGAAATCCCTTTTAAATAACTAAATGATTGTAAAAACTTCCAACTTTGAAATATTTAATTTTTTATTTAAGGATAAATTTAGTTAAATATGAACGAAGTTGTGTAAGTAAAATAATTATTAGTAACTACAGGAAAGATATTAAAATCAGTGTATCCAATTTCAAATGATAAAAAAAGATCTACCGAGAGTTTCAGAGTCTGATTCAAAATGTACACATACTGTACTGACACATCTAAATTTAGAAAACTTGACGAAACTCTGTTTTTACAATACGGACGAACTTACCTAAGAGCAATTATTTTTATACAATTAAACGTCCAAACAATAGTTGAGGATTTGGTATGGTTTTGTAAAATAAAAATGATTCATATGTTAAGTTAAAAAGTTGATCCTTCTCTAGATTAAAAATGTATTGCATTGCTCATTTCAGAAATCTGTTGGGGTGGGGTAAATTAAATGGTATAAATTACTTTCAACATTGCCCCCTGTGAGTTTTTTTGTGAGTTTAAAGTTAAAAGTTATGAAATATTCGATAAGTGATGTCGGACATCTATGCCTCTATACGTATGTAGCATCTACATTTGCTAAATGATGCAAACATGCTTCTCCCGTTCAAAAATAATACAAATAATATCACCTTTATTATTGCATTTGTACAAAGGGTATGTAATATGCTTTGAAATATTGGCTCATCAACGTAGGGATAGGTTAGTTTATATATGATTGTTCTGCCTGACGGGCGAGTTGTATTGGCGTGAGAGTGCGCTGGTGCTGGAGCCTGGACGGACGGACCACAACAAAGATATCTGAGCAGCGTGTTGTCTAAGAGTGAGTGGGCTAAACTTTACGGATTTTGATGAATGGTACACACTTCATACAGTGCAAAGTTACCAATGGTACACAGTTGGTAGGTTCAATTCGGACGGTTGTCAAGAGAGCTCAGTTGAACGCTCGGACGTAGCCACTCGGCCAGGTCCAGGGGCTTTGATGTGACCAAGATTAATACGTTGGTGTGCACCTGGTCTCGAGGCGGCGTGGCCATCTTGCCCAGCTGTTGGATTATATATGGATGGGCCACTTTCACCAAGAGAAGTCCAATGATTCAGCAAAAATGGTACTAAATTCATAACTCGCCACGCACCAACGCCTTCGCGTATGCATCAGTGGACTCGGACACTGACCACTACCCCCCGCACGTGTTTTCTTTTCTTCCCCCGCGAATTATATATCAACATCTAGGTACATGTTTATATGACCCGTCAATATAGCTGTGCCATTAAATGGCTAGGATTCTTCGCCTACGCAGAGAGTGGTAGCATTTGATACGCGCATCACCTATACATGTAGTTTTCATGCAGAGTCCCATCGCAATAATCAATGCCCAAATAGTCTTGAAACGTGGGTCGAGTTAAGCATGGCAGACATTCCGTTAAAAGATAGATAAGATAGCAAAATCATGTACGGATTGATATAATTGTAGAAATTCTAGTTTTTTTTTCTCATTTATATCCCAGGAAAACCGCGGCAGTTCTCATTCTCTTTCGTTCCATGCAAAACTAAAGGAAATCAATTGTGAATTTCTAGTAAAACTCTAAATTGCTTCGGCAAACACTAATCTCATCTGATTCACCTTAAACACAACAGCTGAAGAAATCTACATCCAGCAACAAAAAAAGACTTTCCTCCCACATACAAGTAAAGCTACATCTGCTCCGTTAAAACACTCCTAAGGTAACAAAGGTTGCGTCGGTCATATTAAGTCACTGAACTCAATAGAAAGTCTACCTTTTAGCCAGAAAATGGAATTTATCACTTAAGGAAATTTAATCATCTATGTTAAACTCAGACGCCTCAAATGGTGTCCTTCCACACAGTTTCAGCACGATTTCGTCTGCAAAGTCAACGGGATTTGTGAGGTTTCTTTCAATTTAATCTGCTGGTATATAAAATATAGTGATCTTTACAGCCGATTGTTGAGATTTTGCATTCAGGATATCTATGACGTCACACACCCCATCATCATGTTTTAATTAATCTTGTTTTCGACTCTGTGGCCACCTAAAGCATTCATTTAACAGTCGCATACGCAAGCTGTACTAAAGATAAAGTTTATACAAAAACCGACACCTGACGACACATGGATTTTGGACACCAAAGTACGTATATATATATATATATATATATATATATATATATATATATATATATATAATATATATATATATTTATTTATATATATATATATATGTATATATATTTATTTATATAGATAGATATAGTTAGATAGATAGCGGAACCCCCGAATTACAGACACTGACGGGACCAGACATTCTGTCAGCAAGAGAGGTGCTCTTACTAGGTAGGTTTTAGATTTCGGGACCTACTTTCAAGGGACATACCCGTAAGTGGCCGTAAATAATGGCAGCTCTTAGTACAGTGTTGCCCGTAAAGAGATGTGCCACTTTAAATTATATTAATTCTATATATGTCAGAATGTTTATTTTTTTTAAGAATTTTAATATAAATATGTTGGTTACGATAATAATGACGTCACACGCCCCCATCAGAATGTTTTAATTCATCACGTCTTTACTCTGTAGTCACCTGAATAAAAAAATTCATTCTTGGAATAACGCACGCACTTTTTGCACCAACTGCAACTTGATACAAAAACCAACACCTGATTACGTTTGTTTTTTTTTTACACCAACGTAAGTTCATATATATATATATATATATATATATATATATATATATATATATATATATATATTATATATATATATATATATATTATATATATATATATATATATATATATAATGTTTTAAAATTTTTAAATAAGGATACGAGTGTACATGTATATAAGTAATATCTTCGTGGGTAGAATGTGATCAGCGTTAGGCAGTCTCGATAGAACCTCAAAGATTCGTTTAAATGGCTTACAGCCACTAAACGCTTGCCGTAAAGGGTATTATCTTCCATTACCAGTTCTGTTTGGCTGAATGCATAAGGTACCAAGTAAAACAAACCTAGCTCCTTTTTCTCCTGTTTTTTTTTTTATTGTGTAGGTCTGTGTGTTGAAAAATTTTCAAAACAATTGTGTCGGTTTCCTGTAACAGGACCGCATGGCCGAAGGTAAGATATTATGCATGCGCGAAAATGTGTTGGTTGCAATCTCCGTTTATGAGAGTTTTACATCAAGATATGTTTATATATTTCATTCAAGCCACTGATTGCGCCCGATGCAAGTTTATTTCTTCTGTGTGAAGGCCAAAGGACATGGTTTAAGAACGAAATCCTCGCAGATATGTTTATAGTTTCATGAGAGAACACTGTATTTCAGGTATACCTAATGGACCATTTAAAGAATGGGCACGTTTAACGACGGGTTATGACTTTAGTACATGTCTCATTGACATTATTTTAGACTAAAAAGACTGTTATTATAGACTGTTAGACAATTATGTTAGACTATTATTTCAAACTATTGAGACCACTCTTTTAAAAATATTCAGTTTGTATTTTATTCTATTTAGATTATTATTTGTCACTATTTAGACTATTTTAGACTATTTAGACTGTTATTTTTTACTTTTTTAACTTTTATTTAGACTGTTAGACAATAAGTCTTGGTGGAGGTTATATCATCATTGTGACATAGTGGTTTCTAAGATGACCAATTTTTATCTTTTGGCTTTGCAAACCCATTTTTATTGAAACAGGCCCTAGATTGGAAGACTAATTCTGATTAAAAACATGAAAACCAGAAAACCCATTACTGCTCATTATTCTTAATGCATCAGGCCACTCAACATCGTTCATTATACGCAGTTCCATATATATGTTTTGTTCACTATTACAGAACGGTAACAGTCATCGTATAAAAACATGAGCTTTGAGAATAAACTTTAGCAGAAAATGTGAAGTTTGGGACTTTTGATCGCAAAATGCATTTTTTTTTCAAATATTCCTAACTTTAACTATTAAATGAACATCAGGGAATATCATATAGCCCGTTGTTACGCAAATTAAATGTGTTCAGCTGAACTATGTTAAAACGGCTTGGGTATTTATATTAGATAACCGTGTAGGGAACATATGTTGCAGAAAACATAGGTTGCGGGAACCTGGGTTGCAGGGAACATATAGGTTGCGGGGAACATATAGGTACGCTCTCAGACCGTGGCACGAACAGCTGACCAATCTTAAAAATTGCTCGTATTCCTATACTTTCTGGCTGCTCATGGATATTGTATTTCTCAGAGAAGTTATGTTTATTTAAGCCCTGTGTATAAACACAAACTGTATTTAAAACACGAACATACTTGAAATGAAGAAAATTTTCACGGTGAAAAGTCAGTTTTAAGAAACCAAAGAGCTGTTGAGACGAAGCCAGTTGAACAGCTCACGTACCTACGTGCCAGTTCCAGGGGGTCGTTCAGTGATGGAGAAGGCGTCGAGGATCAAAGAGACGAAGTTAAGAAAACAAATCAATCAATGTTGTCTGTGCTCTGGAATAACAGACAGCAACTTTTGTAGTTTCGGAATAGCATTTAGGCAAAAGCAAGGGAAATATTTGTTTCTGGAAGAGATAATTAGAATATATTTATATTTATTTTGTATATATAACGCCTAGAAATATTGAATTATAATTGAGATAGTATCCAAAAAATGTGCACAATAATAATGTGCTTAGTATACATTTTATACATTGTAGTTGTGTTTACAAAATTCATGAAATGTTAAAAAAATATTTATTAGAGAATCATAAAAATAATTAAATAATTAATAGACATACAATGATATTGTGAGAACATCACCGTCATAATATGTTTAAAACAAGTTTCATCATTTGTAATATTTTTGTTTTTTGTTTTTCAGCTATAAATGTTCGGGTCACGCAGTACATGCCAAAAGAGGCACCCTCAGTGCCCAGGGGAGAATTCCTATTGAAATTAAACTTCTGGGAACGATTCACGCATATAAGTCTTATGTACGAGAGTTTAAAGATCCATATCATCTGTGAACAATCCTTTTATGCTAAATCAAAAGAGTAACAATTTAAGAGCGAAGGAAAAAAACAATTTACAAAGACATTCTTTTCATAGTTGACATATCTTTAGGCGTTTGGTCCCGAATGGAGACCGGGTTATTAGGTGCATTCCTCTCTTAAATTCAGCAGACGTTGAGAACTAATTCACCATTATGAAAAGGATTGACACATTAGGAGGGCGGGATTTTAACATCTCTTGCACTTGGACGTACCTCGTTCTGACGTCAGGGGTCATCCGGGTACACCTGCGACAGGGCCGCATGGGTACTCACGGTTCCCGCCAGGGGACTCTTCATGAAGTGCCATTCTCCACAGAGAGGACTTATACGGGTAATGTCAAGGATATGCACAACTGATCTTGACTCTGAGCTGGAGGTTTTATAGCCATAAGAACAAATTACAGTTAAGCCACATCCTTACGTATGCATGTGTCTTTAAATAAATAAAGGAAAGGATCAATATACTTAATAATTTCAAGACTCAGAAATGTTACATTGTTGAGAAAAGACCACAAATTGCTATTAGTGTAGATTTCAGTTAAATTTGTTATTTTTCTGCCTCATATTATTATAGCTATTACTTATCTGACATTAACCTAGCGTTTTTCACATTATATGGTCCATCTCTTTATTATTTACTTAATATTTGAGAATATTAAGAAAATGTCAGATAAGTAATAGTTATAAGGAAAAGACCCTGAAAAGTAACAAATTTAACCAAAATCTACACTGATAGCAATTCAAGCGCCTGTGGTCAAACGGATATACAGATCTGTATACCTATTATCTGGCGAAAAACTGTTAGCATTACGCCACAACGCCTGGCCAATAACCCGGTTTTTACCTCCCCAGGGTGTCAATAGGTTATGCCCCCCAAAAAATCGGAACAGCCCCATATCCTTTACAATGAACCAGTTACTCTTCTCTCAAAAAGTGTGTATTCAAATGGTTCAAGTTTTAAGTATAGGAGTATGCAAATTTAATTCCGAAGTTGAACTCTCCCAGTTGTTTGTTTCTACAGGGAAGGGTATGGTATCATAAAAACCTGTGAGATAATAGGTTTTGGGAGGCCATATTAGAGAGCGTCGCCTTCAGGATATATCCAAAATGTGGTTGATGACGTCACAACAGAAAAGCGCCTGCGAAAAGTATTTAGGCAACTAATGTGTTCAATCAAGTGCTTACTGCTTCGGGGTGGACCGAGCCTGGTTCACATGCAGGACAGGAGGGGGCTGAAACGGAGCCTCCATTACTTGCACGCGTGTGCGCGAACGTAGCGGTTAATAACGATGAAAAACTGGCGTGTTAAATATCTAATTTCGGACATTAAGACATAAAACATGACCTTCTAGGTATGCAAAGGCAATTTTTTTCACTTGCATTAAACTGAACCTATAGATTTAGTTATATCGTATTTAAAAAGAAAATTTACGGAAAACACAGATAAGACTAAGTTGTAGTTTTCAGGAAAAGAATATTTGAACCGCAAGTTTAAAGGCATATATATAAACTGTTTTAAAATAAGTTTTTTTGCTAGCAAAAGAAATGGAGAAGTTAAATGTTCCTGGCCGAAGTTTACCCTGATCGTAAGTTTCAATATATTCATTAAAAAATAAAATGCTTGTTAAAAAGGCTTGTAATTGTAATTTCATTTGGAAATTCACCCCCACTTGCTAATTACTTAAATATCTCCCTGGCAGCATAAACATGGGATTTAAAAGTAAAATATATGAACACGAATGTATGGATGAACGTAGAGCACGTAACGCACAGCTTACATTATCAATAGCTAAAATGAAGTTGACCCAGACCTTGCGGCACTTTATTAAAAGTAGGCCGCCACCTGGTCCCGAGACGCTTTAAAGATATTCTTACGCCAACAGGAATATTATCAATCAAATAATACAAGCATGAATACATTGAAAGTGTTATGATTTTCCCGCCCACTGAACACATCAAACAACCTAGTGACGGGGCGCTTTGTCTGAAGGTGTCATAATTATCACCTGAATCACGTATAGGTTGTAGAAAACGCCGTGTTTAGTGTCGGACAGGTCTTTGAAGGATCTGGTGAAAATGGTTTTGCTTGTTCGTGACACACGAAATCTTTAATTATTTCATTATGCGACGGCCCTAGTTTATTAAATAATAATTGGGTGAAGGTGAAGTTTTCCTTATTCATCATTCTAAAATTGTAGAAGATGAAGGCGATTCCAACAAAATTATCAAGCTTTTACAGAGAAATCTCTATATAGTGATATTACCTCTGCTTAAAATTAACATGCAAGATTCGTCTCTTTGTCTTGAACAAATACAATTTTTATCTTAATATGATTTCCGGATTCGTCTTTAGACAGCTCAGGTTACAGCATATGGTTTTTATACACTCCTGTTTTATATTTCATATATGTATCGGATTTTCGGATCAAAACGTCAAAGGCCACCAGTGTTCATGAATTCAGGTTAACAGTGATTTTAGGTCAATGCAAATTAAACAATTAAACTTGGTACCCTGGTGAACTGTGACAATAGCCAGATAGAGCAAGTAAGAATTTCCTCATAACTTTTAGGTTGGTTATTAGTACTTGGCGAATAAAATGTGCAAGGTCCAAAGTCAACTCTAGTTACAGATTTTGGTAAACTATTCATAAATCAGCAACCACTTACCATTTTGTTTCCATATTTACTTATGTATAGGGGAGGGGTTAAGGATTATATGGACCAAACATCAAGTTCACAGACCACCGTTTTTCAAAAACAAGTCAGAAGTGTTTTGTCGTCAGGCTCATTGCTCGTGAAGATGATTCAGTGAAACGGTTTGCGGACCATTGAGACAATTAATACCCAGGCTTATGAACCGAGGTTTTATACATACTAGGCTTGATGTTAGCACTTAGTTGCAACATTCATTAGGCTCACAGCTCTGCTGTTACTGAAGACATACTGACACGTTTTATATGGTGCACTGCATGTTTTCAGATATTTTAAATTGTTTTATACACTTTAGGCAAAAAAAAATATTAAAAGTTATGGGGATAATACAGATCGTCTTTAATTGCATGAGCCATGCATAATAGGGGGCGCCCCAGCAACCAGTAATTTCAGATTGATGCAAAGGTTAACCTTTAATCAAATTAAAGCTTAAGTTCTATTTGGAAAATTCTATACATAAAAGTACATATATTGGGGATATGGTTCTTGTTCGATTTACAAAACTTGATTTCTTAAACTATCCATCATAAAACCTCACTAACATTCAATTTGGTCCTTTGTTTTAGTAGGTTCAGTTAGAATTTTAAGTCAGTTCTCATATACGACTTTCTATGTCTTTCATATATAAATTAGCAGGATGAGAGAAAATATAAAGACACTTTTAAAACATGTATTTGTTTCAACTTTAAAAAGCGAGGGCAGAGGCATTTCCCAATCCAAAAGTGTGCTACCCCTTGAAACAAGGCCCATGTCAGTGTTGTTACAAAAGAAGTTGTCAAATGAATGTCCTGACAATTTCCTGGACGTGTTATTGTTAAAATGTGAATGTGATTTCTCAATTCACAGTGCTATTTGAATGCTTGAAATTCTGATTTTTGTATCATATATAGTTTCATTTCATAATTTTTAATCACCTATTCAATTATTAATGTATGTATATATACAATAATATATATTAAATTTTCCTATAATTTCTTGAGTGATTAATAAGATACCCGTCAGGATAATTCTTTGTTTTCAGGTTCCTCTGCATTAATGGCTTCGGGTACTTCACTTTACCTGTACATCTAAATATATAATGAAGTTGTCAGAGTTCTCGTTCCTGTAATATGAATGAATAACCTTGACATGAAAAGGTAGTACTTAAAAATTACCTTTTCTTCATTTAAGTCTGGGGAATCAGACTAAGAGTGCCTTATCGTAGAAAAAGAAACACTGGATGCCGAGGCTGTTCTGAGCCATTTTGTACGTATAAAGCAAAGGGAATTTGATGCAGAGATACATGTTGTGTTGGTAGTCATGGATGAGAAAACCTGAAAAGAATAAATTTACAGACAGCCTGTACTTTTTGTCATTACTGTTTTTTTATATGTTTTTCTACTTTGTTTCCTGTTCACTTTCACTTTTAAAAGTCTAGGACGACTTGAGAACAGTTTTCTTCTACCCAATATTTTCGACTGCATTTTTGTCTTGCATCGTGTCCGTATGAATAAATTCTTAAGCCAAACCAATATACCACAGTTTGACTGTACCGGTGTATCTAAAATATACCGAAAACCATCATTAGAAGTCAAACCTTAGATGTATCTGGTTTTGAACAAAACCAGATCTGCAAGTCCCCCTTATATTTGATTGTCTTGTGTAGATTTTCTTAAAATTTGAATTAAGTTAATTATACTTCTGGAAGTCCTACAATATACATGTATAAGTAATGATTTAAATCCAATAATTGTGTCGAATTGCCATTTATGACATTGTTTTGCAAAGCCAGTTTCAATGAAGTCTGTAATACTTTCGTACAACTAAATGTCATGATTAAAATCAATAAATTCACAGACAGTATAACATCCAATCAGTGTGATCAAATATATGAGATGTGCTTGAGTGTTTTCGGATGTGAAGACTTTACAAAATACAAAATCTACTAGTCAAAAGAATCCTCCTTTCCCCAAACTACTGTTATAATTTAATATTTGTTCCCCTCAAAAACAATATGGATGGCTGTAAATCCAAAAACTCTTCAAACGTAGCAGAATTCTAAGTCTTTCTCTGCCGTCATCTGGAACAAAACTACGTCTAACCTAAATGGAACCTTAAGGACATTGTTTGGAATATATATGAATTTTAAACATGTGAAAGGAATAAAATATGATCAAAATGAAAGAAAAGTTTTTTTCTAAGATTTTAACACAATTTCCACTTTGGAAGGTCAATGAAGTCATCTTGGAATTAAGGTTGATAAATCCATTTCCCCTCAAAACTTATCTTAATAAAATAAAATTATGCAGAAGGTGTTAATCGTATCATCATTTGATCTTCATTTATCAACTCAAATAACTTTGACTTGAGCTTGTTTATGCGATGAAATGATATAAGGAATGCAAAATTTGATTTAACGTTCAATTTGGAAATATTTAGTGGCAGTTGCTTTTAAGTGAAGTTCTGCAATCGTTTGTACCCATTTGATCTCTACAAAACTTTTGTAATCCCTTAATAAGAGTATACATTTTAGTATATGACATCAACAGATAAAATTGATCGGTAACAAAGCACTACAAAATGACTTCTCCAAATCTTCATAACATTTACGTGTCCGCAATCACATTAATTCATTTAAATGGTTTTATTCTTTTATTATAAACACAGCCCTGTACAGACTTGAAACATACCTGATTTTACGATCGAAGTTTTTATTTGAAAGCACCTAACACTATATTATTCCAATTAGGCTAACTTCAATGGAAATTATTTACTCCCAAAACAATTAAACGGACCTTGTTAAAGTGGAGATTTTTATTTATTACAAATTTAAAAAATGTTTGCATGGGTATGAACAACAGCTTAAGCACACTTGAAAATATGAAAACGAATAGTTTTCTAATATCACTGTTACAATATTTTTTCTCTCTTCATTTGAAAACTAAATAATTTAAAATTTATTAAAGGCACTAGGTGAGCATATCAAGAAATAGACACGTTTCGGGACATTTAAATGGGCCACATAATTTTTCATTATGAAGTTTCAATATACATTTCATAGGTTACATGTTTGTACCACCATTAATCTCATTTCTTTCATTTTTCCACGCTATTTAAGGCCCCAGCGCCCCCTAATGGCCCTGGGTGGACCATTGTCACTCTGCATATTATTCGAAAGTTTGTGACCAAATATATTCAAACCGGGTTAACAATTCATGCGGTTTGAACCGTTAAATCTTTTCATTAAGTCATCCCTTATGGGCCGATCATTGTCAACTCGAACTTAAGTTGTCAAATAGAACATAAGCTTTGATTTACCAAAAAGTAAACATTGGCATCAATTGAAATTAAAATAGTTATGTTCGGTGCCCCATGCATTTGATCCGCATGAGGTTCAAAACGGCAATGCTGCTGCCTTAACAGGTGTACTTGCCTTACTATTGGAAACCAGTCAAAGACCGCATATATACACCTCCGCCGGGACCCTGATCAAATGTCTCGTATAAAAAAAATCTGCTTCACTGTAGTGAATAATTTTGCAATAAAAAACAAGCTGATCCAAATTACTTCCTTAAATATAAAAACTTGTTCCTTGGGTGCCTCCCCTCCTCTTTCCCTACTATCACATTTCATGCTACTGTAGGTGCATTAACTTTAAATGTATTACGGTCGCATGACTAACATCAAACAATATCGATCATAACCAATCAGCGATAAGGTTGGGGTAATTAATATCATATTTAAAGAATCAAACATCCTCATACAGCGGACAAAAAAGAAAGGTTTACTAGCAGCGGTATCCATCAACACTGAGAATAGGATAGCAAGTGGGAGGGTGGGCGGTCGTGCCTATAGAGAAACTGGCGCAATTCTGTTACCGTGCATGCCAGAGACACACCTGTAGGAAAGCAATGAACCGTAAAAGACTAAGATGACCATTGTTAGTCCCCGGCCCGTGGTCTCCGGTATGATAAAGTTGCAAATTAATATGTTCAATTATTTTTTACAAAATAAATCATAACCCATTCATTTTGTGTGGAAGCTGCTTCCAGGCAAAGTAAACAACAGATCTAGGCAAAAACAATACGTAATGGCGGATCAACGAACATAATAGACTTAATAGGGTGCCCCCGCCTGCTTGGTCTGTTACAGAGAGAAACCCTGGCACAGTAATACTGACACTGTTTATTACTACCAGGAAGTATTTGTCAAAGGATAATTAAGTGGCAATTCCGATAACGATTTATGAAATTATGTTAACTGGTATTTTCAATATACAGATATACAGACATATAAAAATCTATACGCACAAATTAAACTTTGTCAAAAAAGCGACAGACGCAGGAAAAAATTCAGTTCGAAATTAATTTGATTCAATTGATCCTTACTATAATATAGATCTCAGCCAAAAACATTATTTGAGACGAAAGCCAATCAGCACTTGTGGTTTAACAATTAAATGTTAGCATTCAGATGAAAAGATCATGGCGGACAAAACGCTATTCAAGCCGGTCATTGTAAAAATTGGGACAAGGTGATAATACACGTGTTCTCAGGTCACCTGTGGACTGATTAACACCCACAATATAATGTGCACACTTGGCAGCAAGGTCATAAAACTTGTTGCCTCCACGGGGAGTGCACGAGTTCATCCCCGTTAACCGTTCCTATGTGTTGTTAACAACATAACACACGCAACCATGAATGGAATTCGATGAAATTTCCATATATTGGTTTAACATAGACCTTGGTTTTCTGTCCGAGTCTTGTTTCCATGATATCTTTTAATCTTTTAAAACAATATTAAATTAATAATTTAAGCATTACGAGTTTTTTTTATGGTCCCATTAAGGGCAAGTCACAAAATACAAAAAAGTCTCGGAATGGTTTGTTCTTCATGCTTAAATAATAGTATTTACGTTTGGTTACATTCTACCAATATTTATATTTTCCTCGCTCATTTCTCTCGCTCTACTCCTTGTATACACATATACAAGACAAGACAACTTATCGTTTAAACATTTTAATATCACTACCCTGAACAACCTGATGCTCCCATGCATTCGAATAAGCTTGATTTGCGTATGATGTCAGTGCCACCTGGCGGCTACGATTCATTTCTTCTTTCCTTTGCCCTGCAGACAGAATGTACAGAATTACCCATAATTAAAATTTATAAGAATATTAAGCATATTAGAAGAAACATTTAGAATCTACAGTATTACCCATAATTAAACTTTATAAGAATATTTAGCATATTAGAAGAAACATTTATGCTGTAAAGGCGATCCTTATTTGGGTTGTTTTAAATACCAAACAGCAAAAGAAAAAAGCAAAAAAATTGTTTGTAGCTCACTACAATACAATGTATATTTAATTGACGGTTGTCGCGCTTGACTTTTGTCACGGAACTCCACTGCGACAACGTCTCGGATATGCAGGTTTCCGGTTTTGAATGATTGGGAATGATACAAATTATGTCCTAAGGGGGGTCATTTTCTTTATGTCTGCAAAAATCGAGATACATCTCAGATTAGAATGAGGTTTTCGCATTGGAAAAACATGTCTCCCCTCCCTCTGGGCCTCCGATCCCCAAATTTGAGGGGAAAAATACGGACTACTTCAAAAGTCACAGCATTCACACATTTAATACTTATTAAAGGAAGGTTGTCCACTTTTGTCCTCGATGTTCTATGAAACCGAGTTGCAGATATATGACACTGTGCTACACCTCATTTATTAAAGTTATATGAGATATGATAATATGAGAATAAACAGTTTTTAATGTCCACATCATTTTGACTTGTTTTTGTGGTTTTAAAATTGCGTGGAGGTTACCAACCGAAAACAACCGGAACGCCTGCAATGGGATTAAGGTCCATTGTGTATATGAATACCCCCTGCTATCAGTGAGGAATGTAAGTATGTTTAAGTATGTTTGACCAATTTACCGACCCACTTGTATGGTCAATATATGTAAAAAACATGTGACTCGATCCCTTGGCACTCATTTCTTCCTTCAGATTTCATTAATTAAACTCTTGTTTCCATACTTATGGTGGGTTTCCTCTTTAAATACAGCATTTATAGTCCCCACAAAACCCTTATTCCTTAGTTTGAGTGGTTTCCAGCCTAAAATACATCATTTACACCCTACAAAACATATTATTCCTAACTTCCACCTTAAATACATCATTTAGTCCCTACAAAACATTATTTAGAGTTTTCAATCTCTTTTACATGTACCGTCTACCTAATGACAATAGGTGGCAGTCGAAGTGTTATATTACCGAACACTGGGTAGGCCCACTCAGGGGTGAATCCATGATTTAGGAAAGGAGGGGTCAAATGAAAAAAAAAAACTAAAAAAAGGTCCCACGGTCTCGAATTATGGGTCTTTAACCCTTAAGAAAAAAAGATTCAAAAGTTAATGCGTTCACAAATGATTGCTATTCAGGCTGATTTTACCTGGAAGATTCAGGTCAGGGTCATCAGTTTTCGAACCCGTCAAAGGACTTGGTTGTAACAATTAGTGTTTCAAATTTTAGGAAAACGTATGTGACACTTCAAAAGTTATTGGGTTCACACACGAAATTCTGTCATTGGTTTTCGGACTCGTCCAAGATATAAGTAGAAACAATTTAAATTTCATGAAAAAAATGTCCTTCAACAGTTATCGCTTTCACAAGAAACGGTACATACAACGCTCGACGATTACGGACGACGACACCAACCATAGGCGGCGTAACCGGGGGCGGCTGAGCCTCCCCTATCAAAATGATGGGTACAAAAACATATACTATTTTATTACTGAGTATTTGCACTCTCTCATATATATATATATATATATATATATATATATATATATATATATATATATATATATATATATATATATATATATCTTCCTCCGCTCGGCCGCTTCGCGCCCTCAGTACTTGAGTACCATATAAACAGGGCCGTAGCCTCCGGGATTGAGGTGCCAAAAAAATAGTGCAAAGTTGATATTCTCTATAAAAATGCATCCATTGCCAGACAACGATCTTTTTACAAGTAGGTAATGTTTTACTTATTAGGCATTGACCAATAAATGACAGCAAAAATGCAACAAATTGCAGTAGTATAAATACATAGTTTTTTACAAAATTTTCCACACCGTTGGAGGGTCAGGCTACGGCCCATATATGAGCGAAGCGAAACAGCAAGCCAAGTTGGGAACAATGCTACGACAGACCAAACCGTGATGTCTCCCCCATGGGAGAGGAATCATAATCATCTTTCGAAAATGCTATCGCAGCTCAACCTGTAAGCAACTATGATTGTGTATTAGGCAGGAAACAGTTTGATACTCTTAATCAAAACCATAAGCTCTTAGACTCCTTTAATTGTGTTTATGAAACAGCTGATAAATAAACTTTTGTCTCATCTATATCTTTAGCGTCTTTTCCTTTAGCCTGTACAACAAAATATACACCTGTCACAGGTTTGCTGCTGTGTAATCTATTGATATTAAAGTAGTTTAGTCAGTCTTCATTATATTTCAATGTCCCTAACCCCTTTATCATAATTTTTTGTTATACTGCCTAACTTGTCCAAGAAGTGGATTAAAAATAAAGTCAAGTCCATCTGAACAAGTGTTGATAACCCTCTAACTGACAATATGGACATAAGAGGAACAACACTGATAATTTAAACAAAAGATAAATGCAAGTAAACATGTATGTTTGATATGCAGACCAGTGGCTTTATGAGTTATACCGGAAGAGGTCCTGCTTGGAATACTTAATATGTTCGAATTTTTCAGGAAGTTCACGGGATACTAGAGGCATTATTTGTTAACAATCCAACAGGGTGAATGTCTTTTTGTGAATGTCTGGGAAACACTTTCAGAGTGAGAAATTTAATTAGGTCCACGGATATTCATATCGACAGTTTAACGAAACAAAATATCCACAAAACCGATTAAAATTACCCGAATGAAAGCTATGTCCTTTTGAATAAAATCCCTTCGTATCTCATTCGGTTTCTTAACTTTAATATATAATTCTAAATAAAATAAGAGAAAATGCTTGGAAAATAACTTTCTAATGACATTTTTCTGTCAATTTGTCCACATTACCGGAATTACACTTGACCATGTGTGCCAGTGTTTCTCAGTATCGAAGACATGCTCGTCTGTCTTGCAATATAGCACCTGCATAAGTGTAGTTAAACCGCGTGAAGGGGACGGGATTTTGTCCTCCTGCGGCTAAACTGTTGCAACAGTTATAAAAAGGGCAGGCTCTCTGAATATACTAAACAAAATCTAGCTTCAGTGACCAAAAAAAAATCACTACACATCCTTAGACAAAATAAGACATTAGAAATTCGCCTGGACAAGACATGTCATAGTACCATTGACAATGCTGCCGTGCCATTGGGTAAACGTAAAAATGTTTAAAAATGTTTCAAGTAAAAGACGATGAAAAAGCCCCCACCTAGGGTGAGCATTCTGCAGACACAATTGGAAAACCGTACCATTGACAATTCTGCCGAGCCAATGGGTAAACGTAAAAATGTTTCAAAATGTTTCTTGAGTAAAAGACTATGAAAAAAGCCCCCACCTAGGGTGAGCGTTCTGCAGACTAAATAGGAACACCGTGCCCTACCGCCGTGTTTCACTCACAAACGAGTGCGCCTTTCGGGGGTTCTTGGTTTTGTATGAAGCAGCAATTGGGTAGATTTCACACCCAGGACCCGCATATGCAGTAGTCACCGGGCCTGGATAACACGAGGATAAAAAGAATGAGAAAGTGCGTGCTGCTGCCCTGTCATGTAGTCCGAAACCGGAATGGAATTCTGCAGATGTACACACTTAAGCTAGCATTAAAAATGAGAGGCGGTTACCAAAAAAGAGAGGTACACACAGAATGCGTTAATTGGCATGCCCAGAGTCAGTGGTTGGTCATGCTACCAAAAAGTGCTCAATATGTAGAGGACACCCGGCTCTAGAAGTGATGAGCACTCATTCATATAAGATACATAAATACAAAATACCATGAAGAAATTTGCAGGTTCATTCGTAAGAATAAATGAATGGAACCACACAAGATGCACTCATAACTAGAATAAGCAGACGCTGACAGAAGCGCTCAGCCAATAGAACAGTGTTTATGAGTGGTTACAGTAAGATGTATAAAACGTATGCTCTCACATGCATGCATATCATTATCTGTAACATGTTTCTTTTTCAAGATGTAAATTTGAACTTGAGATGTAATACCTTCAAAAGTAGTGATAAAGATCTCCATGATGATAAACACTCTGCAAGGAATTAACTTATTTTAAGGAATTAACTGTAAAAAAAAGATGTCTTGAGCAACACCAGAGGGCAGAAATGACCATACTTTAATTTTGACCAAGAATATGCCGATGCCGATTTAAGATACTTTAGGCGGTACCACCAACCTCATGCAGCGGTTACAGATCATCGAGGCAAATAATGACAAGTTATTTCATAATGATAATATTAAATGGTTCCTGTGAAATAAGCTCATAAGGTTGTTTCTATATATAACACTGACCTAAAAAAAGGTCAGGATAGGTCAAGGTCACCAACGTTCAAATGTAACCAAGATTTTGTTTAAATGCATCTGCACCATAGATATGAAGTTTCCGTGTTGAATCCTTTTTGATATTCTGCCAACAAGGCAAAATTTTAAAAAAAATGAGAATAAATAGTTAAAAATCAGAAATTGTTGGTGGCGCCATCAAACTCGTGCAGCTATTACAGATCATCAAGTCCAATATGCACACTTTTTCATAACAATCCACCTAGCGGTTCCTGAGAAATAAGCTCATAAGGTTGTTTCTATATATAACACTGACCTTAAAAATAGGTCGAGGTCAACCATCTTCGAACGTGTGCGAGACTTTGTTGATATAAATATACATTGAAGAAATGAAGTTATGTGTTGAATTCTTTTACAGATATCCATCTCATAAGGTCAACGTTTACGGACGACGAACAGACGAACGGACGGCATGGATGATGACAACAGCCTATCAGCGCAAATAGGCTGAGGGCTAATAAAATTGAATAGCATGCCACCTAAAATTGACAGGTCCAACGATACATAATCATAGCTACCATTCACGGAAAATTAGGTAAGAACAAATATCGTTTTAATTCACAATTTGTGAAAACATGCTACAAATTGCTTGAAAAAGATGAACCATTAAGAATATCAAACGCCGCACTATGCTTTTTGTCAAGAGTCAGTCAAACTAATTCGGTACCATTTCAAACACTCAAGGATGCGTATAGAACATCTATAAAGTCTTACGTGACATCATGAAAAGTAAATTACGTGACGCCATGATTAGAAAACTCACGCGACACCATGGAAAAAACCTCACGTGACACCATGAAAAGAAAACTCACGTGACACCATGAAAAGAAAACTCACGTGGCACCATGAAAAGAAAACTCACGTGGCACCATGAAAAGGAAACTCACGTGGCACCATGAAAAGATAACTCACGTGGCACCATGAAAAGATAACTCACGTGGCACCATGAAAAGGAAACTCACGTAGCACCATGAAAAGGAAACTCACGTGGCACCATGAAAAGAAAACTCACGTGGCAGCATGAAAAGGAAACTCACGTGGCACCATGAAAAGGAAACTCACGTGGCACCATGAAAAGAAAACTCACGTGGCACCATGAAAAGGAAACTCACGTGGCACCATGAAAAGGAAACTCACGTGGCACCATGAAAAGAAAACTCACGTGACACCATGAAAAGAAAACTCACGTGACACCATGAAAAGAAAACTCACGTGACACCATGAAAAGAAAACTCACGTGGCACCATGAAAAGGAAACTCACGTGGCACCATGAAAAGAAAACTCACGTGGCACCATGAAAAGGAAACTCACGTGGCACCATGAAAAGAAAACTCACGTGGCACCATGAAAAGGAAACTCACGTGGCACCATGAAAAGAAAACTCACGTGGCACCATGAAAAGAAAACTCACGTGGCACCATGAAAAGGAAGCTCACGTGGCACCATGAAAAGGAAACTCACGTGGCAGCATGAAAAGAAAACTCACGTGGCAGCATGAAAAGGAAACTCACGTGGCACCATGAAAAGAAAACTCACGTGGCACCATGAAAAGGAAACTCACGTGGCACCATGAAAAGAAAACTCACGTGGCACCATGAAAAGAAAACTCACGTGGCAGCATGAAAAGGAAACTCACGTGGCAGCATGAAAAGGAAACTCACGTGGCAGCATGAAAAGAAAACTCACGTGGCACCATGAAAAGGAAACTCACGTGGCAACATGAAAAAAAAACTCACGTGGCACCATGAAAAGAAAACTCACGTGGCACCATGAAAAGGAAACTCACGTGGCACCATGAAAAGGAAACTCACGTGGCACCATGAAAAGGAAACTCACGTGACACCATGAAAAGAAAACTCACGTGACACCATGAAAAGAAAACTCACGTGACACCATGAAAAGAAAACTCACGTGACACCATGAAAAGAAAACTCACGTGACACCATGAAAAGGAAACTCACGTGGCACCATGAAAAGGAAACTCACGTGGCACCATGAAAAGGAAACTCACGTGGCACCATGAAAATAAAACTCACGTGGCACCATGAAAATAAAACTCACGTGGCAGCATGAAAAGGAAACTCACGTGGCACCATGAAAAGAAAACTCACGTGGCACCATGAAAAGAAAACTCACGTGGCACCATGAAAAGGAAACTCACGTGGCACCATGAAAAGGAAACTCACGTGGCACCATGAAAAGAAAACTCACGTGGCACCATGAAAAGAAAACTCACGTGGCACCATGAAAAGGAAACTCACGTGGCACCATGAAAAGAAAACTCACGTGGCAGCATGAAAAGGAAACTCACGTGGCACCATGAAAAGAAAACTCACGTGGCACCATGAAAAGAAAACTCACGTGGCACCATGAAAAGAAAACTCACATGGCACCATGAAAAGAAAACTCACGTGGCACCATGAAAAGGAAACTCACGTGGCAGCATGAAAAGAAAACTCACGTGGCAGCATGAAAAGGAAACTCACGTGGCACCATGAAAAGAAAACACGTGGCACCATGAAAAGGAAACTCACGTGGCACCATGAAAAGAAAACTCACGTGGCACCATGAAAAGAAAACTCACGTGGCACCATGAAAAGGAAACTCACGTGGCACCATGAAAAGAAAACTCACGTGGCACCATGAAAAGGAAACTCACGTGGCACCATGAAAAGAAAACTCACGTGGCAGCATGAAAAGGAAACTCACGTGGCACCATGAAAAGAAAACTCACGTGGCACCATGAAAAGAAAACTCACGTGGCACCATGAAAAGGAAACTCACGTGGCACCATGAAAAGGAAACTCACGTGGCACCATGAAAAGAAAACTCACGTGGCACCATGAAAAGGAAACTCACATGGCACCATGAAAAGAAAACTCATGTGGCACCATGAAAAGGAAACTCACATGGCACCATGAAAAGGAAACTCACGTGGCACCATGAAAAGAAAACTCACGTGACACCATGAAAAGAAAACTCACGTGACACCATGAAAAGAAAACTCACGTGGCACCATGAAAAGGAAACTCACGTAGCACCATGAAAAGGAAACTCACGTGGCAGCATGAAAAGGAAACTCACGTGACACCATGAAAAGGGAATAAATACCAACCCAAAGGTGGGCAGAATCGGGGGCATAGGACACAGAGGAATTTTTAGGATAATTACCATAGCAGTTTCAAACTCTTTCTAAACAAAACATGGATCAATCAGTCTTTTAAAAAAAAACGCATTCTAGCAGTTTTGTGTGGGTCGTCAGTTTAGACGTCACCTTTAGTTTCGATACGGAAGGGTTTAAAACATTAATTTAACAATGCTTATGTCATACCTTGGCCTTTGCTTTGGTTGAAGCCTTGGTTTTCTTCACTTTTTCGACCTTGGCCTGTTAAACGAAATAAAATTGATAAAAATAAAGATTACCATGACAATCGTGTATTTGTTTCTGTGACATCCTTAAACATGTGTAGTCTTAGAAGACCTAAGAATCGCAGCACTAAATATTTTTCAGAAATATTTTTTTTTATTGTCCGAGATTACAGCAAGTGACCAGTGGGTCATGACGCTCGTCTGTCAAGCATGACCTGTAGATGACATTCACAAACTAATGCTTAAACTTTGTGGGATAGCAGAAATATATATCTGGTTTGAGCACATGTAGATCACCGCAAGGGAGCAAAATACGCCCTTCCTATGTCTTGTGACTTCTGACCTCATTAAACATGCTTGAAGTATTCCGAGAATTCAACTCATTGGAGAAACTATTGGTTAATATTTATAATGTGTCCAGAAAATCTATCAGATTTTGCTAAGTCATCAAAATACCAGCAAAGTAGGGTGACATCTGATCTCATTAAATATGCATGTAAATTACCAGAAATTGTGCTTCGGTGTGGTATTATAACAGTTAATATTTCTATTGAGTTTCATCAAAATCCATTATCTTCCTGGTAAGTTATCGCGGCGAAACCACAAGGTAGCTTGGGGACCTCTTGACCTCATGAGACACCGTTTGCGTGGATTTTGCCTATAATCGAACACGGGCGAGGTAATCTATTGGTAAGAAGTTGTAGTATGTTTTGTGAAAATCCCTGCTATTTCATCGCGGCGACACTAAGAGTTAACGGACAGATATCGGACTGATGGAAGGACGGACGGACATACGACGGAATGTGGAAAATACTTCCCCTCATAGACGGGCGTGTAAAAACCAGATAAACTTGCTTAACATTAACTAAGACATTTACATGAAACACCCAATCTAGCGCAAATCTAAGCAAAATTTCACATGCACTTGTTATACGGGAAAAAAAAGACCACGTTCGATGTAGTGCGACATTGACACCCAAAGGTGAAGGCGACAGTAATAGAGGATAATAACATACATTATAAAGATTTATACACATAACTAGAACGTTAAAGCCAGACTGACCTAGTTTCATGAAAGAACTGTGTCAGAATGACCGATTTAAGTAAATAGTTACTTAGCTAGTACAATAGTAAATACAACAAGTGCAATACTAATATATAAGAAGAATTGACCTGCATCCCTTAAGATATGTCTGAGGTAGGTGTTGCTTGGTCTGACGGACCCCACTGACGAAAGAAAATGAGCCATCCCTATAGAACAGGCGACCAAGTCAGCATACCTTTTAACCAAATTGTTAATTTATAAATGCAAAAAGACTTATTTAACATGTAATACTTCTGGAATAAGTTGAACGAATAAGGTCTTCCTCTGCGCTGGACAGAAAAGAAGAACTTTTTAAACCCTAAATCTTCATTTCTTTTTTTTTAATTTCGCAAATTTGAATTTTAATTCCCAGATTATATATATATTACTCACTAAGCGAAAATGTTTCTGTACCCGATTTGTTGCAAATATTGGGCAAAATGTGATTGCAAACAAATTGCCTACCTTTGCCTTGGCTCGACCCTTCCTGTAATAAAAGAAAATCAATTAGCGCTTCTTTGTAATGTTGTATTATGTGTATTAAGTAGACTGTAAAATGTACGCCTTAGCAAAGTAATCGAGAGACGCCGAGGAAACAACGCTAATTGTACCGATGACGCCTCCCGAGGCGCCATGTGTCAACTTTGCTATCAAATACGAAAGGTTGATAGTGCCCAGATAGGTTATATCCAAATTTGTCCTAATTTCACAGTTGATTCATCCCCGGCATGCAATGATGGCGCCACTTACCATCCTTTTTTTAATAGAAATCCGCCGTATTCACAGATTATATGTATATTTTCTGTCAGGTTACCGTCTGTTCGAGTCTTGATTAATTACCGTCGTTTTTGGGTACAGTTTCGTGATCATTAATATTTAAGGAACCCACCAAGCATGTATAAATTAAGGTTTCATGTATTATGTGCTGAAATATTAACGTCTTTACAAACGTGTATGATGAATACCTTAAAATCTTGAATCACTAATTAAAGGTTCAAACCTGCTGATATTATACACTGTTGTACAATTATGTATTTAACACAGTTATATTTTCAAGTATTAGTTACCGATACATCTCTCTCTCTCTCTCTCTCTCATATGGTTAGGACCCAAAATTAATGGTCCCGAATCAGAAACAACGGAGGTGCCGCTGGTGCAAGAGCAGTGGGAAATTGTAGCTAACTATTTATTAAATCTCACTTTTTAGGTGGAGGTTCCTCCTCCTCACTTTCCTCTTCTTCCTCCTCCTCCTCTTCCTCCTCAGATTCTTCCTCATCCTGTTACAGCGAGTAAAATGTATGTGTTAAAGTGGACACGTTTACAATAATGCTTTAAGAGTTTACTCTTTATGCTGACAGTTATTACAGTATATATGTCGTCTGTATCATTTCTATTTCCCCAGCCGACGGCGCTTTTGGCGAGGGCGGAGGGGGGGGGGGGGGCAAGAGCATGATTTTGCGTCTTGGTGTATTTTCGTCTCTATGCTCATGCATGCGAGAACTACTTGTTACGTCTACACTCCAGGCACTCTCACTTTACCTTTGTCAGGGTGCTGAGCTCCCACTATATTAAGATCATTTATCCTCCCTTGGTCATCAAAATGGGTACAGGAACAATATTGCACAAGAGGTTTTTAGTTATGCTTAAAATTAAGTATGCAATCTTTATACGTTGTCTATATTTTGTTAATCTTTGTGCTTATTTTAATTAGTATTCATGATACAATTTAAATTCATAAATTTTCTTGTACAAGCATAGGTTTGAAGATTCAATATTCACCAAATATGAATAAAAGATACACACATGTTGTGCACTTTCAGTAGCGTTTTAATGCAGTTACTAATATTACCAAATAATCAAATATGTAATGGTGAAACTGTTTCCATAAAGGAGTCTTATCCATCGTAATAGTCGGCAGTTTATTAACAATATAGAGATATTCATCGGTACAGGGATGGATTTGTGCTGGATGTAATTTGAAATGGGGCTGTTGATCAGTGATAGATTCATACACAGAACCTTGGCGGAGGTATGCAGTCTTACTTCTTTAATAAATTTATGAATCCTACCTCCTCCATGCTTTCCTCGTTTTCTTCTGTATCCTCTGCCTCATCAAGCTCATCTTCTTCTGTGTCTTCTTCCGATTCCTCCACGTCCTTGGCACGCCGGGCTTTCTTCCTCTTGCTCTGCAGACTGCGGCTCGCTTTCCGTTTACCTGGCTTCTCGATCTCCTCCTCTCCCTCCGTCATGGTGTCTTCGGTCATGTACTCGGCTTCTTGCTCGTGAGGCCATTCTTAATGTTTGATACAAGATCAATATTAAGATAAATAGTAAATAGTGTCCTCGCTTCAGATAAATATTAAGGTGGATGGTAAATGATGTTTTCGGTCATGTACTCGGTGTGTTTTTGTGTGTGGGGCCATTCTTAAATGTTTAATATAAGATGAATATTAATATTTATAGTATATGATGTCCTCGGTCAAGTGCTCGGATTCTTGTTCATGGGGCCATTCTTAAAGGTTTAATACAAGATGAATATTAAAATACACACACACCTACATATATATATACACATATATATATACATTTATAAAAAGGTTTTGTACTCGGCTTCTTGCCTCTTCTTGGGCCATTCTTACAGGTTTAATATTAAGACGCAAATTCAGATACAGATAAATAAAGAGTTTCAAAGAACCAGTGTTTTTCCCGATTAATCGATAACATCGATTATTGGTCTTTACTTTCAAAATCGATGCATCTTTGTACAATCGATCACAACTACGCACACAAAGCATTCATAATTTCTAGAAAAAAATAAGTAGCGACGTTGTAGAACAACATCAAAACTTTACTTTGAGCAGCAGACAAGTGTCAACAACTAGGCCGTTCCCTTGATCTTTCATGATGACTTGTGTTCTGTTATTAGAGCCCCTTTTTTTTAAACAACCTGTCTGCTCTTTTAACCATCATAACCGAAGTTGGACCTTGCGATGTTTGTGATTATTCTATGATATCGTGATCTTAGTCTGAACACAGACTTGCACAACATATTGCAAGAAATTTGAAGGTACACTTAATAATCTATTATAAATCGATTGTCGGTTTTTTTTTCTCTTTCAGTCATCGAACTAGATCTTACAATTCCTGCCACTACAACATACATAAGATAATGTGACGATTATCAGACTTTAATATAACTCATATCTCACGTAAAGACCAGACATTTATAAAATGAATCTAAAGGTGTAGAAGACAAATTATATATAACAACGATATATGGCCAGAAAAATTGGAAGATATATCAGATGTGTCTCACGTGTATGTTTCATTTGGGATTTTTCAAAGTATAAATTTATCTTCTGCTGAAAACTTATGGAAACTAAACGCTCCGGGTTCTTGGTGATTAAAACTATTTTTATTAAATCTATAATATCTAAAATCTATAATTTTTTTCAAATTTGCGGGACAGGGCATTCAAAAAGTAATTTAAAGTTTCCGAACAGAAGGTCCGTGGTTCCTTCCCCCAGTACCTTCATGGTAAAATGGAGGAATATACATCGAGCATACAACATTTGTACAGGTTATTCGGTCCAGTATCTAACTGAAAGCGGTTATTTTCCTGCCGGATTAGCTCAGTGTATAAAACATAATTCGAAAAGGCCTAATAATTACATATCAATTACATCATTCAATGCAGCCACTCAAAAACACTGATTTTCTTTAATCTTAAAAGTTTTCAAAGAGTATAATGGTTATAATACAAAAGAGATGGATGCGTACATATACAATTGTCGATGAATTATCTGCACACATATATAATTAGCTATATATCAAGGCGGGGAATTAGGACAACCATACATGTATGTTATTCATCGTGTAACAACATCACCGGATACCAAAACAACCTTTACTTAGGGGGACCACCCAAGACGCTGGGTCTTTTTTGGAGTTTTTTTTATATTTTAACACACAAGTTCTAAGAGCTATTTCAGTCAATGAAATTCACTAGGATCTCCGTACAACTCTTGTATTTATACGATTTAAATAGACCATTATTTTTCATGTGGCTTAATTAAGCTCTTTTCATTACAGAGGGACATCTTTCAATAAAGGTAGCGCAGCTATTCGCTTAACAAATGAGACGAACGCATCTATGAAAAGGACCCATTGTGCACAGAACAACCTTTTCTGGTGTCACCACCGGGACAGTAAGTTGATGAGATAATTACTACACTTTTATACCAAAATTGTACTGTTTAATCACCTTTTACGGGTACGTCAATTCAAGTACGTTCCGCCTTTGATTATCTAAAACACAGCATGCGTGACCAATTTCTTACCAACAGCGTGGTTTGCCGAAAGGTACACCGGCCCGCTACCTTCTATGAGCTTGAAGGTCACCGGAATGTCATGGGTGAAGGTCAGGTCAAGGTTACACTGAAAGGGGAAGTTGAAGATGTTAATACCACCTCATGATCAGAGTTATAATACTGGGGCAGTTTGTTCGTACCGATATTTGGTTGCGACATTTATCCACATTTTACACAAAAAAGAGCATTTTTTACATTTAATTTAATTCGAGAAAATATAGATAACAGATGTATGCATACGTTACCTTCATATGAAATATAAGAACAAAGACTTCGGTAAAATCATGGGATGGCGAAGAGTCATATATGCGGAAACATATCTAACATGCAGGAAACAAGTTTAAGAAATGCATACAAGAACACAGAAAAGGGACAAATGATTGTGTGTGTGTGTAAGAAAGACAGAGAGAGAGAGAGAGAGAGAGAGAGAGAGAGAGAGAGAGAGAGAGAGAGAGAGAGATCTGTAGAAAGATGTCTAGCGTGGAAACAAATGTAATTAAAATGAAATGCATTAAAAGAACAGAAATGGGACAAATTATCTTGAGAGAGAGAGAGAGAGAGAGAGAGAGACAGACAGACAGAGACAGAGAGAGACAGAGACAGAGAGAGAGACAGAGAGAGAGACAGACAGACAGACAAACAGAGATAAGAAAGACCATGAAAAAGCTACAGCTCGTTTGACGTTTTGTAGCTCCCCATCCCTTTGGCACAGTTTGGCACAGTTTTTGGGACAAGATTTATCTCTTTTCTTTTTTACTACTTCGAGGGCGTTACGTGTTGACAAGCCATTAATTATGCCTGCACGCGTCTGGTTTATGTCATTTAGACATGGCCTCATCTGGGCATCTCAACCATCCAATTCGATCACGATCCTTGCATTTCTTACATACCGTGTCAAAAACAGCCAGGCGCCACGCTGAGAGCCGCCACAGAAATCCGATTGAAACATTGTCGAGCTTCATGTTGTCTATATCATGCATGTCAATCCAATCGGTATAAATGTGTCTAATTTATAAGTGCACGCATAAATAAACAAGAGTTATGTTATTGTAGAGGTCTTTTTGCACTGATTTGTTGACAACCATAACATCCTTCAGATATTAAAAAGTAAATTAAGCATAACGTCAAAGGGGAATTTGAAGTGCTTTTATAACATTTAAATCAAAAACACATCCTAAAATTTTAGCAGGCTTTCATATGCGTTGGTGTATACCTTCTACCATTAGTTTAATGAAATTTACTGAAACGTCTGAATACGTGGCGCAAAACGTTCAAAGGTAGTCTTTACCGTTAATACCAATAAAGTAATTACTTTGTCTGTTCAGAAAATATAGAAAACCGCATTTATTCAATGGTTTTTCTGTTACTACAAATTTCACAAGCAGCGGCCAGTCTGCGTCACTAATGAGTAGACCAAAGCATTGCAGCAGGCTTACTTTTTATAAAGCCATCAGTAGGTAATTTGGATTAAAGCGCAATCGCTTCAACACTTATTTTTTTGTTTTATTGTTTAACTTTGCGAACAGGGTAATTATGTTTGTCGACGGCAAGGACGAGACATCTTAAGTTATTTTTAAAATAAGTATTTGTTGAATTCCTCTGTGTACGTTTCCAAATAGGGCAATTCCGAAATGTGGCTTGACTGGAGTCGCCTTTGTTCTGGCGGACAAACTTACCAATAATGCAACCCTCGATTTGGTGGACCATTTGTATCAAATTTTTAAATTATTCTTGGAGGGTGGAGGGGGTTACGAGCCCCATAGCTTGGAGGAGATGGGAAAGAGACCTTATTTCAAGTTTCGAGGGAAATATTTTCATGGACCTTCCTGGATGTCAATTTACAAGTTATTATGTCGAACGGTCTAACGATTTGTGTCCTTTTAACGGACGGTCGGACAACCGGAAAGACAATGGACAAAGGTTGTTTGCTATAGCTCAGGTTACTTACAGTCAGCTGAGCTAAAAACAAGTCGAAATATAAGAAAGTTCATACTATAAATGATGGCAAGAGACAAGTTTTTGACTTGATACATCACATATCCTGGGATTTAAGTCTTTGTTACGTTCCTTCTGTGAGAACTGACGATGCAGGTTCTTCCTTTTTGAGATGTCATTTGGAAACCCAACTTTAAGAGCTCTATTATGTAGATTTCTATAATGGCCATCAGCGGGCAAACAGCGCATTTGAAAATCAGAGAATTTTATGACACTGAATATCCGAAGAACTGCATATTTATTGGCTGACTTTATAGTTGACGCCACAAGTCTTGTTTAAAGAATAAAGCGAACGAAGTTAGGTGGGACCTTCAACATTATAATCCATTAACCAATCCTGATAACCTTAACAAATAGAAATACCTTAAAAATCGACAGCAGATGGCGCTGTCGATGATGATAACTGGCCTTCACCTATTTCACATTACACCATGCATGTAATCTTATAAAGAAAAATAAAGTTATATTGCACACTTTTTTTTAACTGGCAGCGAAAAAAGACAAGCTGCCCCTGGACCATGACTCTTATGCTGACTTTGATAAAGGCAATGCATACATTGATTATTGATATATCAATATAATTTTGATTTTTTTAACCAAACTGGAATAATTTTAAAGAATTTAAAGAAGTATTTGTGACTTTACTGTAAAAGTGGGATGATCTATAATGATCAAACTATTTCCGACTGATTTGTATGTGGCACATTATTTCAGTTTTATGAAAATTTATTTTTGCACATAGTTAATGTAGAACAGCTTTAGGTTTCCAAGAAGATTAAATATGAAACTCCCCGGAAGGTATGTTAGAAATTACTAGGCCCAACAGTTTTGTGTCCTGTCGGACTTGCTCAAAATCATGTTTTGTCCATAGTTACAGCATGTAGGATTCAGTGACCAAATATCGGATCGTTTAGATTTGACCAGGAGCTCTCCGAATGGAACATTAAGTTCCTAGGTCCTACCAATATTATTTGTGCCCATCCGACTTTCACAGTTTTCAAATAATTTTTAACATAGTTTGCATAATAAATTCCCAGTAGCCTAATTTCTGGTTTCAAAGGAGCCTCCGCAGAACCATCATACATTTCATGTATGCAGCTTCTGGGATGAACGGTTATGATTTGTTTCTAATCAACTTTTTAAGGTAATTAAAATACGGTTTATATCCCATAATACACAGAATATAGGTCACAGTGACGCAATATCAGTGTGAAAAAAAATTAGCAGAACCTCCCTGGATGCCCAGTTAGGAATAAGAGGTCTGGTGTTAAACATTGTGCCCATCTGACTTCCAGGGTGCTTAATTCAGCCCCCCCCCCCTATTATCTCGCAGAATATAGGTCACCGTGACCTTATTTCAGGTTTCCTTGAAGATATGTTTTCAGAGAAGATGAGTTCCAAATCATACTCGGACATTTTATAGTAAACTCAGAAACATTGTTAAGTTTGACATGTAATAGTCATAGCTAAATATGCATATAGCATAAGTTAGAAATAATAACTGCATCACAATAAGTTGAATGACATACTTCGGATATTATGCATTTGTTTTCACCCCCGATGAACCCCTGAGAGACCATCCTCAATATGAAGTAAGAAATTTCAAGTTCTAGTGGCTTGTGACCGGTCTTACTTCCAGGCTGCTCAGGTTCATGTTCCGTCTTGTAGTTCACAGAATATTGACCACCATGACCCACATTTCGAGGTTCCAAGGAGATTGTCCCAAGAGCAGTCTTGGGTGTTGAGTAAAAATGTCTTTGTTTAACGGTTACGATTTGTGCTCTGTTAACGCACAAGCAGACAGACGACGGACAGAGGTTGATTCGTCAGCGGAACTATAAAATTGTGGTATTTGACCTGTGTATCATCGCGTATAACAAGGTATCCCTGATTTTTTATCCACTCATTTTTATGCGATTTATCAGAAATCTGGTCTTGCATCCTTTTTACCATAACGTGCTGATTAATTAACCACATTATCCAGTTTTTTTTAAGAAATTGAAGGCCTTTCCCTTTTTAAAGGCCTGAAAATCCAGTACGCAGATGTATTGCCTCTTTTTATATGAAAAACTTTTACAATTAAACCAACTCCAATCCTATGTTTTTAAAATGGTGCGAGGAAACCAAAAAAAACTGAATTTAGGGGGCGATGAACATGTACAGCAGAACTTTATAGCCCGAGGTGTGTGGGTGGCTGAGATGAAGACAACCTGCTCCTTGTATCAAGTAATAATGGTTATAAATTAAGCTTAAATGTTAAAGGTTCACAGTCATGAGTTTTAATGTGTGTTTTTATGTCACGCCATTAGTTCAATTGGTCTGAATACTAAGTTTTCAGGCAAATTTGGCTTAATTAGCCATGAATGTTATTAATCTTATGTTAAACATGTTTTTCACACAATATTGCATGGCAACTTGTACTTTTATATTTTTGTTATTTAAAACAAGTGGCCCAAGGGCCATGACGCTCTGCTATTTTTGACTGGTTGCTCATGTTTCTTTTTAATTTATATTATATATTGTCTGTGAGAATAACCTATAGCTAAAGTTACAGTGTTGGAAAAATGAAAAGAAAATAAAAAAAAGTCAGGATTCATAGGAGACCTGCCCAGGACCCCCTGGATTTCACAACAGAGGGTTCCAAGGAAAATTAATACAATTTTTACCCAGCGGTCTGAGTGCTCAAAATCATGTTTATGGTCCATAGCGAGCAGAATATAGGTATCATAATCCGATTTCAGGTTTCCAAGGAGAATTGCCAAGGATTTCCCTGAATGTCATTTTAGAAGAGTCTGGGGCTAATAGATACAATTTGTGCCTTGTCTGTCGAGGTACGCAAAACCATTTTTCAGCCCATAGGTCACAATATAAGTCACAATGACCAAATTTCAGGTTTCCAAGGACATTTGACCAGGACCTCCCTGAATTTTATTGTTAAAAGACTCTAGGCCTAATGGATACAATTTGTGCCCTATCTGACTGTCTAGGTGCTTATATGCCCTCTTTTCTGATAGGTTGCAAAATATAGGTCATGGTGACCTAATTTCAGTTTTCCAAGGACACTGGCCAAGGATATGTCTCAGAATGTAACATTAGAAGATTCTAGGCCAAACAGATACAATATGCCCTGACTGACTGTTTGGGTGTTTATATGACTTCTTTTCCTTAAGGTCGCAAAATATAGGTCATGGTGACCTAATTTCAGTTTTCCACAGACATTTGCCAAGGACGTCTCAGAATGTCACATTTGAAGATTCTTGGCCTAACAAATACAATGGGTGCCCTGCCTACATTTCTGGGTGCTCAAAATCCAGTTTTCGGCTTGTAGATCACAAAATGTAGGTCACCATGGCCTAATTTCAGGTTTCCAAGGAGATTTGCCAAGGACCTTCTAGGATGTTGCATTAAAAGATACTAGATAGATCACAAAATGTAGGTCACCATGACCTAATTTCTGATTTCCAAGGAGATTTGCCTTGAGCCTCCCACAAAATTATGTAAGAAGATTCTAGGCCTAACAGATACGATTTGTCACCATCTGACATTCAGGGTGTTCATACGACATCTTTTCCTATAGGTCACAGAATATAGATCACAGTTACTTAATTTCAGGTTTCTAAGGACATCTAGAACCTCCCTTAATGTCATGTTGGAGGATTCTAGGACTAATGGATAAAATTTGTGCCCTGTCCGAGTGCTCAAAATCATGTTTTTGGCCCAAAGGTCACAAAATATAGGTCACCATAAACTTATTTCAGGTTTCCAAGGATATATGACTAGAAACTCCCTGGATATTGTGTTAGAAGATTCTAGGCCTCACAAATACGATGCGTCCCTATCTGACATTCAGGGTGCTCAGATGAAATCTTTTTCCTACAGGTCGCATAATATAGGTCAGAGTGACCTAGATTCAAGTTTCCCGGGACATTTGCCTAGGATCTCCCAAAATGTCAGGTTAGAGGTTTCTAGGCCTAATGGATACAATTCGTGCCCCGTCTGTCTGGGTGCTCAAAACAATGTTTTCAGCACGTAGGTCACAAAAATATAGGTCACCATGACCTGATTTCGTTTTCCAAGGAGATTTGCTCAGGACCTCCCTGGTAAACAGTTAGAAGTTAATAGGTCCAACGGTTACGATGTGTGCCCTGTTAACGGACGAACGCCGGACAAAGGGTGATCGCTAAGGCTCAGATGACTTACAGCCAGCTAAGGTAAAAAAAAAAGGTTTTCTAGCAAACCTATCCCGGGCACATCTACCCCCGATTCACCTGTTTTATACGTTGTTCCGGTACTATGTGTGAGTAAACACACTCCACGTAAGTCTGTTTACCATAACAAGACTGCGTGATCAGCTCATGATCTTGCTCATGCGCTATAGCTGCGTAACAAGATAAATCATGAAAAGTAGAAACACAGACGAAATACTGATTGGAAGCTGGAAATATCTTGATTTGTGAAGCTTCACAGTAAGCCCAGCGCATGCGCACTATCTTACCTTTTCCTCCGAAAAGTAGTTTTGTTTGTGGACGTCTTGTTCCAGGAGTGCATGGTGCTTAACCTTCTACCTCTGGGTTTTCTCCGACACGGTAAAATTAGGACGTTGCCGGGCGACCCCTGACGCTAGCTACCCTCAGGGACAATCCGCAATATTCACTTCCCACGGGGAGAGCCCATTAAGAAACTCCACGCAGCCAACAGGGGAAGGGAAAATGCTGAATGCATTCCTGGAACAAGACGTCCACTAACAAACCTACTTTTCAGAGGAAAAGGTAAGTTTCAATACGTGGACTTACATTGTTCCAGGAATGCATGGTGCTTAAGCACAGACTTAACAAAAACAGGGCTGGACTACTGCGTTGAAGAACCGGCAGCAGAGCCCTGGACAACGAGACCGGTGTAACAACAACCCCGGAAGAAGAGAGGGACTGAAGCTGAGGCGCGAGATCGTGGAGATAAAATAAAGCGAAGGTGTTGGAGGACTTCCACACCCGACGCACGGCACGGACCTCGTGGTCCTTGACCCAAAGGTACAGGCGTGAGAGGAGCCGAGGGACTAGTCGTGCGGGGGGAAACGCATAGAGGAATCGATCATTCCAGTTGAGTTCGAAGGCATCCTTCGCGATCGCGCGAGATGAGGGAGACAGAGGCGTGAAGAGGTCTATCCCCGTGGTTCCCCATTTCTGAAAGAACTCCTGGACTACTTCGGAATGTAGCCATTCCGTCGGGTGAGGAGCTGATCGGCGCGATAGTCAGTCCGCTAAGGTGTTGCGGACGCCCTCTATGTGGGTCGCTCGGAATGAAATGCCGAGCTCGTGACACAAGTGAAGGAGGACTGAAGCCTCCTCGAGGAGAGAGCGGGAGCGAGTTCCCGCCTGTCGATTTATGTATGCGACAGTGGTGATGTTGTCGCAATGCACAAGAGATGAAAACGAATTCCTACTATAAATTCCAAAAAGGGGACTGTGCCGGGTACTTTGCCTGAGGCCTGGGGTTTACTGAGCAGAAAGTTGCCAGCACGTCCGTCTCGGGAGAGCGACACGTGGAAAAGTGAATATGGCGGATTGTCCCTGAGGGTAGCTAGCGTCAGGGGTCGCCCTGGCAACGAGCTAATTTTACCGTGTCGAAGAAAACACAGAGGTAGAAGGTTAAGCACCATGCATTCCTTAAACAATATAAGTCCACGTATTGAAACTAAGTTTGCACCACTGATCGCGTCCGGTGCGGGCCTATTTCCACTTGTGTACATATTGAACACACCTGGCATGTGAATAGGCCTCTTTAAGCAGTGCATCATCCAGGAGAAAGGAGAGGAGATAAAATCCCTGGTGGTAGCTACGCCTCGCGCTGCGGACTTTATTTAAATTAAATGGTTCTAACAAATTGATTAGGCAAATATTCTTGGTATGATAACAGCGATATATATCAGAATGTTGAACATACTTTCATTGTTGGATATTTGCACTATGACTGCAACGCCCGAGAGAATGTAATTTCTCGCGAGGCCACATCACATAAAAATCACCAAACATACAGGGAGCACCAGGCATTTTGGTGTGTGGTGCACTTGGCTCATTATACACATATATTCATATTTTCGGGAGCATTTGTCGTATCATTTCAGAGAAAAACTATTAGTTTGACAGAAAACGGACGCTCTCTACATGACTGTAGGTCACAAAGATAAAGAAACTAGATGAAGAAGGGAAATGGGACAGGAGACGGGGGGTGGGGGGGGGGGGTGTTAAAAAGATCAAATTAGTAAGTAAAATGAAGACATAGCAGACATTAAGAGAAAAGTTGAAGATAAAAAGGAGGAAAAGAAAATAATTGTTACTGATTAACAATCTACAGGGGCTAATACCTAAACATTCTACACTGACAATGACATTATATATTAATGTTTGGTATATTTTATGTATATTTAACCAGACAGGCCCCTGTGTTTATACGCACTATTTCCGTTTGCCCCGCCCGCAAAACAACGATCGGTTGCTTGACATCTTTGCCATCAAAGTTTTTCGTCTCCACCTGAATGACGTGCCGGTCTTCCTTGCCTGCTGTGGACCCGAGTACAGCCTGTGTAAGACAATTCACCTTTAGTATACACATGACTAACGGACAGTACAGCCTGTGTAAGGTAATTCACCTTTAGTATACACATGACTAACGGATAGTACAGCCTGTGTAAGGTAACTCACCTTTAGTATACACATGACTAACGGATAGTACAGCCTATCTGAGACAATTCACCCTTACTATACACATGACTGACGGATAGTACAGCCTGTGTAAGGTAATTCACCTTTAGTATACACATGACTAACGGATAGTACAGCCTATCTGAGACAATTCACCCTTACTATACACATGACTGACGGATAGTACAGCCTGTGTAAGGTAATTCACCTTTACTTTACTCATGAATAACGGATAGTACAGCCTGTGTAAGACAATTTACCTTTACTATACACATGACTAACGGATAGTACATATACAGTATATATTTAGCGGCTCACCACATTGTGCTGTATGCTACGCTTTCTTTCAAAGTGATAGATTTAGGCCTGTTGGTATCACTTTCTACTGAATGAGAATGAAGTTATCCGTATGATAATTGGTAAGTTGTTAGAAAGAAGTCATAACCTATCGTTAAGACATTAGAGAAAATCTCATGATTTGTGGCGAGATTTCACCCTTATGCCATTTCGACATCGACGGGGTTTGAACCGGGTACCTACAAACACAACACGTCCTTAACCACGAGGCAACGTTCTAACCCCGTATTTGCTATCTTTTTACTGTGGTGATGGTGCATGACAGAATCTGGACACTTGTAGACACTTGTGCAGTTCGCCGTTTACCTTCTACATTGATAATCTGGTTTAGATCCTTACCAATAAGCTTGCATTTCCAAGTGATGTCTTAAAATACTTCGTTTGCTTACATAATGCACACTTTTAATAAATATAATGATAATTAGAAATAATGAATATTTGCTTCATTTATTGAAATAATTTATCTTCATGTGCACAGAATGCAAGATTGTAGGATAAAAAGAACCGATAGTAAGTTGGAATTGTGGGCGTTTTACTAGAAGAAAAAACGCTATTATCCTGCAAAATATAAAAGAAAATATTCAGGCAAGGTTATAAAATTTGCTGGCAATATTACAAAAAAATAATGTAATAAACTGTTCTGTTCAGTAATAATATTCACAAGTAGTCTATCCTCATTAAAATAGGTTTACTTCATGAAGCGAATGGTATGAAATACAAGTTTCCCAAGCATTCTGCATTTGGGCATAAAACTGACATAAAGGGAAAGTACAATTGTTGCCAGAGCCCAGAAGCTAAATGCACAGCAAAGTTACAATCACCAATCAAGTCGATAAAAACTCAAACCAAACTTTGTACTGAATTTTTAGGTAGTCAAGTTAATGAAGAAAGAATGCATGTCTGGAACCTGAGGGTGCATTATATTTTTCAACCTTTTTTGTGAATTAGACTTTCTACCTTCCGTCTTGCTGTACCATTTCCTTAGCATCCATCCATGAAAGATCAGCTAGCTTGAACCTGGCAGCACCGACTCATACATGTGGTGAATATTTCTAACGATATATGCATGTACTACATAAATCTACAAATGTGCATAATGTCAGCAAATTTTGTTGACACCAACGCATTATGCAAAGTGAATTTTAATGGCAACTCGTTGGGAAGGAACAAGTTTATATCACAAACATTGCATCACAGCAAATGGCAGTGACACTTTACTGACACACGTGTCGGTTCTTTCGTACGATCATGCAGTCTTAAGTCTGCATCGTCACCGTATCACAAAATTAGTAATCTGCATGAATGTTATTTCATGCATTCATCACCCTAGTACAAAGGCAGCATACAGCAACATGTTGCGCACCTCTAATGTGTGTGGATTCTGTTTTCTTGCCAACATACAGTCTGAAAGCCATCGGTTCATTGCAAAAGAAGCTTAGAATCCATACAGCACACAGGTGTGAGCTTCTACATAAGCGCGTATCTTGTCATGCACACAAATTCATTTTAAATAAAAGTCTTTCCTTTTAAACAGACATGGTGTTCAAATACTTTTGTTAAGAACATGTAAATTAAATTTCAGCAGAACTATTAGATTTTTAATTACACTTATCAAGATTTACATGAATGTTAATTTGATGGTACAATTAAATATCTTGTTTGTAGATTTTCGAAAACCCTGCCTATTCTTCACTGATATATGAAGATACCAGACAGGATACCTAATTTTCTTTCATCCCTTACCTCGGCAAAGCAGTTAATACATTCGTTAGCATGCAAATAAAGGGATTTCAAACAGAGGAAGTCAGATATTAAATATTAATATAATAAAACCTACCCCAGCAAATGACACTTTCATTTAAAAGTGCAATATTCAGCAAATGTTATACAGTTTACCGTTGGGTGTACTGATGAAAAAGGGAATTTTAGTACAATTTCAGTAGGTACACACAGACGGAATCTATACAGCTGACAGGTGTGAGCTTCTTACATAGGTCTGTATCCTGCCACGCCATGCATCCAGTCTGATATAAAAGTTATAAGCAGGATAAACTTTATATTATATGGATTGTCTAATTTATTTTATAATAATATATAAATAATATGCATTGTACAGTTAGTGGTAATTACTATTACAAGCCACTCTCCATGGCTCGGATGGTGGCGTTCGGTGGTACATATACAAGGGTGAAGGAAAGCGAAGGACAAGGAGGAATTCACCCACCTTGGATGGGCCATTATAACCCAATAGGAATAGGGGCGCCATTGGAGATAGCCGAGCGTTTTACCACTCAATTGTCCATTCCATTACATTGAAAAATTAATATATATGTTTAATGTCAGCACAGTTCGATTTATGCATTTGATATATCCCAATTGCCCTAACAAAGGTTTACATGAATGCTGATCTTAAAACCTAGGTACATGTATGTAGGTTTCAAATATTCTTATGGTAAGTGTTTACGGACATATTAAGTTCGATCCTCATTTCATTGCAGATTTCGACAGATAAGTTTTTTGCACCCTTCACCTCTTCAAAGGATTTATATTTATAAGCATGCAAGTAAAGGGGAAGTAAAAGGAAGAAAGGAAGAAACATTACAATAAAAATTGTTCTACTATTAAAGCATCCGAATTCATTACAAAGCAGACAAACCTAAGCCAGCAAATAACACTTTCATTTTACATCGATCACAATGTATGCGACTACTGTGCAGAACTCGACAAATAATGTTTGCTATCCATTGTGCTAGTAAACAAGGGAAAATGTAGGACAATTTCAATATAAACAAAACCAGGATTCATTCACAGAGTCATTTTACAGACTTTAAACCGTTATAAATGAATTTTTCGACCCAAAAAACATAGAAATAGTGCACTTGGAAAGCATTCTACGACAAATATAACCGAATGTATTAATATTTGATAATCCGGTGGCCATCTTGGCCGCCATCTTGGATTTTGACCAAGATCGATTGAATTCCGCTTGGCGCTATATTTGAAAATGTTAAGTATGGTCTGGCCATCTATTATGCCAAGTTTCATGCTTCTTTCACATTTTGCACAATTCTTCTCTTAACAGCTGGACTATTACTATGCACATGACTAACGGATAGTAGAGCCTTTCTGAGACAATTCACCTTTACCATACACATGACTGACAGATAGTACAGCCTGTATAAGACAATTCGCCTTTACTATACTCATGAATAACGGATAGTACAGCCCGTGTAAGACAATTCACCTTTACTTTACACATGAATGACAGATAGTACAGCCTGTGTAAGACAATTCACCTTTACTATACACATGACTAACGGATAGTACAGCCTGTGAAAGAAAAACTAATTCACCCTTACTATACTCATGACTAACGGATAGTAGAGCCTATCTGAGACAATTCTTCTTTACCATACACATGACTGACGGATAGAACAGCCTGTATAAGACAATTCGCCTTTACTATACTCATGAATAACGGATAGAACAGCCTGGGTAAAACAATTCACCTTTACTGTACACATGACTGACGGATAGTAGAGCCTGTTTAAGACAATTCGCCTTTACTATACTCATGAATAACGGATAGTACAGCCTGTGTAAGACAATTCACCTTTACTTTACACATAAATGACAGATAGTACAGCCTGTGTAAGACAATTCACCTTTACTATACACATGACTAACGGATAGTACAGCCTGTGTAAGACAATTCACCTTTACTTTACACATAAATGACAGATAGTACAGCCTGTGTAAGACAATTCACCTTTACTATACACATGACTAACGGATAGTACAGCCTGTGTAAGACAATTCACCTTTACTTTACACATGACTAACGGATAGTACAGCCTGTGTAAGACAATTCACCTTTACTAAACACATGACTGACAGACAGTACAGCCTGTGTAAGACAATTCACCTTTACTTTACACATGATTGACAGATAGTACAGCCTGTGTAAGACAATTCGCCTTTACTAAACACATGACTAACGGATAGTACAGCCTGTGTAAGACAATTCACCTTTACTTTACACATGACTAACGGATAGTACAGCCTGTGTAAGACAATTCCCCTTTACTTTACACATAAATGACAGATAGTACAGCCTGTGTAAGACAATTCACCTTTACTTTACACATGACTAACGGATAGTACAGCCTGTGTAAGACAATTCCCCTTTACTTTACACATAAATGACAGATAGTACAGCCTGTGTAAGACAATTCACCTTTACTATACACATGACTAACGGATAGTACAGCCTGTGTAAGACAATTCACCTTTACTATACTCATGCATAACGGATAGAACAGCCTGTGTAAGACAATTCACCTTTACTATACACATGACTGACAGATAGTACAGCCTGTATAAGACAATTCACCTTTACTTTACACATGACTAACGGATAGTACAGCCTGTGTAAGACAATTCCCCTTTACTTTACACATAAATGACAGATAGTACAGCCCGTGTAAGACAATTCACCTTTACTATACACATGACTAACGGATAGTACAGCCTGTGTAAGACAATTCACCTTTACTATACACATGACTGACAGATAGTACAGCCTGTATAAGACAATTCGCCTTTACTATACTGATGAATAACGGATAGAACAGCCTGTGTAAAACAATTCACCTTTACTGTACACATGACTGACAGATAGTACAGCCTGTATAAGACAATTCGCCTTTACTATACTGATGAATAACGGATAGAACAGCCTGTGTAAGACAATTCACCTTTACTAAACACCTGACTGACAGACAGTACAGCCTGTGTAAGACAATTCACCTTTACTTTACACATGACTAACGGATAGTACAGCCTGTGTAAGACAATTCCCCTTTACTTTACACATAAATGACAGATAGTACAGCCTGTGTAAGACAATTCACCTTTACTTTACACATGACTAACGGATAGTACAGCCTGTGTAAGACAATTCCCCTTTATTTTACACATAAATGACAGATAGAACAGCCTGTGTAAGACAATTCACCTTTACTATACACATGACTATCGGATAGTACAGCTGGTGTAAGACAATTCACCTTTACTAAACACATGACTACCAGACAGTACAGCCTGTGTAAGACAATTCACCTTTACTTTACACATGACTAACGGATAGTACAGCCTGTGTAAGACAATTCCCCTTTACTTTACACATAAATGACATATAGTACAGCCTGTGTAAGACAATTCACCTTTACTATACACATGACTAACGGATAGTACAGCCTGTGTAAGACAATTCACCTTTACTTTACACATGAATGACAGATAGTACAGCCTGTGTAAGACATTTCACCTTTACTATACACATGACTAACGGATAGTACAGCCTGTGTAAAACAATTCACCTTTACTGTACACATGACTGACAGATAGTACAGCCTGTATAAGACAATTCGCCTTTACTATACTGACGAATAACGGATAGAACAGCCTGTGTAAGACAATTCACCTTTACTAAACACCTGACTGACAGACAGTACAGCCTGTGTAAGACAATTCACCTTTACTTTACACATGACTAACGGATAGTACAGCCTGTGTAAGACAATTCCCCTTTACTTTACACATAAATGACAGATAGTACAGCCTGTGTAAGACAATTCACCTTTACTTTACACATGACTAACGGATAGTACAGCCTGTGTAAGACAATTCCCCTTTATTTTACACATAAATGACAGATAGTACAGCCTGTGTAAGACAATTCACCTTTACTATACACATGACTAACGGATAGTACAGCCTGTGTAAGACAATTCACCTTTACTATACACATGACTGACAGATAGTACAGCCTGTGTAAGACATTTCACCTTTACTATACACATGACTAACGGATAGTACAGCCTGTGTAAGACAATTCACCTTTACTATACTCATGCTTTACGGATAGAACAGCCTGTGTAAGACAATTCACCTTTACTATACACATGACTGACAGATAGTACAGCCTGTATAAGACAATTCGCCTTTACTATACTCATGAATAACGGATAGAACAGCCTGTGTAAGACAATTCACCTTTACTAAACACATGACTGACAGACAGTACAGCCTGTGTAAGACAATTCACCTTTACTTTACACATTATTGACAGATAGTACAGCCTGTGTAAGACAATTCACCTTTACTATACACATGACTAACGGATAGTACAGCCTGTGTAAGGTAATTCACTCTTACTATACTCATGAAATCGGATAGTACAGCCTGTGTAAGACATTTCACCTTTACTGTACACATGACTGACAGATAGTACAGCCTGTGTAAGACATTTCACCTTTACTATACACATGACTAACGGATAGTACAGCCTGTGTAAGACATTTCACCTTTACTATACACATGACTAACGGATAGTACAGCCTGTATAAGACAATTCGCCTTTACTATACACATGGCTAACGAATAGTACAGCCTTTGTAAGACAATTCGCCTTTACTGTACACATGACTAACGGATAGGAGCATTGATATATGTCTGAATGTATGTTAGGAAAATCTTCCGCTAACTGTACCCAAACTGCTCGCCTACACATCTTATTATTATTTTGATTATATGTATGGTCATGCACAAAACATGTCATGCCGTGCTTATTAAACAGTAAATATAGTATAATAAACTTAAACTTTTCGTTTTTTATGTTGAACACGGGGAGATGTGATGATAAAAATCCGTCGCAAGAAAACCAGGAAGTACCATGGCAATAAAACATTGAGGTAATATAAGAATTAGGTGGTATATCGGTGACTTATCGGAAACGTGCTTAATTCCCGGTATTTATGGTAAGGGATATCGAAACACAGGTAATTAGATCATTTTTGCTTGTATCATTATCTTGGATAATCGATCGTTTTGTTAATGACTTATCAGGACCCCCCATAACCTAGTAACCTCGCCAAACCAAATAGACATGTCACTTCAGGAAAAAGAAAATCGCATAACTTCCGGACCCTTCAAGTAACCAAGCAAGACTTCTCGGTATCTCTCAGGTAACCCAAGCCAGACTTCTCTTACCCCCCACCCTGGAAACCAAACAAAGACTTCTTGGTACCCTTCAAGTAACCATGCAAGACTTCTTGGTTCCCCTTAGGAACTCAAGCGAGACTTCTCGGTACCCCTCAGGTACCCAAGCGAGACTTCCCGGACCCCCCCCCCCCCCGGTAACCAAGCAAGACTTATCAGAACCCCTCAGGTAGCCAAGCAAGACTTCTCGGACCTTACCCTATCCCCGGTAACCAAGCAAGATTACTCGGTATCCTTCAGGTAGCCAAGCAAGACTTCTCGGACCCCCCCCCCCCTCCACCCCCGGTAACCAAGCAAGACTTCTCGGTACCCTTCAGGTAGCCAAGCAAGACTTCTTGGACACCCCCCCCCCCCCCCCCCACCTCCGGTAACCAAGCAAGGCCTCTCGGTACCCTTCAGGTAACCAAGCAAGACCCAGCGGCGTACCTAGCCCCACTACCGCCCGGGGCGGTCTTAGAAATTGCCGCCCCTCTAACAAAACATTACAAACGTGGATAACATATTGAAATATATCTTGTCAAATGTCCTTGTTACAGGCTTGTATTTGACCACAACGCAATTATATGGATTCACTGGCAGGGAATTCTTCCGCGACACATTAAAGAGCAGACATCTGTTTGCTAATGTAAATCAAAAGATCGCTCGAAGCTCAAACAATTATATTTCATCATGAAGTGAACAGAAAGGAATAAAACGAATAAATTGTAACTATAAACAGATTACACTGCAGGATACACATATAATGTGTGAAATTAAACTTTCATCATTCATGAAAACACGATTCATGATTGCTTTATACTCATCTTGGGAAAAAACTTTATTTGGTGAGTTCTCAACGTATACAAATACCTTGTCACATTTATAATTCCACCTCTTGTTAACGCATCTGACAGCAGGTACACCTAATAGAGCTATTGAGATATGCATGGTACTGCTGCATGCAAGGCACTTTAGTCTTTACTAAAAAAGCGTAATTCATGAGTTAAGCCCATAATTATGTAGGCAGGACATGTTTAATATTTTCACATAAAAAATCCACTGTTTGGACAAACTGACTTTGTTTAATTAAAAAATCCTCCAAGTTAAAAGCATACTTATTTCAAGGCTACATCAAAATCATTTAAGAATTATAGTGATTATGCACTTTGCGAGGTTTTATTTATGAACTTATGACTATTTGTTATTCAATAAAGTATTTAAATAAATTTCAAGTAATGATATAATTTAAATATATATTATAATTTAATTTCAAATAATTTGTCACAATATACAACAATTGTCTGTAGGTAGTAGATAATTAAACTGTTAATAACAGAATAAACAGTACAAGTAAATATATCTTTAATTTAAGTTTTGAACTCTAAAAGTTAAAACTGATACTTGATACGTATATTGAACATAGGCTAAGCGGCCAAGGGGATTCATCCCGCCGGACAGTTATAATAGAATTATATTTTAAAGTTAAATAAATCCTAAATAGGCCTGGGTGTTTATTGTTTTTATTCACGTTACATATAAAAGATCATGCAGGCCATATTGGTTAATCAAAAGACACAGGCATTTATAGGTAGTATTCCTTATACACACGATAGTGTAAACGTCTGTATTTTAACAAGACTGTTGTTAGAGTATGAAGAATCGTGGGAAAAAAGGGCGTTTCAGGTTGTTTCAGGCTGTTTAAATATCCTAGAATTTCGGGAATTCAAAGGTTTAAGAATGGAAATTCGTAATACTTTCCAAGGAAAGAGCAACACAATTCGTCAAAATATTTTTCGCACAATGTGTATCAGTGTATGACAGACAACCCACCCCCACCACCGGGGGCCATTTGGTCTTCTGGCAGGGTTTTTCCCTGGTGACTATCAGGTGCTGCTTGGGATTTCTGTAAACGACGACCGCCCTGAAATGCAGGCTTTTGCATGATTGGTCAGTTTATCGATGGCTTTCTGACATTGCAAGACCACAGATCTTAACAAAGAATAACTACAGATATGCATTTATTTTTTGCGTATAGCTTTCCTCTATAGAGATCGTCCGCAAATAATTTGGTTGGTTCCACTGCCAACTCTTTAATCCCTGAAATTCTTGAAAAGGGACAAAAAGGCCGAATTTGAACTTTTTGAGGAACTCCTTATGCCACTGATTATACTAAATCCCAGAAATGCCGCCCCCACAAATGTACAATTCGTTCGCTAATCATTCTGTAGGATCCTTTGTCCAGTTTATAATCCCTGGAATACTTGAAAATGGGACAAAAAGGCCAAATTTGTACTTTTTGAGAACTCCTTATGCCACTGATTATACTAAAACCCAGAAATGCCGCTCATAAAAAAAATGTACAAAACGTTCGTAAATCATTCTGTAGGTTCCACAGTCCAGTTTGTTATCCCTGGAATACTTGAACATGGGACAAAAAGGCCAAACTTGTACTTTTTGTGAACACCTTATGCCACTGATTATACTAAATCCTAGAAATGCCGTCCATAAAAAATGTACAAAACGTTCGTTAATCATTTGGTAGGTTCAATTGTCCAGTTTATAATCCCTGGAATACTTGAACATGGGACATAAGGCCAAATTTGTACTTTTTGAGAACTCCTTATGCCACTGATTATACTAAATCCCAGAAATGCCGTCCATAAAAAAAAATGTACAAAACGTTCGCTAATCATTTGGTAGGTTTCTTTGTCCAGTTTATAATCCCTGGAATACCTGAACATGGGACAAAGCGACAAATTTGTATTTTTTTTAGGAATTCCTTGTGCCACTCATTATACTAATTCCTCGAAATGCCGCCCCCAAAAATGTGCCGCCCGGGACGGATCGCCCCTGCCCCCCCCCCCATAGGTACGCCACTGGCAAGACCTCTCGGTACCCTTCAGGTAACCAAGCAAGACTTCTCTGTACCCTTCAGGGAACCAATCAAGACCATTCAGTACCCCTCAGGTAACCAAGCACGACTTCTCGGTACCCCTAAAGTAGCCAAGCAAGACTTCTCGGACTCTAAACCAGTAAGGACCCTTTGGACCAAACGATTATTTAAACTATGATAGTGTTTAGTGAAACAAACAAACTCAAAGAGTGATTAAATACAAATGGAAAACCAAATTAGTACCTGCAGTTGTGTCGTCTGCCGAATTTTCATATTGATTCAATATAGCAAACACATTTTCCAATCATTATGCTTTGGATCATAATGTGACTAAAAACTGATGTTTGTTTTTTCTCCCGTCATCGTGGATAAATGGTTACCATTAAATACCAGGGTTCAATATCACCCGAAAATCGCCATTCTAGACAAGGGAAAACTCAAGAATAAAATTCGATAATCCTCAATAGAAAACATTTGGTTGATTCACGGAAATATTTCCTATTGAATCGATTACTGCTATCAAAAGTGTTTTATTGTACGTATTTAATGAGATAAGGTGCATACATTTGCATATCTGAATGAATTAGTGTAATTAATTATAGAATAGATAAATCTATTGATTATTTGCAATTGCATATAATAGAAAGGGATAGAAGATGCTAGGCCTAATGGATATAATTTGTGCCCATCTGACAGTTAGGGCGCTCATATGACATCTTTTATAAGTTTCTAACGGTTATGATTTGTGCCCTGTTAACGGACGGACAAACGGATGGCCGGATGGACGACGGACAGAGGTCGACCGCTTAATGATAACATCGATTTTTAGCTACATTAAGGTAAAAAAAACATGAATGAAAGTATGTTCACGAATCGTATGAGAAATCTGGTATAAGCTTACAGACATGTGGAGATAGCAAAGAACGGATGAAACAGTTCTGATTAGACGGAACTTAAGAGTAAACTGATTGGTGATATATGTATCAAGTAATTTGCTGTGTTCTCATTGGTAGTGGATAAAAGTTATTACTGATAAACAAAATATTATATATACACATTTTAAAACATGCAGTTGGATTATCTGGTTATTTGTTAATTGCCCTGTGTTAATTAGACGTTTTACAGGCTCACAAAAGTGCACTCGAAATGGGCACCTAGAATGCAATCAAATGACTACACCAAAAGCTGTAAAAGAAATTGCCTGTAATGTAAATATAAATAGTGTCAGGATTTGTTGGAAATCTGAAATAAATGTAAACATGAAAGGGTTAATACATAATGTGCGCAAACTGATTTCCCGTATTGTGAATTGATTTTTCCCCTCGCGATACACAGCTTATATATATATATATTATATATATATATATATATATATATATATATATATTAGCTGTTCTGATATATATATATATAATATATATAAGATATATACATATATATATATATATATATAATATATATAAGATATATATATATATATATATATATATATATATATATATATATTAGCTGTTCTGATTTAAAATGATGCTCTGGGCGTGCATGTAAACACTTGACAGACCAAACGGATCATCAAGCAGAACAGACACGGGGATACAAACAGACAACTTCAGAACTAATCTTGAATGAGCCAACAGCATACGAGTCACTCACTTGTCTCAGGAAGAGCGTGTGCACCAAGAAGTCCGTCTCTACCTCATCCTCATCCTCAGCTGCTCCGAAATCCCACGTGACCTCTGTTTTCTCTTTTGACAATTCACATCCTGTAAATAGATAACTTCGTACTGATCATTTGTATCTTGTTATATTGGTCGATATATTGGTCAGTTTGGCAAAACCACTATTTAAATTAACTAGCGGAATACCAGAATTATCGACATGCAACCTGTGACATCCGGATTTTAGTGTGCACGCAAAATGGCATTTTCGTTTTCGAGAAATTAGGAAAAATAAAGCTGCCAGGGTCTATAAGGGCGCGGGAATGCGACATGAATGTACTCCGAGGACAGCGTCTTGCATGGTGAGAGAATCTGTTGGAAAGAGAACGCGTATCGGCAAAGGATACAGCGGAATAACACTTATGGACCACGTCCAAATCCTCAATTTTAACAGTAGGAAATCAGATCATTGGACCAGATTAACATGTGGGACAAATTAACCTCCTTTGATAGCTTGTTTTAAAACAAGCTGAATTTGACTGGGTACTCAATTCTTTTGTTAATGTTATATATCTAATCGTCTGTTAGAATAGCCTATGGCTAATGTTACTTTGAAGTAAATTTTTTGTATTTTGATATGAATTTTAAGAATTAAGTGCCCTTATTTCAGGAATAAAATAAGACTTGCCAAGCTCCCCCCCCCCCCCCCCCACCATGGATTTTACAATATCGTTCAAAGAAAATTGATACAATTGGTATCCTGTGTATCTGGGTGATCAAAATCACGTTTCTGGCTCATAGATCACAGATAATAGCCTATTAGGTCACCATGACCTAATGTCAGGTTTCCAATGAGATTTGCCCAGAACAAACCTGGGTGTTGCGTAAGAAAATTCTAGGCCAAATGCATACAAGGTGCTTCAATGACGTCTTTTTCATATGGCTCAAATTACAGGTCACAGTGACCTAAGTTTATGTTTCCACAAACATTTGCCATTAATCTTCCTAAAATTTGCATTAGAAGATTATAGGCCTAACGACATCAATTAGTGCCCCATCTTACTGCCTGGGTACTCAAAATCATGTTTCGGGCCGTAGGTCCCAAAAAAATATGTCACCATGACCAAATTTCAGGTTTCCAAGGAGATTTGCCTAGGACCTCCCTGTATGTTACGTTAGAGGATCCTAGGCCTTACATAGGCGATTCGTGCCCGTCTGACATTCAGGGTGCTCATATGACATCTTTTTCCAATAGGTCGCAGAATATAGGTCACAGTGACCTAATTTCATGATTCAAATAACATTAGTCTAGGACCTCCTAGAAAGTTCTAGTGGTTCTGGATGGTCAAAATCATGTTTTTGGCCAGAAGGTCGTAGAATATAGGTCATCATGACCTAATTTCAGGAGATTTGCCTAGGACCTCACTGGATGGACCTCCTTGAAGTTTCTATATCTGGATGGTCAAAATCATGTTTTTGGCCAGAAGGTCGTAGAATATAGGTCATCATGACCTAATTTCAGGAGATTTGCCTAGGACCTCACTGGATGGACCTCCTTGAAGTTTCTATATCTAACAGTTACGATTTGTGCCCTGTTAACGGACAACCGGACGGACGACGGACAAGATAATCGCAATAGCTCAGATGACTTACAGTCAGCACAACTAAATGAAGGAACAGCACTATTTTGACCTCTCAGCACTGAAAGGGTAGCATTTTTCAAACTGACCCAAGTGGCACTAGAAGATTCGTCTTAATATTTGGATTATTCGTATTTATGATTTAAGTATCATTGCAAGGTTGGTCATTTTTTTTTTCCAGCTGGCATTATCAGCATCTGAAGGTCTGTCTCAATTTAAGTCCGATAGACAATTTCAGTGTTTTAAAAATTGTAAATTATGCTATATGTAACAGATTTTAAGACAGCCCAAAACTCTTAATCTTGCACTGCAGATGAAGTCAAGATTTTCAACATTTTAAATATATCAAAGAGAATATGCAGGTTGAAAGAAAGGATAAGGCAGATTTTAAAAAACGGTGGCTGTATAGTGGTTTGCACCTTCGCGTGAAGTCACAAAACGTTGAAGAGACATGTTCAGGTATATATATATATATATATATATATATATATATATATATATATATATATATACCGCCATCTATAATTAAAGAATTTTCATTTCCGAAACTGCGAGCTAAGATTTGTATATTAATCAAAGCACAGAGAAACTGGTACAGTTTATTTGATTGAATGTCAAGGACCTTGCCTGCCTAGTCAGACCTCTATAATCAGCGATAAAATCTGCTGCATGGTATCCTGTGTGGTCCATTTGGAATTTCATGAAATACTAAAAGGAGGATTTATGGCTCTCCCACTGTGTAAATGTTTCGCAAGAATAAATTGACAAACTACGACTCATCACAAGTGAACGGCAACAAATACACCATGTTGTACGCAGGTTAATGCACACAAACCACACTTAACATGCGGGAGGCGTTATAAATCAGATATTACCAAGCCAAGTGCAAAAACTGCTGCCTAATATAAATCTAATAAAAGCGGATACTGTGGTTTACAGGTGTCAGATAATAAGCTTTTAAATCATCAGTGAGCACGCTGCCATTGTACCCGGGCTATGTAATGAGGAGACGCATGGAAATGTGCCTATATGTCAGTGATTCCATTTCAAAGGCAAACATGGGACACTGAAGAAACTTTGGCCGGCCGGTCATGCCTACACGTCAGACAACTTAATATATTCATTGCACTCACAAAAAAATAAATGAAACTATATTCGATAGTTCGCTCTACTCTTCAAGGGAAATCTGCTAAGTGAAGCGTTTCAGTGGCAGCTGAGTTAACGTCAGTAATCTCTGGACACAGACTATTGTATTACACAAAAAAATTTCTACGTATTCAAACGTTACGATACAAAAATGGTCCACGTTTACAATGGCTATATTCCTCTGGTGCCTAGTTTGCCATATTGTATTTGCAGCACGTGCATGTTACCTATGCTCCCAGAAAGAAGAAAACAAATCTAGGTTAACTGCGGATTTTTTATCAGAAATGATTCGAGCAGGAAACAATCCTGACAAAAGTCACTATGATCTCAAAAAAGGACATTAAAATACTGGTGACCATCTTTCGATGGACCTCTTAATTCAACCACATACACAGCATACATTATTTTTAAATTATTTTTTAAAAAAAATGGTACACTTATAGAATAGGTTCCTTCTGGGTTTGCTTCCAGGGACAATGTAAAAAAGTGCATGACGAAAAAGTGACTTGAAGGTTTACATCTCATTTTATCACCAGTCATTGTAACTATCCCCATCAAATATTTTGTCCTCTTTAGCTACGCTCCCGAGGCAGCGGAAATCTTGCGCTTCTAAAGAAGCAACTGATTTTCACGCTGCCAGCTTTGACCGTTTATGATATATTTAGACACCAGATGGCGGTTCGTTGTCCACTGAAATAAACGCGCGTATGATGTGACAAGCAGCCAATCAGATGCCAATAAACAAACACTCGACAGGAATCCTGGCTCCGCCCATTGCTGCGCTTCAAGCGCCGCTTGATGAGTTTCCGGTCGAATTTAAATTGCTCCCTCTGCATTCTCGCATCATCGACCGATTCGATTATGACATTATGACTGCGTTAGCGAAGTCATGTATCTGTTGTCTGCAGAACTGAGACCAGCCAGCGAGGTGTGCACGCAGCCTTTGTTGTTACGTTTCGTTTGAATTACAGCTCACCGGCCGAGCATCCTATGTGCCCAAGGCCCTAAGCAAATCACGTCAGGGGCAATTCTCTCTGAGCCTGTGGCCTGTTCAGACGGTTACGCTGGGGGATGAGCTGTCCCTTAAAAAAGAAATGAATATGATTGGCTCCGTGTATTCCTCGCTTGGCTCTGTCTTCCAGCACAAGGTCTCATCTGATTGGACAAAAATACAGTGCTCCCCTCTGGTGTTGCAATTCAGGATACGAGGTCATAACAAACAGCGCCTTACGATATAGGTAGTGGCCCTATAGGTAAAGCGCTGTGTAAAGAGCGTACTCTTTAGCATGAACACTATTAATTTCATAAATATAAATTTTCCGTTAGGCACCTTATTCTATAATCGCTCCACAAAAATTTATCATCAAGCAAGTGAGTACCGGCCAAGAATTGAAGAGTATAGGCCCAACAAATTCAAATGTGAAGCAATTCTGGATAATTCAATTATATCAGCCTCCCCCGGACTTGCATCCTGTTAGGAAATGCATAAGGAATCATCTTAACTCGCGTTATTATTGTCCAACCTTTTTCATCCTAAGCATTTATTGAAAATAACATTTTAATAAACAGTATAAAAACAGGCTGACATTTCATTGTGGGACGGCGTTGTATGGTAGGCGACATTTGCAGAGTGCAATCCGGGTGTACTAAATTTGGAATGCCTTGTTTAATAGTCACGAGACGATTAATCTTTTAACCCTTTGTGCACTGTATGCACTTTCTTACCCCAGAAGAACTCCTTAGCTTCTCCAGCCCCTAGAGCATCAATCCTGCCGGCCATAGAAGATGCCAGGGAAGCACGTACTCCTTTCTTGGTGGTCTCGGCGTCGCCGTTGGTACCGTTAGCCACGTCTGTTCCGGCTGCGGCCATGCTGTCCTCTCGGTGTCAATTCCACTTTGAAAATGCCAAAATGGCCGTGCCATTGTGTCCCTTCGTCCTGAGTACGTCATTCCTTTTCAAGCTATTGTCCTTTAAGGAAACTTGCCGAGAGCATTGCTCCCGGAATGAGTTTGGCTGACCTGGTGCAGAGCGGGATTGGTGGACACTAAAGCTTGGCACAAAAGAAAGGGCGCGGCACCATTATGCAAGCTTGTAGCCAAGGATTTCCAAAAACATTCGAGAGTGCTGGGACCGGAGAATGTGTTACATTTCACCCCGGATTAAGACTCAAACAGTGAGAGACCATATGGTCATCGCGAGTACGATTTTTTACGTAACCCGCTTATGATGAATCAATTAATTTAACAGATTAAATTTGGGTTCTTTGATGAACAATAGTTTATTGAAGATTGGTTATCCAAGGAAATCAGTGGATTTTTAATTTTTTTTACGATATTTTAATAAAGGACTTAAAACATTCCCGTCATTGTAAATAAAGAACATCTATTGAAATTTATTTGGCGGTCATTAGATACCAAGTTTTTACATTTAAATATTTAAAACACTGACCTAATAAGCGCCTTCGCCAAAAGCGATCAGATAGATAGTTTATTAGGTAAAATTTATACACATGTGCAACAAACATAAAAGTTACTGAGGATAACACAAAGTAATATTAAACACTTATTTCCAATGTGGTCCTCGAGACAATAAACATAGTACGGCAGCATATGACAACTTGTGATTAGAAATACAGTTACTAAAAATTTACAAGCTTACTTTATTTAATCTGAACATTGTTAAAAATGAGTTAACTAAACATTTAAATGAGATGATTTAAGACATAAGATCTAAATCATTACATACAAAACCCTGATAAAACATAGTGTGTCCTGCTATTTCTTAATAAACATGATACATTCGTCTAATACACCAACAGAAAACCAGTGGCTTGTATATCCAGTTAAATGAGTGGACATTGGTTGAGTAATTAAAACTTAATATAAATAGTCTTCCTCTGATTTCAGTTTGTTCCATAAAAAATAATTTGAATTTTTTTTTAATTCTGCTTTCACACTGTTTGACTGAAAGTGGAAAACTGTTCCATAGACAAACACCTATAATATGAAACGGGCTTTTACCAAATCCTTTAACCCTGGGTTTTGTTCATGACAGTTCACTATATCTTTTCCTATATCTGTGCTGTATAATGACACTGTATCAGAGCAGAAATAAGTAACCTTTTTCTTTGTTTCATATTTAAATTTTGTGTGATTCTGTAGAGGAACTTAAGTGCATGTGCTGCTTTAGAAAGTACTTTGTTTGCTGTCATAGTACCAGCCAATGATTGATCCAGATCAACCCCTAAGTACTTTACATTGGTCTTAGATTTAATAATACTATCTTTATAACAGACTCTCATTTCCTTTACATTAAGTAGCCGTTTGTTAGAAGCAAATATATGGATTCTGCTTTTCCTATATGTAAATATAATTTTTTTTCAATTAACCAACCTCAGACTGAGTGTAGTTCATTTCCCAATTTCACTTCTACCATTATACTGTTTCCACAAAAACCAAGAGTGCAGAATCATCTGTATACAGGAAAAGTTTACATGTCACTTCAGCAGGCATGTTATTTATGTATAGCAAAAACAAAAGAGGCCCTAAAATATACCCCTGTGGTACTCCAGATGTTATTGGTTTCTCTCTAAACACCATCAATGTCAACAACCCGAGTTCTTTCGGTTAAAGAAGACTTAAACAAATTTACTCTTATTTCATTCAGACCAATATATTTAAGTTTGGTTAATAAAATTCTATGGTTTACAGTATCGAACGCTTTTTGCAGAACCAACATTAACCACGTTACAATATTTGCCCTTGTCACATTCTGATTTTATATAATCTCTCATGGGAATTAAACAGGTATCTGTAGAATATTATGATTATCTGAACCCAGACTCGAGATCAATCAGTATAGGTCAAGTTCATTTAGATAACTGTTAAGTTGATCTTGCACTATTCTCTCGAACACTTTGGAAATTATGTTTAGACTAGACACACGCCTGTAATTTCCTGGATCCGTTTTAATTTTTTTATGTAGTTGGCCTACCCTGTCCTTCTTCAAATCTCAAGGAAATACTTCTGTACTCTAGGAAAATTTATATGTGTCAAAGGTTTTGTAATAATAATTGCACTGCCCTTTACAAATCTAGCAGGTAAGTTGTCAAGTCCTGTGGCCTTCAGTGGACTAATCTTAATCAAAATACTTGTCCCATGTTCTGAACTTACTGTTCGCAAGCAGAACAATTTTTTTTGTAATTTTTTTATGAAGGTAAACACTCGAGGTGTAAGAATGACCATTAAGATTAGATGAAGTGGGAAGCTTTTCAACAAATCTGGAAGCAATATTTGTAAAGAAGAAATTGAAGTTATTAGCTACTTTTAATTTATCAAAACAAAGGTCAGTGCTTTTTTTAGCTCAGCTTACTGAACGTCATCGGGGCTATAGCGATCACTCTTTGTCCGTCCGTCCGTCCGTCCGTCCGTCCGTCTGTCTGTCAATTAACAGGGCACACATCGTAACCACTGGACCTAGAACATTCTAACCGAAATCCGATAGAGGTCCATGAAAAATTTACTTCATGGACTTTGAATATTAGGTCACTGTAACCTATATCCTCTGAGCTATGGGGCTCAAAAGTTCCCCCAGGATAATTAATTTGATTAAAAAATTTGATACAAAAGCTCCAATATCTGAATAACTAATGCATTGACTCCCGTGATTCATTCCATGCATATTGAACATTGTATGTTCATCATTTCCAGGGACTGATGGCGCCACCTGTATTTTTTTCTAATTTTACGCATTTTCCCTATATTTTTTAGGCCTTCAGATGAAGCAGGCCATCTGTTATCAAGGCACAAATTGTTATGGTTAGGCCTAGAAACTTCTAACTGTACATCTAGGGAGGTCCTAGTCAAATCTCCTTGGAAACCTGAAATTAGGTCATGGTAACCCATATTTTGTGAACTAAGGCTTTTGAGCACCCAGTCAGACAATGCACAATTCTTACATGAAATTCAGGCAGGTGTTAGGAAAATCTGCATGGATACCTGAAATTTGGCCATGGTGACCTTTATTCTGTATAACTTTGGGCCAAAGACATGATTTTTAGCACCCTGAAAATCAGATGGACACAATTTGTATCTGCTGGCCCTTGAATGTGCAAATGTAATATACAGGGAAGTCCTAGGCAGTAACCATGTAAACCTGTAATTAGGTCATGGTGACCTATATTACTGGCCAGAAATATATTAAGCACCTAGACAGTGATACAGGTTTAAAGATACGATATTCTACATATTTTCAAGTATGTGTACTTTATACGGAACAGCATATTACCTTTTAATTTTTTTAAGAGCTGAGGACCAGTTTCATTCTCATTACGATAGATGGCGCTGAATACGATGCCCTGGCAGATTCAAACACTTCATTCACTGTATTATTTCTAATAGATGGTGCTACGATAGCAACTTTGCGGAATAATGTCAAATTTCTCAAAATTTATGGGAAAATATTGAAACTGAACCCCCTAGGAAACACTTGTCAGTATAGGTGCGAACCGGGCGGGACCGGGGGGGGGGGGGGGGGGTGGTCCGGTCCATGAGCGGTCCGGTCCTGGTCTGGTCCATCTGAGGGCGGGCCTATCCAGTAGGTTGAACGGTCCTATTACTAAAAAAATAATTAAAAATATATTAAAACTGTTGCTTTTATTCTGCCTTTCTTCTACATTTTTTTTATTACAAATATATTTTCTAAAATATTTAACAAAACCAAATATCACGTTCACAGTAAACCTTGCAAATAAATGAAACATTATAATCTATACGTGAATCGCAAGACCTAGGTTTGATTTTTTAAATGACAAATTTAAAATCACAATCTTTGTAAATATTTTGACAATAATGGAATACTTTGCGAATATAAACTAAACAAGAATGCAAGAATATAAACTGAACTATACAGGATGGGGCAAGCTGATTCATATAATGTAATTGATAAAGTTATGATTTACTATATATAATATATATGGGCCCGTGTATTTAATGTATAGACATTGTTCTTATTATATTTTTATACACAGTGATACAGGGGAAAAGCATCAGCATTGTGCAACACAGTAGATGACAAAGGTTTTAATGCTGATTCTAACGCTAATGCTGTCACTTCAATCATAAGTTTATAACATTGAATGATCCTTTACTGTTACTCAGAGAACATATACAAGATAACAAGATATAAAATAATGCACGTATAACGTTATACTACTGCCGCTTCCATTTAGGTATATTATACCTTGTTAATAGTAAGATTTACAGGTTCAGACTAAATGCATAGAGTCATCTGTTTAGCATATACATTTAAAATTAGGTAGAGCGGTCCGAACCAGACCGGTCCGGTTCCAAGCATAAGCAGTCCGGTATTTGTGTTAGCGGTCCGGTTTGGTCTATCCCAAAATTGTGGACCGGTCCGCACCTCTTCTTGTCAGGCAGATCTGCCTGCGAACAGTTGAGGGGCACGACACTTAATTATAATAATAACTTAATGTTCGTGAGCGTATGTATCGAGGAGGAGGTGCGCTTCAGGTGCATTATGTGGACAATGATCAGCACATTAAATATTCGACAAAATGCTTTTAACTAAACTTTAAAGTGACCTTAATATTCACCTTATACTTTCACTATATGGGTAAAAAGTAATGACTTGGCTAAAATTTGAAACGCCGACTAATATTAGCACAATCTCTCTGTGGTTAGTGTTTCTTATTAATTTCAGTGCATGCATCCGATCATACGAGAATAGAGAGTCAATCAGAATGAAATAACACTACAGCTGTGCTCACAACCCACACACAAGGCATTGGTAACAAATTAATTGTACCCTAAACGGTTAAATTTCCAAATTCAATATTAAGAAAACTGAAGAAATTAACCAATAAGTCTGAATTACACCGTATATCAAACATTTTAACCAAAGTTAATAACATTGAATGATCCTTTACTGTTACTCAGAGAACTAAGATATAAAATAATGCACGTATAAAATTATACTACTGCCGCTTCCATTGAGATATATTATACCTTGTTAAAAGTTAGATTTAAGGTTGAAACTAAATGCATAAAGTCATCAGTTTAGCATAAACCTTTAAAAATTAGGCAGAGTGGTCCGGACCAGACCGGCCCGGTTACAGGCATAAGCGATCCGGTATTTGTGTTAGCGGTCCGGTTTGGTCAAGCCCAAATTTGTGGAACGGTCCGCACCTCTATTGTCTGGCTGATGTGCCTGAGAACAGTTGATTGGCACGACACTTAATTATCACTAGCAACTACCCGTGCTACGCACGGTTGTGGACGAGCATTTATTTCTGTCAAATAGCCTGTCATAGTTTAATGTCTTGGCTGTAAAATTTTAACGTCATAAGTTCTCTTTGAATCTGACATTTGGTTTAAGTGTTCCGTCTTTCAGTTGACCTTGTGTCGGAGTTTGGATGACTTGGACGAATACATTCTTGTACGTATGGTGAAATGTCTTCGGACAAACCCGGAGCATATGTATGACGAAAATCACGGCAGTGTCAGAGGAGATACGGAAAATCACACAATTCGCATTATTCTATTATTATATAGATCTTCTATATGCATGGTGTTATACATAAAACTCTAATTGAAGCCAAGAAAATGACCGGAGAATTTTCGAAGAAGTTGATATGAAAAATGAAATCATTTTTATTTGAAAATATATGATGCTAAACATCGTCATTTAAAGATGCCCCCGAGTCCGTGAATCCGCCAGTAAAGGAACCTGTTAGCTTGCATGGTAGTACAGTATAGCGCAGAGACGTGTTCTCGATAATTGCATTCCCGTTATCAAGCGCGCACAAAAACTGAGCACTCACATGGTCTGGCAATCCCGCTGCGAAAAAGTTCGTGGTAGCATTATATTATGTGGTACATTTAATGGCTGTATATATTTTTAAATATCACGCACTCCAAAAGACCTTTCCTGTTTAAAAGCTGAGCAAATGTTTTCCAGTGAGACATTCACTGCGTTCAGGCAGTGTGAAACCCGGACCCCACTCCCGATCCTAAGAAAAATCTGTAATTCTTAAACTCTCATGGCAATTTGTCCAGATATTTTAACATAATCGTACCTAAAGACATACTTTATGTTCTGGTGATTAAAACATAAAAAAATAGTCTGTTTTGCTACAAAATTTGCTAATAGCAACGTTTACACGTTGTTTTACCATTTCATTAGTACATATTTCACATCACGTTTAGCCATAACACCCATGTAATTTATTATTGTGTTTTTATCGGTATTTTACATTTCTCTCACAGTTTTTATTCATAATTTTATATTTGCTATCTATTTTATTTGTGTATCGTTTTAAAAGTATAATAATAAAAAATATTGACAAAATTATTATTTTGGTACCTGTAGTTGCTTGAAATGCCAGTAATCAACAATTCCTTTATGGTATTTATATTATTGCCAACTTTAAATTGCATGGTTGTTATGAACTGAACACGAAACCTGTTGTTATGTGGAAGAGCTCTGATATATCAGTCTCAGGTCCGCTACGACTGTTAGTACACTTCAAATAAATCTACCCCAGTGTTTCCGCACGATTATATTGTCATTTAAAATATCAAATAATTATATTTAGTGTGTGACATGAGTGCTATTTTTTCCTCTTTTAGTCATAAATAAAAATATGAGCGATGGTTACCGCGGTCCGTCAAAATAGAACAGTCAGCAAATTCAAGTAAATGAGGTCCGTCTTCAACTAAATATTTTGTAAACTTAAATCTTTCAGTGAATCGGTCATTTACAAATGTGCAACATTTAGGGACTCTGTTCTTACATCAGCAATAGTGGTGTATTTATCCGTATAAATAATGAAAGATGAGAAAATTTTTTTTGGGGGGGGGGGGGGGGTCCGGGGACCGTAGGGTCCGGGTTTAACACAGTGCCCTGCATTCACTACCATTCGGAAAATTTCCATTCTTTAGAAGATCTCTCTTTTGAGCATTTTCCTCAAAAATGAGATCTCCTTGTGGACAAGAGACGCAGAGGCTGCCGTTTGAGAAGGGATTAACAATGGAGATTATTTCTGGCCGGTCAACGCGAAATGTAAGAAATCCCCAGATAGAGCCCCTGGAGTAAAACTTTCCCGCCATCATACACTCTATGGCCATTGTGTTACCGGGCCCGAAGACACAAAGAAAAGAGGCGCCCGCAGGGAAGGAAATATTGAAATTATTAATTATGCACGTAATACGCAAATATTGCAAATAAAGGTAGGCGGAATCTCTACGGACAAACCCGGAGCATATGCATGTCGAAAATCTAGGTAATCCATACGGTGGTATCAGAGGAGATACGGAAATTAACTAAAATTGCCTTACGCTATTAATATATAGATAATAATAACTAAATGTTGGTGAGCGTATGTATTGGGGAGGAGGTAAACGCTTCAGGTCCATTATAATTAAGATACATAAAAAATGCAAAATGTTTAACAAATGCCTTTCTCCCGACTTCTAATACGTTTTACGACATTTGTGGACGATGATTAGCACATTAAATATTCGATAAAATTCTTTAACTAAACTTTTAAGTGACCTTAATATTCATCTTACTTTCACTATATGTGGCCTTGATCCAGATAGGGGGGATATTACTTTGGGTAAAAAGTAATGATTTGGCTAAAATTTGAAACGCCGACTAATATTAGCACAATCTCTCTGTTGTTAGTGCTTCTTATTAATTTCAGTGCATGCATCCGATCATACGAGAATAGAGAGTCAATCAGAATGAAATAACACTGCAGCTGAGCTCACAACCCACACACAAGGCATTGGTAATAAATTAATTGTAATCCTAAACGGTTAAATTTCCAAGTTCAATATTAAGAAAACTGAAGAATTTATCTCATCAGTATTAATGACACGGTATATCGAACATTTTGCAAATAGTTGATTAATGGAAGTTGCGAAAAAGATCATAAAAGATACAATCTGGCGCATTCACGCAATATGTAGGTGTTTTATTTTCATACACTGTATAGATATTTATTTTGCAAACTAGTATTATATGTTTTATATACATATCATGAAAGATAATGGAAATATACTATTTAATCAGTCTTAATGCTGCCTTACAATGTTCACGTTTACCTGAAACTGCCTCACAGGACGCAGGATCGGATTCACAAGAGTACGACTCTGCTGGTTAAGTACGAATTTCACGGGAACGATTTGCGAAGGGTGCAAATTAAAAAAAATGTCAAATCCCAACATTCGGAGAAGTTTTTTTTCGAATGTGTCGCGACAATCGAGCAATAAACCATTCCTTCGCAGTTTGTGCGAAATTCTCACAACATATGTTCGAATGTCGAGTGTAGCGTTGCCAGTCCACAATTAAGAAGAACATGCGACTAAAATTCGAACACCACTAAAGTCGCACATTTGTTGGGACATTTCGCAACATATGCAAACTCTTTGCGCATATTTGGCGAAAAACGAACGTCGTGGGACATTCGTAAATATGTCGGACGATTATCTTGCGACCATCGATCCGAGCGATACTTGGGCAGTACATAAATGCAATGAAATGCATTGAAGTGCATTGTCAGCATCAGTTCTTGCCCAGAGGTCAGTGACAAGAAGATGAACTAGCAAGCTCTCAGACCTATCCTGACTGGACATGTATGTATGAAGAGGAAGCTTTAAATATTGAATAGGAAGATGGTAACAATCGCCGTGCGACATTCATGCGACATTCGTACATATGTCGCGCGGTTATCTTGCGACCGACGTGAAATGCACGCGTTTGCTTTTCTGGCGAAGACACCTGCTCCCCAGGAGTACGCGAACAGGTCGTGAATAGGTCGAGGAATGATCGGATGAACTTCGCTGCTTTTGCGAGACATTCTCCAAATTGTCGGAATCTGTTTACGGTTTCACTAATATTTTGCGAACATCACGCACGTCGTGAGAACGTCGTGCGCATATGAAGAAGGTTTTTAGACGTTTTAGAGAAAAAAATACAAGCAAATCACGAACCGGGATGCGGGAAACGTTCACAAGAAATTTCAAACATTTTTTGAATTCCCACCGAACTAAATTCGACTCCTGCGAACAATTGACGTCTTATCCGATCTTCCGTGCATGTTTTGCGATTTTTTGGAGCCTTAAATACGAAAGTTTGACTTTTTTTACATTCGAATCTTTCGCAAATCGTTCGTGTGCCCCGTGAAAACCCCACTTTAGGCATTGAAAACCAAGCCCACAATGCACCGGGGTTCTAAATACACCACCGTCGTTGGTAAAAGCGTAGAGAAGAGAGAAATGTATTCCGTTTAAAGCAAATTACATAAACATGGCTTTTTTGTGGTAAAGATTTCATAGGTATAATTAATATTTTTTTATCATGCACTTGTTAATGTAAATAGGTGTTCCCCTTAAATGTATCAAATGTTTATTTTGAAGTTTGACAGTTGAGACAAGTAGTCCCGGCCATCCCCACTATTCCAAACTAGAAGAGGTTCGTTTTCAGTAGGAATGACGTCTGGCGGAAGGTTGGAAACTGTCTCTTTAAGTATTTAAGAAACGAATTCGTGGAAACATATCTAGTTAAGGGTATAGCAATTACAAGTGTGGGCGTTCCATATGAAGAAGTCACGGTGGGTTTTAATAGCCTGTTCTATCATGCAAGCATTGCAATCCCACAGGATCTCGGGGGTTGGTGCATATCAGTTACATATATTCTGCTGAGCCAGAATAAGGATAAACAACAAGTTCAGCTTAAACGTTAAACAAAACTATCCTTTAAGCTTTGTTATTTGTCAATTTGTCGAATTTCTGAATAGGACATTTCGTGAATACTCTAGAATTAGCCAAAATTCCTGTGGTGAATCAATCAGTTTTCCTGAGATATCCATCATCTTTTTTCTTCTAATCCCTTGGTCTCGGTCGGGGTCTCGGATTCCGGTCCTGTAAGTTTCGGTCTTGGTAACGGATAACATGGTGCTGGTCTCGGTCTCAGATTCCATGTTATTGGTCTCGATCGTGTTCCATGTTGACCATGATCTTGGTCTCAGATTCCATGGTGCTGGTCTTGGTCTCAGATTCCATGCTGCCAATCTCGGTTTTGATTCCTGATTATATGGTGCTTGTCTCGATCTTGGTCCCAAATTCCATGGTGCTTATCTCGATCTTGGCAAAAGATTCCATAGTGCCAGTCTCTACCTTGGTCAAAGATTCCATGGTGCCAGTCTCTACCTTGGTCAAAGATTCCATGGTGCCAGTCTCGGTCTTGGTCTCAGATTCCATGCTGCCTATCTCGATCTTGGTCTCAAATCCCATGGTGCTGGTCCCGGTTTCAGATTACATGCTGCAAATCTCGGTTTTGATATCTGATTCCATGCTGCTTGTCTCGTTCTTGGCCTCAGATTCCATGATGCTAGTCTTGATCTCAGATTCCATGCTACCCATCTCGGTTTTGATCTCTTTTTACATGGTGCCTGTCTCGATCTTGGTCTCAGATTCCATGGTGCTGGTCTTGGTCTCAGATTCCATGCTGCCAATCTCGGTTTTGATCTCTTATTCCATGGTGCTTGTCTTGATCTTGGTCTCAGATTCAATGATGCTGGTCTTGGTCTCAGATTCCATGCTGCCAATCTCGGTTTTGATTCCTGATTATATGGTGCTTGTCTCGATCTTGGTCCCAAATTCCATGGTGCTTATCTCGATCTTGGCAAAAGATTCCATAGTGCCAGTCTCTACCTTGGTCAAAGATTCCATGGTGCCAGTCTCTACCTTGGTCAAAGATTCCATGGTGCCAGTCTCGGTCTTGGTCTCAGATTCCATGGTGCTTATCTCGATCTTGGCAAAAGATTCCAAAGTGCCAGTCTCTACCTTGGTCAAAGATTCCATGGTGCTTGTCTTGATCTTGGTCTCAGATTCAATGATGCTGGTCTTGGTCTCAGATTCCATGCTGCCAATCTCGGTTTTGATCTCTGATTCCATGGTGCTTGTCTTGATCTTGGTCCCAGATTCCTTGATGCTGGTCTTGGTCTCAGATTCTATGCTGTCAATCTCGGTTTTGATCTCAGATTCCGTGGTGCTAGCCTCGATCTTGGTCTCAGATTCCATGGTGTCGATCTCGGTCTTGTTCTCAGATTCCATGGTGTCGATCTTGGTCTTGGTCAAAGGTTCCATGGTGTCGATCTCGATCTTGGTCTCAGATTCCATGGTGTCGATCTCGGTCTTGGTCTCAGATTCCATGGTGTCGATCTTGGTCTTGGTCAAAGGTTCCATGGTGCCAGTCTTGGTCTTCATGTCAGATTCCGTGCTGCTGGTGTTGGTGTTGGTCTTAGATTCTAGGGTTCTGGTATCGGTCATCATCTCAGATTCCGTGGTACCAGTCTAGATCTTGGTCTCAGTTTCCATGGTGCCGATCTCTGTCTTTTTTAAAGATTCCATGGTGCCAGTGTTGGTCTTCGTGTCAGATTCCAGGGTGCATTTCATTTGAAGAGAAGAATTTATATAGGGTTTTACCTTGTTTTCTTATCCTCATTGCATGTTTGCGATAATAATATTGTTTACACCAGTAAAACTTACTGTTATACCCTCGCTTCACGGTTATATTGCAACCTGGCGGCAAATAGTCAGGCAACATTTTTTCTGTTCGAATGAGAGGGAGTTTCTTCAACGATGACGTCCGAAATCTATTCATTAGGACCCAATTAGGTTTTTGAAAGGCCATGTGACTGGGTGATAGTACCACATTCATATCCATTATATAAAGCAGCCTTATACGTTGTACAGTTCATGTTGACGGTCAAAATGATAATTTCTGTTTCTTCTCGAAAGAAAATAAAAATTGTATTTTCAATTCACCACAATATTAACTAAAAATATATAAATTAAAGGATAGACAACATTACATTGATTTCTCTCAATGTTTGAATCATTTCTGAATCAACGCCTGAATAAGGTTACTGCAAAGCCATTTTAAATTTTGACCCTTATGGTGTCAGCTCATGAAAAATAGAAACCACTTTTAATTGTTAATCAATATATATTGACTCATTAGGTGGTTAGGAATATTTCATCTTTATCGAAAAAATATTTAGTAATTATTTGAAAAATTTCTAAGGTATGATGTGTTCTGAGTGATTGCATGTACAAAGATCAAAACTAAAGCGCAAGCCCTCTTCCTTTAGCATTGCTCTGGTTGCTACGCTTTGAGAGACCTAACTTATTGAGCCATTTATATGGGTTTTTTTCATGAATAATGAACAAGGCAATTAAAACAATCAAGGAGATTCATTAAAAATCTTCGCGTGTATTATGTCGGTGAATAAAGAAAGCCGTTCTTAAATATTGGTCTGTCCCAGCTGAGAATAAGTGCATGGGCGTTCCTATGCAAAAACATGATTTTCGCAGATTTTTTTTAATGCAATTAAATCCACTTGAAATCTAGTTCAATGCCAAGTAACTCACAACGTTACAGTGCTTACTAAATTCATTAACACTGAAAAGAATATTGATCTCTTACGGACTGATATAACAACTTCCTTGCTGAGCGATCCTACGGTATCCTTGGCGATGTTTCGATGTAAAACTCTAGAACAATGGGAAAGCGTCGGTAACCAGATCAAAGAGCTTTCACACTTAGGTTCGAGGTTTCTCATCAAGATCGCAACCAACATCGGACGCGATCCGCAATCCCAGTGCCAACACCATCTTATTGAATCTCCTTGAACCAATCAAACGACTGGTATGGGCGGACATGGCCACGCGAATAATTATCGCTTATCATGTTGTATACCCCTACGTCAACACGATATTTGTTCCGACCGTCACATTGAATTGTTACCAGTTTTTGTTTTCAAAAATGATATTCTTGACATTATGTAGCTCTTTTGATTTCCTCCTATAATGCTAACGTGATTCCAATATAAAATAACAATTAGAAAAGAATATAAATCAATGTTATGTAAATAAAAAAGTACTAACTTTATTTTTTTATGGACGGGACATGATGTCATGGACGGGACAAAAATATCTAAAATGTACAAGATTATGGATTTTTTTTCAAAGAGAATAATGCAAACTTCATTTACTGCCATGCAGTATTGTTTTGTAGACCGACATTTGGCTAAGGACTGTGCAGTATTTGCAATTGGATCCATATAAACTAATCATTTTCATTTATAAGACATCTTGAATAAAACGCATTCTTAATATTACAGCAAAATTTAAAAACAAATGCAAACATCCAAGTCTCATGTTCACTTTATTGATGTATTTAAACAAATAGATACAATTTGCATGTTTCATGTGGACGAATGTTTTAGTCAAAACCCTTCATCTTTATGTAAAGATAAGGTCCAAAGCAACCATTAAGGAAACAAATTGTGCACGATATATTCAAATCCCTAAGAACGTTTACACACTCAAACCACACACCATGTTTGTTATGACCACTTCTAGCTGCATTTTTTATCTTATCTAAAAAATCTTCTGAACTCCATGTTTCTTTCAATCTAATAAAAGATACTATTCTTATGCAAAAACATTCAGACAGACACCCAAATTTAATCTTATGCATGGATTTCTATATTCTCTATAAAACAAAAACAGTTCGTGTGTATTATCCGAAAAGGAGCAGCCAATATGGAGAGTGGCTGGGTAACAGGGAATATGTACAAAGAATACAATTCATGCTCGCCTGTCCAAGTCCAGAATGAATCCATTATCCATTACTTACCTGTCAAAACTTGTTACTTAAAATAGAAAGCGTGGGGGACTGAAAAAAAATATAATTATGCCAGAAAACTCGAATGAACATCCTGCAGCATCAGATTTACGGCTCTGCAGCTAGACCTAATAATTATTAATAGCAATTTTTTTGTACTCCTTTGTTCTGAACAAATTTAGTTTTCCTTTTTTTTTTTTTTTTTTTGTTTGTTTTTAGTTTTTCTCTCTGTGCGCTTCCTCTTTCGCTGGTGCGGATTTTTCCCTCAAGAATTTACCTTCGGTTCAGGTAACTGTTTTTCCCGCACTCAAGCTTCTTTTGCCATCTTTTAAAAAAGTATTGAATGATTTTTCTTTTTTACCTTCTGATTTTGGTCATAATACCTGTGTTACTGAAAACTGTTTGTAGACTGCTGCTGTTACAAACACACCATGGACAATATTAAAAGTGTTATCGAAACCTAAAGCACAGCTTGTCCAGAACAACAAAGAGTTTCTTTATGTCTGAGATCTGACCATCAGTGAACAGAATCACCCAGCGTATACCTTTCCTTTGGCGTGCACTACTACCATTGGATGCGTTTGCAGCACCATTGGATGCGATCGCACCATTTTCTAGACCATGCCTCATATAACTGTCAGCTAGATTTCTCCGGTGTACTTTGTGCCGTGAATCTCCTTTCGCTCTTGTCGTGATGTTTCTTATTCCTTATTTGGTGGTTGTCTCTCGGGGCATAAAGAATATCGGTGTCTTCAAATCGTTGGTTCGATTGGGTGGACATGGCGTGGAGGTTTGTATTTTGCCTTTTCACCTATTCAGGGGCAGATACAGGAATTAAGAATTGAGGGCGGGGGGGGGGGGGGGGGCAGACATTAGAATTATTTTGATATTTTAGGTTGTAATCGTGTAGTCTGGGGTAGCTTTAATGCATTATAAAGCAAGACATACGTTGTAACTGTTCTATACACTTGGTCTTTGATCTCATTATGTACAGACTGAATAAGTGTAATTAATAGATTGCGAAAAAAAGGGGGCGCGATCCCCCTGCCCCCCCTCCCCAAATCAGCCCCTGCTTTTTCCTCCAAAATGTATCCAGGTGCAGATTTGCGTCTGACTGTTGAACATTTTTGACAACTGCTTTTCAAGGTTTGATAGTTTCTTAAAATTATGGGGATGTTACTATAACCAAGACGATCCAATTTAGCAAATCGTCCTGATATAATCATTACGTTCTTAATCAAAGACAGGGCAGGAATTTAGCCGGATGTAGGAAGACTCTTTCATGACAATTAAGCCAACATTACACTTTTAAAATGTGGGAAGCTTTCTGCTTCACTACCATCCCTCTGTATAATCAATTGTTTTATCTATAAATATCGTTTTAATCAACCAGCAAGCTATATAATTAATTACAAATCCAGAATATGCCGTCACTTCTAAGATAACAATCATATAAGGCCTCAAACGGTTTCCTTTACAAGCCATATAAGTATATTTTGTAAAATGTATATTTTGGAACATACGTTGCAAAAATAAATCATAATTAAAAAAGTTTTCTTATACAAACACAACGTTATTTAGGTACACTGTTCAGATTGGGAAGGCCAAACTTATAATAATCAAATATTAGGCACATATTTTAACAATGGATCGTGCATGGGCTCTGCTGGTTTGGAGCTACATAATTTTTTTCTGTTTTATTAATTCTAGCTTTACCAGTTAGCGTATGTGCACACAGAAAAGTCTGTATAGTATTCCAGCTGATAAAACCCGGTACCCCGGGCTTTTTACTAAGGTTGGGCAGATGAATTAACTGAGAGGAGGAAGGTTGGGTCATTTTTTTAATCAAAAGAAAATATTGAATTTCAGCAGGTTACTCTCTCAATCAGATATGTACAAATATATTTTAACATTTATGTTGTGGCTCTGTGCTCGTGGCAAGAAATTCATACACCGGTATGTTTATACCTTAATTGAAGACCTGGTCAGTGATTTTTATATTTGCGAACCGGAATGGGACTTGGGGGCACTCAGGTTTTCGATGATCTTTGACTGGTTACCATAATTGGACGTTTAAAGAAAATGTTGATGTGAGAAAGACATGAACGATTAATTAAATGTACGTTTTAAGGCAAGGAAACTGTTCCTAAAGAAAGAAGGGGAAATATGCAAACCTCATCAGAAGCAGAAGCGGACCAAAAGGGGAGTCCAGGGAGTCCGTCTCGACCGCCCCCCCCCCCCCCCCCCTCTCCGCACCTGGTTATATTGCCATGAAAAACGCTTCTTGGACAACTCAATTATTTATATCAAGCCTCCGCTGCAGTTTGTTAATACAAAAATCAACACTACCAAATTTATTAATATATTTAATTAACTGAATAATATTGTCTTTGATGTACTTAAGGCTATTTCACAGGTAAAGTTTACATGCCATAAAAGGCGCATATATTTTTTTTTGGTTTTCATGTGATGTACTTTCGTTTTGTCAGAGCATAGTATTTCATATTGTTGGACCTCCTAGTACTATTGTGGATAATGCTGGTCCGTTTCGATATTTAGACGTCTCCGTTCTAGTCCGTTTTGTTCCGTTCCGGTCCGTTTTGGTCTTGAATTACTGTCAGCTCCGGCCCGTTTTGGTACGTTCTGGTATTAGTTACAACGCTCGCGAACATAATCGACGTATTTTTCCTGTATATGCCTCGATAAAAACACATCTGCTGCTAATTTTAGATAAAACATCTGACACTGACATCAATTTGAATCTGACCGATCAAATAAAGGTCTGTAAACATGTATCAAGTTTCTGCCGGTTCTTTTTCATTCAGTATGTAACCATTTTCGACTAATGCCGGTACACTCTGAACAGTTACACTTGATCCGTTTGGATAAATTGGCTGCGATATATGATGCCCCACCACAAGCTGGCTTGTGCATGCATTATGCACGAAATCATGTGGCTGCCACTGTGCGACAGCGACTCGATATATAAAGCGAGGCTTATGAAAGCGTAGCTGGTGAAGCTACACATAACAACCTGTTTTTTTTTTTGTTTTTTTTTTGGAGGGGGGGGGGAGATTTTTCTTGTTGTTTAATGTATTAAGGCTAAACTTATACCTTTTGACGGTATAGCCCGCGCGGCTATATCTTTTTTTTCAGTGCATCCTAAGTATGTCAACCCCCACCCCGGTGTAGCAAAATAAATATATTTGTTATACTCATTTAATTTATCATTGGCCTAAATCACCACTTATACTCAGCTGGATTGTATTGGCTGACCAAAATTATAACTTTTGGAGAAAGAATGCGAAAAATTAGACGAACAGGTGTGTTAATTGATTGGAACAGAGTTTATATAGATAGAAACAGAGTAGACAGTGTTAGACCGTTATTTTCTGTATTGAAAACACGTCAGAAAATGTTCAGCTTTAACTCTCTCTGAGACTGACGCTTTTCAGCGTTCTTATAATTGGCGCCACCTGAACGGGTCGATTCCAGGTGTTAGATAAGGAGGGGGGTGTCAAACCCATAACTTATTATAAGGACTGATTAAACACCTAAAAAGGTCCCCAGGTCTGAAAAGGAGGGGGGGGGGGGTGTTCAGGACGCAAAATTTGGTCTTAAACTCCTAAGAAAGGTTACTTCGTATGAAAGGGGGGGGGGGGTGGACCTCCTTGTTACCCCCCCCCCCCCCCCCCCCCCCCCGATCCGCTTCTGTTGATGGTTTCACATCTTGCAAATAGTAACATTCAATGCATTCGGGAAACTTTCGTTCACTTCCTTTCCTCTAAAGTAACACATTTCCCCTAAAGCTAGTGAATGATGAAGGAGCCAGGAGAGATGTAAACAACACAAGATAAAACACTACGTGTCGCCTCCACAACCCGCCACCTGTAAGCAATCTCCGACGTTTTGATGCAAAGAGTTCATTGAGGTATGATGCAATTTTTCACGGGAATTGACTCAAATGTGAAATTCTGATTTGTCTCACTTGAAGTTCCTTGGCCGAGAGAGTGGAAACGGTATAACCTTATAACACATAAGGTGCCCCAAATATCGCCCAGGTAGGTCATGTTTGTGGAACCCAATACTGTGGCCACATAATGTTTGTAAAGGTTAAGGGACATATCGGCCGCCGTTGATATCGGCCGCCGGACTCAAACCAACCATGTCGGCCGCCAGCGCCCAGCGGCAGGGGCTTTCGGCGCCAGCTCGAGTGAGCCACAAACCGCCACAGACCCTGTCTGGCCAAAGATATTGGCTGCAGTATGAAATGAAGAGCACCATATCCGCCGCCGGGCCCATTAATACTATAGTCCGTTCCTGTACCCCTGTTCACCTGATTTTTCGCGATTATCTCTACATAAGACAAATTTGGCAAACCACATATTTGCACCATTGGCATAAAGAGGCAAAAGCGTAATTTTTGGTACCTTACCTACTCACGATATAAATATTATTTACTCTACAGCCTGGTTGAAATGTCTCAAATATATCCGTTCATGGCGTCCCTAATATGCGGCCATTGTTTATCCTCTTTGGATATGGATATGAAGTAATGTGATGTAACAGTGATGCGTGTGCATGCGGAGAATACAAGTCTTGCTGTAAACAGGGGTCGGTAGCTCTTGATTATTGGTTCCGTGAATGTTGGTGCCTCTTTACTAAGTCACGTCTATTATGACGTTATCACTATCCCATGATATGCCCATTTAACAGACTAGTGGCAAGATGTCGCTAAAGAATAGACTAGTTACTCATAAAATGGTTTTAAATTGTTTACAGGAAAATTACATAAGGTAGGCTATTATTTCCATAATAGTTAATTATGCTTTTTCCTGTTTCTTCCCCATGGTCAAACAGTTTTGGCGTTCTTTTGTTCACAAATAAATAATCGTGAAAAAACAGGTGGACAGGGGTACTGGAACAGACTATAAAAGCAATAAAAGCCTGTAGAACTGAGAATTTTTTTTGGCTCTGTTTGCCTTTGTCTGCATATAAAAGAACTGAGGGGGACCTTTCATTATAATTAAAAAAAACTTTCATCAAACTTGGAACTTTCAGTGCTGCTAATATTTTACTTCTGTTCTGCAGTTTCTATCAAGACTATTTTTTTCCCCACAGACAAAGTTATTGCTTTTTAATATCAAACCCATGTCGGTGGCGCACATGTCCGGTGTTCCAACCGCTTCGCTAGAAAAGCAAGCCTCTCTAGCGAGACAGTTCGGTCCGCTTTTTATGTCACCCGTAACACACCCCCTCTTAAGAGCATTCTGCTATCAGAACAAGACTAATTATCCCAGGAGTCACACTTTGGTTAGCTCATTCCCTGGGCTACAAAGTTTTACCGTCATGTTGGATGAGCTCCCATTTTGTTATGAAGACAAATTGTTCAGGGGAATATACTGGGCCAATCCGGGGATTCTAACCCATGTTGATGGTGCACAAGTCCGGCATACTATCTGCTTCGCTAGAAAAGCAAGGTTAAAAATATTCAGTGCATGTCCCTCAGTAAAATATATGGATAGCTATAAATCTAATTCTACCGTCTTATCAGGACCATACGAGATTCCGCGAGATTGCGTAGCTATCCAATGAGTCAAATGCGTAGTTGACCCAGTTTTAAGTCAGACGTATATTTACAGCTTGAGAAGATTTCACGTTCGTTTTGCAAAAATAATCACTGAAAAGTGCCAGTATTGCATGCGTGCGGTACAATAGTTCCGAAAGGAACCGCTAGGCACAAATAATTGATCGGTTTCGTGCATGCGTGCACGGGAACCTGAACATTACGGCTGAGCAGTTATGGCCAGCGGTGGAGAGCTGCTGTCGACCATCTTGTCCGAGATGGACAAGCTGACAGAGACAGACAAGAAAAATGAATCGCCTGGGGAATGTAGCCCTGTAAAAGGCACAACATCTCTTGCTAAACCGAACGACAGCACCGGTGCAAGAAATAAACAGAAAGCACGTGCTTCTGCAAGCAACGAGAAAAACAAACACGTGACGTCACGGGGGATTCTCCAGGCCAGCAAAATGGCGGCCAAGATGGCACACAACAAAGCCAAAACAAATCATCTGTGAACAGTTTGGGAAGCTCTGCTACCAGAAACGACGGAGAAAAACAGAGATGTGACAGTTCACGACGAACTAAAGAGAAAGACCGTTCGAGGGATAACGGAACTAGCCACAGGCGTGAGAAAGAGAAAGCTCACTCCTATCATGCCTCGGGCTCCGCTTCGGGTGATAATTCAAGAAACTCGAGTATCAGCACGCAACAGTGGAGCATGAAGGAAGATATTAACGCTCTCCGTCAACAGGTCAGTAATTTGGCGGATATGGTGTCGGGGCTTGCGCCAGTTTTGCATGATTTGACTGAATTTAAACGCAGTTTTGAAGTTAATGAAGCGGAACAGATTATGGAGGAAGGTGAACTGCATGACTCATGCCCAGATACCGTGATGGATCATGATGACGGCGAGGTTCACCATGCTGTGGAACACAGTGCGGCGGACCCTGGTGATAATTTAGCCTCATGTTCCAGCCACAGCTCAAATGTCAGCCAAGTTCTCGAGGAATTAGCAAACGACATAAACAAAACGGAAACCTGTGGGCCCCCAGTGCTAGACAAACTTGCAGAGATACTCAATAGCGTATCTCAGAATGGAATGGATGAGGAGAAAAAAGCTGCAAGAGCAAAACAGTTCGCATGACCAATAAACTGTCAAGGTATGTCACCTGCAAAAATAAACTCAGAAATCTGGTCTGAACTCAAAACAGAAACCAAGAACAGAGATTTGAGATTTCAAAAAATGCTGGCAATGCTGTTCAGTGGTTTAACACCTTTTGTGGAGGTGACAAACAAACTGCTTCATTCTCTCCAGAATAAATCCGGGGAAGAATCTACACTGAAGGCAGAAACTCTTCTCCCAGGACTAACAAGTGGGCTAGCATTGATAACATCAGTGGCTCATGACCTCAACATGAGGAGAAGGGAACTTATAAAGCCAGAACTAAACACACAATTGATGAAAACTCTAGCAGCACCCAGTAATCCAGTTACACAACAACTATTTGGGGATGAACTGAGCAAAACTGTCAAAGACCTGTCAGAAACTAAAAAACTGACTACTAAAGTGTCAAGACTTGTTACTCGTGGTAAGGGTCCTAGACACTTCCACCCATACGCTAACAACCGAGGAAACGGTCCGCATCCTATCAGCAAAGCCCCTTTTTTGGGCCAAAGTCAGGGCAACACCTACCACAGAAAGAATGTTGTCAACAACAACTTCAAGAACAGGCCAGGACTGAACAGCCAGTTCCAGTTCAAGAGGCCAGGTCAGAAGCCCTTCCCCAACAACAGAAAATAGACACTGTGAGTACAGGTCACTTGTACACCTTCCCAAAGTTTGTGGGCCCCAAAGGTGAACATAAAATAGGGGGAAACATTAAAAACTCATTCTCGGAATGGGAAAAATTATCTTCTGATAAAAACATTTTAACATATGTGAAAGGATGCACCATAGAATTTATAGATTTGCCTATTCAGAGCTTTGAGCCAAAATTGATACAGTTCAGTGAAAAAGAGGAAATTATTGTAAATTCAGAGATTCAAAAACTATTGGCTAAAGGGGTCATTATTGAAAGTAATGAACAACCAGGACAATTCATATCAACAATCTTCTTAAGACCAAAGAAAGATGGCACTTTTCGCACAATACTAAATTTGAAAAAATTAAATTCTTACATTGCATATTATCACTTTAAAATGGATACCATTCAAACATGTGTCAGTCTCATGATTCCTGGTTGTTACATGGCTTCATTGGATTTACGGGATGCGTACTACTCTGTGCCAATACACCCTGATTATCAAAAGTATTTGAAATTCAGATGGAATAGAAAACTGTACAAATACACAGCCTTACCAAATGGACTTACCTGTGCCCCTCTTTATTTCACTAAGCTCATGAAACCTGTGCTGGCAGCATTAAGACAAAGGGGTCACATAGTCTCTATATATTTAGATGACCTTTATATACAAGCCCGAACTTATGATGAATGCAAGACTAGCATAGAAGAGACGGTGACAGTTTTGAATAGACTTGGCTTCATGGTGCATCAGGAAAAATCAAAATTCATTCCTAGTCAACATTTAGAACATTTAGGCTTCATTCTTAATTCACTGGACATGGAGGTTACAGTCAATGCAGCAAAACAGAATAATATCAAAGTATTAGGGGAACAGGTGCTACAAAAACACAGTAAAAATGATTGTACCATTCAAGATGTAGCGCAGCTTATAGGAACTATGGTCTCATGTCTGCCAGGGGTGGAATATGGTGAATTACATTACAGAAGCTTAGAACTTAATAAAATTGAAGCCCTAAAACTCAGCAAAGGGAATTTTAATGCTAACATAACACTCTCAAAACAATCAGTTGAAGATATTAAATGGTGGTTTGATATTTGCCAAAATTCAAGAAAAATATCTCATGGGAACCCATGCAACACTATAAGAACAGATGCATCCCTAGCTGGATGGGGGGCTGTAATGGGTAAACATTCCACTGGGGGGCGCTGGCTGAACTCTGAATGCACAGAACACATAAATGTTTTGGAACTTAAAGCAGCCTTCCTGGGATTACAAGCTTTATGCAGTCAGGTACACCACACGCACCTACTCCTACAGTTGGATAATTCAACTGCAGTCGCCTACTTAACTTTCACTCATTCAATCCAGTGCAATAACATCACCCAGCAGATTTGGAATTGGTGCATAACAAAAAACATTTGGCTTAGTATCTCACATATTCCAGGGATAGAGAATACCAGAGCAGACTCTGAATCTTGTAAGTTTAACGATAGGACAGAATGGACATTAAACAGTAAAGTCTTCTGTAACATTAGCAAGCACTTCGGAGTACCAGACATAGATTTGTTTGCTTCTAGAGTTAACCATCAGGTGGAGACCTATTTTTCATGGAAAGCAGATCCCTGCTCCGTAGGAACAGATGCCTTTTTACATGACTGGGGGACTTATAATCTTTGCTATGCTTTTCCTCCCTTCAGTGTAATTCAACGAGTGCTCCAAAAAGTGATACAAGACCAGGTCGACATTGTGCTGGTGGTCCCAGATTGGCCGACACAATCATGGTACCCGCAGCTCCTACAACTGTTAGTAGGGAGCCCAGTGCTACTTCCCAGGAGACAACATCTGCTACATCTGCCGCACGACACAAGTCAGGTCCACCCCCTCTGGCGAAAAATGCGACTTGCAGCTTGCCACTTGTCAGGCAGAGCTTACAACAGAAGGGAATATCAAGCAGAACTCAGGAAATCCTCATGTGCTCATGGCGCACAGGGACTCAGAAACAATATAAAACTTATATCACAAAATGGACTAAGTTTTGCAATACAAGACATTTCGATCCAATACAACCAAATATACCAGAAGTATTAGAATTTTTAACTTTCTTGTATGATTCAGGCTTAAAGTACAGTGCAATCAATACTGCTCGCTCAGCATTAGCATGTTTTGTGACCATAGATGGCCAGTTAACACTGGGGACACACCCATTAGTAAAAAGGTTTCTTAAGGCAGTTTTTCAATCACGACCGGCCCTGCCAAGGTACCAAGACACCTGGAATGTGGACACAGTTCTCATGTACATAGAAGAACTTATGCCTCTAGAGGAACTTAGCTTAAAACAGTTAACATTAAAACTAGTTATGTTAATAGCATTAGTGACAGGACAGAGGTGTCAGTCAATACATTTGTTGGACTTGCAGCAAATGAAAGTCACTAAAGATGGTGTACATTTCATCATTGATAAACTTGTGAAACAATCAAAGCCAGGAAAACACCAGCCAATATTAGTATTGCCTAGGTTTAAGCAAAATGCAGCATTGTGTTGTTTTCTTACTTTGAAAGAGTACCTAGTGAGAACAAGAAACCTTAGAGTTGAGGCAGATAACACAAAGTTGTTTATTAGTTACATGAAACCACATAAAGCTGTAGCCAAGGACACAATCAGTAGATGGGTAAAATCTGTAATGGCAAGAGCTGGCATTGACATACAGTTGTTTAAGCCTCATAGTACAAGAGCGGCATCAACAAGTAAGGTTTAAGCTGTAGGGACATCACTGTCTGTCATAATGAAAACAGCAGGATGGAGTAGTGCTTCTACTTTTAGAAAGTTTTACCAAAAACCAGTATCTAATAGCAGTAATGATTATGCTGAAGCTTTGCTTCATAAGTAGGAAATTTGAGGGCAGAAACCTGGACACTAGTATAGGGGTTACTTTTTATATGGCTATAAAGATAGTTACACTAGAGACTAAACAGCAATTATTGAATATATCTCCTCCAGGTTCTCAGGTATATGATACTTAACAAACTGAGAAAAGGAGTACAATTTTGGGGCATATGTATTTACTAGTTGGATATAGTAAACTGTTTCAAGTAGAACTTGTCTTTGTGTCTCTATTACATGCTCTCTACACTCCCTATGTCCACTCATGCTTTAAAATCTCGCAGAATCTCGTATGGTCCTGATAAGACGGTAGAATTTAAAAATTAAAGAGACTTACCAAAGTTGAAGTTTGATTGTAATTCTACCGTCTTGTCAGGAACATGAGAGATTAAGCGCCCACCCTGACTATAAGTCCCTCCCTACTTCTGGCGAACCAAAATTATGAGTGGACATTCTGGCTGTAAAAATTGACTCATGGGATAGCTACGCAATCTCGCTTAATCTCTCATGTTCCTGACAAGACGGTAGAATTACAATCAAACTTCAACTTTGGTAAGTCTCGTTTAATTTTTAAATTAACTGAGGCTTATGCACTTAATAATGAGGGGCCCTGCGGCTGAAATAGTACTCTCAAGCTCACACTGCAGCCAATATGGCTGACCAGCGCTTTAGTACCGGTCTGTGGCTGAATTGAGCTGGCGACCGAAATCGCCTGCTTCTTGGCGCTGGCGGCAGACATGGTAGGTTTCAGACCGGCAGCTTATATCAACGGCAGCCGATATGTCCCTTTACCTGTGTAAAGCTGATGTTTAACATAAATAAATATGTGTGAGAAAATAATAATGAGCTAATATAAATGGCATTCACATGACATTATTTTCTGAATAAATATCCTAAAAATGAATTTAAAAAATAATTATTGCATGTCCTACTTATATGCAGTCTCACTAATTTGATGAAGAAGATGAAGGAGGATGAAAGAAGATGAAAGAGGATTTAAATTAACAGTTAAATAATTTCAACAGAATATTTTAAAAAGATGATATACCAAACTTTAACTCTTCATCTTTTGCCTAATGTAATTAAGTATTGAAGTAAAAATCTGTAAACAAACTTAAAAATACTTATTTAAAATTTTAAATTTCTTTTAATAAGGATATTTTTATGGGCAAGACTTAGACACTGGTTCCAGGTGACTCTGACTTTTAAGAGGTGGACTTTGGCCTATCTCAAGGACTCAAACTTTGCTTCTGACTCGAGTAGTCCAGCATCAAACTTGGACTTAGACTCAAATGGTATCAACCTGACTACATCGCTGGTGAAACAGGTGATATCCAAGTAAAATTATGCTCTTGACTGAAGACATAGTAATCAGCCATGGGGTATGGAAATTTTCCTTTCTTTTGAAATACGTAGGTGTACTGTTATTGGCTCATCTGGCCATAGGCCAGATGAGCTTATGAAATGGTGATGTGGCATCCATCTGTCATTTAAAAAAAATGCTTCTTCTTCTTTATCTATCTGCTAATTTTGATAATTTTATTTATCTGATAGTGCTTTGTACAGGTTAACCTTTGCACAAAATTTTGAAACTCATTAATTATGCAAATTTATGCAAACCTTTACAAGAATCAGAAAATATGCTTCTCCTTTATTTATCAGCTGATTTTGATAATTTTGTTTATTTATCTGATAGGGCTTAGTGTAGGCTATTAACCTTTGCACAACATTTTGAAATTCATAAATTATGCAAATTTATGCAAACCTTTACAAAAATCACAAAATATGCTTCTCCTTTATTTATCAGCTGATTTTGATAATTTTGTTTATTTATCTGATAGGGCTTAGTGTGGGCTAGTAACCTTTGCACAACATTTTGAAATTCATAAATTATGCAAATTTATGCAAACCTTTACAAGAATCAGAAAATATGCTTCTCCTTTATTTATCAGCTGATTTTGATAATTTTGTTTATTTATCTGATAGGGCTTGGTTTAGGCTATTAACCTTTGCACAACATTTTGAAATTTATTAATTATGCAAATTTATGCAAACCTTTACAAAAATCACAAAATATGCTTCTCCTTAATTTATCAGCTGATTTTGATAATTTTGTTTATTTTATCTGATAGGGCTTAGTGTGGGCTAGTAACCTTTTCACAACATTTTGAAACTCATTAATTATTCAAATTTATGCAAACTTTTACAAAAATCACAAAATATGCACTTCATGAACATTGGGTTATTTTATAGGCTCACTGCAGCTGCTGGCTGATCTCTGTGCCATTGATGTTCTGTTGATTTTGTACTTCAGAGGGAAGGTCTGTCTCTATAAATTGGCAGTCATGAAACAAATAATAATGGTTTTGCTGTTGGCTGGTGGTATTCTGGTTTCTGCCGGTACATCACCAGAGTCAGATGAGGTTACCGTGGAAACAGAAGAGGAACAAACTAAACCAGGTATTTTTCTAAACGATATTAAAATGTTTAAACTGGGTAATTTACAGCAAAAAACTCTTAAACATTGGTAATTTATTTGGGATCAGCCCATCTTCAAATGCAGTCATTCATACCTTCTTATTTAACCACAGCAGGATTAAATGTTAATGAACTTTAAGATCCTTTATTTTCATGTACTTTAATTTATTAAATTCATTGTATCTGCATATTTGTGGGGTTTGGATTTATGATGTATAGGAATAATGTTTAGAGGTTTTTATTTTATCGTGACAAATGGTTAAAATCTCAAAAGGTAAAACTTTCCTTTAAGGCCTAGGCCCCCTCTTAAAAATGGATATAGTTTTCAGGAACCTTTTTTCAGAAATCAGTGTTTGCAGGTGTTCTTTTTATATTTCTTTTTGTATGTTTCGATAATAATGTCATATGATCAGGGAAAGGTATGATAAAAACAGATTTTTTTTGCTAGACAGGTAAAAGCACTAAATAACAAAAGAAATCTTAGCAAGTTTGTATCATTTTATCTTCTTGAAAGATGAAAATAAAAAAAAAATTTTATGTGCGGGTATGGTTCTCGCGCACAGCGCACATCACTTTTAAATTGATGCGCGCTGTGCCCAAGAACCATACCTTGATTTTTTTTATGGCCTAATAGAAGTTGTTCTATCTATTTAAAACTATGATTGGCATTGGCTTGCAGGTTATTAGGAACATGTTTGATATCTGTTTGTAAAGATAAAGAGAATGTTATTACTTTTTATTTTTTAGAGGATTTGACACATTAATTTGCAAATTTTGTTTGACAAGGTCACAATTATTGTATCCCTAGACAAAGTAGGCTGCAGAAAAATCATGTGAGTGAGATAACTCATAAAATGTTTCATGGACCTTTTTTTAAACATGACATGTGTATAGATGTAATTAGAATGGGGTCATGACATTCATCAGGAGAATGACCTTGACAATGAATAAGTTTATTTTTGGTGAAAATCACACAAATTCTTAAATAGCTCAAGAAAGCTTCGCATGGATTGATAAAAAATTCAAGTTGATAATGTTGGAGAGCGTTACCATGAACTAGAAACTTATGGCTCCATGTATTGTTGTTTTCTTGATTTTGTGCCTTTTAATACCCCCATCATTCCCACTTCACATTACTATGAGCAAGCAGGGTTGGGGCCAGGTACATGCAAAAGTACCTAGGTACAGGTACAGGTACTTGCAAAATGGTCAGGTACAGGTACAGGTACAGCATTATTGTAGAGTACCTAGGTACAGGTACAGGTACTTTAGAAAAATACCTAGGTACAGATACAGGTACATTTTAAAGATATTTGAACTAATGATAATTGCAAAAATTTCTTGTAGAAATGCGATCATAATTTGTAATAGAATGGCTGAAAACATTATTAATAAGTTTTAAATTATATCTTTTAAAGTCATCACAAAAAAAAACCAGCATGGCAAATGTAAAGGATTGCCTTTAGTAAATGTGATAAGTGAATGAAGCTGATAAAGTTTACAAAGTTAGTAATACTGAAATATAAAACTTTCATTCATATACTAAAATATGATGTCACTCTTTCAAATCAAGTTTTGAGTTTTAGAGTAATGTTTTAAAGTCAAAATCTCTTGAAGCACCACACATTCTTTAAAATAAAGAGGCTTGACAACTTGACTGAAAGGGAAAATCTTATAATCAGTTTTTATAGACTAACTTCAAGACATGAACAATAATACATACATAATTAGAAGTAACAATAAACATGTCCATTGCAGTAAGTCACACTGAGGAATGTTTTGAGAATTAAGAGCACCTGCATTTGATGCTTGAGCAGGGACTTTTTTTCTGTGAAATGGAATGTTCTGCTTTTTTGGCATATGTTGAGAATTCAGTTACACGATATGTACCATCTTCACTTCTTCATTTATCCTTCACCAATGTTCTTTGTATATTAGACAACAGGTATCTACATGGGGCATGTGAGCAACACTGTCCATATCCTTTTCTCTCTACCCTTTATATCTGATAATGGCCCCAACCCTGTTCTGTGTCTACATTGCATGGGCATGAGGGCAGCCCTGTTCCTATCCTTTGTCAGTTGCCTGATACTTGTGCTGATAATGTCACAAAGAACTTCCTGTTTACAGGCTGGAGGTTGACCAGCTTGCTAGCCCCACTAGCTACAAAGGCAGCAGGGATGAATGCTTTGTAATTACCCCTGCCTGAGATAGGTAACTGACCTGACAGGGGTGACAGCTTTGTTCAAGCAATTGACCCAAGCCGGGTGTCCATTTCCAGTATCACATTTGTGCCTGAAGTACCTTATACCAGGTACAGGTACTTTAGTTCCAGGTACAGGTACAGGTACAAGGTACTTCCTACTCATGAAAGCCAGGTACAGGTACAGGTACAGGTACTCTGAATTGTGTACCTAGGTACAGGTACAGGTACGGGTACCTGGCCCCAACCCTGTGAGCAAGTAACAAACTAATGGACAGATTTCTTTCATATTATGCATAGACTTAGATATGGGTTATGGAATGAAGTATATACAAATTTGGGTCATGACCTTTACCATCAGAGTGGCCGTGACCTTGAATATTTCCATATTTAGTGAAAAACGAACAAAAACTTTGTTTTGCAATTGGATGAACTATTTTTCTGAAAATCAAAAAGAAAAATGACAGATGATAAGTTGTCAAAAGAGTTTGAAACCTTGAGTATGACCTTGTCCTTCAAGGTCAAATCTGTCGATATATAAGGTTTTTGAGAATGCTTTAACAAGATCAAAAAATATTTTGTTACTAATAGCTTCTGTGATGTCAAAGGATCAGAGGTCAAGGATTTTCATTTTAAGCTTAAGTTTCTGGCCTTTATAAGGGGATATTGATGTTTGTTCAGAGATTCAATCAGTATGTAATATTTATTTGTAACTATAACTTCAGACACCCCTGTCTCAATCCATATTGCCCAGGATGACCAGGCTGGGGAGGGTATGGAAGAGTTTGTGCCAACGTCAGAATGGCAGACAGTGAAAGAAGGTAAGACTTTAACCAAACTCAAAGACTAAAATATTTAGTATAATTATATAATACAATAAAAATCACTATTACACTAGTTATCATGCATTGATTTAAAAACAAATTTATCTGACTAATATATATCTTTAACTATTCTGGATATTTTACAAGCTTCATGTATAGTGATGGCACCATTTGCCTCCTCAGCATGTCAGCACTAATTTAGAGGGACCCAATCATCTATAAAGCATGTTGAATTGAAAAAAAAATAACTTCTTCCCTTTAAAATAAGTTAAAACCTGCCAAAATATTGCCCTGACACAGTTTGCTTACTCTTGTAAATAAGTTTTAAAATCAGATGAACAGGTGCGATCACAGGTGTAAATATGAACACAGTGTGTGCATAGTCTGGGCCACAACCTGTCAATCAGGAGATGCCATGACTGACTTTACCCTTATGTAATACATGTTCCCCTGACTAAAACACGTCGTGTTGTGGCTCAAAATCAGACCACTGGTCATGAAGCCTTGTTATGGTAAACAGACACACGTGGACTGTGCTTACCAACACACAGAACAATAACAAGCTGTTAAACAGTCATATATGAGGTCCTGAGACTGTGTGCTGGGATGGTCTTGCTTGGGAACTTTTGTATAAAACAAAACTGAACTGAAAGTGTGAAATAATAGGCATAATATTGTTCCTGATTATGCCCCTTTTAGTGTTCAGAGACTCCCATGTACAAAAACCCACCAAAATTCTTCCATGTCTTGAGTTTGGAGTAGTACAAGGGCTTTCACAAATGTAGAGGATGCTGGACCTTGCTGGATAAGTGACCTTCATCTCCTGTCTCAGTTTCCAACATATGGTGTGATTATTGCCTCTGTCATTTGGGAATGTGTTGATTGTCGTTCATGTGTGTGTTGTTCACAACACAATACAAACAGTCATGAATAGAATCCCATTCACTGCACCTTGGGAATGGCCCAATCAGGGATCGAAATACTTTGAAATTTTCACCCTTCCAAGGGAAAGGCATTAATACAGGTTTGCCATTCTGCTGAAAAATGTGCCTTTCTGCTGAAGATGCATCCTACCATCATATCAAACTTTCAGTCACACTTCGCTCAGGGAACACCTGATTCTGCCATCTTATATGCCGTTCTGTACACACAACTGCATGCAAAAGGTACTGGATGTTTTCAATAGTAACCCATTTATATCAGAAACACAATTGTGCAGTGAAAAAATACCCAGGAAAATGTTAGAAAGTATAAAAATTTTAGACCATTTTAATAAGAAAATATAGGAAATATAGGCAGTCGGTGGAACACTGCCTGTAAAATAATTTGTTTTTGTGTCATGTTTACTTTTTATCAGCTACTAATATGGAATACATCTAGGTATTCACCTTTCCAACGGATTGGTACAAGATGAAAAATGCCTTTCTGTGCACGTTTGCCTGTCTGAGACAGGTGGAAAGGGTTTTTTTAATTTACTCCTGCTAATGATGAGTCGATAAGATTTTAGTGTTGATGCGGATCATAATCCAGATCCAGGAAGGACTTCCAGGAATATTCACAAATGTGCAGTCACATATGTCCAGTTTATAATGGGAATATTTGGCTGAATAAAGAATGCAAACACTTGTTTTGGAATATGCACCAATAAACCTAGGAAAATGGGATAAAAGTGGATGAAAACTCTGGTTGCAGAGTATCCCGCATTAAGGACGGCCCACTTGGCAGAGGCCTGCATTTGTGAGAATTCATATTTCTAGTTTACCTATGAAAACTACAATGAATCCTCTTTCATGAAAACTGTATGAATGACATATTGATTGAGCATCTCTGCCTTTTTGTTAAATTGACAGTCCATTGGGACTGAAAGCCTGAAAAAATGTAACAAGCAACATAGTTTCCAACAAAATGACAGTTACAGGTTTAAATGAGCATTAACTTGAAAAGTATGCAAGTCAGTGATGTAATGTGGCAGTTTTTTTGGTGCTACACAGGTCAAGCTGTACCACGGGGTCTGCATGTGAGACTGAACCTACAGACAGGGGAACGAGAGGCCAAGCTGCTGGATCCTGAGGACGCAGCCAAGGTCGCAGGAAACAAGAAACAGACAGTGGCTGGATCAGCTCTTGCAGCCACAGAAATAGATTCATCAGGCATGTTTTAGATTGAAATTGAAAGTTTAAATTGAATTTTAATGTAATGAATACATTTGGTACATTTAGTAAATATTGTTTATATTATTCTTTAGAATGATACCTCAGTTGTAGATCAGTTCCATCTAGTGTTAATTTTTAGCAGATGTTAGCAGAGGATAAATTGTAACCGCTGAACCTAGAAGCCTGTAACTAAAAACCTAGGAAGGTTCATAAAAAATCTCCTTGGATTCCTGAAATTAGGTCACTGCAACTTATATCCTTCGAGCTATGGAGCTTGTAAGTAACCCCCAGAATAATAAAAAATTTGATACAAAACCTCCAATTTCTTGATAATTAATGCATGGATTGTCATAATTTTTGCCTTGAATATTGACCTGACTAGTTTTGTCAGTTCCTGAAAAGTGGTGGCTCCACTTTCTTATTTTTACAAATATTTTTCTGTTTTTTTTACTATAAAATGACAACAATCATGACAGTTTCTAAGCTGTGATTCCATCTAGTGTCCCAAAACCTAGTGTGTTTATTGATCACAAGTGGATGCCCTATTGTAGTCACCTGTCTGTCTGTCTGTTTGTCAATCTGTTTGTCTGTCCATCGTTAATCCTCACAAATTTCTTTCTAGATGATAACTCTAGGTTTGATTGACATATGGATTTCAAACACGACTTACAAATGGCCCGCCACTAAAGAAAGAACCTATATGATTTTTGGGTCATAAGGGTAAAGGTCAAGGTCACAAGACTCACTCATTTTAAAAGATTATGGCTAATTTAAGATAAGCTTTTCATCCCAAACTTTCCATCATGCACATTTATCTGACTTGCCATTATGGGGAGAGCATAAATGAATTTGGGGTCACAAGATCAAAGGTCAAGGTCACAGGGGCCATCTGTTTACAAATTAGTTTCCAGATGATAAATCCAGTTTAGTTTGACATATTGGTTTCAAACTTATTTTATATATGGCTCACAACTAAAGTAAGAACCCTGTCGATATTGGTGTCCAAAGGTCAAGGTCAGATGACCCATTTCTTTAAAAGGAATGTGTATGCATTTCAAGTCAAACTTTTTATCACAAACCTTCCTTCTTCAAGATATTACTCACCTGCCGATAGGAGAAGATTCTTTTCGATTTGGGGTCATAGGGTTAAAGGGCAAGGTCACAGGACCCATTCATTCACAAATTAGTTTGTAGATGATAAGTTTGGCTTCAAACTTGATCTTTTAATGACTCACCACTAAGGTAGGAAACATATTGATTTTCAGTGTCCAAAGGTCAAAGGTGAAGGTCACAGGATTGTCATTCTGAAAAATATCTTCAAAATATCCTTATAGACAAATACAGCTGAGCGTTGAGACCCCTGGGTCCCTAGTTTTTAAATTATTCTTTGTCTTAAAGTTTTCTTGTTAATTTTCATCTATTCATTGTTGTTTTTGGCAATATAAAGTGTACCATTTGTTAACCTATTTGATATGTTTCAGAGTGATAGAGGAATTTCCAGAATGTTTCCCTGAATCAAATTTTCACTACTATAATTTTAGGATTTTTGTGTGGTCCAAAAAAAGTTATTCCAGTTTAAACTTTGCCATTACACATCCCCATTCCACCAATCTCTCTCAGCAGACAGATTCTCACCTGGATGCTGTCCTCAGAGTACCTTTGTGTCCCATCCCTGTGCCCTTATCCAACTCTAACAGGTTTCTTTCTCCCATTTTCTCTATACTCCTCATGGGGTCTGGCATTTTGCATACTTGCTAAAACCAGGATGTCACATGTTGCATGTTGAAATTATGGGTATACAACCAGCATCTAAAATTTAGTCACTTATTTATCAACTCAACAGGGATGGCCTGAGTTTCTTCCTGTACTCCATACAACCTTATGAAACGTAAGGAAACTTAAAATCAGACTTTTTTATCAGCTTAGTGTCATCATCATTGGCTGATTCTGGACCCCCTTGACCCCCCCCCTTTTGAGCCAAAACAACCTTTTCTTAGGGTTTCAAACCAAATATGTGACCTTGACCCACTCCTTTATGGACCAAAGGACCTTTTTTATGCCCCCACCACAAAGTGGCTGGGGCATATAGTTTTACCCGTCCTTCCGTCCTTCCGAAATAAAACAGTTGTACGGACTTTTTTTCCCAATGCCTGCAGATATTGGCCTGATTTTAGGTGTGTGGGCAGATAATGACCAGTTACAGATCGAGTTCGCATTTCGTCCCGTTTGACCTATTTTTGACCGTTTTACGGCTCCTAAACTTAGAAAATTTCATGAAAAATATAAATTTTCATGACAAATACACATGTACGGACTTTTTTTCGCAATGCCTGCAGATATTGGCCTGATTTTTGGTGTGTGGGCAGATAATGACCAGTTACAGATCGAGTTCGCGTTTCATGCCGGTTGACCTATTTTTGACTGTTTTACGGCTCCTTAACTTAGAAAAATTCATGAAAAATATAAATTTTCATGACAAATACACATGTACGGACTTTTTTTCACAGTGCCTGCAGATATTGGCCTGATTTTTGGTGTGTGGGCAGATAATGACCAGTTACAGATCCAGTTCGTGTTTCGTCCCAGTTGACCTACTTTTGACCGTTTTACGGCTCCTTAACTTAGAAAATTTCATGAAAAATATAAATTTTCATGACAAATACACATGTACAGACTTTTTTTCGCAATGCCTGCAGGTATTAGCCTGATTTTTTATGTGTGGGCAGATAATGACCAGTTACAGATCGAGTTCATGTTTTGCCCCAGTTGACCTACTTTTGACTGTTTTACGGCTCCTGAACATAGAAAATTTCATGAAAATATAAATTTTCATGACAAATACACATGTCCTGACTTTTTGTTGCAATACCTGCAGATATTGGCCTCATTTTTGGTGTGTGTGCGGATAATCACCAGTTACAGATTGAGTTCATGTTTTGTCCCAGTTGACCTACTTTTGACCGTTTCACAGTGGTCTAACATAGAAAATTTCATAAAAAAGTGCACATGTACGGACTTTTTTTGGCAATGCCTGCAGATACGGGCTTGATTTTTTGTGTGTAGGCAGATAATGACCAGTTACAGATCAAGTTCTTGTTTTGTCTCATTTGACCTACTTTTGACCATTTGACTGCTCCTGAACATAAAAAGTTTCATGAAAAATAGAAATTTTCATAACAAATGCATATGTACCAACTTTTTTTCCTCAATGCCTGCAGATACCACCCTGATTTTTTATGTGTGAGCAGATAATGACAGTTGCAGATCGAGTTTGCGTTTCATCCCGGTTGACCTACTTTTCATCGTCTTACGGCTCTTAAATATACAAAATTTCATGAAAGACAGAAATTTTTATGGAAAATGCACATGTATGGACTTTTTATCACAATGCCTGCAGATACTGGCCTGATTTTTGGTGTTGCTTGATAATGACCCGTTAAAGATCGAGTTTGCATTTTGCCCTTGTTGATCTACTTTTGACCATATGACACCTGAACTCAAAAATTTTTTCAAAATTTAACAAATGTTTCTAATTTGCCCCAGGCGGGGGCATTCGTGTCGTTCCGACACATCTAGTTAGGTTTTCTTGCAGTCTTCCTGGGTTGGACCCACCCCTTTCCAAAATCCTGGATCCACACCTGATCATAATAGCTCAGTAATGTATTTGACAGACTCTGATAAAGAACCAAGTCGTCTGATCAAGATGAAAGAAGCCATAATGGATGCAATGAAAGAGCTGGAAGAGAAGCAAGAAGACCAGGTAAGTAATCATCTAACATATATTTTCGCTGATGAATGTGACTAGCTGTTAATAACAGGTTTCCCTTGTTAATGCCAGTGTTGCAGCATTTGCTTAGCTTAAATGTGATTGGCTTCATACTCATGTAATGTTGTAAAATTTTCATAGTTATTGATTTAAATATTAATATTTAAATATGCACAACATTTTAAAAATGTTTAAAAGAAAAAGGGATCATAAAAAGAGTTTAAATTCTTAATAATAGATGGCAGATAAAATGAAAGATCTGATATCAATAATTAAAACAATCTTTGGCTTTTGGGTAACATTAAAGCTCTGTGTTTATTTACATTATCAGGCTTTTGCTTACCGTACATGCGGGGACATGATACATGAGATTCCAGCAAGGATTTAATAAATATACTTGTCAGCCATATTCCTAAAGGACCAAAAACAGTAGTCATCTTAGCAGGGTGATCATGATAGTCAGGTGGTCATTGGCTGAGATTTCACTGTACTTATCTCCTGTACAAATGTACATTTACTTATGCATGGATGAACCTGGGGATATGGGCCCAATAAGTGAATGCTAACAAAGGTTGGGGAGCATCCTACTATAGAGACCCCCCACATGGTGGAGGCTTGCATTCATTGGAACACAAATTTCTAGTTTCTTCAGATACCATTATCTTTCATTTACAACACCTCATGCTGTGCGTTTTTCTTGCCCATCGTCCCTGCCTTGTTTTATTCTTAAATTCAAATACATACCTTACTGCATGACATTTTTGTTTTAACAGTCCTCAGATCAGGATCAATCAGCCTCTGATCTGCTACAGTACTGGCAGGAGGGAGTAAAAGAAGGTAAATCACCTGTCCATCATCGTCTGTAAGATTTGTTATATATTGCATTTTTGTATAATCATTCACGAATGATTATGGGTGCACATTCAGTAAAGCCATGTTATCTAGAAATAATATTCAAATCCTGTCATAGGTAAAAAGAAGGTCGGACACAAAAAGTATTAAAAACTGAACCTTGAACAAATGTCATCAACCTGGCCATAACCTTGACCTTCAGCTTGACTTGAAACATGCATGTGTTTCATTGTCCGTGTTTCTTTTCAAATTGGCCACCTTTTTTAGCCCGGCTGACTGTAAGTCATCTGAGCTATAGCGATCACTCTTTGTCCGTCTGGCAGTCTGTCCGTTAACAAGGCACAAATCGTAACCACTGGACCTGGAATCTTCTATCTTTACATCCAGAGAGGTCCATGAAAAATCTCCTTGGAAACCTGGAATTAGGTCTCTGGTATCAATATTCTTCAAGCTATGGGACTCCTAAATACCCCCTGAAAATAATGAAAAATTTGATACAAAAGCTCAAGTATCTGAACAACTAATGCATTGATCACCATGATTCTTAGCATGGATATTGATCATGGAGTGTTTCATCAGTTTCTGCAGACTGGTGGCGCCACCTGTATTTTTTTAATTTTATACGATTTTTTTTCTCTATTTTTGAGACCTCAAGAGATGCCGTCATCTGTTAACAGGGCACAACTTGTAACCGCTGGACCTGGAATCTTCTCACTTTACATCCAGAGAGGTCCATGAAAAGTCTTCTTGGAAACTTGGAATTAGGTCTCTGTTACCCATATTCTTCCAGCTATGGGGCTCCGAAGTACCCCCAAGAATAATGAAAAATTTGATACAAAAAGCTCAAGTATCTAAACAACTAATGCATTGATCACCATGATTCTTTGCATGGATATTAATCATGGAGTTTTTCATCAGTTTCTGCAGACTGGTGGTGCCACCTGTATTTTTTCGAATTTTTTTACGAATTTTTTCTCTATTTTTGAGACCTTAAAAGATGCTGTCATCTGTTAACAGGGCTCAATCGTAACAACTAGACATAGAATCTTCTCACTTTACATCCAGAGAGGTACATGAAAAGTCTCCATGGAAACCTGAAATTAGGTGTCTGTTACCCATATTCTCTGAGCTATTGGCCCGGGCTTATAAGCACCCCCAATCATAATTAAAAATTTGATACCTAAGCAGGGCACAAATCATAAACATTGGACCTGGAATCTTCTAACCTAAAATCCAGGGAGGTCTCTGAAAATCTCCTTGGAAACGTGTATTTAGGTCTCTGTTACCCATATTTTCTGAGCTTTGGTGCTTATAAATATTAGCACCCCTCAGAATAATTGAAAATTTGATACCAAAGTAGGGCACAAATCATAACCTTTGGGCCCAGAATCTTCTAACTTGACATCCTGAGAGTTCCTCAAAAGTTCTCCCCAGAAACCTAAACTTGGGTCACAGTGAACTATATTCTCAGAGTTTGGGGTATTTTTGAGCACCCTAGAAATAATGCAAAATACACACAAATTGCCAGATTTCTCATGAAAGGCTGGTTAGTTTGTGATCAGATTTGTTGTGCTAATGGGTCTTGATGAACTTAATCTAATATGCATGAACAATGATGCCATCTATATTATCTTAATTAGTTGTCTGTGCAAGGACATATTGTCAACATGCCTGTCGTCTGAGCGTCATGACCCACGGGTCACTTGTTATCATATAAGCCAGAGCAGCATCTTATGAAATAACTCAGCCATGTTCATATGTTCTGATATATATATGATATGTCTATGATCATTACCAGGTTAAATAACATAAATACTGACTTACACAACATTTGATAGAAATACCAAGGGTATATGAAAGAATTGAATAATAATCATCAGCCATTATTTTCTTTCATTCCTCAAACATAAATTTACAACCAGATAAGATAAGATAAAATACTTTATTGCTATACATATGTATTAACAATTATTACATACAATGGTATGCCTAACACTAAGTGTTCTAGGTGTATTGTGTTATTGACAATAAAAAAGAAGTTTTCTAAGTTGTTTGATGTATTCCTGTGACATTATGAAAATGTTTATTTCCCCTTATTTTCAGGGATGTTGAATCTTGACAAAAAACATTTCACTCGAGATGAACTGAAACAAGCATTGAAAAAGTTCAAGGCCACTAGAGATGAACCTACTCAGGTGAGTCCAAGAGATTTAATATCATAAATTTTGATTTTCCTCAAAAGAAAACTTGAAAATTATTCACAGACAGTGTGAGTAGTTTTTTTTTTCTTCAAATTTTTTTACAGCATGTTTGTAGTTAATTTTGAATTTCTCTGTCTTCAAAGTCTGTTAAAAGAAAAACATGCTGTTAGTCTGTCTATTAAGTCAAGCTCAAAGAAATGGAAGAAAAGACATTTGTGTGGGGAGGGGGATAGTTGTCATCTTTATCTCATGGGGTTTGACAATTTAAGAGTGTGTATTTGCAAATCTAGACTTTAGTGGTAAGTCGAGTGAGGTGGCTAGACTCAGCTTGCAAAATGTAGGCTGGTTTAAACTGACCTGAAAGCCTGTTTTATTTAAACAGGTTATCTATATTAGGTGTGACATATTGCATCCATTTTACATGATTGAAATAGTCTTTGTTTAATATTGAGTAAAATTAATCCTGGCAATTTCATATATCAGAACTTTCATACTTAAACAATCGCATTCATTTTAGTGACAAGAAATTAAAAAAAAAAATCTGGATATTTGCTTCGTTCATTTTAATTTTTAAAGATTTATCTTTTTGTATCAATTTTTTCTCAAGCCAAACTCGGCTTCACAAAATCGACTCACTTTTGCTTTATGAAATGTCGGCATCACCACCTGATAAACTCGGCTCAACTTGATCTTAACTGAGCTGGTGGTGGGGCAAAATAGTAGCAGCTTCATACTCTGTGGTAGTCAAAATTCATCCACTGTCCTTTAGGACATACTTTTAAAAACAGGATAATATATATTTTAGACTTGTCAGAAATGCAGACTTGTTAAGTTGGCAATCATTTTATCTTATGAGCTCTTTTACAAGTCCTTAAAAATGGTTGGTTTGACCCTTTACTGATCCTGAATTTCTCCAGTATGCAAGTTACATATATATATGTATTTTTTTTAATTATTGACATAATTCAAGGATTTCAAAACAGATATATACACAGCAAATATTGTAACTTTTAGGTAATTTTCTAGGTTACAGGCTGTCTAGGTAACATCAGTGATATTGTTGCACATATTATTATAATTAGGTGAAGAATATTGCACCAGTGTGTTTTCTTTTGCTAGACCAATTGTAATGACAACCAAATGATTAAATGACAAAGAGTTCTTCATACCATGGAATATCTGTTACAGACTGGTGACCAAGAGCAGAAGCACAAGTTCAGAAACATCGAGGAACTCAAAGCCCAGTTTGAAAAGCTGAAGATGACAGTGAAGACTGACTATGAGATCCTGCAGCAGCTGTACCAGCAGTACAAACAGGAAGAGCTGACTGACCAGGAGAGGCTGACTATCCTGACTGACCTGGAGTATTACCTGCACCAGGTAAAGAAAGTCCCAGCAAAGTCCTCAATTAAGACTCTGCCTGTTTGTGACAAACAGTGCTGGTAGTTCTGATACTTCCCATGAACAAATTACCTATTCTTGCATTGGTTCAGTCCTATACAACTTTTGCTTAGGTTTATGTGGGATGGGTTTCCCAGGGGCTGAGTTGACCTGGGCCAAGGTCAAAAGTAAATTGATAGAGTTAATTTGCAAAGTTTCTATTAGATGGTGACGTGATTTCTCCGTCACAAAAAAATGTGTATTTCCTCTGGATTTATTTGGAAAATATTGAATTTGGGCAAACTATATTGGCATTAAACCCTGCGCTTCAGGAATAAAACATGGGCATTTCCCAGGTGTGACCACAGAGGAGTTACATGACAAAGGTGTTGTACCACCACCATCAAATATAATCTAGATGTAGTAAACTTCCCTTGCATGATGATCACTCATTTAACATGACAGTATCTTTACGATGGCCCCATCTTAGAATAAGATGTTCTTTCAAAGAAATATTTCACTAACTGCCTGTATTGTTGTGTAATAAATGGTAAATATGTAAGGAACAATTCTGAATATATTTGAATTGATATGCATTTTAAACTTTCAAAAACTTAATTTTAGATGGCAATTATTACTTATCAGCCTATAGCCAACAGGTGACTAGTTTATATTTAAAATGTATTCAGAGCAGAATTTTAGGCACTCAGTGTTTTGCTTGGTAGATTTTATCTTTTTCATTTCTTTTGGTGTACTATGAAAAAGGTATTCAGTTATTCTCCTTTAGTTAGGATTATTTGAAGTTAAATATTCTTCATTTGATGCATATTCCATTCTTGAAATTAAACATGTCTTGAAATTTATAAACAAGATAAAGCATGTCTTATCATAATTCATGTCTGCTTATATAATGTGTACTACTGTTACTTTGGAGATCGATAATGCCCGTGACTTCACAGACATGGGAGGGTTGACTCTGGTTATGAAAGACCTAAACCATACAAGCCCAGCCATCAGGAGTGAAGCAGCTTTTGTGATTGGCTCAGCTACTCAGAGGTAACGTTCAACTTGTCACAGTATGTCATGCTGAAAAATTTGTTTGAGTATTTTTGTTTAAACATACTTAATTTTTATATGCCCATCGATGATAGGATGTATAATGATATGCCCACAGTCTTACCAGGGCTTCTGTGGATTTTTATGAAACTCAGCATAACTTCTTATCACTAAATTGTCTCACCTAAGTTCTATTATTGGCAAAATCCACACATATTGAATGAGGTCAGAGGTCATGAGGCTACTTTGTGGTGTCCCTGCAGTAACATCAGGAATACAGTCAAGCCCACTTTGTGTCATATTGGTTAATAGAAAATCCCGTTTATTGTCACATAAATCTGAAATCCCAAACCATTTCCTTTATAAACAAGGGTAAATCTGACCGTTTAATATCATGGAATATTGTCATAATCCCGTTTATTGTCATGCTTGGAACCCTTGGCAGTGATACCAGTTCGCAGTTAATATCACATCTAAAGCCGACACAACGATTCACTAGCCGGTCAGGCGTATCAAACGATCACATCTCCCATCTGTGTACGGCAGGCAAGTATTATTGATGCATGGGGTTCACTCCTCGTCACTTAGCTATTAATGTTGTATGATACCACGGTTATCAAGATCATTGCGTTTCTTCGTATGTGAACATGGGTGATGTTTCGATCACATGTCATACATAATGAACTCCTGGCCTTTGTAAGGCTGTGGTTTACACCTCGGTGACGTTTCGTGTATGAAGCAGAAGCTGTAAACGTTGCTTGCGACTGGAAATCTCCTCTAAGGCTCCACAAAAGCTGAAGGTTTTGTGAGCGCTGGAGGAGATACCCGGTCCAAAACCTCAGTCATGGCGAAACTTCAGAATGTTGACAGTGGCATGACGATACCCACTCCCTGATTAGTCCTATCTTAAAGCACGATCATGGAAGTTTGAGTCATTAATAAGATATCCGGAAAATAAGGTGCAATAGTTAGGGAAAGAAAATCAAGTAAAATAGTTTGCCTATGCATAACGTTATAATTTTGCCGCATATTTCAAGACATTTGACCTCATGACCCAGAGGCTATGTCTATTTCTGTTGGCAAGTCAGATTTTTGTCAGTCATTGGGGCATGCTGCACAAAATTTACAGGATATAAATTGTCAGGTGCACATAAACGTAATTTGATATGCCATTCTGCATTTAAACATTAATAAACGTTTCTGTTTCCTTTTTATTGATGATTTATCTTAAATCATTTAAGACATAACGCATCTTCTATGATTCAAAAGGACATCGCTGTTGAAGCCCGCATAATGTCACATCCCGGTTATTATCATAATTTACGCATGCATCACCAACATGACAATAAGCGGGCTTGACTGTATAACTGATTTTGATGAATCTCAACAGAATTATTAACCGTCATGAAATCTCACCTTTTTGATTCCAGCCAAAATCCATATATATTTAATGAGGTCAGAGATCACCAGACTTTGGGGGTACCCTGATGACTTACCAAAATTCTGATGGATATTCATGAAACTCATTATAAATATTTGCCAATACAGTTTCTCACCTGTATTCTCAGCAAAACTCATGCATATTTATTGAAGTCAGAGGTTACAAGACATATAAGACCAGGCTTTTTATGCACATTTGCACGTAAAGGAATCTGTTTAAGCCATTTCTTTTCTCAGATTTCCTTCACTTGAACTTGTCTGCATGGGAAAAGTAGAGGATCAGATGTTGAATTTGTTTGTATTATGCTTTTAAAATAGATTGGTACCTGAGTATTTTATATCAGGCATCATCCATTAATTAACATAAGCATCATGATTTGCAATACTTCTCAAGGAAACTTACACAGACAGGATTTGTATGTAATGTCTCTTTGTTGTTTTATATAAACATAAGTCATAATCCATTTCCTCATTGATGTAAGATGTGGAGAGCCATGTTAGTTTTCACTTCCGGTAATAATTATCCAACTTTTAATCTAATATTTTTCAGCAATCCCAGAGTTCAAGTTAAGGCCCTGGAAGGAGGGACATTGCACTGTTTGATCAGGATGTTACTTATGGAGCAGTCTGAGAAAGTTCGTAGCCGAGCCCTTTATGCACTTTCCTCCCTGGTCAGACAGTTCCCTTACGCTCAGCAACTGTTAATCAAACATGGAGGACTGGCTGCCATGTCTCAGATATTCAAGGAAACGGGACTGGACAAGCTGAAGGTCAAAGCAGTCAACATGGTTAACGATCTAATGTTAGAGCAGGTTAGTCATTTTAGTTAATGATCTCATGTTAGAGCAGGTCAGTATTTCTGATAACAATCTCATGTTAGATCAGGTGAGTCAGTCTGATAACAATCTCATTTAAGAGCATGCGCGTCTGTCTGATAACAATCTAATGTTAGAGCAGGTGAGTCATTCCGGTTAATGTTCTCATTTTAGAGCAGGTAGGTCATCTTGGTTAGTGATCTCCTGTAAGGTAAGATTAGTCACTTTGGTCAATGATCTCATGTTAGAGCAGGTTAGTCAGCCTGATAACAATGTCATGTTAGAGCAGATGAATCATTTTGGTCAGTAATCTCCTGTAAGACCATTTTGGTTAATGATCTCATCTTAGAGCAGGTGAGTCAGTCTGGTTAATGATTTCATGCTATAGAGTTGGAGAATTAGCCTGGTTAATGTTATTGTATCAGAGCATGAGAGACTTTGATAAGGATTTCATGTTAGAGCAGGTGAGTCAGTCTCATTAATTATTTCCTTTCTGAGCAGAGGACTCGTAAAATTTTACTTACTGATTAAACAAAAATTTATGATTGTCCAGATTTGATTCTGAACTGCAGCACTTCTTTAGAGATGCAGAGAAATTTTAGATTTTGAGCACACCTGGCCATTGGCCCAGTGTGCTTATGCCATGGGGATACAGTGTCTCTGCTTGTCTGTCTGTCTGTCTGTCTGTGCTTCTTCTTTTTTAAGGAACCTGTGAGCTTATGCGATGGTGTGTCTTCGTCCGTCATGCGTCAGTGTGTGGTGCATCTGTGTGTCTTGCATCGTCTGTACTTCAACCATAGCTATCTAAAAAATGGCAGGAGCTAGCATTACCAAATTTTTTGTAAATTATCAGTCATCTGAAAAACTCTATTGGATTTTTTTTTTCTAACTGCATTTTCTTAGATTTTTAAAGGGAAAAATCTAAAAAAGCTTTATTAATCTTCTTCTCTGAAACTATTAGGCCAAATTGTCCAATATTTCACAGAAATAATTCCTGGAACAATTTCTTTCAAGTTTGTTCTAATGGTTTAAGTTGGGTGATATTTGGCAGAGTTACAGGAAGTTGAACTTAGTCATCTGTCCAAAATAGCACACTAAAATTAAAATCTCAGAAACAGCTAGAGCTATCATCACCAATTTTATGCCAATGTTTGTCACATAAGTCATATCTGTAATTGAGGTATTGGTGGCGCCACCTACATTGATCTGTTTTTAGCTCAGCTGACTGTAAGTCATCTGAGCTATAGGGATCACCTTTTGTCCGTCGTCCGTCCGGCCGTCCGGGGGTCTGTCCGTTAACAGGGCACAAATCGTAACCGCTGGAACTGGAATCTTCTTACTTGACATCCTGGGAGGTCTATGGAAATTCTCCTTGTAAACCTGAAATTAGGTCACTGTGACCTATATTCTTCGAGCTATGGGGTTCCGAAGTACCCCCCAGAATAATGGAAAATTTGATACAAAAGCTCAAGTATCTAAACAACTATTGCAGTGATCACCATGATTCTTTGCATGGATATTGATCATGGAATGTGTCATCAGTTTCTGCAGTATGGTGGCGCCACCTGTATTTTTTTTATTTTTACGAATTTTTTTCTCTATTTTTGAGACCTCATAAGATGCGGTCATCTGTTAACATGGCACAAATCGTAACAACTGGACCTAGAATCTTCTCTCTTGACATGCTGAGAGGCCCATGAAAAGTCTCCTTAAAAACTTGAAAATTAGGTCTCTGTTACCCAGAACCTCTGAGCTATGGGGCTCCGAAGTACCCCCCAGAATAATGGAAAATTTGATACAAAAGCTCAAGTATCTGAACAATTATTATATTGATCACCATGATTCTTTGCATGGATATTGATCATGAAATGTTTCATCAGTTTCTGCATTCTGGTGGTGCCACTTGTATTTTTTCAATTTTTAGCTCAGCTGACTGAAAGTCATCTGAGCTATAGGGATCACCTTTTGTCCGTCGTCCGTCCGGCCATCCAGGCGTCTGTCTGTTAACAGGGCACAAATCGTAACCGCTAGACCTGGAATCTTCTTACTTGACATCCTGGGAGGTCTATGGAAATTCTCCTTGTAAACCTGAAATTAGGTCACTGTGAACTATATTCTTCGAGCTATGGGGTTCTGAAGTACCCCCCAGAATAATGGAAAATTTAATACAAAAGCTCAAGTATCTGAACAACTAATGCATTAATCACCATGATTCTTTGCATGGATATTGATCATGGAGTGTTTCATCAATTTCTGGAGATTGGTGGCGCCACCTATATTTTTTTTATTTTTTACGATTTTTTTTGCTCTACTTTTGTGATCTTTAAACATTTGGTCATCTGTAAACAGGGCACAAATCATAATGACTGGACCTAGAATCTTCTGTCCTCACCTCCAGGGAAACCCATAAAAGGTCTACATGGAAACCTGGAATAAGGTCCCTGTTACCCATATTCTGTGAGCTATGGGGCTCTGAAGTACCCCCCAGAATAAAGATTTGGTCATATATTAACAGGGCACAAATCATAATGACTGGACCTAGAATCTTCTTTCTTGACATGCAGGGAGGCCTTTGGAAAGTCTCTTTGGAAATCTGAAATTAGGTCTCTGTTACCCATATCCTTCATGCTATGGGGCTCCGAAGTACCCCCCTGAATAAAGGAAAATTTGATAAAAAAGCTCAAGTATCCAAACAACTGATGCATTTTCCCCCATGGTTCTTTGCACCGATATTGATCATGGAGTGTTTCATAAGTTTCTGCAGACTAGTGGCACCACTTGTATTTTTTTGTTATTTTTACATTTTTCACTTTATTTTTTTAGACCTTTTAAGAAACATATTATATGGTCATAATATTTATTCAAAACAACAGCAAAAATAATAAAATCATTTTTTGTTTTTCTTGTTTTGCTACTACCAGGTACACAAGCTTAGTTTTGTAGCTGACTTGTTGCATTATTTTATTTTATTTTATTTATTTATTTATTTATTTTTTTGCAGGGGAGCACATATTTCCTTAAAATCAGATTCCTCTGGATATCAGTGCAATATTTATCATTATATGTCATGATGTGTTTCTTCAGATAAGAATTAAGGTGAACTGAGTGTTTTTAGCATTTTGTGTACATTCATAAGGGGGTCTATATGAGGGCTGATATATTTGAGACTACACAGTGTAACAGTTGACCTCTCCTTGGTCGTTTTATCATGACAATTTGCTGACTTTGTATCTTTGCCATCATGGTTTTATCATCGATTTAGTAATTAGTCTCCCTTACACATGCATATTTACCGTGGGTCTCCGGCAAATACCAAGGGTACCCTGATGAGTTAATTCATAAAATTTGGACATAATTTCACCAATTTATTATTTTTTTAATTTTTATGAAAAGTTTTGTGGGATTTATAGGTTTCAACGTGAACCGTGTCGTGTTTAATCAGTAGGCTGGACGTGTGTCTCGTTTTTCGGCTGCGACGTCCTGATTTTAGACCACTTCCGCAAAGGATTCGGAAGTTAAGGAACAGCCATTATTGCTTGGATCGCAAGAGATTTCAGGCGTTCCGCGCGAATTGATAATTGCAGTGCTTTTCGGGTACGAACTTGCTCTTGCAAACAGTAAAAATGTACTGTTAGGTGACCGTTCATTACGCAAAAACAAATAAATAACGTGTGATCAGCTACGACCGTGTCAATGCCGGTTAAAGCAGTTAAAAGGATTATAAATGACCCAACATTCTGGCCCGTGGAATTATTAGATCTACTTTTTTTAATAAATCTAGAACCACGTCACGGGCACCCGTTTATTTTATTTTGTGAAGTAATTTTTGTACTTTGGCCGTGTAAGGAATAACAATGTAGATGTTTATAAATATTGTCATTTCACTGTTTATGTTGTGACAAGAATAATTGCTTCACTCAAGTTTATGCGTTATTATAGGATTGTTTTCCATGAAAATAATTACCAGCAACTGAATTCGCAAATTAATAATGTAAAAAAATTGATGGCCACCTTGGTGAGTCTTGACACGTTTTTTTTTTCTTTTCTAAACAAGGTGGATGTAGTCTTATACAACTTAGTGTTAAGGTGACTGATGTTGGAATTATCCCCAATTTGTTTCACAATCACAGCTTTCTGCTTATTGAGTGAGCATAGGTACCCTCAGATCACTTCTAATATAGAATTTCCCCTTCAGATTTTTATGTGAAAAGGATTGCTTATTTTGGGGGGGGGCATTAAGTGATATTCTTTTCATCAGTCTGTCCGTCACAAATGTTGAAGTTTATGTTAAAGTTTTTGCTAGGGCCGTTTAAGATGAGAATGCATGGTTACAGTTATGCCTCTCATATTTGGTATACACCTTCCTTAGGACATTGGTTCCTTTGGGGCATATAGCTATAAACATTTTCATCTAGTTTCACAAAACTTGCAACTGCTACTTACAAAAAGATTACCTCGTCAGATTTCAATAATAGAAACACACTAAACATATTTATAAAGTCAGATGTGACTAGGCTACTTTGTGGTATCACTGCAATAACTTCTCAGTAACAAGATTCATTTTGTAAACCCAGCAGAAATAGTTATAAATATAATATCATCTCTAAGTTTCCATCAAAATCCACATATTTAATAAGGTGGGAGGTCCCAAAAAGTTTGGTGATGCAATGGGAACTTAATGGTTTTCATGAAGTTCATATATATATATATATATATATATATATATATATTTTTACACCTGAATTACATTCTCATCAGAATTCATCCATATTGAATGAGGTCAACAGAAGATTCACAACAGCATATTATGGATGTGGCAGTGCTTTTATTATGTACCCCCCCCCCCCCCCTCCAATATAACTTTTGATATATAAGACAGTTGTCTCAAATTCGTTACACTGATTCTTTGTATCATGTTCTTTGACGGGTTTGAAAATAGGTGACCTTTTTTACAGGATTTTCAAGCTGAAAACAGATTAATCATACTTTTCTTGTGAACGTGATGTTTGATGGGCTGCACATTTTCCCCTAAAATTGAAACAAACTGTTTTACCACCAATTTTGGACAAGTTTGAGATCCACTGACCTTCACCTCCCTATTCAAGCTCAAATCTGCCGAAGTGTGAAAATTTTGGGAACCCCATAATTTAAGAAGTATTTCACATTTTGTCCTCAAATTGATACATAAATTTATTATGTCCCTGCTTCCCATGGGGGGAGAGGAGGGGAGCATTAAGTGTTAGCTTTTTCTTCCGTCCATATGTCCGTCACAAAATGTTAAAGTTTTATGTTAAAGTTTTTGCTGGGGCTTTATATGTCGAGAATGCTTACAGATATGCCTCATATTTGGGATGCACCTTCCTTAGGACATTGGCTCTCACATCCCACTTCTGTATGTTACTGTCTGTGTGTCCGTCCATCTGTCCAGCAGTAGTCTGTCACAGAATGTTAAACTTTATGTTAAAGTTTTTGCCAGGGCCTTGTATGTTTAAAATGCCTGCAGATATGCCTCTCATATTCCGTATACTCCTTCCTTAGGACATATCCGACATCTGTACGTTGCTTTCACATCGCACATCGGTACATTGCTGTCTGTCCGTCCATCTGTCTGGCAGTAGTCTGTCACAGAATGTTACAGCTTATGTTAAAATTTTTGCTAGGGCCTTGTATGTTGAGAATGCCTACAGTTCTGCCTCTCATATTTGGTATTTACCTTCCTTACAACATTGGCTTTCACATCAAGTGATTCCACATCAGTTCATTACTGTATGTCTGTCTGTCGGTCCACCTGTCCATCAGTAGTCCATCACAGAATGTTAAAGTTTATGTTAAAGTTTTTGCCAGGGCCTTGTATGTTTAAAATGCCTGCAGATATGCCTCTCATATTCCGTATACTCCTTCCTTAGGACATATCCGACATCTGTACGTTGCTTTCACATCGCACATCGGTACATTGCTGTCTGTCCGTCCATCTGTCTGGCAGTAGTCTGTCACAGAATGTTACAGCTTATGTTAAAATTTTTGCTAGGGCCTTGTATGTTGAGAATGCCTACAGTTCTGCCTCTCATATTTGGTATTTACCTTCCTTACAACATTGGCTTTCACATCAAGTGATTCCACATCAGTTCATTACTGTATGTCTGTCTGTCGGTCCACCTGTCCATCAGTAGTCCATCACAGAATGTTAAAGTTTATGGGAAAGTTTTGCTGGGGCCTTGTACATTGAGAATGCATACAGGTATGCATCTAATATTTGAGAGATCTCTTCCTTAGGACATCGGCTTTCACATCCTGCACCTGTTTATCGCTGTATGTCTGTCCGTCTGTCTGTCCATCAGTAGTCCATCACAGAGTGTTAAAAGTTTGTTAAAGTTTTTTTTTTTCTGCAGGGGCATATGTTTTACAAACAGTTTCCTCTAATTTCTTTTTAAATTCTTTGAAAAGTTTGAAAAAAGTCAGCTTGACCAGGATCTTCAAGGTAAAAAAAGCTGAATTATACATATTGTCCTGTGAACACAATAATTTATGAATGGTATTTTTCCCTCACATTCAGTGCATCACGTTTGAACTTATTTATCAAAATGTTTGAGTACTGGTGACCTTTGTCCTAAGGCAGAGTTTGCTTAATTCTAGCATTATTATGACCCAAAAACTTAGTACCAAACCAAAAAAAAGTACCGGATTTTTTCTTCAGATTATAGACACTAGTTCTCTTTGTCAAAATCTTGTAAGAGTTTGAAAAATTGTGAACTTGACCTTGATCTTCAACATGTCTGTTATTGCAGGCCATTCTAGTTATTTAATATTCTGGATTCTGTTTGCAGGGCCGCTGTTCCAGATTTGCACATAATGGGACAATATAATATGCTTTTCATTGTCACATTTTCTGCAGGTATTGTTGCGGTTGGTATAGTCTGATCAACTAAAAATTAAAAAGAAAAAAAAATTGTATAAATTCATCATCTTCTTTTGCATATTTTCTCTTTAAAGGTCATTCAATAAAGAAGAGTGTCATCTAACTTTATTTCAGGAATCTTAATACACAAATTTGCTGGAATATCTGTTATCCTGTACTTTTATTCTCGATTTAAAATAATTATTGACCAGTTCTCAAATAAATCTTTTCTATTTTTCAGCTCACCTGATAAAGCAAATAAAAATTTGTTTTGATAACTTATTAATAACTTATTTTTGCTTCTTATTGTATCCACCAAAACGAAGTTTTGCAGATACTATGTTTTTGACCAGGTTCCGCCACCACTGCCGCCGCATTCGTCTACAAAGAACTCCTCTAACACCACTGGACCAATTTTTCTGAAACTTGACCCCATTATCAGCTCACATGTGAACTGTGGTCTAACCAATTTGCGTTGACCTCTGACCTTTCCTCTTTGTCTGGCGTCCATTTATGCGTCTCTTTTAAGTGATCATCCCACATATCTAAGGAGTGGATTGACCTATCAGCCTGAAATTTCGCATGATTATAGATCTTAGAGAGCTTAACCACATAACCAAGCATGGTGGCGCCACCTGCAATAGTTTTTGTGTAGCATCCATTTGTTCGTCTGTGCTAGGTGGAAATCCCTTATATCTCAGCAGTGTTTTGATGTATTGGCTTGAAATTCGGCATGTGCATACATCTTTTGTTGGTATCTCGTTTATATGACAGGTGGCAGCACCTACCTCTCTGTTTATGCTGCAGACATCCATGCTGATATCTCAGGATTGGTTTGACCTATCAGCTTGAAATTTGGCATGATCATAGATCTTGGTTGGTTTTACCACATACCTAAGCATGGTGGCACCACCTGCAATTATTTTAGCACAATGTCTATTCGTGCATCCATGCTAAGTGAAAATCCCTTGTTTCTCAGCAGTGGTTTGATGTATTGGCCTGAAATTTGGCATGTGCATACCTCTTTCATAGATTTCTCGTTCATATGACAAGTGGCGCCACCTACATCCCCGTTTACGCTGCAGAAATCCATGTTGATATCTCAGGATTCGTTTGACTTAGCCTGAAATTTGGCATGATCATAGATCTTGGATGGTTTTACCACATACCCAAGCATGGTGGCGCCATTTGCAATAGTTTTAGTGCGAGTTCCTATCATGCATCTGTGTTACGTGAAAATCACATATATCTCAGCAGTAGTTTGATGTATTGGCCTGAAAATGTGCATCTTTCATAGGTTTCTTGTTTTTATGACAGGTGGCGCCACCTACATCCCCATTTATGCTGCAGACATCCATGCTGATATCTCAGGATTGGTTTGACATATTGCCCTGAAATTTGGCATGATCATAGATCTTGGATGGTCTTACCATATCCCTGAGCATGGTGGCGCCACTTGCAATAGTTATTGTGCAAGGTCCATTCGTGCATCTGTGCTAGGTGAAAATCATATCTCTGCAGTATCCACCTGAAATGTGATACACATCTCTCTATTTCTATATACCACTCAGTCTGTGCCTCAGTTAACCCATAACACAGGTTTTGGTGGATACACGCAGTCACTTGTCGACTACCTGTATTCTAGTTTTAGGTTGCTTTCAGGAAGAGGAAAGTCCAGGCTTATAAGATAAATACAATTTAACAGTAATTAATGTTATCCTGTACACTAAACATTTTTTTTTACTTTCAGGTCCTGTGTGACAGCCGGAAGATTTTAAACTTTCTAGATCAGATATATTGTTGTAATAAACTTTCATTTTCGAGTTGCCTATCAGGTGTGGTTGCAGTGAGTTCAGCTTTGGAGACTGAAGCAAAAGATCATATAAAGAGACCAAAAAAGAGAGCAAAAAAAAGAGAGCAAAAAAAAAGAGAGAAAAAGAGAAACAAAAAAGAGAGAAACAAAGAGAAACAAAAAAGAGAACAAAAGAGATCAAAAACAAGAGAACAAATAAAAAAAGGGCCATTCTGTCTTTATCTCCCTCTCTTATCTGAACTCTAACTATATAACTGATATCTTTGCCATATTTCCAAATCTTCCTTTCACTAATATTTGTCCCTGAAAGTTACATAAGTGGCATTTCTGTCATAATCTCATATCATCCTCTCACTTTTATCTTGTTTTCTGAACGCTATATAGTAGCATCTTAACCATATTCCGATATATTCCTTTCACTTGTCTTCTTAACGCCGTATAAGTGGCATCAGCATTTCTGCTTTTATACCAGTCATCTAAAGTGATTAACCATATTCTGAGCTCTTCCTTGCACCTTTATCTTCTCAACTCAAGAGAAGCGTCATCTTCTGCATATTGCTATATCTTCTCTTCATTTATTTCTGTTTTCTGAACGCCCTGTAAGTGGCTTCCTTACCATAATCCCATAACTTTATTGCGCATATTTCTTCAGAGCTCCATACAAGTGTTATCTTCGACATATTCCCATATCTTCCTTGCATCAACCTTTGTCTCATCATCCCCAAATAAGTGGATACTTTTTATTGCATCTTGCGCTTATTGTAACTTCCCTTTTTCTCTCATACATAAGATTTTGTTATCATCTTAAAGTTTAATAAAACTGTAATAAACTATTTCTTAGTCACTACTCTCAGATTTTCTTCAGTTGTCCGACTTCCCCCCATTCTGTCCACAATCCAGCCACTTTACCATTCTATCTGGTCTGTCCGAACTATGGCTTCGGCTCTTGCGGTCACTGCTGTATCTAGTGGTAAATTTGTTGGAGGCTCTTTTTACCAAGGTGATCCTCAATTTCCATCAGAATCGATCGGGAAACAATTTGTGCCTAATACAGTTGTTGCTCTTCTGTATTCCACGATACATGATCTTGCTGAATGGCAAGGGAATTACATGGATACAATATTAAATGAAGGTGATCATTTGTACAGAACATTGATGTCAGATGTCTCTAATAAAGGAATGACTTGACCTAGAATCTTCTTTCTTAACATGCAGGGCTTTGAAATACCCCCCAGAATAAACATTTGGTCATCTGTTAACAGGGCACAAATCATAATAACTGGACCTAGAATTTTATTTTTTGACGTGCTGGGAGACTCCTGAAAAGTCATCTTGTAAACCTTGAAAATAGGTGTCTGTTACCCATATCCTTCATGCTACAGAGCTCCATATTACCCCAATGAATATTGGATGATTTTATACAAAAGGTCAAGTTTAGAAAAAGTATTTCATTCAAATTTGACATTCAGATGATAAAATTACTTTTGTCAATGCCTTCCTGGTAAGCTGAGCGTCATGACCCCTGGGTCACTTGTTACAAGCAAAAATGTAATTTTAGACTCTTCTGGCTTATACACTGTTTTATGATGAAACTGTTAAGCAGATTGGTTTAAACTTTACACAAATTATTTTATAGTAGGGTTCTGCCAGTTTTATAAGAATAGATTTGGTAAATGCAGTTTTAAAAAGCAGTGTAGCCAGTTGAAAAAGACTTTCAGTGTTTGAAAATAGATTTGACAATAAGCCAAGTTTCAACATGCCAAGTCAAGAGGTTACTCAGTTCAACCAGGTGAGGTCCAGACATCATCATTGCAACTGACCTGGCCCTGCCTGGCGTCTAGACACATCGTCTAGACGCAGAATGCTCAGATTAGAACTAGTGGACATATCTTTCAACTGTTTGAAAAAACTTGGTTTGCATTTTTAGCGAAACTGTGAGCTTATGTGATGGTGTTGTGTCATCCGTCGTGTGTCATAGCTATCTCAAAAAGGGCAGGAGCTAGCATCACCAAATATTTTGGCAAAAAATTAGTCATCTATAAATTCTATCGGATTTTGCTTTATATTTTGGCTAACTGCATTTTCATAGATTCATAAAAGCTTAAAAAAATTTCAAATGTTCTTCTCCGAAACCATGGTGCCAAATTGTCCATTCATCTGTCCCTGTAAACCTCCCTGGCAAAAAGAACTTATCTGAAATATCCTGAATGATACATCCTAGTTTTAAAATGTCCTAGGCCGAAACGTGCAGGTCTGAAACGTCCATTTGGCTAAAATCATAATGTCTAAGGTAGATATGCAGGACATAAGATGATCAGTATCAAAGTTTAAAAATAAACCTTCATTCATACTCCCAAACTTTGCACTGGTTTGCATTATACCTTGTTATTTTTAGCGAACCTGTGAGCTTATGCGATGGTGTGGCGTCGGCCGTCGTCCAGCGTCTATACGTTAACCCATACTAACTTGAAAACGGCAAGAGTTAGCATCATGAAATTTTATGCAAAAAATTAGTCATCTAAAAAACTCAATCTGATTTTGCTTATTTTTTGGCTAACTGCATTTTCTTAAATTTTATAGGGAAAAAGCAAAAAAAACCTTTAAAAATATTCTTCTCCGAAACAGTTCAGCCAGATTGTCCAATATTTCACAGAAATGATTCCTGGAACAATCTTTCTCAAGTTTGTTCGAATGGTTTAAGTTCGGTGATTTTTGGCCAAGTTACAGGAAGTTGAACTTAGGCATCTGTCCAAAAAAGCATACTAAAATTACAATCTCAGAAACGGCTGAAGCTATCATTACCAAATTTTATGCCAGTGTTGGTCACGTGAGTCATATGAATTTGAGGTATAGGTGGCGCCACCTGCATGGGCCTTTATTGTAGGGGGGTCATCAGTGCCCGTATCATACTGAAGGCTACAAAAAACTACTTCTCTGAAACCATATGGCCAAATTGTTTAATATCGCACAGAAATGAGCCTAGGGTAGTGCTTTCTGAAGTTTGTTCAAATGGTCTCAGTTCAATGACTTTTGGCTGAGTTATGGGAAGCTAAATTTAGTCATATGCTGTAACAGCTGATTTTAGCTCAGTGGCTACAAAGATCTTCTTCTCAAAAACCACTAGGCCAAATTCTTAAATCTCACACATTAATAATCCTTAAATGTTGATAATTCAGGTTTGTTCAAATGGTTTTGGTTCAGTGATTTTTGGCTAAGTTATGGGAAGCTTAACTTAGCCATTTTGCTGTATTTTCCCATATGAGTTATAAACCTGTAAAACAATTTTTGACTGATGCCACTGAGGCCAATTTGATTAATATTTTACAAGAATAATTCCCTGAATAATTCTTATAATAATTGTCTATTATGGTTCCAAAGAATGAATTTTGGCTAAATTATAAAGATTGAATTGAGTCATTTTACCATATATGTTAGCTGTGTGAAGCAGATACATCTAGCCTGGCATCAGTTTATCAGCATCCAATGCATCATGCCTCTATAGACATTTAGATTTCAGGATATCTATGGTTAATATTGTCAAGAATGTTTTTTTAAAAGCTTTTAAAAAATGTAGATTCATGATTTTAGATATTCCTCATGCCAGGCAATGTTTCCAATCACAGGTATACAGCTCTCTGTGGGTATATAAAGACAGCTGTACATGGATTATAAATAATTGGTAACCATACTCAACTTAATTCAAGATTTTGCCATCAGCGAGATGTATCTGTATTATAATTTTGCATTCAGTATGCATCTGTAGTAATTTTAAGCGAACCTGTGAGCTAATGTGATGATGTGGCAGTTTCCATCGTCTGTACGTTAACCCATACTATTTTGAAAACAACTGGAGCTAGCATCATGAAATTTAATGCAAAAAATTAGCCATCTGAAAAATTCTGCATTTTCTTACATTTTTAGAGAAAAAGCTAAAAACCTTAAAAAAATCTTCTCCTCCAAAGATTTCTCAAGTTTGTTCGAATGGTTCAAGTTCGGTGAATTTTGGCTGAGTTACAGGAAGTTGAACTTAGTCATCTGTCCAAAAAAGCACACTAAAATGACAGTCTCAGAAACAGCCGGAGCTATCATCACCAAATTTTATGCCAGTGTTGGTCACATGAGTCATATATGAAATTCAGGTATTGGTGGTGCCACCTGCATTGACATTTTTTTGTACAGGGGTCTGTGGTCATCTGTACATTAACCTATAATTTCTCAGGAATAGCAGGAGCTGCCAGCCCCAGATTTTATGCAATAAAATCTTATTTTTTTTTTTACTATCTGCATTTACTTAGATATTTATAGGGAAAAACTGAAAAACTTTTATGTAAACAATCCAGCCAAATTGTTCAATATTTTACAGAAATGATCCCAGAGGCAAGCCCTCTCAAGTTTGTTCAAATGGTTCACATTTGCTGAATTTTAGTGTTACATGAATTTGAACAGTCATTTGCCCAAGTAAGCATACTGACAAAGTAATCTCAGAAATGCAGAAGCTAGCATTACCAAGTATTGTGCAAATGATAATCACATGACTCATATTTGAAGTTGCAGATTTTGTGGTGCCACCTACATTGACCTGTTTTTTATGAGCAAAACCTCACAATTTTAGCCTCTTTCAGCTTAAAATGTTAATGATGAAACTTTCAAGTTGAATTGTTCAATTTTTCAAAAGAACTATCCTAGGACATGTTTCTTTAAATGATATCAGAAAAGCTTAAGTTGGTCTTATGGCCATGATCATGTCTATTTCAAACTGAGGACTGCAAAACTGTTCTTCTAAAAAATTATTGTTTCAAGTATAACTTCTGTAACATTGCCCAAAAACTATTCTTCGGTGGCCTTTGTTCAAGTTTACTTGAATGACCTTTAACAATAAAAGGACAGCATCTTTTATCATTCTAGATATTTTGATAACAAGTTTTTGAATATGTCAGCTTTAAAAAAAAGCATTTTAGCCAAAGTCTTTCAGTATGTGTTAACAGTTTTACCATCAGGCCAAGATTGTGTATCTTTAATAGGTTGAGAAAATGCCAACTGTTTTACATTTGGCAACAGATCAAGAGTTCATTCAGTGCAGCCAGATATAGGTCAAGAGTTCAATCAGTGCAGCCAAGCACAAGGCATGTGATCACCTCATGGGTGACATTTGAACACCTCATGGGCACCATGTGATCACTTCATGGGTGTCATGCCCCTCAGGGCAGGGCCCCTGCATGAGCTTATGGTATGGTGTGGCTACTATTTCAGATTTGGCAACAGGCTAGAGGTCAGTCTGGATCTATTTGTAGCTCTGTCAGACTGCCAACTGTATCGAATTAGGCAACAAGTCAAGAGTTCACTCAGTGCAGCTAGGTATGGGTCAGTAGTTTACTCAATGCAGTAGCTGCATTCTATTTTTAGCATTTGCAGACTGCATACTGCATCAAATTTGGCACCAAAGTTCAGCCTGGATCTATTTATAGCTTTGGCAGAGTGCCAACTGTGTCAGACTATGCAACAGGTCAAGAGTTCACTCCATGCAGCCATGTACAGGTCAAAAGTTAACTCAGTCTAGCCAGGTGCAGGTCATGAGTTCACTCAGTGCAGTAGACTGAGCCAGCAAATTTGTCACAGTTCACTCGGGGCAACTGCCTTTCTCACCTAAGCCTGGTCAGCCCCATGCATCAGACTCAAGGTAAGTTTGATGTATTGGCCTGTTATTTTGACCTGTCTATGTGTCTTTGATGGCTTTCTCGTTCACAAGACAGGTGTGGCCACCTACAATGACTTTTGCACAGTGTATGTGCCTGCTTATTTCTACAGAGGAATTTGATATATCAGCCAGAAATTGGGCATATATATACTAATGGAATAGCTTTGTCGTATACAAGACTGGTGGTGCCCCTACAGTGTGTGTTCCTGCTTATTTTCAGGAGGGGTTTGATATATGAGTCTGAAATTGGGCATATGTATATATCTCTGATAACTTTGTTGTATACAAGACTGGCGGTGCCAGCTACAATCACTTTTGTGTTGTGTGCACCCATGCCAGAATTTCAGCAGTGATGTTTGTGTAATTGTTTCTTATTCAAAATGATTAGTACTTGCATTGTTAATATACATGAGAAGTAATGGTCCAGCATTGAAGCATTACACCTGGTGTATTTCCATATGCACAGGTTCGCATTAGGCCTGTAGGCCTTGTTTTATAAATTATCTTATAATGAGTCTGCCTGTTTTATTTGATTGGACTATTAGCCATCTTCTAAACATTAACACAGAATTTTGAGCCTGCAGGTTTGGCCTCCTGAGATCCCAACATTCAGTAATGAAAAGTTCAGTTCATGCACTTAGTGAAAATCACATAATATTATGTTGCGAGGATGATGCCAGTGAGCACTATGTTACTGATGTTTCTGGTCCACGTTTTCTTTGCAGAAGTCAGCTTTACAGCAAGAGAATAAAAAAGATGACAACACAATAAAGAGAGTGGCACAGTACAAACAGTAAGTCATTAAACTCACTTTAATTCATTTAAGCTCTGTACTTGTAACAAGGTCTTTAATGTATGACATAATGCATGCAGCATTTTAATTATAAAAGTGTGTATCTAAGTATATAAAGTAAGTTTTTTATATAATGTTAATATATCTAATAACAAATTAATAAAGTATTTTTATAAAATTTTTAAGGTGTGATATGAAATTTGTGAAATCCAAGCATATGAAATTAAAAGAAATATTAGAAAATGCGTAAAACATAATGAGAATATTAAAAGAAATTCTGACTGCCTGGAAATTTTTAATGCATTTCACAGGAGCAATTCCTCTTTATTTAATCTTTGTTCATTCTTTTGCAAGTGTTAGTGGTGACAGATTATCATAAATTATATGAAAGTCCTATATGAACAGTTATAAACTGAGGTAGTTGAGTTCATGAAAAAGTAATGAAACTTTTGGATATTTATAAACCCTGGGTTGAGTTAGAACCTTATGTAAACAGCTCAAAGAAAATAATATTTGTAATTAAACAAACAATTTATCTGTGCCTTTTTATGTTCTGAAGTATATTTATAACCACACAAACACTTGACTTTCTCCCATCATGCTGACGTTTGTCTAGACATATTTATTATGAGTAATAACTGTATAATTAAAAACATTTGCAACATGATTAGTTAACAAATATTGACAGGATATGCTGTCTCTGGAGAGTTAATTCTAATTATCATGTCCAACATTAAGTTCCTATTAAATGATTGAAAATAGAAGCAAGTTTAGCAATCTGACTTTTCATTCAATATAAAACCTTTAATCTCATTTTTAGCTCAGCTGACTGAAAGTCATCTGAGCTATAGCTATTACTTTTTGTCCGTCGTCTGTCTTTCTGTCCATCTGTCCATTAACAGGGCACAAATTGTAACCACTTGACCTAGGATCTTCTAACTTGACATCCAGGGAGGTCCATGAAAAGTCTCCTAGGAAACCTGAAATTAAGTCTCTGTTACACATATCCTCTGAGCTATGGGGTTTGAATCAGTATCTGAACAACTGATGCATTGCTCACCATGATTTTTTGCATGGATATTGATCATGAAGTGATTCATCAGTTTCTGCAGACTGGTGGCACCACCTGTATTTTTTTTATTTTTTAATGATTTTTTTTCTCTATTTTTGAGACTTTAAAAGATGCAGTCATCTGTTAACAGGGCACAAATCGTTAAGACTGGACCAAGAATCTTCTCACTTGACATCCAGGGATATCCATGATAGATCTCCTAGGAAACCTAAAAATTAGGTCTCTGTAATCTATATTCTTGGAACTATGGGGCTTTGAAGTACCCCTGAGAATAATAAAAAAATTGATACAAAAGATCAAGTAACTGAACAGCTATTGCATTGATTACCATGATTCTTTGCATGGATATTGATCATGGAGTGTTTACTCAGTTTCTGCAGACTGGTTTTGCCATCTGTATTTTTAGCGAACCTGTGAGCTTATGCGATGAAGTGGCGTCGTCCGGTGTCCGTCGGCCAGCGTCCGTCGTCTGTACGTTAACCCATACTAACTTGAAAACGGCAAGAGTTAGCATCACGAAATTTTATGCAAAAAACTAGTCATCTAAAAGACTCAATCAGATTTTGCTTATTTTTGGCTAACTGCATTTTCCTAAATTTTATAGGGAAAAAGCAAAAAAAACTTTAAAAATCTTCTTCTCCAAAACTGTTCAGCCAAATTGTCCAATATTTCACAGAAATGATTCCTGGAACAATCTTTCTCAAGTTTGTTCGAATGGTTTAAGTTCGATGATTTTTGGCCGAGTTACAGGAAGTTGAACTTAGTCATCTGTCCAAAAAAGCATACTAAAATTACAATCTCAGAAACGGCTGAAGCTATCATCACCAAATTTTATGCCAGTGTTGGTCACGTGAGTCATATCTGAATTTGAGGTAAAGGTGGCGCCACCTGCATCGGCATTTATTGTAGGGGGGTCATCAGTGCCCGTACCATACTGACGCCTACAAAAAACTTCTTCTCTGAAACCATATGGCCAAATTGTTTAATATCGCACAGGAATGAGCCTAGGGTAGTGCTTTCTGAAGTTTGTTCAAATGGTCTCAGTTCAGTGACTTTTGGCTGAGTTATGGGAAGCTAAATTTAGTTATATGCAGTAATAGCCGATTTTAGCTCAGTGGCTACAAAGATCTTCTTCTCAAAAACCACTGGGCCAAATTCTTAAATCTCACACATAAATTATCCTTAGATGTTGATAATTCAAGTTTGTTCAAATGGTTTTGGTTCAGTGATTTTTGGCTGAGTTATGGGAAGCTTAACTTAGCCATTTTGCTGTATTTTCCCATATGAGTTATAAACCTGTAAAACAATTTTTGACTGATGCCACTGAGGCCAATTTGTTTAATATTTTACAAGAATAATTCCCTGAATAATTCTTATAATAAATGTCTATTATGGTTCCAAAGTATGAATTTTGGCTGAATTATAAAGATTGAATTGAGTCATCTTACCATATATGTTAGCTGTGTGAAGCAGATACATCTAGCCTGGCATCAGTTCATCAGCAACCATTGCATCATGCCTCTATAGACATTTAGATTTCAGGATATCTATGGTTAATATTGACAAGAATGTTTTTTTAAAAGCTTTTAAAAAATGTAGATTCATGATTTTAGATATTCCTCATGCCAGGCAATGTTTCCAATCACAGGTATACAGCTCTCTGTGGGTATTTAAAGACGGCTGTACATGGATTATAAATAATTGGTAACCATACTCAACTTAATTCAAGATTTTGACATAAGTGAGATGTATCTGTATTATAATTTTGCATTCAGTATGGATCTGTAGTAATTTTTAGCGAACCTGTGAGCTAATGTGATGATGTGGCAGTGTCCGTCGTCTGTACGTTAACCCATACTATTTTGAAAACAACTGGAGCTAGCATCATGAAATTTAATGCAAAAAATTAGCCATCTGAAAAATGCTGCATTTTCTTGGATTTTTTAGAGAAAAAGCTAAAAACCTTAAAAAATCTTCTCCTCCAAAAATGTCTAACCAAATTATTCAATATTTCACAGAAACAATCTTTTATACCTTCTCTCTCAAGTTTGTTCAAATGGTTCAAGTTTGGTGAATTTTCGCCGAGTTACAGGAAGTTGAACTTAGTCATCTGTCCAAAAAAGCACACTAAAATGACAGTCTCAGAAACGGCCGAACTATCATCACCAAATTTTATGCCAGTGTTGGTCACATGATTCATATATGAAATTCAGGTATGGTGGTGCCACCTGCATTGACCTTTTTTTGTACAGGGGTCATTGGTCATCTGTACTTTAACCCATAATTTCTCAGGAATAGCAGGAGCTACCAGCCCCAGATTTTAAGCAATAATCTGTAAATTTTGTGGGATTCAGCTTATTTTTTTTACAATCTGCATTTACTTAGATATTATAGGGAAAAAGCTGAAAAACTTTAAAAAGTCTTTATGTAAACGGTCCAGCCAAATTGTTCAATATTTTACAGAAATGATCCCAGAGGCAAGCCCTCTCAAGTTTGTTCAAATGGTTCACATTTGCTGAATTTTAGTGTTACATGAATTTGAACAGTCATTTGCCCAAGTAAGCATACTGACAAAGTAATCTCAGAAATGCAGAAGCTAGCATTACCAAGTATTGTGCAAATGATGGTCACTTGACTCATATTTGAAGTTGCAGATTTTGTGGTGCCACCTACATTGACCTGTTTTTTAAGGGCAAAACCTCACAATTTTAGCCTCTTTCAGCTTAAAAATGTTAATGATGAAACTTTCAAGTTGAATCATTCAATTTTTCAAAAGAACTATCCTAGGACATGGTTCTTTCAATCATATCAGAAATGCTTAAGTTGGTCTTATGGCAATTATTATGTCTATTTCAAACTGAGGACTGCAAAACTGTTCTTCTACAAAATTATTGTTTTAATTATTACTTCTGTAACATTGCACAAAAATTATTCTTAGGTCGCCTTTGTTCAAGTTTACTTGAATCATTTTTTGCTGAATTATTGGACCTTTAACAATAAAAGGACTGCATCTTTTATCATTCTAAATATTTTGATAACAAGTTTTGATTATGTCAGCTTTAAAAAAAGCATTTTAGCCAAAGTCTCTCAATATGTGTTAACAGTTTTACCATCAGGCCAAGATTGTGTATCTTTAATAGGTTGAGAAACTACTGTTTCAGATTTGGCAACAGATCAAGAGTTCACTCAGTGCAGCCAGATATAGGTCAAGAGTTCAATCAGTGCAGCCAAGCACAAGGCATGTGATCACCTCATGGGTGACATGTGAACACCTCATGGGCACCATGTGATCACTTCATGGGTGTCATGCCCCTCAGGGCAGGGCCCCTGCATGTGCTTATGCAATGGTGTGGCTACTATTTCAGATTTGGCAACAGGCTAGAGGTCAGTCTGGATCTATTTATAGCTCTGTCAGACTGCCAACTGTATCAAATTAGGTAACAAGTCAAGAGTTCACTCAGTGCAGCCAGGTACAGGTCAAAAGTTCACTCAGTCTAGCCAGGTGCAGGTCATGAGTTCACTAAGTGCAGTAGACTGAACCAGCAAATTTGTCACAGTTCACTCGGGGAAACTGCCTTTCTCACCTAAGCCTGGTCAGCCCCATGCATCAGACTCAAGGTAAGTTTGATGTATTGGCCTGATATTTTTACCTGTCTATGTGTCTTTGATGGCTTTCTCGTTAACAAGACAGGTGTCGCCACCTACAATGACTTTTGCACAGTGTATGTGCCTGCTTATTTCTACAGAGGAATTTGATATATCAGCCTGAAATTGGGCATATATATACTTATCAAATAGCTTTGTCGTATACAAGACTGGTGGTGCCCCTACAGTGTGTGTTCCTGCTTATTTTCAGGAGGAGTTTGATATATGAGTCTGAAATTGGGCATATGTATATATCTCTGATAACTTTGTTGTATACAAGACTGGCGGTGCCAGCTACAATCATTTTTGTGTTGTGTGCACCCATGCCAGAATTTCAGCAGTGATGTTTGTGTAATTGTTTCTGATTCAAAATGTTTAGTTCTTACATTGTTCATATACATGAGAAGTAATGGTTCAGCATTGAAGCATTATACCTGGTGTATTTCCATATGCACAGGTTTGCATTATGCTTGTAGGCCTTGTTTTTAGCTCAGCTGACTATAAGTCATCTGAGCTATAGTCGTGGTCCATTGTCCGTCGTCCGTCCGTCTGTCCGTCCGTCCGTCCGTCCGTCCGTCCGTCCGTCCGTCCGTCCGTAGATGTGGCACGTTTTGAAACCGTAAGACCTAGGAATCCAAAATTCAGCATAATATTAGATGTCCCCAAGATCTCCTACCAAGCCGAAAACTGGGTCTTTGCGACTTCATTCCTTTGAGAAATTAAGGAAAAACCTCAATTTTTTATTAAAAACCTATTTTCACACTTTAGGACTGCCTACTATCAAAACCACTCATCTGTTTTTCCTCATATTTCCTATAAATAATCCTCTATATAATTCCTATGTACATGCCAGAAATTAGGTCTGTATTATTTAATTTAAAAAAGTTATGGGCCCAAACATAATGCATTTTTTAAATAATCAGGAAAGAAATTTTATCACTTAACACAAAACTTGTTAAAGCTAAGCACTTTTTTTCCAGTAATATTACTTTTATTAATCAAAATTAAATTGTATACCCAAAATTAGATCAAAATCTTTTAAATTTTTAAAAATATTAGCAAAAATAAAAAATTGGTACCTTAAATTTTGCCCAACTTTGACCATGGCACGTTTTTTTTGCTGTAACTGCTGTGGATTTAATTTTCACAGCATGTTTTTGTTAGCATTTCAACTATTAACACCAAAAATTTGAAACCAGTTCATCAAAACCTGTAGATTTTATTCAAGTTTTCAAGCACCATGTCACATATTGCTAGTGTTATGCAGTTTGCTAGAGCTCAGCTCCCGAGCTTCAGCTCTAAGTTCCTTAAATTTGGCATACAGTTAGTTTTCTCCAAAATCCCCTACCATGCCAAGAATTTGGTCACTAGGACTTAATTCCTTCGAGATATCAATGAAAAACTTCATTTTTCCATTAAAAACCAAATGCTACACTTTAAGACTGCCTAATATCAAAACCACTGATCTGACTTTGATCATATATAATATACATATTTTTCTATACATTCACTATGCACATGCCAGAAATGATGTCAGTGTTGTGTATTTTTTTTTAAGTTATGGGCCCAAACATAATGCACTTTGTAAAAAATCAAGAAATATATTTACTCCCTTAACAAGGGCATTGCTGAAGCTAGAGATCTTTTTTGTCAGGGATGTAACATTATTTAATCAAGATTCAATTGAATACCCAAAATTAGTTCTGAATTTTTCAAATTTTATAAGTTATTAGTATAAATATAAAATTAGTACCTTAAATTTTGCCCAACTGTGACCATGGCACGTTTGTTTCCCGTGAGCACTGTTGATATAATTTTCATATCATGCACACATAAGGATTTCAGCTTTTTAGTTTAGAAAGCTGAAAGAAATTTGCCAAATATTGTAGCTTTTATTAATGTTTTTTATGAGACCCTGTCAGACTTTTGCTCTCTCCAGCCCCTCTTGAGTCACCTGTATGTTGACCGTGTTGACCTTTCATCAAATTATGCACGCTTGAGGGGAGAATCCAGGCAGCTGATGGCCAGCCACAGTTGATCCAGGTGTTCAACCCAACTCATCTAGTAGTTTTAACCAACATCATAACAATAAACAATAAATTAATAAATTTTCATTGGTTTTTAATAACAAATTAAAGAAAAATAGAAAAGGAATTTGTTAGTTTATAATAACAGGAAATTAACTTGCAGTTACTGATGATATAAGAATCTTGTATCGATGGGTAGAATGTCACATATTCCAAATAACACCATGCAGTCACCTATGGCATTTTTCAGTTCATTTTTAATGATAAAGAAGTAAATCATATTATTCATTACTAATCATTAAGGATTATATGAAGGAAATTAATGATAGACAAAGATGCAGTTGATAATATTAATCTAGATTCCTACTGTGTCTAGTGTGTACATTGATGTGAAATTAGTCCAAAATGAATTTTTTACAGTTATTTTTTAATATAAATAAAAGCCATAAAACCAGGTACTTATGATCATTATTTAAATGTGTGAATTTTGTATATTCTGGATTCTCAACATCATTGTTTGGTGAAAACTGTATAAATACCAGACAGGGTGCGAATACTTTGTAATTGTATTTAAAAACGAATATGATTATGTACTCCATTATAAAATTTCTTGCATAAAGAATGGGAATTCAGGTAAAAATGAAAGTATATGAATACTCGTGCAAATACTTTCAAAATGTATTCATGAATGCATTCATGAATATATTCTTTAATATTATTTTAATAATCATATCAATTATATTTCATTTTAAAAAATCATATGATTCTCTTATTATTTTTAATAAAAATTATATTTGGGACAATATTTGTAATTTTTTTAATAAATAGTTAAACTCTTATATTATATGTTCTGCTTATAAGTAATATGGCCAAGTCAAAATCTGTGTGACAGTAGTACTCCATTTGTTAATAAAATAAATGAAATCAATCCTCTTCCCTGTCTCCAAAGGTACTATCAAAATCATACATAAGCTAAACAACAACAACTCATAATACAGCTTATATTTATTACCACACAAAACCAGCATGTGCCTCATTTCTAAATAATATTTTTTTATCATATATAACAGCTGAGCGTCGTGACCCATAGGTCCCTTGTTATTTTTTACGATTTTTTTCTCTATTTTTGAGACCTTAAAAGATGCAGTCATCTGTTAACAGGGAACAAATCGTAACAACAGGACCTAGAGTCTTCTATCTTGACATGCAGGGAGGCCCAAGAAAAGTCTTGGAAACCTAAAATTAGGTCTCTGTCACCCAAAACCTCTGAGCTATGGGGCTTTGAAATAACCCCCAGAATAATGGAAAATTTGATTCAAAAGCTCAAGTAAAGGAACAGCTTATGGATTGATCACCATGATTCTTTGCATGAATATTGATCATGGAGTGTTTCATCAGTTTCTGCAGACCTTTAAAAATGTGGTCTTCTGTTAACAGGGCACATATTGTAACCGTTAGTTCTAGAATCTTCTAACTTGTGATCCAGGGATGTCCGTGAAAAATTTCCTTGGAAACCTGAAATTAGGTCACTGTTACTCATATTCTCCCAGCAATGGGGCTTATAAGCACCCCCTAGAATTGAAAATTTGATACCAAAGTAGGGCATAATTAAATCATATCCTTGGACCCAGAATCTTCTAACTTGGCATCCTGAGAGTTCCTCAAAAGTTCGCCCAGAAACCTGAAATTGGGTCACTGTGCCCTATATTCTCAGAGTTTTGGGGTATGTCTGAGCACCCCAGAAATAATGCAAAATACACATAATTGCCAGATTCCTCAAGGTTGGTTGGATTGTCATCAAATTTTGTGTGAATATTGGTCTTGATTAACTTAATCTAATATGTATGAATGATAATGCCACCTACATTATCTTCATTAGTTGCCTGTGCAAGGACATATTGTCACCATGTCAGTCGGCTGAGTGTCATTACCCATGGGTCACTTGTTTGATCATGAAAGAAACATGGTAGATGAAAAACAAAGAAAAATGTTCAGACATTAGTATTTAGTTTGGTATTAGCTTGCTAAAAGGTTGTTTGCTGTTACTGTTTTGCTTAAAATCGTGTACCATGTAAAAATTTAAAACTTTTAATATTGTTAACATTTCATATGAAAAGAATGTGAATTACATAAATACATATACCATCAGAAAGAAAGAGTACACCAGGTGTTAAATGATATATACTTCATGTATATTAATTTTAATGGCTTTTGAACTAATTTTTATTCAGTGGGATTTTGCCAGCAATGCTACCTTAAATCATGAAACATTCAGGTTTGGGAGCCCTGTTGTCTATCATTATGATGTTGCAAGGTACCTCTATTTTCACTTATTGACAATTTTATGTTAGACTACCTTTATTTTTTTTTTTCTTGCAGAGTTTTACTTGTAGAATCCCTGACTACACAAGGCTGGTGTGACCTCATACCAACATTGTTACCGGTACCAGAACATGACCTCAGGGAAAAAGTTCTTGTTGCCATGACAACACTCATGGAGCACTGCCAGGCTGCATTTACCAAATTCCATCCTTCACTGGAAAAATTGAAAAGTGAATATGAGGAACTAGCGCAAACTGAGATAGGGGAAAGACCAGAAGAACAGTATTTTACAGAAATACTTAACTCAGTCACTCATGTTATTAAAGAATTGTCCACACATGATGAACTATAAAATACATCAAAGACCATCACCATCATCTCCCTAATCATTACTTATCCTCCCCATTTATTGTCATTTCTAATTATTTCCATCACATCTTGCATTTGTTCATATAAGTATGTTACTCACTCTCCAGATAATTTTAAATGTTATGGAACTGCATTGTCTGTTATGGATGGCTGGAGAATTGTCAGCACTTAATGTATATATATATATATATATATATATATATATATATATATATATATATATATATATATATATATATTTATCTTTTACATTTTGTTATAACCCATCTTGCACTTTTAATACATTAATTTATCTAGTACATTTATTAATTTCATTGAACTTACAAATTAATTTCATTATTCAAATTAATAATTTTCATTAAGGTGGAGAATTTAATAAAGAATATTAATTAATTGATTTTGTTTCTGTAGTATACATCAGAAAAAAATGTGTCATTTTAAAATACATAATAATTCAATGTGTGTGTTTGTCTTGTCCATTGTTTATAGATAACAGGGGCCTTGAATACTATCCCCTTGACAGTAATAATATTATATTTATTCCAGTGTGTGTTGTAATGTGTGTTCTGCATTGTCATAGATATTACCTTATTTTAGATTAAAATCCCGCAGTAGGGTACCATTTAGTACATTAAGGAGCAATTTTTCATATACGTGTTCCAAATTTAAAAATTATAACTTTGTTACCTGTAGTTTAGTCATACATATTACCATTTATGTGACTGCCACCAACAGAAAGTAATATATTACCCCCCTTGAAACAATGCTAATGGACAGGATATAGTTATGCTTCCATTCACTGGGTTGTCCATCAGTCCTTCTGTTTGTCTGTTCAACCATAATATTATTACTGGACCATGGATGCATGTTCAGCCAAAATTTTCATGAAAAATCTTCCATCTTTCGTATTTGAATCACAAACTATTAGGATAAGTTAACCCATTATTTTGAGATAACAAACTCAAAGATGAAGGGCTAAAGGCCTGCTTCTCTGAAAAGCATGTGCATACATTTTAAGCTAAAGCCAAGCCAAACTTCTGTCTACATCTTTCACAAATAACTCCTCAAACAATTTGGAAAACTTGATCAATTTTGAGGTTGCAAATTTTTATAGAACCCAATTCTTAAAAAATTGTGTGGATGCATTTCAAGTCAAACTTTTAATTCTACACCTTCCATCTTTCACGAATATACACCTACCTATAGAAGAAACATCCTTTTGTTTTTGAGGTTACAAGGTCAAAGTTCAATGTTACAGGATACATTTATTTTAAATGCTTGAGAACACATTTAAAGTCTAAACTTTGATCCCAAATCATCCATCTTTCACTTACCTCTCCTACCAGTTGGGGTAGAATCAGATTGGTCAAGGTCACATGGACTACTTCTTTGAAAAGCTTGCTTATGCATTTTAAACAAAGTTTTCATCTCATATGTATCAACCAACAATAGAGGAAGATTTTTCATGATTCCCTGGTCAAAAATAAATGTCCTACTGACAGGCCTTAAACTTCAATGCATCATGTAACATTATGCCCCTGTTGTTAGGGGATGCTCTACCTTGCAATGCCCTTGTTCGTCTTTCTTTTAACAAATTGTAATCCTTTAGCTGGCTTCTATTGTTAGCGAACCTGTGAGCTTATGTGATGGTGCGGCGTTGTCCGTCCGCCGTCCAAGGTTGGCTGTCGGCTGTCCATGGCTGTATGTCAGAAACCGTCAGAGCAAGCAGCTCCAAATTACATGTAAGAATTGGTCACATGTGAAACTTGGTGCCCTAGAGCTTATTATTAGGTATCTACATTCACTTTAATTTTATAGAGAAAAAGCTTAAAAACCTGTAAAAATCTTTTTCTCTGAAACTGTGCAGCCAAATTGTCCAATATTTCACAGGAATGTTCCCTTGAACAATCTCTCTCAAGTTTGTTTGAATGGTTCCAGTTCAGTGATTTTTGACCGAGTTACAGGAGGTTGCACTCTGTCATTTGCATGCTAAAATTACAGTCTGAGAATCGGCTGGAGCTATCATCATCAAATTTTATGTTAATGTTGGTCACTTGAGTCATATCTGAAATTGAGGTATTGGTGGCGCCACCTGCATTGGTCTTTTTGTACAGGGGTCAACGGTGCACGAAACATACAAAGGGCTACAAAAACTTCTTCTCTGAAAGCGTATAGCCAAATTGTTTAATATTGCACAGAAATGCTCCTAGGGTAGTGCTTTTCTAAGATTGTTCAAATGGTCTCTGTTTAATGACTTTTGGCCGAGATATGGGAAGCTGAATATAGTCAAATGTTATAGCAGCCCATTTCTGCTCAGTTGCTACAGAGATCTCCCCAAAAACCACAGGGTCAAATTCTTTAATCTAACACATGAATGATCCTTAGAAGTTGATAATTCAAATTTTTTTAAATGGTTTTGATTCAGTGATTTTCATAGATTTTATACAGGAAAAGTTAAAAAAAAAAGATATAAAAATCTTCTCCTTTGTAACTTTCCAGCTTAATTGTCCAATATTTCACAGAAATGATCCCTAGAACAATCTCTCGCAAATTTATTTGAATTGCTCCAGTTCCTTGATTTTTGGCTGAGTTACAGGAGGTTTAACTTCGTCATCTGTGCAAAAAAGCATACTAAACTTAAAAATCTCAAAAACAGCTGGAGCTTTCATCACCAACCTTTATGACAGTGTTTGTCACATGAGTCCATCTGAAACTGAGGTGTTGGTGGGGCCACCTACATTGATTTTTAGCTCAGCTGACTATAAGTCATCTGAGCTATAGTCGTGGTCCACTGTCCGTCGTCCGTCCGTCTGTCTGTCCGTCCGTCCGTCCGTCTGGATGTCCGTCCGTAAGACTGGCACGTTTCGACACCGTTGGACCTACGAATCTGAAATTCGGCATACAGTTAGATGTCCCCAAAATCTCCTACCATACCGAAAATTGGGTCAATAGGACCACGTTCCTTCGAAATATTAAGGAAAAACCTCAATTTTTTATTAGAAATCTATTTTTACACTTCAGGACTGCCTAATATCAAAACCACATATCTGGTTTTCTTCATATTTACCATAAATATTCCTCTATATAGTTCCTAAATACATGCCAGAAATTAAGTCAGTATTGTTTTATTTAAAAAAGTTATGGGCCCAAACATAATGGACTTTGTAAAAAAATCAGGAAGATATTTGGTCACTTAAGACCAAAAGTGTTAAAGGTAGGGACTTTTTTTCAGTAATACAACTTTATTTAATCAAAATTTAATTGTATACCAAAAATTAAATCAAAATCTGTTAATTTTTTTTAAAATATTGGCAAAAATATAAAATTGGTACCTTAAATTTTGCCCAACTTTGGCCACGGCACGTTTTTATTCCTGTAAGTACTGTGGATTTAATTTTCACAGCATGTACACATAAGGATTTAATCTGTTAAAATATGAAATTTGAAAATAAAAGCTGCAAAATTAGGCTAGTTATTGAATTTTTTTAGTTGTATTCCCTTACGTTGTCAAGCAGTCCACTTTGATGACTGTAGGTCATTCAGTGCAGCTCTCTATGCTCCCCAGGCTGTTGGCATAATTTTAGATGTCCCCTAAATCTCCTACCAGACCGAAAATTAGATCATTAGGACTTCGTTCCTTCGAGATATTAAGGAAAAACCTCCGTTTTCCATAAAAAAGCCATTGTTACACTTCAAGGCTGCCTGATATCAAAACCACTGATCTGTTTTTGATCATATTTAGTTTTCACATTCTTTCATACATTTTCTATGAACATAAAAAAAAATTAGGTCAGTATTGGGTATTATTTTGAAGTTATGGGCCAAAATATAATGCAATTTTTAAAAAAAATCAGGATATTAATTTACTCACCTAACATGAGAATTGCTGAACCTAGAGACTTTTTTTCAGGAATATAACTTTATTTAATCAAGATTCAATTGTTTACCCAAAATTAGATATGAATTTTGCAAATTTTTCAAGTTATTTGCATAAATAAAAATCAATACCTTAAATGTTGTCCAACTTTGGCACTGTTGATTTAATTTTCACAGCATATAAACATAAGGATTTAATCTTTTAAAATCTGAAATTTCAAAGAAATTGATTGGAAAGAATAGCTTTTATTCACGTTTTCATACACCATGTCAAGTGTTGTTTACATCTAGCCCACCTAGTAGTACAGCCTTTACTTGCATTATGTAACACACGCCAGGCAGCTTGCCTTGGCTAAGCTTGGCCACTACCAGCAGGCTTCCCCTCTGCCCTGCACTCCCCCCCCCCCCCCCCGATGGTGCATAAACTAGATGAATGTTATTATTTTCTGTATTTGATTCCTTCTTATTCTAGGCTATGCTACATTTTAGATTTTGAATTGTACCACCAGGGTTACAATGATTAAAGTGTACATTAAATTGTGTCCACAAAGTGGTGTATTGCTGTGAAAGTGTGGATGTTTATCAGATAAGTAATTCCTTACTTCAGAAGAGTAAAATCTTCACCAGGTGTGAAATTGACTATTAATTCCAGTTATAAATTAAAACTGGGATAGTAATTAGCACAATGATATTGTTTGTCCCTCATTCAACCAACAGTGTGTATACTTTATTTGAAAAGATGTTTTATTATGCCCCCACCACAGTGGCCGGTGCATATAGTTTTACCCATGTCCGTCATTCCGTCCTTCCGTCATTCCGAAATCAAACAGTTGTACGGACTTTTTTTCACAATGCCTGCAGATATTGGCCTGATTTTTGGTGTGTTGGCAGATATTGACCAGTTACAGATTGAGTTCGCGTTTCGTCCCAGTTGACCTACTTTTGACTGTTTTACGGCTCCTGAACATAGAAAATTTCATGTAAAATATAAATTTTCATGACAAATACACTTGTACAGACTTTTCTTCGCAATACCTGCAGATATTGGCCTGATTTTTGGTGTGTGGGCAGATAATGACCAGTTACAGATCAAGTTCACGTTTTGTCCCAGTTGACCTACTTTTGACCGTTTGACGGTCCTCTAACATGGAAAATTTCATAAAAAAGTGCACATGTATGGACTTTTTTTCACAGTGCCTGCAGATACGGGCCTGATTTTTGGTGTGTAGGCAGATAATGACCAGTTACAGATCGAGTTCTTGTTTTGTCCCAGTTGACCTACTTTTGACCATTTGACTGCTCCTGAACATAGAAAGTTTCATGAAAAATAGAAATTTTCATAACAAATGCATATGTACTGACTTTTTTTCCTCAATGCCTGCAGATACCACCCTGATATTTTATGTGTGGGCAGATAATGACAGTTACAGATCGAGTTCGCGTTTCGTCCCGGTTGTCCTACTTTTGATTGTTTTACGGCTCCTAAACATAGAAAATTTCATGAAAGACAGAAATTTTTATGGAAAATGCACATGTATGGACTTTTTTTTCACAATGCCTGCATATACTGGCATGATTTTTGGTGTGTTGCTTGATAATGACCCGTTACAGATCGAGTTTGCATTTTGCCCTTGTTGACCTACTTTTGACCATACGACACCTCCTGAACTTAAAAAATTTTTCAAAGTTTTAAAAATGTTTCTAATTTGCCCCAGGCGGGGGCATTCGTGTCGTTCCGACACATCTAGTTTTATCAAATTTACTGAATCTTTTATTTTATTTTGGTGAATAAAATTAAGCATGTACTGAAAACTCCAGTGTGCAAAACTTTTTAATAGTGATTCAAGGAATATTCTTGTAGATGCCATGTTGTTGCATTATTTTCTTTAAATTCAGTTTAAACATTTATGATTTAAAAATAGTAAAATATATGTGTATGCATAATATGACCCAATGAGCTACACTCTGGATATATGATGATTGCAACTTTTGCAACAATTCTGATATTTAAACTTATAGTTTCAGTTTTTTACTCTGTATATATAATGATTGCAACTTTTGCAACAATTCTAATATTTTAACTTATATTTTCAGTTTTTTTATTAAAAATTTATAAAACCTGTAAATTAAAAAAAATGATTCAGATAAAAACTTCTTTATGGAAAAAGTGGATATGCTTTAAAAAAATAGGCTTATATATAAACTTAAATGCATTATACCCTTAAAAGTGAAATAAAGGTATTAGTCCATTCTGTCCACTTGCCTGTCCATCTGTAAATTTTCATATGCATCACAGTATCTCAAAACTTTACTGTTTTTCTTCATGACAGTCTTGTCAGAGTATTAGTTTGCAATCATATATTTAGAAATTTACTATAACCAAGTAGGAGGGCCCCTTTCCTCTTAGCTTTTCATATTCTTATATAAATGAAAAACATTACAATAGAATATTTCTACATCCACCTTCGTGCTGCCCTCACTTTTCCCTTCTCCGACCCCATCCCAAAGTCAGCCTCAGTAAGCAAGAACAAGATGAATCAGATATATTCATACTTTAATATTTTGTATAACTATTCATCCATAGGTACCTATGTACATGCCAGAAATTATGTCAGTATTGTGTTATATGTAGACATAGTGGGCATCACAATAATGTACCTTGTCAAGACTAAAGAGATATTGTGTCATACAGTCACAAATTCATAAATCACTTCATCAGCATAGTTAATCATAACTTCATATCTGTCAAATTGAAAGCTTGCAGACTACCATACACTTTAGATCCTTCAACAAATAGCCTTATCATCATTCTACTACTGCTTATAACTGCTGTCTTTGCATTCATATTTGCTCAAATATATCACAATTTTCAACCCCTCCTAAATAATAAAAAATAAACCACTATATTTTACTCTATTAATCCATCAGTCAGGTAATTTCATTTATCATTTACTCGCATATTACATTACATTCCTTTATAATAGCCCAACATGTCCATGATATTCATAAGCTTTCTCGACTCGATATAGTATCACAGTGGAGAAACATTTATAGTCCAATCACGATCAGCTGAGCGCCGTGACCCATGGGTCCCTTGTTTTACAAGCAAAAATGTAACTTTAGATACTTCTAGCTTAAACACAGATTTTTTTTAAAGAAACTGTTAAGCTGATTGGTTTAAACTTTAAAAGAATTGTTCTATGGTATTGTTCTGTCAGTTCTATAAGAATAGTTTGGGTAAATGCAGCTTTAAAAAGCAGTGTAGCCAATTGAAAAAGGCTTTCAGTGTTTGAAAACAGATTTTGCAGCATGGCAAGTTTCAACATGTCAAGTCAAGAGGTTAATCAGTGCACTCAGGGGCAGTCCAGACATCACCATGGCAACTGACCTGGCTCTGCCTGGTGTCCAGATACAATCTAGACATCTAGACGATGTGTCTAGATTGTTCGTCTAGACGTCTAGAACCTGCCAACTGTGTCAGATTTTACAATAGGTCAAGTTACGCTCTGTATTTATAAATAACTTTGGCAGACTGCGAACCATTTCAGATTTGCCAACAGGTCAATTTTCAGTCTGTAAGAGCCAGTGGTAAGTTTCAGTCTGTAAGAGCCAGTGGTGTGGTTACATCTGGCACATTAGATACCCTTGACCTGGGGGAAAGCTGAGCCTCCATTGCCAGGATGCATGAATAGGTGTGACTCAATACCAAGGCTAAAAGAGGAACTTGTTCTTAGATTTTATAGGGGAAAAGCTAAAAAACATTTTAAAATGTTCTTCCCTAAAACCATGCTGTCAAATTGTCCGTTCATCTGTCCAATATCCCTACTTGGCAAAAAGAACATATCGGAAATATCCTGACTGATACATCCTAGTTTTAAAATGTCCTAGTCTGAAACGTGCAGGTCGGAAAGGTCAGTTTGGCTGAAATCATAATGACTAAGGTACATATGCAGGACATGAGAGGATCAGTATTAAATTTTTAAAATAAACATTCATACTCCCAAATTTTGCACAGGTTTTGCATTAGGCCTGTAGGCCGGTACTTGGTAAAACCCGGACTCGGACCCCGGACTCAGACTCCACAGTTATAATCGCCGGACCCCGAAAGCTCACCCTGCTTAGCCTGATTATGAAGGTCTGATGCCATGGGTGTCTTTGTAAAACCATGATCATATGTATCAGTATTCTGGTGCCTCAGAGCTTAGGATTACGGATTTAAATATTTTTAATTAACTATGGTAAGAAAATGAAGTAAAATAAAAAAAAACAGGATTTTCTTCAGAAAACCATTTATATTCCAATATCCTTTTAAATATTCCAGATTTATTGAAACATTACCGTAACTTTGTAACCTCATTTTTACAAAGAAAGGTAACTAAATTTATGGTGTACTTGTTAAATGCCAGACTGCCTGTCTAACATGGTCAGATGCATGTGACCAGTACATATAGAAAGTTTTTTTTTTAACTTGCATGAATTAACATTGACCTGAAAGTTTCCAGGACAATGGATAAAACTGGGTTTTATCCGGTTTAATCCAGTTTTTTCCAGATGATACAGGATTAAACTGGATTAAACTAAGAATCACTATGTAAAATTTAATTAAATCAACAAATGATAATCTGGATAAATAAGTTCAGAAGGTTTAGTAATATTCATAACTGCAGTTGTTTAGCTTTTTTATAGTGTAATGTACAAAAAAGGTGATAATGTTTTAATAAGTCATACTCTATAACTGACCTCGCTAAAAAGAGATTAATTTTAAGTTTCAAAATTATTATTAAAATCATGGTATGATTATCTGTGAAAAAAACAATGAAATTTATGTATAAATATATGGTCACATAATAATTCAGTTAACTAGACATAAATGTTACTTTATTTACAGCGGAAAGCTTAACTTAATATAATTAAATATATAAGAATTAAATTTTGTGAATTATGATTATTGAATATAATGAAACATAGACAAATTTCTTCACAGTCTGACTTTTTTAAAGTAAAGGTTGACTTGTAAAGGATTTTTTTTATAGAAAAAAAACTGCATTTATATTCTCATATTCTTTTAAATATTCTGAATTTATTGAAACATTACTGTTACATGCAAGGGTTATCTTAAACCAATGGGAAATATGACAAACAACTTTTATGCTTCATTTTATTAGCACCTACTGATAACTACAACAAAACAAAACATATGCACAAGGACCAATTGGAGTATAAATATGCTGCATCTAGTACTTTCAAGAAAACTTTATATATAAAAAAAAACAGCATCTTGTAGAAAATGAATGAAAATAGCACAAATGAAAGACTACATGAAATTGAATTAATCTATAAGCTAAGATTTTTTAAACTTAACACATCACCATGTATGACATGTGGGGTAATTGATAATACCTGTATTTTTTATTTTGATTTCTTCAAACATACAGACGTACAGGTATTTCCCATTTTAGTTCCAAAATGTGAAGAATATGTAAAGCTGCTACACCATTTTACAGAAATGATCCCTGGAACAATCTCTCTCAATTTTGTTTGAATGGTTCCAGTTCGGAGATTTTTGGCCGAGTAACAGGAGGTTGAACTTTGTCATCTGTCTAAAAAAATTTAAATCTCAGAAACGGCTGGAGCTATCATCACCAAATTTTATGCCAATGTTTGGTCACATGAGTCATATCTGAAATTGAGGTATTGGTGGCGCCACCTGCATCGGCCTTTTTTGTACGGGGGTCATATGTGCCCGTATCATACTGACAGCTACCAAAAACTTCTCTAAAACCATATACCCAAATTGTTTAATATCGCACAGAAATGATTCTATGGTAGTGCTTTCTGAAATTTGTTCAAATGGTCTCAGTTCAGTAACTTTTGGCTGAGTTATTTAGTCATATGCCTTAACAGCCCATTTTAGCTCAGTGGCTACAAAGATCTTCTTCTCAAAAACCACTGGGCCAAATTCTTAAATCTCACACATTAATTATCCTTAGATGTTGATAATTCAAGTTTGTTCAAATGGTTTTGGTTCAGTGATTTTTGGCCGAGTTATGGGAAGCTTAACTTAGCCATTTTGCTTTATTTTCCCATTTGATTTATAAACCTGCAAAACGTGTTTTGACTGACGCCACTGATGCCAATTTGTTAAATATTTTACAAGAATAATCCTCTGAATAATTTTTATGATAATTGTCTTTTATGGTTCCAAAGAATGAATTTTGGCTGAATTATAAAGATTGAATTGAGTCATTTTGCCATATATGTTAGCTGTGTGAAGCAGATACATCTAGCCTGGAACCAGTTTATCAGCATCTGTTACATCATGCCTCCAGACATTTAGATTTCAGGTTATCTATGGTTAATATTGACAAGAATGTTTTTCAAAAATCTTTTAAAAAATGTAGATTTATGATTTTAGATATTCCTCATGCCAGGCAATGTTTACAATCACAGGTATACGTTCACCCAAACTATTTCGAAAACGACTGGAGCTGGTATCATGAAATTTAATGCAAAAAATTAGCCATCTGAAAAATTCTGCATTTTTTCAGATTTTATAGAGAAAAAGCGATAAAAAAACCTTTGAAAATCTTCTCCTCCAAAAATGTCAATCCAGTTTGTTCAATATTTCACAGAAATAATCTTTTATACCATCTCTTTCAAGTTTGTTCAAATGGTTCAAGCTCGGTGAATTATGCGCGAAATACAGGAAGTTGAACCTAATCATCTGTCAAAAGAAAGCATAGTAAAATGACAATCTCAGAAACGGCCAGAGCTATCGTCACCAAATTTTATGCCAGTGTTGGTCACATGAGTCATATATGAAATTCAGGTATTGAATTGACTTTTTTTTTGGACTGGGGTCATTGGTCATCTGTATATTAACCCATAATTTCTCAGGAATAGCAGGAGCTACCATCCCCAGATTTTAGGCAATAATCTGTCACATATCAAATGTTGTGGGAGTCAGCTTATTTTTTTGCTATCTGCTTCTTGTGAATGGTCCAGCCAAATTGTTCAATATTTTACAGAAATGATCCCAGAGGCAAGCCCTCTCAAGTTTGTTCAAATGGTTGGCTTTTAATGAATTTTAGTGGAGTTAAACGAATTTGAACAGTCATTTGGCCAAGTAAGCATACTGACATAGTTATCTCAGAAATGACAGAAGCTAGCATTACCAAGTATTGTGCAAATGTTGGTCACATGACTCATTGAAGTTGCAGATTTTGTGGTGCCACCTACATTGACCTGTTTTTTTATGGGCAAAAACCTCATAATTTTAGCCTTTTTCAGCTTAAATGTTTATGATGAAACTGTCAAGTTGAATTGTTCAATTTTTTTAAAAGAATTATCCTAGGACATGGTTCTTTCAATCATATTAGAAAAGCTAAAAGTTGGTCTTATGGCCATAATTATGTCTAACTCAAACTGAGGACTGCAAAACTGTTCTTCCACAAAATTATTGTTTCAGTTATAACTCCTGTAACATGGCACAAAACTTATTCTTAGGTGGCCTTTGTTCCTGTTTACTTGAATGATTTTTGGCAGAATTATTGGACCTTTAACAACTGCATTTTGCATTTAAGAACTGCATTTTTTATTAATCTAGATATTTTGATAAAAAGTTTATGAATAATTCAGCTTGAAAAAAGCATTTTAGCCAAAGTCTTTCAGTATGTGTAAACAGATTTGCCAACAGGCCAAGATTGTATCTGTATATTTAAATAGGTTAAGAAACTGCCAACTGTTTCAGATTTGGCAATAGATCAAGAGTTCATTCAGTGCAGCCAGATATAGGTCAAGAGTTCAATCAGTGCAGCCAAGCACAAGGCATGTGATCCCCTCATGGGTGACATGTGAACACCTCATGGGCACCATGTGATCACCTCATGGGTGTCATGCCCCTCAGGGCTGCATGTGGAGCCAATCTATTTATAGCTTTGGCAGAGTGCCAACTGTATCAGATTAGGCAACAGGTCAAGAGTTCACTCAGTGCAGCAAGGTACAGGTCAAAAGTTCACCCAGTCTAGCCAGGTGCAGGTCATGAGTTCACTCAGTGCAGTAGCCTGAGCCAGCAAATTAGTCACAGTTCACTCGGGGCAACTGCCTTTCTAACTTAAGCCTGGTTAGCCCCATGCATCAGACTCAAGGTAAGTTTGATGTATTAGCCTGATATTATGACCTGTCTATGTGTCTTTGATGGCTTTCACGTTCACAAGACAGGTGTCGCCACCTACAATGACTTTTGCACAGTGTGTGTGCCTGCTTATTTCTATAGAGGAATTTGATATATCATCCTGAAATTGGGCATATTTATATCTATTGAATAGCTTTGTCATATACAAGACTGGTGGTGGCACCTACAATATTTTTTGCACAGTGTGTGTCCCTGCTTATTTCTCAGGAGGGGTTTGATATATCAGTCTGAACTGGGTATATGTATATATCTCTGATAGCTTTGTTGTATACAAGACTGGTGGTGCCAGCTTCAATCATTTTTAGCTCAGCTGACTGTAAGTCAACTGAGGTATAGGAATGGCGCCTGTCCGTCGTCCGTCCGGGCATCCGGCAGTCCGTTAGCAGGGCACAAATCGTAACGGCTGGTCCTAGAAACATCTAAGTGGAGATCCAGGGAGGTCAATAAAAAATCTAATCGGAAACCAGAAATTAGGTCACTACGTCCTTTTTCCTTCGAGCTATGGGGCTTGAAAGTACCCCCCAGAATATTAAAAAAATTGATACAAAACCTCCAATATCTTGATAATTAATGCATGGTTTGTAATGAATCTTGCCTTGAATATTGACCATGACTAGGTTTTGTCAGTTCCTGAAACATGGTGGCGCCACCTGTACTTTTTCCTATTTAACGAATATTTTTCTATTTATTTACTATAAAATGACAACAATCATGTCAGTTTCTCAGCTGTGATTACATCTGGTATCCCAAAACCTGGTGTGTTTATTGATCACAAGTAGATGCCCTATCACCCTGTCTGTCTGTCTGTTTGTATGTCTGTCTGTTTGTCAATCTGTCCATCCACACATATTTGTTTCCAGACGATAACTCAAGGTTGGATTGGCACATGGATTTCAAACTTGACTTACACATGACCCACCACTTAAGCAAGAACCTAAATGATTTTGGGGTCATGAGGTCAATGGTCAAGGTCACAGGACTCGCTTAATTAAAAAGATTATGGCTGCATTTTAAGCCAAGCTATTCATCCCAAACTTTCCATCTTGCGCATTTAGCTGACTGGCCAGTATGAGGAGAGCATAAATTAATTTGGGGTCACAAGGTCAAAGGTCAAGGTCACAGGGGCCATCTGTTCACAAATTAGTTTCGTGATGATAACTCCAGTTTAGTTTGACATATTGGTTTCAAACTTAACTTATAAATGGCCCACCACTAAAGTAAGAACCCTGTTGATATTGGTGCAAAAAGGTCAAGGTCACATGACCCATTTCTTTAAAAGGAATGTGTATGCATTTGAAGCCAAATTTTTCATCGCGAACCTTCAATCTTCAAGATATTGCTAACCTGCCACTAGGGGAAGATTCTGTTTGATTTTTGGGTCATAGGTCAAGGTCACAGGGCCCATCCATTCACAAATTAGTTTATGGAAGATAATTCTGCTTTGGATAGACAAACTGGCTTCAAACTTGATTTAATAATGACCAACCACATAAGTAAATTCATTTTGATTTTCATGGTCCAGCGATTTAAGTTGATGGTCACAGAAGCCACATCTTTAAAAAGATTGTGGATGCGCTGTAAATCAAACTTTTCATCCTGAACTTTCCAACGCTCACACATGGCTTACTTGCCCAAAGTGAGGAAACCTGTAGAATTTGAGGTTATCTGGTCAGAGGTCAAGGTCACTTTTTAAAAGATTGTTACAATAATCCTAATGCTGCAAGTTCAAGGATATTAAGTTCTAAGATTTTTTGGTCACAAGGTCATTGGTTAAGGTCACAGGACTGTCATTCTGAAAAATTTCTTTAAAAATATCCTTATAGACGAATTCAGCTGAGCGTCGAGACCCATGGGTCCCTAGTTGTGTGTGTGCACCCATGCCAGAATTTCAGCAGTGATGTTTGTTTAATTGTTTCTTATTCAAAATGTTTAGTACCTGCATTGTTCATATACATAAGAAGTAATAGTCCAGCATTGAAGCATTATACCTGGTGTATTTCCTAATGCACAGGTTCGCATTAGGCCTGTAGGCCTTGTTTATACAAATACATGTAGTTAATTTTCCGTATCATTATATTGAAAATGTCTGAATGTGTCCAATTATTTATGCAATTTTTCATTTCCTGATTAATGAAAACAGTGTTTGAATTTATCAAATATCCAATATATATGAGGCTTTTTGCCCTATATATTGTATATATATCGTAACACAGACATTTTAAAAGGGGGATATATAAAGGGTCTATATGAGATTTCAACCCAAATTACACAAGTCCTGTATTCTAGCACTTTGAAAATTTAACAAGCTTCACCTGCAAGACAAGTGTGCCTTCATATGCATTTAATATGTTAATAAGAGTCTAGTTTCCAATTAGAAATTCTTATTTATTAGAGTATAATTAGCTGTTTGAACTTGAGCTGAACCCAAGTCAGTAAGACAAGTCCCTAAGTTCTAATCATGTGTATATATATAAAACTGTGCACTTAAACAAAGCAGATTTTTCAATTTTCCTACCAGCAATGTGTATTCATGTATAACCTATGAACACTGTTAACAAGTTCATCTTGATATCTGACAAATGTAATTGTAGAGTTTATTTTTACATGACTGAAACAATTTCAGTACAGGGCTGTCCACTCCAGGGGGCAAGCAGCTAGCCCCTCCTCAATTTTCTGATATACTTATGTGTAACAAACGCAGCACTGACATCAAGCATGATATTTGAGAATTATTAACACTATATATATATATATATATAAATATATAAAAATAAACCCAGTCCTACATACCTTGTGTTTTAATATATAACCTATTAACACTGTTAACACAGGTTCATCTTGATATCTGACAGATGTAAGTGTTAGAGTTTATTTTTACATGACTGAAATAATTTCAGTACAGGGCTGTCCACTCCAGGGGGCAAGGTGCCGGGTAGCTAGCCCCTCCTCAATTTTCTGATATACTAATGTGTAACAAACGCAGCACTGACATCAAGCATGATATTTGAAAATTATTAACACTATATATATAAATAAATATACAAAAATAAACCCAGTCCTACCTACCTTGTGTTTTAATATATAACCTATTAACACTGTTAACACAGGTTCATCTTGATATCTGACAGATGTAAGTGTTAGAGTTTGTTTTACATGACTGAAACAATTTCAGTACAGGGCTGTCCACTCCAGGGGGCAAGGGGCTGGGTAGCCCCTCCCCAATTTTCTGATATACTAATGTGTAACAAACCAAGCAAAGAAGTCAGGCATGATAATTGAGAATAATTAACAATAATTACATATATATATATGTATATATATATCCTACCTACCTTGTGTTTCAATACATAACCTATAATTAACACTGTTAGCAAATTCAGCTTGGTATCTGACAGATATAAGTGTCCTCTCCAGGAGGTAAGGGGCCAGTCATTTATAATATTTGAGAATTGTACCAGCCTGCCTGCCATAGCAACAATACCAAAGACCTGGTCTTCATTCGCAAAAAAGAAAGAAAACAAGGGACCCATGGGTCACATCGCTCAGCTGAATTTTGGAAAATATTAGTAACTGCAAAACATTTTTAATTCTTTTGGTTTTTAGCGAACCTGTGAGCTTATGCAATGGTGCGGCGTCGTCCGCCGTACGTCATGCGTCGTCTGTCCGTCAACCATAGCTATCTCAAAACGGCAGGAGCTAGCATCACCAGAGTTTTTGCAAATAATCAGTCATCCAAAAAACTATATCAGATTTTGTTTATTTTTTTTTCTAACTGCATTTTCTTAGATTTTATAGGGAAAAAGCTAAATAAAAGCTTTAAAAATCTTCTTCTCATAACTGTCCAGCCAAATTGTCCTATGTTTCACAGAAATGATCCCTGGAACAATCTCTCTCAATTTTGTTTGAATGGTTCCAGTTTGGAGATTTTTGGCCGAGTTACAGGAGGTTGAACTTTGTCATCTGTCCAAAAAAGCATATTGAAATTTAAATCTAAGAAACGGCTGGAGCTATCATCATCAAATTTTATGCCAATGTTGGTCACATAGGTCATATCTGAAATTGAGGTATTGGTGGCGCCACCTGCATCGGCTTTTTTTGTACGGGGTCATCAGTGCCTGTATCACACTGAGGGCTACAAAAAACTTCTTCTCTAAAACCATATGGCCAAAATGTTTAATATTGCACAGAAATGATCCTAGGGTAGTGCTCTCTGAAGTTTGTTTAAATGGTCTCAGTTCAATGACTTTTGGGTAAGTGATGGGAAGCTGAATTTAGTCATATGCCATAACAGCCCATTTTAGCTCAGTGGCTACAAAGATCTTCTTCTCATAAACCACTGGGCCAATTTCTTAAATCTCACACATTAATTATCCTCAGATGTTGATAATTCAAATTTGTTCAAGTGATTTTGGTTCAGTGGTTTTTGGCTGAGTTATGGGAGGCTGAACTTAGCCAGTTTGCTGTATCTTCCTATATGAGTTATAAACCTGCGAAAAGTTTTTCGACTGTTGCCACTGAAGCCAGTTTGTTAAATATTTTACAAGAATAATCCGTACAATAATTCTTATAATAATTGTCATTAATGGTTCCACATGAATGATTTTTGGTTGAATTATGGAGATTGAAATGAGTCATTTTACCATATATGTTAGCTGTGTGATGCTGTTACATCTAGCCTGGCACCAGTTTATCAGCATCTATTACATGATGCCACTAGACATTTGATTTCAGGTTATCTTTGGTTAATATTGACAAGAAAGTTTTTTTAAAAGCTTTATAAAATAGATTTATGATTTTAGTTATACATCATACCAGGCAACAGGATATTCATGGAAATTCACATCTCTGTGGCTATATAAATACAACTGTACATGAATTATAAATTATTGGTATCCCTACTTAACTTAATACAAGAATTTGCCATCAATGAGATATATCTGTATTTTAGTTTTGCATTCAGTATGCATCTGTAATAATTTTACATGTATTCCTGATTTCTTTTTTTATAAAAAGCCAGCTGTAAAGCATTTTGTATTGGGAAAATTAATCTCAAAGTTATTTCAAATAGGGACCAGTTTTGTGTACAGATGGCAGCACTTGGTTTACCATTGGCAGATTGCCAGTCACTTAATGTTGGCCATTAGCCAAGATATTGCCAGCTCTATAAATAGTTTTGGCACAGTGCGTGGATTGGAAGAAGTGCAGCCAGGTATAGGTCAAGAGTTCACTCAGTGCTGTAGCTGCATTCTATTTATAGCTTTGGCAGACTGTTCACTGCATCAGATTTGGCACAAAAGTTCAGCTTGGATCTATTTATAGCTTTGGCAGACTGCCTACTGTGTCAGATTATGCAACAGGTCAAGAATTTTCTCAGTGCAGCCAAGTACAGGTCAAAAATTCACTCAGTCTAGCCAGGTGCAGGTCAAGAGTTCACTAAGTGCAGTAGCTTGAGGCAGCAATTTGTTACAGTTCACTCGTAGGCAACTGCCTTACTCACCTATGCCTTGTCAGCCCAGTGCATCAAACTCTGGGGAATTTTGATGTATTGGCCTGATATTTTGACCTGCCTATGCATCTTTGATGGTATTCTCATTTACAAGACAGGTGGTGCCACCTAAATTGACTTTTGCAGTGTATGCGCCTGCTTATTTCTACAGAGGAATTTGATACATCATCGTAAAATTGGGCATGTTTATACATATCGGGTAGCTTTATAGTTTACAAGACTGGCGGCGCCACCTACAATATTTTTTTTTCACCATGAATGGCCCTACTTATTTCACAGAGGGGGTTTGACAAATCAGTCTGACATTGGGCATATGTATATATCTCTTTGTTGTATACAAGACTGGTGGTGCCAGCTACATTCATTGTATCCACTGCAGCATAGGTTTCCCGAGAACTCCTCCGAAACCACTGGGCAGAATTTTTTTAAATTCGGAATTATGATCGGGTCACATGTGAACTGCTGCACCCTCATTTTTGGTTGACCTCTGATCTTTCCTCTCTGCCCAGCGTCCATTTGTGCGTCTGTTTCCAAACATAAATCCACATATCTCAGGAACCGTTTGACCGATCAGGCTAAAAACTTTGTACAAATGTACCCCTTGGATAGCTTTATAACATACACTAAAAATGGTGGCGCCACCTGCAACCATTTTTGCACAGCGTCCATCTGTTCATTTGCCTTGGGATAAAATCACTCATATCTCTGCATTGGTTGGACTTATCCACCTGAAATTTTTCACGTGTACACATCCTGGACAGCTTTCTTGATTTTATGACAGGTGGCGCCTCCAAAATTGACGTTTAAGCTGCAGACATCCAAGCTCATATCTCGGGAACCGTTTGACCAGTTGGGCCAAAATTTTGCATGTGTATAGATCTCACATAGCTTTTAATCATATGCAAAACTGGTGGTGCCACCTGCAACCATTTTTGCACACAGTAAATCTGTTTGTCTGCTGTGGGATAATTACTCATATCTCGGCAGTGGTTTGACTCATCCACCTGAAATTTTGCACGTGTACACATCCTGGACAGCTTTCTTGATTTTATGACAGGTGGCGCCTTCTACATTCACGTTTAAGCTGCAGACATCCAAGCTCATATCTCTGGAACCGTTTGACCAGTTGTGCCAAAATTTTGCATGTGTATAGATCTCGCATAGCTCTTTATCATACGCAAAAAAGGTGGCGCCACCTGCAACCATTTTTGCACAGCGTCCATTTGTTCATCTGATGTGGGATAAAATCACTTATATCTCGGCAGTGGTTTGTCATATCTGCCTAAAATTTTGCAGATTTATACATCTTGGATAGCTTTCTTGATTTTATGACAGGTGGCGCCACCTACATTCACACTTATGCTGCAGACATCCAAGCTCATATCTCGGGAACCATTTGAAAGATTGGGCAAAAATTTTGCATGTTTATAGATCTCGCATACCTCTTTATCTTACGCAAAACTGGTGGCGCCACCTGCAACCTTTTTTGCACAGCGTCCGTCTGTTTGATTGCCGTGGGATAAAATCACTTATATCTCGGCAGTGGTTTGTCATATCTGCCTAAAATTTTGCAGGTTTTATACATCTTGGATAGCTTTCTGGATTTTGTGGCAGGTGGCGCCACCTACATTTCTCTATACGCTGCAGACATTCAGGCTTATATCTCAGGACTGGTTTTACATATCCCCCTGAAATTTTGTATGTGTATAGATCTCACATTTGGCTTTTCATCATACACAAAACTGGTTGCGCCACCTGCAACCATTTTTGCACAGCATCAATTTGTTCATCTGCCTTGGGATAAAATTACTCATACCTCGGCAGTGGTTTGACTTATTCACCTTAAATTTTGCAGGTTTATACATCCTTGACAGCTTTCTTGATTTTATGACAGGTGGCGCCACCTATATTCACATTTATGCTGCAGAAATCCAAGCTCATATCTCAGGAACCATTTGACAGATTGGGCAAAAATTTTACATGTTTATAGATCTCGCATAGCTCTTTACCATACGCAAAACTGGTGGCACCACCTGCAACCATTTTTGCACAGCCTCCGTCTGTTTGTTTGCCGTGGGATAAAATCACTTATATCTCTGCAGTGGTTTGGCATATCTGCCTAAAATTTTGCAGGTTTATACATCTTGGATAGCTTTCTGGGTTTTGTTGCAGGTGGCGCAACCTACATTTATGTATACACTGCAGACATTCAGGCTTATATCTCAGGACTGGTTTGACATATCCCCCTGAAATTTTGCATGTGTATTGATCTCAAATAGCTCTTAATCATACATAAAATTTGTGGCGCTTCCTGCCACCATTTTTGCACAGCGTCCTTCTGTTTGTCTGCTGTGGGATAAAATCACTTATATACAAGTAGTGGTTTGAATAATCTGCCTAAAATTTTGCATATGTATACAACTTAGACAGCTTTCTGGATTTTGTGGTAGGTGGGGCAACCTACATACACATTTCAGCAGCAGACATCCAGGCTATTATGCAACACGCCTCACTCTATTTCCCTTGCCACTCAATCCATGCCTCACTTCACCCGTCCCACTCTGATTTTGGCGGATACACATAGTCGCTTGTTGACTACTTGTATTCTAGTTTTTTTGTTGTGTGCACCGAATTTCAGCAGAGATGTTTGTTTAATTGTTTCTTGTTCTAAGTGTTTAGTACTTGCATTGTTCATATACATGTTACACATGTTCTTGAAAAGTAATGGTCCAGCATTGAAGCATTATACCTGGTGTAATCTCATTGCACAGGTTCGCATTAGGCCTGTAGGCCTTGTTCATGTATATTATCATTAGAAAAGCTAAAATGAAACTCAGTAAATTATAGAATAATGGACATGAGCTAAACCATTTAATGATGCACCAAGGGAACAAATAAGTGTTTTATAAAAGTAACATTTCATAAACAAATAATGTGTAATTAAAGGTAATTAAGTTTTCAAAAGTTAAATATATGGCAATATGAGTTAAAAATTAATCCCAGAAAAGTTTGACCAATATATCCCTAATTTTAATACTAAGTTAACAGTGTTATTCACACCTAGGCCCCGCAAACTTTTAGAGATATGAATGAAATGCTACAAAGTATTAATATCTTCTTAAATCTTGTCAGTTAACACTTACATTAGATCCTAATATTTTATCACATTTGAATATTACGATTAAATTCCTGAAATTTTTTTCTTAAAAAAAATCAAAATTGTCAAAGTCTCATCAAAAAGAATTTATTTAACATTAAAATTATAAGGTTCATCTTGTTTATTGGACCTGTGTATTGAAGGGGTGGATGGGGGGAGGGGTCTCCGTTATAACTGCTCGTTGCTTATTAATTTTAAGATTCGTCTAGTTCATAGTACAGGTCTGTCAACAGAATGGGGTGGGGGGGGGGGGGGGAGAAAAAGGCTCCCTGTGGTATGGTATTAACTGCAGACAGCCTGATCAAGCTCAACTCAGTAGAGGGATGGCTTGCCTTAGTGATGGGATTGCATAACATTATGCCAACAGCCTGGGGAGCATAGAGAGCTGCACTGAGTGACCTACAGTGACCAAAGTGGACTGCTTGACAATGTAAGGGAATACAACAAGAGCCTCCAAAAAAATTCAATAACTAGCCTAATTTTGCAGCTTTTATTTTCTAATATAAGTTTTAAACAGATTAATTCCTTATTTGCACATGCTGTAAAAAATAAATCCACAGTACTTACAGGAAAAATATGTGCTGTGGCCAAATTTGGGCAAATTTAAGGTACCAATTTTTTTATTTTTGCTAATATTTTAAAAATTTAAAAGATTTAGATTTAATTTGGGTATACAATTCAATTTTGATTAATTAAAGTGATATTACTGGAAAAAAAAGTCCTTAGCTTTAACATGTTTTGTGTTAAGTGATCAAATATCTTTCCTGATTTTTTACAAAATGCATTACATTTTAAATTATATAATACAGACCTTATTTCTTGCATGTACATAGGAACTATATATAGAGGAATATTTATGGTAAATATGAGGAAAAACAGATGTGTGGTTTTGATATTAGGCAGTCCTGAACTGTGAAAATAGGTTTTCAATAAAAAATTGAGGTTTTTTCTTAATTTCTCAAAGGCACAAAGTCGCGAAGACCCAGTTTTCGGCTTGGTAGGAGATCTTGGGACATCTAACATTATTCCAAATTTTTGATTCCTTGGTCTTATGCTTTCAAAATGTGCCATATCTATGGACGGACGGACAGACGACGGACAATGGACCACGACCTATAGTCAGCTGAGCTAAAAATGAGCAACAGTAAAATTTTACCACAAATCAGTAGAATAATTTTTTATGGCTTAAAACAGACTGAATTATATGAAGCCTAGTCATTTTTTATTGGTTCACAGTTCTGTTGCAAAAGGATATGTCTTTGGTGACTGTTACATTTCATAACTGTACAGACCACACCTCTTAACTATAAGTAAACTTTCCCATTAATAAGCTACCCCTATAGGGTAAAGTAGGCTGTCTTGAGGCAAGATTCAAACACTTCACTTACAGTATCTATGGTGCCTGAATGATGTAGAAGTGGGCCCAGCAGCCCATGTCTAGAGAGCATTTAGTAAAGTAATTTTGACGTACCAAGGGGCTAAATATTAATCGACATAAGGTGAAAAAAAACAATAGCCACCACAATTGTTTATATAATCCCTGATTATAGACTGGCAGTATATGTTTGGCTTAGTAAAAACAACCATGCCAAATTTGGACAGATCTTTCAGCCATCTGGTGAATTAAAACTTAAATTCCTGTGTTGTTTTATATTATCTGTGCATAAAAAAATCCTTCAACTGAATGTGCATATGCATCTATATATCCGAGAGATCAAATGGAGGGAATAAAATGCATAAAAAAATATATAGCATTCAAATTCAGAATTTTGAGTAAATTCGATCATTCAGTAATTTTAGTCAATATTCATAGACCCATCGCCTCAGTATATTTTTTTTCACATACACTCCTCTTCAATATATAGAGAGTGAATATATTTTAATCATTCATTTGTTGTGAAAAATAAACAAGTCTCCATTGGCTTTTGTGGTTACTTTTAAAGACAGCTATTCACGGTCAACACCTGCTTGATCTGTAGAAATAAGGTGATTTTTGGCTTTCTCTTGGTACATAATAATGAACTGAACAAAATTTCTGCTTGGAAAATTTCTTATAACGCCCCCGGGATTGATGTATAAGCTTGTTTAGCTGCCAGTAAACAATGTACATGCTCCAATGTTGACAAACAGGAAAACCAAGTAATTGAATTTAGTGGTGAAAAGTTTTTGTGAAAATTTATGTTTATAACTTGTAAAATATCATTATATTTTAAAAGTAATTCTCATGGGAAAATAATTGTTAAAATGTTCAAGTTGTATGTCAAAATTTTACTGGCTTCATAGCCTACAAGGGAAGGCCTTGCAAAAACAGTTCACTTCAAGCATAAATCTGGTGTGAAAAGCATAAATATTGGTGCTGGTTGTTACATATACCTTCAATACAAACCTATCACAGTATGCGTAAATTTTCCAGCCGTGTGATGAAAGCTCCTCAGACAGTAAGTTGCTACAGTAAAAGAACAATTAAGGCGTCTTCAGAGAAGAAACCTCCAAATAATATATTCAATCAATTATCTTTATGAGGAATAAATCATTTAAGGGTGAATATTCTGTCAGCAACATATAAATAAATACTTTTTTTAGAAACTTTTCCAAACTTCAATATATACAACTAGAAATTAGCACTCAGAGAGTGCAGACCTCCACCAAGGGCAGCTCATTACTCCCATATGGCACCATCAGAAATGCAGCATTTTTCTTTTTCCTGGAAAGTTCCTGGATCCAGATGGTGATTCAAATAACTACCAATATTTATTCAATTGTTCCTTGTATCATTGCAGAATTATCCTGAAAATTTCATCGAAATTTGTTCATGATTTTTTCAGTAATGTTGCTAACATAACCCCTGCTACTAAAATGGCTGAGGTAAAAATAATCTTTTGTGAGCACATTTATTTTGCACAACTGTGATGCTGTGAAAGCAGATAATGAAATTCACAGACTTCATGGCACAGTTGCTATGGTAATGGTATCATAAAAACAGATTTAACACTAATTTCATGCCAAGAATATCAAGCTCCTGATTGCTTGATTTTCCTCCAGTCTTGTGAATTTTGTTTCTTTGTGGTAATATATTTATATATATATATATATTTATTAAATGTATTTATAAGAAGTTACCATCTCCTTAGGTCCATGGGGAAGAGCAAAATTAAGGTTCAATGTCAGGAGACTGTTAGTCTGAAAGGAGATCTGAAGTAGTAAGATTTTTTAATGGCCAGCCCCCATCTATAGGTTGAGTGCACTGTAGGCTAAATATTGTCCCTGGCTCTCATGTATCACTCACAAACAAGTGCGCCTTTTGGGAGTTCCTTGGAGCTATGACCCAGCAATGGGGATGATTACAAACCCAGGAAATGCAGGTGCTATATATATATGCCAAACCAACTGATGCCAGGAGAATGTTGAGCTAAAACCTGTCACATAGTCAGAACAGAATGGAATTCTGCTTGTGCTGATAGTAATAAGATTAGTAAGCATAAAAAAGTTCCTTCCTCCAAAAATGTTTCAAATTTAATTAAAAAATAATAATTTGCTACTGAAATTTACTGGTGATTGTCTTGCACTGATATATAGAAGGTCTGAACATTATATCAATTTCTGCCAGAAAATTCGCCCTGTGGCATTGCTCCAAGTGTCTCACACCTATGACAGTATGTAATGTTTATGCCTTTGGGATGTACACAACTTGTAAACAGCTCTACCTGTGGAATGTCAGGTATTCTCTTTCAATAAGGACAGAGGAACAGAAGATAAGTTGACACTTGTTTACCTGATGATTTGGGTGGCTGTGGACCCCCCGTGCTACAGGTACACCTTGACATACAAGTGCACACGAGTGTTGACCTTTTAGATTAGTGCTGGGATTTCACCTATTGTCGGTTTTTGAAAACCCAACTTGAAATGTTTATGTTGACCAAGATTAGAGTTAAGCTGGACAGTTTATCAATAAATATGCTACTTTCTGGTCTCTACCAAGACCTTCAGATGGGATTGTTAGACAGCTAAAGTACAGGGTACCCTTACCTCATGGGTGTCCCTTGATAGAGGGTACTTCCACAAAAAAATGAATCGGGGAAATTTCTATTACAGGCAAAAGTCCCCCCCCCCCCCAAAAAAAAATGTCTCGAGTCATTTAATGGAAGGTTTATACAAGGGTTACCAGCATTTCATGGAATTAATACTCCCTGATTTTTGCTGGAGCTTTCCATGCTGAACTTTTTGGTGACACATTTATTTTATTACACATTTTTAACATCGTCACAGTGAACAGTTACTGCAGGGACTAATTAGAAACTGAGACTCTTGTATGTTTTGTAAGCAAGCACACTAGTTTGTGCTTATAAGAATACACACATGCAATTGCCTCCTTTTTTCTCTTACAGCCACTCGAAGTCACTAAAATCAATCATTAAATTTGTTTTGTTTCAGAAAATTTTTGAGACTGATCACTGTCCCTTTTTTTGCGAATATTAAACTTTGAGACTTTTTTTCTAATTCCCCAAAGTTTTTTCACAGATTTTCATTCAAAGATAGCTGGTAACTCTGCCCCTGTATTATATGTTTACAAGGAACATCTGTCATGTTCTCCTTGCAGGCACAACAATTAAAATGAATTTTCCTGGATATATACTTTTGTGGATCTGTAGCCTCACTTGTTTGATGGTTTTGTATATTTACCAATGATACTTTCTTTTTTATATAATAGGCTTTGTTTGCATCTCATGAATTGTGAAAAAGTAATGCAAAACAGGTCATATTTATATATAATATGTATGGGGCACTCCTCAGCCAGAGATCATTTCTACACAAAACATGCAAACATCTTCCTATTGGGCACTGTGGAATAGTCGGAACTACTTGTCTTAACGTCAAACTTTAAAATAAAAATTTGCTACATTACATTGAACATGCACATGCTTACAAAAGATTACTTATTCTGTGAAGTCCTTATAAAAAACAAGATTGTACTATCAATATCTGCATACCATTATATATATTTGGTCTGTTTGAAGGATATCACATTAAGTTAAGGATAGATTTCATTTAGAGGAATAGTAGATTGATTTTTTAAACTTATCCAGACTTAGTAGAAAGCAATGGTTAATGAATTTGGTTACAAATCCAGACCCTAATGAAGAATAGCTTATCTTCTTAACTTTAAACCTTCACATACTAGTCAATTATGACTCTTAATATACTCAGGTTTTTCATTCAGGCAAAATTTGTTTCCCTGGAAATAAAAAAAACAACAATCTATTAATTTTGAAATATATTTTAACAGCATATATCTTGCAATGACAAAGTATAACACTATCTTACCATATCACAACTGGCCTTCAGTACTAACAAATATGGCATTATTCTAGTAAGTACCGGGGTGTATAGCAATTAATATGCTACCCCACACTGTGAAACATCTACAGGTAAATAGCAACTATAATGCTACCTTATAAGATGAAATATTCATAAAGCATTTTCTGCTACATATTCTATAAAACATGGTACCAGTGGTCACTAGAAATTCTGAATAATTCATGGATTTTCAACTTCATGGGTTATTTATTAAAGATAAAAACATTTTAAACTTTGGTTTGAAAGTTCAAGTGCATATTTCACTGGCTTTTGTGGGCTAGGGGTACAGCACTGGTCTCACAGCCAGGGAATAGCAAATTTGAACCTCAACCATGAATTAGTGAGATTTTTAAGGTCATCCTTAAGTAAAAGCTCTCTGCAGGCTTGAAGGGCAGGTCATGCCCCACTGCAGTGTATCACTCACTCACAAGTGTGACTTTGGGGGTTCCTTTGTGTTATGACCCAAAATGGGAATTCTTTTTTTAAATACTCTGCTGTTCTGCTGATTTGAGTTTGTGTAAACCAAAGAATGAACAATCCAATAAAGTGCCTTTGCAGGTAACACAATATAAGCTCATACAAGTTTCTGAAAACTTTGCAACCAAGGATTATAAGTTACAGTAGTGGAATGTGAAAATCTCCTGAATCATACTATGGTAAAAACAGGTCTGCACAGGTGAACGTACTTTGTTTTTTTCCTCTGTCACAAACAGTAATGTATGTTTAAATTAACATATGAGGGGAGAAAGCACTTGATTTATTTGCACATCTCTCAGGTAATTTACAAAAGAAAGTGTATCTGTTCCACACAGGTGTTTACAGAAGTAAGTTTTAGTGCACATTGAAATGACTGAAGGTGTGAAACTTGACTGCATAGGAGAGAGTGAACTTTGTTCACACCAAATAGTGACCTGTGTGCTATAGAAAATTTGATTTATGCCATGGTTTCTAGTGCTACCTTATTATTGTGAAGTCACTCTTAACACTTTGTATAAATGCCCTGCAGTCACATGTGTACAGCATGGTTTAACCATCTGACAACAAGGTCTTTAAATAAGTGTTAACTGTGATATAAAATGCCTGCGGTACTACACAGTGCTACATGGCAACTACCAGGGCACAAAGATTTAAATAAAAATCTGCACAAGAAAAACTCAATAAACTTTTGTTTATTTAAATTATTATCAGTTTAAAATCTTTGCTTATTAAAGGATATCATTAAAATTCTTTCTGAGAATTACCTTTTAACTCCTTTTCCAAACAGAGATTAGTATAATTAATTGTAGACTTGTAAAAAAAAACATCACATTAAGCATGTCAGTAACAGAACAGTTACTTCAAGGAAAGCCTCAAAAAAAGCATTTTATACAATAAGTAAATGTGTTTTTGATTAATTATCAAAATGTCACACCAAGCAAAATGCATGTCCCTGAAGTACATAATTATATAATTACTTCATCCAAAAAGACCAAAGTAGAAATTTCCATAACAATAGCATGGAATCCAGTCCTGGGTGGATCTCTTGTTTGGCTGAATGAAAGAGACCACTGAAATGAGCATTGTCATTGCAGGTGTTGAGTAACATTAATCAGTGTACAGGCATTATAACGGGAGTAAGGTACTTTACAATCAGAGCCTGACATCTTGTTTTAATAGGTCAGTGCCAAAACACAGGCTTTTCTGTAGACACGACCAACCGTAAACTACACAAAACACTTTCTTTAAAGCCTGATTTAATTTTTTCATCTTGTAATGTTATCTCACCTGTGCATTTAAATAAAAGTTAGTACCTGTGCAATTTACATGTGTACAACTCTTATGTACACACTGGGCATCAGGTGATGCAGTAATTAATGACACCAGGTATGCACATCAGTGAGTCTGTTAATTTATTACCCTTGAAGTTTTTTCAGGCTATCTGGTTACACATTAGCAGTAGCTTCTATTGGCCTTATCATGTTATATTCCCGTAAATTATACCTGTGTGTTTATCAAGTAATCATAAAGCAGACTGAAACATAAATAATAAGTCATTTTTGTTGTGCTGTAATATTTTACAATTTTGCACTGCATACTGAGATGCTGTCACTGTGGTTACAATATCATTTGTATTAGTTTGTGTCCTTTACCAGCTTTGATCACCTGGATTTACCTTTAGGAAATTTTTGTCCACACCATTTGGTATGTTTTATACCTTTTCAAGAAAAATAAATGCTGAAGTTTATTAAATAAAAACACAGAAATTTACTGACATATGAGGTGGAATAACTATTTTGTACGGTATGTTAACATAAAAACAGATCTGACATCATATGAATATATGAAATCAACCCCACATGGCAACACTCAAAAGAAGCTTAATATAATCGGAACCGATTTATTGTAAACCCACATAATAATGTCCAACATAAGCCTGATATAATCTGTATTTATTTATTGTCACTCCATGTAGTAACATCCAACTCAAGCCTGGTATAATCTGAATCTATTTACTGTTTCTCCAAATAGTAATGGCCAACACAAGCTCGATATAATCTGAATTTATTTCCTGTCACTACACATGGTAACATCCAACACAAGCCTGACATTATCTGAATCTATTAACTGTCACTCCAATTACATCCAACACAAGCTTGATTTACTCTTAATCTATCTGCTGTCACTCTACATAGTAATGTCCAACACAAGCTTGATATAATCTGAATCTATTTATTGTCACTCCACATGGTACAGTCCAAAGTAGGTCTGATATTAACAGAATCTATATGGTGTCACTTCACGTATCTTTGTTAATTAATCTTGGGAAGTGATCTTTATTCACCTCAATATTAGGATGGAATAACAAAAAGTGCATCATTACACAGGACAGATAAGCTGTAGATATGAACACTACCAATTACAAATATATAGATATTTATAATAAATGAGATCAAAGAACCCTTGTCCATCAGTGCTAGGTATAAACACTGGCACAGATTATAATCTATTAAATCTGTCCTGATAAGTGTGTTGCATTTGTGGGTTTTTGAGACTCACAACGGCAAACTGAGATAGCCACAGTAACACAGAAATAATACCAGAGATTGCTGTCCATAAATTGTAGCTGATAGTTGAAAATGTCCACTTAGTGTGCTAGTGTATGCACAAAATGGACCATGACTAAGTGCTTGATCCTGTAAAACCGAATGATAACCATTTGACAACACAAACTACAAATCGTGTGTTGGTTACTGACATAAGCATCACAGTACAACATGTATGATAAGTACCCTGATCACAGACAAGAACATCAGTGCATACATTTTAATCAAATCTACATATTTATGAGTCTCTTAATATGTGTTGTTTTATTATTTCAAAGGCACAAGAAAGGCAAATTGTGCATTATCTATACTGGTCCCTAAGTCCATGAAAAACATATTGCAATCTCCAACAGATATAAATAACCAACCTTTCTTAAGTATATAATGATATACAGTCCTATACACCATGCATATAAAGGAAATATTGTGATTCATACTGTGATCAGTTTCAAAGCAACGATCATATACCAAACTAAGTTCACACCAGAGATTTCTCTCAAACACATAAATGTATATAATCTTCCCAAGAAAATGAATGGAATTTAAAGACATTTTAAACTATCCTGAAAAATCAATAAGACACTCAGCAATACACCTTTCCCAATAAAATGGCAAATGCTGGTGGTGAATACTGACAGTTAATTTCATAAAAAATAATGGTAATATTTTGTCATACCAGTACCTCATATTTCATACACTGGTAATAACCAACCTTATTTTTTGCGACAAGCCTTTTTCACTCACACGGGTCCTGCCTGAACCTCTGATTTATATCGGTTTATGCAATCCTGATACAAATAAAAATGTGTATATTTAGAAAACTATGTGCAATGCACATGCTTTCAAAAGATGTATTACGGTAACTGACATTTGCCTTAACAGCTGATAATCTTGAATGTACTGCATATATGCAGGGTTCTTCCAGATTCTCAAGTTTTCTCTCTATTTATGTGTGTAAAGACTAAGAATTACTATACAAGCAATCATCATAATACAAATTCTCCCTTACATCATTAATGTGTTCAAAATACAAAACATAAATCATATAACAAACAGATACTTGTTAAATAATGATAAATAACCAGGACGGTAAAATACATGAAGAAGAGTACAATTCTGAGATTATGTATCAGAAAGAAATAAAATTCCACATGGTATCAACAATAACTTACAACTGAAGTCACCATCATTTTAAACAAGTCCTCACAGTGTTTTGGACCATCTTCAAAGATCACATTATTTACGTACACACACTTTGTACACTCATGATACAAAGAAATAAATATAAAGTAACTTCCTAATGTCTCATACCTTTGACTTCCATCAATGTCCTGGTAGAAACATAAAATGGTTTCCTTCAAATCTTCTGGTGTAATTTTTTTAATCTTCCTGCTGACAAAACCTTCCCGTAAATTAACTCAGTTTTTAATATTTAATTCTTTTTTAAATTTTAATTGAATTTAAGCATCAAGAGCCTTATCTGAGATGGCTCCCCATCCATTTGCAGGATAGATCCATTTTCAGTGTGTGTGTGTGTGTGTGTGTGTGTGTGTGTGTGTGTAATTTTCATATACAGGAAAATATATCAAAATTATATCAGATACTGATTTGATAAAAGCAGGTTTTCCCGATAATCATTTAACTAGTCTGCAAAAACCTCAAGCTTATCACTTTGACACAGGCATGGGTTTCGACTGAGTTGACACAACAGATTTTCTTTGATGTAAGGCCACTGGCCAGTTCCATGAGGGAAAGAGAGAATATTTATGAATATTCATGAGGTTGAACCAGACACTGCTTGAGAGCTGTTGCAGAAACAGAGTATTTGCTTTCTTAACAATGTACGATGAATGCACTACCACATTACAGGACAATCTATGAGTGTTTTTTAACTGCTGCTGTATCGGTGAAGTTCATTGCTGTCATAACCAGTCGTGCAGAAAGAGGTGCCATCTGCACTGGTGAATTGTGCTCCTTGCAGCTGCAGATCCGTGACAGATTCAGAGAACTTGTGTTCCAGCTACAACAGAGAACAGGGCAATGGAGCTAGCTTACAGATAAGTTTACATAGTTCACTTATTTTTAACAAAACCTCATGATTGGTTAGATAGGTATAACACACAAGTTGTAAACTTAAACAGTCATTTCTTCATAGATGATGATATGTTAGCATTTATGCACTTTAGTACACAAAACTAGTACACTCATATACTCTACTTTTTATTAAATTACTTGATACTTTTTTTAGATTTTACATTAAGAATACATACCACCATAAGTCTATAAGAAATGTAATAAAATCTACTTCCAGGTGTAATTACAATGCAGGTGATATTAATAATGGGTCCAGGTAATATGAAAAATAATTCAGACTTAAAGATATCTGCTCCCTTTTCATTTAACATGTATTAGTCTTCTAATTGGTCAGTCTTCATAATGTATTTGAATTTCCTTCCATCTCAGGGTAACATGTTTATACCTTTATAATAATACTCAGTGCAGATTCAGAGGCTGTAATACTCAAATAGTTGACTCATTTCCCACCAGGGGTCATTACTAGTACAATAATTTGTCCACTTAGATAAAAATTTGGTGACAATAACTGACTGTAATGTTCAACACACAAACACACACTTAAACACACATAAACAGCTGTGTATAAGGCCAAAATCACTTCCTCTTTAGAAATTAATCTTTATCTGTGCTCTTTTATTTGAAAGAAAGCAATAGATAAACATTATTCTTTTAATGGCTTATTATCATGAAGTGGATTTTTTTAAAAATCCTGTGTGTAGCTGTTGAAATATATATATGTCAAGGTTCATTTAATGGTTAAGACCACAATATAATGACATTGGCATCAAATACAATTAATGCTCCAAGGAGAAGTTAGGACAGAGAATGTAGCAGACAGGTAATGACCTCTGCTGGAAGTTGCCAGTACTATACTTACTGTTGTGTGATTGTTTTGTATAATCCTCCATACATGAACAAAAGTGTCTTCTCCTGCTGACAGCAACTGTAACAGTCACAAATATATAGTCACTAATACAACAAGCAAACAACATTATTAATATAATGACCTGAGTTTCAATTATACAGCAAGGATAAGGGAATCCAGAATGCAAGGGATGACCTGTTATACTGAAATCTCATTTGTAAAATTATTAATCCCATTTTGAGGGTTTGTAATATTTTGAAATGTTCACCTTTCCAATAGAAAGGCATAAATCTAGTTTTGATTTTTCGCAGGAAAATTTGCCTTTCCGCTATAGATGCATCCTATCATCATATCTGATTTTCAATCGATCACTTCTGTTTTAATATTTTTTGCAAAAGTGTTAAAGTGTGTTTTTATGGAGCAGCATCCAAATGGGACACCCGGCAATCTTTTTTGTTATGTAAGCTGTTACTGAATATAGGCCGGTGCAGTATAACAAATTGGCCAATAACGTAATTCCTTACAAATCAAGATTGGGACTGGTGTTTAGACTGAAACTCTGCTCTATTATGGCTCTGCCGCTCTGCAAATTCTGGAGCTTTATGATTTCATCAGCGCTGCAAAGCTATAATAGCGTGGACACCAGTGTAGCTGGGGGTTTCCAAGTTTCCATACTATTTTCTTTTTGTGTATGTTTCATTATTTGGAATGTGGGGAACATCCGGGTGTTCACTACTCTTATTAAATAATAGGTCGAATTTTGCTCCCACCTTGTTCCTGCTCCATCAACCTCTTATGACATTAGGACTATTTTATCATAGCCATGTATGCATTTCCAGAAAAACACATACCAGCCCAGCAAGGAGTCTCCAGAGCCAATGTTGTTACATTTGATTTGATTGACAGCTACACGGCCAAGCAACCGCCGTACATAGACCACAGGCTCAGACAGACAGGCCCGAAACCCTGCCAGCTTGAGCTGTGTGAACGTACCTGCCGGGGTATCCAGGCCAATCTTTCTGAGCCTGTTGTTACATTTATTTTTATTGACAGCTATCCTGTCCAGTAACCCACATTCACAGGACTCAGTGCCAGGTGGGTGTTGGAATTCTTTTCGTGAGCATAGGGGCATACAAGCTATTTAATAAGAGTAGGGGTTCACCTTTCCAACGGATTGGTACAAAATCAAAAGAGCCTTTCTGTGGTTATGTTTGCCTGTCTGAGACAGGCAGACAGGTGTTATTACAACCCCTAGTTAGTAATAATACAAATTTCCAATTTGCGAAGCCCCTGGGTAAAAAATGTTCACATCTTACATCCTGAAAAACAGCAAGTTTTTGGCTTTTCCTGCTAAACAGATTACAGGGCCTTCTATAACTCATTCTGTCAAAACCCTTACCAGCCCTGTGTCAGGAGCGACATCTATGGCGGTGATCCATCGAGCATGTGCAGTAGCCTCCGCCTGGATCTTTCCCGTACGAGCGTTGAACAGTCGTATGTGGCCTGATCCATAGGCTCCGATAACGATATCATTCCAGAGTCGAACTGAAGAGCAAGGGGAGCTGCAACAATGATAAATACAAATCAGCATGGCACATGTTCAGCTGTAAAAGCTTACTTAAGTACATTTATTCACATGTTACAATCAGGTAATGCTCCATCTTCAAGGCAGGGTTATAATCATATATATGTCAGGGGTGCCGATTTTGACTTAGGAGCCAATGTTAAGTTAATGCAATATTAGTGATAACAAAGTCAAACAATAAATTTTTATGGTCCCAAAAAACACTGATGTACAATTCTTTTTTTCTAATACTTTCGTAAAATAGAATTAAACATATTAACCAAATTGATAAACCGTCCAAAATGCTCATATCACTTCACTTTATGGAATTATTATAAAGTATTGCACATATATAAAATTCAACTTATTATATCATTCAGAATTATGTCATTTGTTGCATAACATTATGAAGTTAAATGGATGAATCATGGTGTTTTGTCTCAGATGCACAAAATATCAGTGTCTTGGGTGTTTGATCATGTTTTATTTTTTAGGTTAATCATGTTACAGCCATGAAGTACAGCATGAAAGACTAGGAAACCAAAGGCTTGATGCAAGGATGGGCCTGTCAAACATTCATTAAAGTTACAGCACTGCCTTTAAGCAAACATGCTCAATGGATGTGAGACAATCTATGGCTCTCAACTGACAAAAAATATAATTAAACAAGGGCACCGCAAAGTGGAGCATCCCCTCAAACAGGAATATAATCATATGGATGTATTACACAAGTCATTCTGTCCGTCTGTTCGGGACATGGCCTTGACCTTTGACTCTGTGACCTAAAAATTGATAGGGTTCTTCATTTATGTATGGGTGAACCATATGTGAAAGAGAAAAGGTTTAGGTGAAACAGTTTGACTTAAAATCAATCCACAAGGCAATCCAGGACGGATGGACAGAAAGACAGACCCATGCATAAACAGGGACATTACTATATCCCCTCCTTCAACTTTGTTGTGAGGGGATAATAACTTTTATTAAAGTTCAAGAAGACAATACATTCACATATAATGGGTAAATTTGTCCTTCCTTTTTATTACACTGGGGCTTCAAATATATGTACAATGTTATGTGATATCTCTGCAAGACAAGATCTTTTTATGATCTTGACAACTTTATTTCATTAGTGAAAGCATTAGAAAAATTTCAGAGTAACACTCCAAGCAGTTCACCCAAGTATGTTTGTAATGGTACATAATTCTGTTCTTAGTGCCATGTCTGTTAACATCTGAATGTGAAATCCCCATGCATTGTGACTTTTGTTTAGTTTGTAAATGCCACTGTGTAAAACCATGCAGTGTTATGTCTGGATATGGCAGTGTGCAAAAGTGAGGAGAGCCTCGTGTCTATCAATGGTATGTCAGTGCACGAATGTAAACATCTTCAGAAACCACTAGCTTGTGTAGCTCTGGTCATCATTACATATGATGGCTGTACACAGCTCTGCTGACAGAAGTGAGGTGAAATCTTGCAATGTTAGATTTATAATTCCAGTTGTGTGATTTCTATGCAAAATTCTATACATATTTTCTCATAAGTTCTTATAATGTGCATCATCCACGTACCTTTTGCATACAAATATCTTGAGCATGCTGTTTTATATACAGAGATGGACAACTCACCTGATTCCATTATTATATACCATACTGTCACTGTAAACATGACAAATTCAAAACTCTAACAAACCTGTATCATAATAAATGGGCATCAGATTGGTAAACTTAACAAGTGACCCATGGGTCATGATGCTCAGCCGACTGGCATGTTGACAATATGTCCTTGCACAGCAACAAATTAAGATAATGTGGATGGCATCATAGTTCATGCATATTAGCTGAAGTTCATCAACACCCATAAGCACATCAAATTTGATGACAATCCATCCAGCTGCCCCTGAGGAATCTGGCAATTTGTGTGTATTTTGCATTATTTCTGGGGTACTCAAACAAGATTAAGGTCAAATGGTTATGATTTGTGCCCTGCTTGGTATCAAATTTTCAATTTTTCTGGGGGTGCTTATAAGCCCCATAGCTTGGAGAATATGGGTAACAGAGACCTAATTTCAGGTTTCCAAGAAGACTTTTTCATGGACCTCTCTGGTTGTCAAAATAGAAGATTCTAGGTCCAATGCTTATGATTTGTGCCCTGCTTTCATATCAAATTTTCAATTATTCTAGGGGGTACTTATAAGCCCCATAGCTTGGAAAATATGGGTAACAGAGACCTAATTTCAAGTTTCCAAAAAGACATTTCATGGACCTCCCTGGATGTCAAGTAAGAAGAATCTAGGACCAATTTTTACGATTTGTGCACTGTTTTAGGATGACTACATCTTGAAAGGTCTCAAAAACAGAGAAAAAAAATCACAAAAAAATAAAAAAAAAAAACAGGTGGCCCCACCAGTCTGCAGAAACTGATGAAACATTCCATGACCAATATCCATGCAAAGAATCATGATGACCAATGCATTAGTTGTTAAGATATTTGAGCTTTTGTATCAAATTTTCCATTATTCTGGGGGATACTTCAGAGCCCCATAGCTCTGAGATTTTGGGTAACAGAGACCTAATTTTAGGTCTCCAAGGAGACTTTTCATGGGCCTCCCTGCATATCAAGAAAGAAGATTCTAGGTCCAGTCATTATGATTTGTCCCCTGTTATCAGTTGACCGCATCTTTTAAGGTATAAAAAATAGAGAAAAAAAATCGTAAAAAATCGAAAAAAAATACAGGTGGCGCCACCAGTCTGCAGAAACTCATGAAACACTCCATGATCAATATTTATGCAAAGATTCATGGTGATCATTGCATTAGTTGTTCAGATACTTGAGCTTTTGTATCAAATTTTAAATTATTCTGGGGGATACTTCAGAGCCACATAGCTCCCGAGGTTTTGGGTAACAGTTACTTAATTCCAGGTGTCCAAGGAGATTTTTTATGGACCTCTCTGGATGTAAAGTTAGAAGATTCCAGGTCCAGCGGTTACAATTTGTGCCCTGTTAACGGACAGACGGCTGGACGGACAAAGAGTGATTGCTAAAGCTCAGATCACTTACAGTCAGCTGAGCTAGAAACCTGGGGTTGATAGTGAAACATGAATATATTTCTGCATATTATCCATTCTACAATTTATTATTTGTAACAGGCTCATTTTAAGTGACCTAATTATTTTAGCCATCTAACCTTCATTAGTTTTCAATTGTGTGACAATACATAATACAAGGTGAAAGGAAAACAGGAATGTGCCATCATATTCACTGAAACATACTCATCATGGTACAACTGTATCTTGAAAGTAACTCATTGATGATCCAGAATATCACCCACATAACATAAGGTGGTTTGAAAATTAAAATTATATTCATCTTCTAGCATTTAGTTTTTGGCTGATCTGCTGCTTGTTAATTACCATATTTAAATGAGCTCTGGTCTTTGAAATACACCCAAGCCATCTGACAGTTTAGTTTAGCCATGCAACCATTATTCTCACTTTTTCATTGTTCCATCAGAATCAAGCAACTGATATGCCGGTTACACCATTAATAATCCTAAGTTAAGATAAAGAAGAGTCAGACAGGGATTGAGTGTGAATGGTAACCATAAGCAAGATAAGATTCTCACCAGCTCCGTCACCAATGTCATAGTGGATAGAGAGTGATTATTAATTTTAAGCTTAATTTAACTTATGATCCAGATTTCATTAATACTTTACCAAATAATCTCTAAAATTTAGACTGATAAGTGGGATAAGGAAAGAAAACTAAACAATCTTGTCTGTCCCTTTGCCTTGAGAGACAATGATAGTACAAATTTTTAGATGTGATACAAAGTTTACCATATTTCTTTTAATCAAGTTAAGCAGAAAAGATTGAGGTTTTATATCTCTTATAATTGACAATGTTAAATGTGAAAATCAATAGTCATGAATCTATTTCTCTGGGATAATAAACAGATCACAGTATGCCTCTTTTGCTGCTGGTTTATCTAGGTGCACTTGCACTGAATCATGGCATGCCAGCTGGATACCACCAATTTAAAGTAACAATGTCTACCATATCTGTTTGTTGTGTGCTTTGGCCTCATTTGTGCACACAGCCAGCAAACAAGTTTATCTCATATTTATTAGACTCAAAGCGCACCTTAAATTGGAATTTTTCCAGTCCCTTTCAAAAGCAAGAAGCCACAAACAAGTAACGTGACCTTTTGGTTTATTCGTCCTCTACAGATGTCAGATCAATTTTTTTCTTGGGTCAGTGTATAGATACTGTGATTGGCTTTTTTGTTCACGAGGGTTTCAAATTCACAATATTCACGAAAATGTAAGTATTGGGAAATAAACCTTCATGAATGAAAGGTCCCATCGTTGAAGGCAAAGTTGAAAAGTAAAAGGTTAACATTATGAATAAAAATATATCAGGTATGTTCAAAGATATTTTGAATATGATATCTTTCAAATTGTTTAAACAATATTTTTAGTAAGATTCTGTGGACATAATATTTGTTATAGTCACTTTCACATAGTTAATAATGGTCAACTCTTGTTTATCTAAAGATCTTTCAAATTATGATATCATGAATGTTGAACCCTTGCAAAAGAATGAAAAACAGAAAAATTGCAAAATTTTAACTCCGCGAATATAAAGCCAACCACAGTACATTTGTGTTTATTCCAGCTGGCTTCAAAGTAAGAGGTCAGCCCAGAAATAATGTTGTGGTGTTACTGTCCTTACTAGCATTACATGACCCATCAATCACCAACCGAAAGGCCACATGGTGAAACAGAGGCCGACTGACTTTTTTCATCTTTCCTGGTACATGATTTCATTACAATTATTGTCCCTTTTTCCATTCTAAGAGTCCATCATTCATTGGGGTGTTTTAACTTTTAGCACAGTTGCAAGACCATTTTATGACCATATCCCTGAATTATTTTTTTTAAATCAGCAAAGCTCCTATCCAAGTACAATAGAGCATCATTCATCCAAAAACCTCAGGGGATAAGATTTTAGTTTGGATAAACGATCATGCAGATGAACTCTGTTGCATGAAACTGCACCAGGAATCACCATGATTACCACCAAGTTCCAGATGTTGTCCACGGATGAGCGGAGGACAACACTGACCAGTAGGGTGTTGTTTTCACACCTGCTGCCTCCACTCGGGTGCACTAATTTGTCGACCATATGTAACACCACTGATCTGACTACATTTGTTTTGAATTTGATGATTTTTATACCATTTTTTTTCCCTAGAATTTGTCATTGTTTAGATGATTTTGGATTAAAGGTCACATTTTCAGTTCTCATTTTTTTTATTTTGGTTGAACAATTATTTGGATGAACTGTCTTCAGGTGAAAGACATTCTACTGTAATAAGAAAAGTGACCTTCCCATGGAAAGTCTCTCTCTCTGTCTGATTCTCTAGACCTACATTACATCAAGCAAGCTCTTACAGATACAACGGACTTACCCTGGTGACCCTCTGATTTTTGTAATATGTTGAAAGGTTTCCCCAACTTGCCAGACCATGATGTTACCCATCTCATCACTACTGACGACCTTGTCTCCCTCTGATGCAAGGTCACAGATTGGACTGATGTGACCTTGAAAAGAAGTACATCAATCTTTATTAGCATATCATTACGTAAATAGCTCATTTGAGCACGCATTCATTTTTTTTATCTGTTAAAGCACCTTACAACAGATATACAAAATGAAACCTGCTATGAAGTTTATGACTTTAAAACTTAAAATACATTTGAAAACTTGAATAAAGGTAGTCGACAAGCGACTATGTGTATCCGCAAAATTAGAGTGGAACCGGTGAAGTGAGGCATGGATTGAGTGGCAAGGGGAAATCGAGTCAGGTGTGTTGCATATTAGCATGGATGTCTGCAGCCTAAATGTGTATGTAGGTGGCACCACCTTCCAAAAAAATCGAGAAAGCTAACCAAGATGTATAGACACGCAAAATTTTAGGCAGATTAGTCGAACAACTACTGAGAAATGAGCGATTTTAGCCAACGGCAGACAAACAGACGGACGCTGTGCAGAAATTGTTGCAGGTGGCCCCTCCAGTTTTGTGTATGATAAAGAGCTATGTGAGATCTATGCACATGCAAAATTTTGGCCCAATCGGTCAAACGGTTACTGAGATGAGCTTGGATGTCTGCAGTGTAAACTAGAATGTAGGTGGCGCCACCTGTCATAAAATCAAGAAAGCTGTTCAGGATGTATAAACCTGCCAAATTTTAGGCAGATATGTGAAACGACTGCCGAGATGTGAGTGATTTTATCCCACAGCAGACAAACAGACCGACTCTGTGCAAAAATGGTTGCAAGTGGCGCCACCAGTTTTGTGTATGATAAAGAACTATGTGAGATCTATACACATGCAAATTTTCTGGAAGATACGTCAAACCAGTCAGGAGTTATAAGCATGGATGTCTGCAACGTGAACGTGAATGTAGGTGGCACCACCTGTCAAAAATTCAAGAAAGCTATCCAGGATGTATACGCATGCCAAATTTCAGGTGAATTAGTAAAACCACTGCAGAGATATGAGTGATTTTAACCAAAGGCAGACAAAAAGATGGACACTGCTCAAACATGGTTGTAGGTGGCGCCACCATCTTTGGGTATGTTATAAAGCTATCCAAGGGCTACATTTGTATAAATTTTTTTTCCTGATTGCTCAAACTGTTCCCGAGATATGTGGGTTTATGTTTGGAAACAGACACACAAATGGACGCTGGGCAGAGGGGAAAGGTCAGAGGTCAATGCAATTTTGTCAGGCACCAGATCACATGTGACCCGATAATTGGTGTAAGTTTCGGAAAAATCAGTCCAGTAGTCTCAGAGGAGTTATCTGGAAACAAACACGGCGGCGGCGGAACCTGGTCAAAAACATAGTATCTGCAAAACTTCGTTTTGGCGGATACAAATATGTCAAACTATGATTTCAACGTGTATTCAGTCAGATCATTTGCTACAACTAGGAAATAATGCAAACAGACAAATCTGATTATACCATCCTTTTATCTGTTTCATTCTGAAGGTCTGAAGTCATGACATGCACCATGTTGTATAAAGTTATGTAAACAATGTATAAAGCAAGCTTGGCCAATCAATTTGCAGTGTTCTATATAGTGAAAAAATATAATCTTTGATTTTTTTTTCATTCATATATTGGGCCTTTTTAAACCCAAAATGTAAAACACTGGGGCGTCTATTATTATTGAGCATCATGTAAAATCGTTATTAGTGCTGCAGAAACCTTCCAACACTTTAACTCATGCTGTATGCTGGTGAACTGTAACACAGAGATGACCAGTGCCATACCTTTGACAACTTCAGCGACTGTTATGTTTGTACCTCGTCCAGGGATGTCAAACACAAGTATATGGCCTTCATGGTTACCTGTTCAAAACAAAAAATTTAATGATGAATAAGGAATTCAAATTTAGTTAATTTCAATAATGTAAAGTAAGTGGTATGTAATTGGCACAAATATCATGTCAGAAAGTTTTCACATGGCCTAAAAATTGTTATAGGACATTTAAATGAGTGGACTACAGGCTATGAAAATTATATATATTTTGTTAAAGCATTACTGATAAATGCCTTTAAGACTGATCAGTGCACCAGGAAATAACTTCTCAGTTTTAATTTAGAAATGTTTTATTATATGCATAAAATACTTTATTTACATATGTAAATGACTTTTGCACGTTCTGTGACTGGGTTCAGGCCTCAATCAGTTCCTGTCTTACGTTTGTACGTAAGTAAACAAGCATATTGACTCCAATTGTAACTGAAACCTTCAAGACATGAACTTCAAAGAACTCCAAAAGCATTTAAAAGTGAGAATGTTGATGTATGGCACCACACATATCCGGTCACTTCATTAACAGTTGTGCACAAATTAGGCCAAAGACCACTATTCAATGACCATGATTTAATACCTCAGAGGTCACTGGTACAGATTTTTTATATGTAATATAATTTAGATATGCTGAAAAATGCTGGACTGGCTAATTTAGTGTACTTACCTACACAGATAGTATCTGACTGAACTCCACATATCCCTCTCCCAAAACATGCCTCAGCTGCAAAACAAAAACAGATAATCAGTTATTCAGGATTTAATGAGGGTGCCACCTAACTTTAGTTTGATAGTTCATACACCCTTCACAATGAAACATTCCAAACTTCATGTCACCATTGATATCCATTGGTTCAAGATGATTATTAAACCAACTACTATTAAACTAAGGTGAATTTATAAGAAGAACCTGCAGGTGTAAACTATGGACAAATTCAAAATAATTGCTTCAAATCAAATAAAATATTTTTGAGGTCTGATTAATGCTTAATCATCAAATCCATTAAAGATTTGTCTGTTTGGAAATTTTATTTTTCCCTTTAATATCTCTAAGATATGAAAGTGGGACTATAAATATTTAACACTCACAATGAATTAGTGAGCATGTATATATTTTAAAATCTGCAGGAATGATAATCTGTAGGACTGAAAAAATCCCACAGCTGAAAAAGAATATAATCCTTTTTTCTTCACCCTAATTTAACAAACACAGCTATCTACAGACAGTGGTATATTAAAAATTTGAAAATGAGGTATATGTGTAAGACCTGGTATATACCCTGTTAAAGTCTCCGCATGTGGTGAATGTCACGAGGGATTATTTTTAGCTCAGCTGACAATAAGTCATCTGAGCTGTAGTTTAGTCCATTGTCCGTCTGTTAGACTGGCATGTTTTGAAACCGTTAGACCTTCAAATCCGAAATTCAGTATACTGTTAGTTGTCCCCCAGATCTCCTACCACACCGAAAACACTGCAATTTCTTTCCTTCCAGAAATTAAGGAAAACCTCAATTTTCTATTAAAAACCTAATATCACACTTTAGGGCTGCCTAATATCAAAACCATAATTTTACCATTCATCTGTTCTTTTTATATTTACCATAAATATTCCCCCGTATAGTTCCTATGTTTATGCTGTGAACTAGGTCAGTATTACCTAATTTATAAAAGTTATTGGCCCAACATAATGCACTTTATAAAACAAGTGACCCATGGGTCATGACGCTCAGCTGACTGGGAAGAGATTCGCAAAAGGAAATTTTATCATCAGAATGGTAGTATATACATATTCAACTGAAGCATCAAACAGATTAACCAACAGGCCAAGATTTAGTCTGTATTTATATATCTCAAAAATAGAGAAAAATGTGTAAACTTTTAAAACTAGAATACGGGTAACCGACAAGTGATTACATGTATCTGCCAAAATCGGATAGTGAGGCATGGATTGAGTGGCAAGGGGAAATAGAGTGAGGTATGTTGCATATTAGCATGGATGTCTGCAGCCTAAATGTGTATGTAGGTTGTGCCACCTACCACAAATCCAGAAAGCTGTCCAAGTTGTATACACCTGCAAAATTTTAGGCAGAAAAGTCAAACCACTACATGTATATGAGCGATTTTTGCCCATGGCAGACAAACAGACAAACACTGTGCAAAAATCTTTGCAGGTAACCCCTCCAGTTTTGTGTATGATAAAGACCTATGTGAGATCTAAACACATGCACAATTTTGGCCCAATCGGTCAAATGGTTCCTGAGATATGAGCTTGGATGTGTGCAGCGTTAACTAGAATGTAGGTGGCGCCACCTGTCATAAAATCAAGAAAGCTGTCCACGATGTATAAACCTGCAAAATTTTAGGCAGTTATGTCGAACCACTACAGAGAAATGAGTGATTTTAGGCCACGGCAGACTAACAGACAGACGCTGTGCAAACATTGTTACAGGTGGCGCCACCATTTTTTGTGTATGTTACAGAGCTATCAAAGGGCTACATTTGTATAAATTTTATTTCCTGATCAGTCAAACGGTTCCCGAGATATAAGCTTGGATGTCATCAGCGTGAACGTGAACGTAGGTGGCGCCACCTGTCATAAAATCAAGAAAGCTATCCTGGATGTTTACGCATGACGAATTTAAGGTGAATTAGTCAATTCACTGCAGAGATATGAGTGATTTTAACCCAAGGCAGATGAACAGATGGACACTGTGCAAACATGGTTACAGGTGGCGCCACCATTTTTTGTGTATGTTATAAAGCAATCCAAGGGCTACATTTGTATCAATTTTATTTCCTGATCGGTCAAACGGTTCCCGAGATATGAGGGTTTATGAGTGGAAACAGACCCACAAATGGACACTGGATAGAGAGGAAAGGGCAGAGGTCAACGCAAATTGGTTAGGCACCAGTTCACATGTGACCCGATACTAGGTGTAAGTTTGGGAAAAATTGGTCCATTAGTCTGTGAGGAGCTCTCTGGAAACGAACGCCGCCGCGGTGGAGGAACTCGGTCAAAAACATAGTATCCGCAAAACTTCATTTTGGCGGATACAAAAATACAGGTGGCTCCACCAGTCTGCAGAAACTAATAAAAACACTTAATGGTCAATATCCACGCAAAAAATCATGGTGATCTCTGCATTAGTTGTTCAGATACTTCAGTTTTTGTATCAAATTGTCCATTATTCTGAGGGATACTTCGGAGTCCTATAGCTTGAAGGATATGGGTAACAGAGACCTAATTTCAAGTTTCCACAGGCACCTTTCATGGGCCTCCTTGCTCGACAAGAATGAAGATTCTAGGTCTAGTTGTTGGATTTGTACCCTGTTGACAGATAACCACATCTTTAAAGGTCTCAAAAAAAAGAAAAAAATTCGTAAAAATTTGAAAAAAAATAGAGGTGGCACACCCAGTCTGCAGAAACTGATGGAACAGCTCATGATCAATATGTATGCCGAAAATCATGACCATCAGTGTTGTCGTTATTGAAATACTGCAGTTTTTGTATCAAATTTTCCATTATTTTTGGGGGGGGGGGGTATTTTGGACCCATACAGCTTAAAGAATATGGGTAACAGAGACCTAATTTCAAGTTTCCATGGAGACTTTTCATGGGTCTCCCTGTGTGTCAAGAATGAAGATTCTTGGTCCAGTTTTTATGATTTGTGCCCTGTTAACAGATGTCCATATCTTTAAAGGTCTCAAAAATACAGAAAAATTTCGTAAAAAAAAACTGAACAAATACAGGTGGTGCCACCAGTCTGCAGAAACTTATGAAACACTCCATGATCAATATCCATGCAAACAATTATGGTTATCTCTGCATTAGTTGTTCAGATACTTTAGCTTTTGTATCAAATTTTCCATTATTCTGAGCTGTACTTTGGAGTGCCATAGCTCAAAGGATATGGGTAACAGAGACAAAATTTCAGGTTTCCATGGAGACTTATCATGGGTCTCCCTGTGTGTCAAGAACGAAGATTCTAGGTCCAGTCGTTACGATTTTTACCCTGTTGACAGATAACTACATCCTTAAAGGTCTCAAAAATAGAGAAAACAATTTGTGAACATTGAAAAATACAGGTGGCGCCACCAGTCTGCACAAACTGATGAAACATCTCATGATCAATATGTATGTCGAAAAACATGACCATCAGTGATGTAGTTAATGATATATTGAAGTTTTTGTATGAAATTTTTGACTATTCTGGGGGGTAATTTTGGGCCCCATAGCTCGAAGGATATGGGTAACAGAGACCTAATTTCTGGTTTCCATGGAGACTTTTCATAGGTCTCTCAGTGTGTTGAAAATGAAGATTCTAGGTCCAGTCGTTACGATTTGTGCCATGCTAACAGATGACAGCATCCTCAAAGGTCTCAAAAATAGAGGAAAAAATCGTAAAAAATCAAACAGAACAGGTGGCGCCACCAGTCTGCAGGAACTGATCGAACATCTCATGACCAATATGTATGCCAAAAATGAAGACCATCAGTGATGTAGTTATTGAAATATTGAAGTTTTTGTATGAAATTTTTTACTATTCTGGGGGGTACTTTGGGGCCCCATAGCTCGAAGGATATGGGTAACAGAGACCTAATTTCTGGTTTCCAAGGAGATTTTTCATGGACCTCTCAGTGTGTCAAGAATTAAGATTCTAGGTCCAGTCTTTATGATTTGTGCCTTGTTAACAGATGTTCAAATTTTTAAAGGTCTCAAAAATAGAGAAAAAAATTCGTAAAAAATCGAAAAATACAGATGGCGCCACCAGTCTGCAGGAAGTGATGTAACATCTCATGATCAATATGTATGCCAAAAATCATGACCATCAGTCAAGTAGTTAATGAGATATTGAAGTTTTTGTATGAAATTTTTGACTTTTCTGGGGGGTACTTTGGGACCACATAGCTCGAAGGATATGGGTAACAGAGACCTAATTTCTGGTTTCCAAGGAGATTTTTTATGGACATCTCAGAATCCCAAGTTACAAGGTTCTAGGTCCAGCGGTTACGATTTGTGCCTGGTTAACGGACGGACAGACGGACAGACGGACGGACGGACAGACGGACAGACGGACGACGGACAAAGAGTGATCGCTATAGCTCAGATGACTTTCAGTCAGCTGAGCTAAAAATCAAGAAAGATATTTACTCATTGAACATGATAATTGTTGAAGCCAGAGTCTTTTTTCAAGGGTATAACTTTGTTTTATCAAGATTTAATTGTATAACCAAAATTAGATCTGAATAATGTAATTCTTTCAAGTTATTAGCATAAATATAAAATCAGTACCTTGAATTCTGCCCACCTTAACCATGGCACTTTTTTTCTTGTAAGTTCATTTGAATTTTATTTTCAAAGCTGGTACACATAAGGAGTGAATCTGTTAAATTCAGAAATTTGAAAATAAAAGCCAAAACATTAGGCTAGTTATTGAAGTTTATTTCAGAGGCTATAATGTATTCATTTGCATTGTCAAGCTCCAGGCCGCCCACTTCTGGTCACTACAGTCTTGCCTGGGTACCATATTAGTGATGTAACAATGGTGTAGCACCCCTGCTGTCACAGGTGTACAGTAAATGAGTTATTCCCATGTCATGCCCGTCCCCCCCCCCTCCAGCAAGTGTATTGCAATAATTGTTATTGTTTGAATTGTATTTCTTTAATTGTTAAGCTGTTTCCACTCAAATGTACAAAATTTTTCTTGAAATAGTAATGCAAGGAGAAATCCAGAAGATGCCATGTTGTAGTAATGTAACATTTCTGCAGAAATTTATTTCTTTTAAAATTATTTAAGCGTATTTAAATATAATTTAACCAATCATTAGGCATAGTTTTAATAAATAAAGTTGCAATTTAGAATTGTAAATTCTGAATCAAGTGGTATTTTCAGATTTTTATTGTTTTGCAAATTTAAGAAAATATATTCCATAGAAAAATAAACAACTGTGTGCATAATGTGATGTTACATGACCAAATTAGCTATAAATATTGATGCAATTTCGAATTTAATCAACTTAAACATTCAGACATATATGTTATACTGTAAATGTATGGTAACATTTATAAATTTGAAAAAAAAATTTAATGTTATAATAAAATGATCTAATGCAAACATTTGTTCATTATTTTCCTGTCTCAATAGAATGGGAATTAAAGTGACATGCTTTGTTTTTCCATCTCTCTGCCTGTTTTTATATATATAATAATTATGAATAAAATGTTTTTTCCTGTAAGCACTGTTAAATAAAATTTCATATCCTGCATGTAAAAAAAATTAATGTGATAAAAAAATGAAAATCTAATGCAAACATTTGTTAATTATTTTCCTGCCTCAGTAGAATGGTAATTAAAGTGATTTGCTTTGTTTTTCCTTCTCTATGCCTGTTTTTAAATATTTAATAATAATGAATATTTTTTTCCAGTAAGCCTGTTGAATTAAATTTCATATCCTGCATGTATATGCAAGGGTGTTGAAACTCCCACTACCCCCGCCCCCTCCCCCCTGTCAAAGAGTCCTTGCACATACCTGAGCACTCGGAAAAATAGTTTTATTGCAACTGCATAACCCCAATCATTGACTAAACTACCTACCAACCTACCCACCAACAAGTCCTTCATCTTTTGGAGTAGGAGTGTTATGGCAACTGTATATATTTTATAAAATAGAAAAAAAAATTTAAGTTTAATAAAGAAAATATAGGATCTAATTGGAAAAAATGTGTGAACTGCTGAGCCATCAACAGCTTATCAAAAAGCCAACCCAATGATCATGGTAATGGTATTCACAAACTACTTGTAAACATGCCTCAGTTTCAACATTAGGAAACACATGGTCAGATCACAAAATATTATTTGCAACAATTTCTTCAATCTTATCAACCAACCATGGACTATATTACCTCTTCTTCTCAGACTGTATCTTCATTTGATATTGTTTTAGATTTTTACCTTCAAGGTAAACTTCAGTTGAGCACAGTGACCCATGGGTCCTTTGTTCATAAATTGGGAAGAATTTGATATTATTACACAAAATGTGTATCACAATGCAATGCATCAGATACTATGCCAGTGAACTCCACCCATGTCAACTTGACCATGGAAAACCAATACCATTCAAACCTGGTCATAATCCTGCAGACCTGCTAAGTGCAAGTACAACTAATATGCTAATAAAGTTAATGTCTGAAAAAACTTGCCTTCATGAGAATGAACATCACCTAGAGCATACCAGTATAACATGATGGACCCATCTGCTTCAAACATCTGAGATTAAAATATAGAAAAAGTAACAATTAGAAAATTATCATGATTAGAAATGTAACAAGTTACACGAATAAAACCCCTGACAAGATAAAGGTAATCAGGGTTGTTTTTTTACTGTAAAAAAAATTTTTTAACATTAAAACCTGTTAATAGCTGTAAAAAACCTCAGTTCATACTTACATGATTTTTTAAACCTCTCACATATTAAGTGGGCTTATTTTATGATGTCATATATATGTACACAGCATTATTTCTCACAAACTGAGTCATATATACATAATCAGTCCTAACATTCACTGTGTAAGTGAATACTTTATAAGTGTTCAAGATTAATAGTTCATATCAGGGCTCCCTCTCAGAGCCCTATAGCAAAACACAAGCTTGAAAGGTTTTTTTTTTTTTTTTTTGCTCCCAGCTTGCTTCTCACTTTAGAGTGGATATATCCAAAATTTGAGAATATCCTCTAAATCAAAGCTGATGAAACAGGTGCTGCCAATTAATCCACTGCTAAGTAGGGGTTGACAACTGGCCAGGCATCACAGCCTGACAGCCAGTGACACTGTTTTAATGCTGTGAGGAATCCCGGTTTACACCTGTCACTGGGCTCCTGCTGCTGCAAATGGACAGTAGCTGACAATAAGGGGCATAAGTCACCCCTGTCCTTGAATAAACAGATGTCAAATCCAAGCCTGGTGGCAGTTGACACTGGGTAACCATGCCCCAGCAGGTAGTTGTTAATTAGGCTCCAGCCAGCCTGTAGGCCATTGCCCCTTGACATGATTAGTGCATGAGCTCTATACCTTTGGGATTATGTACCTCCTGAGGCCTTGGTCTTTTATGAAGTTTATATTGACAAACTAATTGGTATCACTAAACAGAAATCCAACATGCAACTAGGTTTTTTAGAGTTTTTTACACATGGGTATAAATAACCTGTTCTGTACCCTGCATTAGTACATTGGATAATTTAAGAACTATTTTGTTTCACTGAACAGAAATCCCACATAAATCTAGGTTTTTCACAGTTTTTTACATAAGTGTAAAAAAAACCTGTTTTTATACATGATGTTAATTCACGTTAATTAATGGTGTTAAAAACGTCAGTGTAAAAAACCTTGCCAACCCTAAAAGAAATCTGTTAGGCAAACTTGTTCTTCTTTTGTAAATTAAATCAGTAATATTTACCATCAAAATGACAAACAAAAAACGGATCTGCACTAGTATTTGTGAATTTATGTTTACTAAACTTTTGAATCTAATGAAAGATAATATCATAGAGTTTTTCTATTGCATTGGTTAAAAAGAATTAGTTGTGCTTTGATGTTATGGATTATGTACTACACTGATAAATAATTCATGGCTATGAATTAAAATGAATTACTATTTAATCAACAGTGACATCCACATTATCTCCATCTCATGTTTAGCTGCTCACTACCAGAGGGCGCTACTCCCACCTACCTGGATACCTTTTTGGGATGTGATGACAAGGATTGTTCTGTTTGGCATCGCTACCAGTTTAGCCTGTTAGAATATATGTAAATAAATATATTTTATGTTGATGAAGTACTAACATATATGAAACAGTAAATGGCCAGCATGCAGACAAAAGTGGCATAAACATGCCTACAAATACTTTGAACCAGTGATTTTAAATAACTCACACTTTATGCCAAATGTTGTCACAGTAACAACATTTTTATATACCTTAGCATATTATATAAATATTTTATAATTTCATATACTGGTATACATTTTCATATAAAAATGATTAATTGATAATGATAAATTACTAATACAATATATTATAATATACAAAAAAAATTAATATAATTCGATTATACAGGCAGGTCTATAAATCTTAATACAAAATAAAAATTATTATAATATAAACATACAATTACCATTATGTACATATATGTAGCAGTGCAGGTGAAAAAATAAGGGCAATTACAGTATGAACACATTATTTACATACAAAGTTGTCAACTATTTGCCCAGAACTTAAGTTTGCAAATACAGTACCTGAAGAACCATCGCATTGGCGTGGGCTGCTGAGGGCTCCTTACACACGATCTGTCTGTGGTTGGCTGTGCTGCCATCGAGAGACGTGCTGAGCAGGTTCACCGCTGACTTGTGCACGACGGCATGCGTTATTACAGCTTTCTCTCTGTTCACGTGAACACTCAGGTTGTTACACAGAGCAGACGTGCTGCCTTTGACGAAGGAGATGGACTTTTCTTTTTTGTACATTGTGCCCGTCGGCTTCTGCAGAAACCAAACCAGAAAGCTTGGTAATTGCTAGGTGCGAGACCGGAAGTCAAATTTCACGCATGCCAAGTTGAAAAACGGAAATGCAAGCGGCGTTATCATGCATTTAGCCACCACTTCATGAATAATCATTATATATCATTTAGATCGGTTTCTTGCTCAAATTGTGTCCGATCGAGGAGCACACTATAACCCACTATCTGATGTACATGCACCGCCCTGTGTGTATCACTGTTAAAACCTAGAAATCGCTAATCAGGTTGGTAGTAAAGCAGGGGATAGCTTAGCAAATTAATAAGAGAATGAGAAGAAAGTCAGCCAAAGAAAAAGAACAATGAAAAAATAAAAGGTACCATACTAAATTCACGTCAAAGAAAAAATTAGCTGATGATTATCAAATGCCTTTTCCCCCTGAAATACTGCCCGGTTTATCAGCAGAAAAATGGCAACAAACCATGGCCCGATAAAGAATGTAAATAAAAAAGATGGGAATATTTTCAAATAAAATAAAAACAATTAAACTGAACGAAGTGTGCTTCCGAGAGTCATGTTTATTTATTACGAAAAAAAACAAAGAAATACAAAAAAATCATTTAAAAAGGTCGCTTAAATTTATTAGACTAAAAATATTATATAACAATGCATGAAAACTTTGGAATTTAAAAACTAGGGTATCTGTCAGTCAAATATGGCTGCACCATACACAGAGTGTGACAACATAACATTAGGAACATTTACAGAGAACTTTTAGACCTTATGGGCCAAACACCTATTGCAACTGTAAAAGTAAATGTTGACACGTTTGGCCAAAGAACAGTAAAACATTCCATCAATGAACTTAATTAAAAAATTATGGTATTACTTACGAGGAAGTGGCACTTCTGATCAATAAACTAAAGAACAACAAGGCCTGTGGTATATAGATATTGTTCTGAATGCTTTCTTTTTAAAATGCCCTGAGGAAGCGGTAAAATTTGTAGTAAATCTGGCATAATCCCTTTTAGACAGGTGTATTGATGTGATCCAATCAGTATACAAAAATAAACTCTGCTGATGACCCTGGATAACTATCGTGGTATCCCACTGTTAACCTGCCAAGGAAAATTATTCACGGTTACTTTAAAGCAAGACTGGCAAACTACGTAGAAGCCTCTGGCATTTTTAGAATATGAGAAAGCAGGATTAAGGGAGGGGTATTCCACTATAGACCACATTTCTGTATTTCATTCGTTACTGGAACTTTGTACGCAAAGCAAGTAAAAAGCTTATTGTTCATTTGTTGATTATAAGAAAGCTTTTGACATAATCGATAGGTCATCACTTTGAAGTAAACGTATTAGTAATGACATAAATGGTAGAATGTAATCTACAATATGTATCACAATGTTAAATCAAGTATATAGAGGAGGGTAAAATGGTGCCTGGCATTTTGCTTGAAATATTGGGGTGCGTCAAGGTGATGCAATTTATACCTCAACGACTTTGAATACTATAACCCGCTGTTACAAAGGTCTGGATTTCCTACCGGATTCAGTTTGGAGCAAACTCTGTGATTATGACACAATTTTTTTTCTTAGAATGTACGCCTTGTTGATGCTGATGATAAAGTATTCAATTTCAGAATGCTTTGAATGCTGGGTATATGAATACCGTAATAAATGTTACCTAACTGTCAACACTAGCAAGACAATAGTAAGCATTTTCTTAATACGTAAACCTTTTCCTTTACCCTTGCCTCCTCAAAGGTTCTCAGTCACAGAACAAAATAGCTTTTTATCTGCCGAATGCCAGAATTTCACCTAAAAACATGCATGGGTTTTATCACATGCACATACGACATTTCGTATGTGAAATGATCAGCGTGTCAGTGTTGGATTCATGCCTCATGCAAAAAAAAGTAAATGTTGTTCATTTGGTAAATGATAAACTCTACCATACTGTTCAAAGCGATGTCGCCAAAGCCTTAAGAAATTTTCATAGATTTATTATTTGATGGGTATTAGTGAGTTAGTCAGTAATGTATTATTTTTTCAGTATGTGGAGGAAATTAATATTTCATCAGAGTCAGAAGCTGGTTATAAAGGATATTCGTATTCTACTGGTTACAGAAAAAAATATGTGGTGTGTCTCAAAGGTAGAGTTTCAATGGAGAAATAGTGGTCCGGTGCTTCCCCTGAACGAACCTGTGTTGATGACAATTGTTTGTGGACTGCAGCTGTGACAAACACATCATAGACGATATTAAAGGTTTTATCAAAAGCTAGCACAGCTTGTCCAGAACAACAAAGTTTCTTTATGTCTGAGATCTGATCATTAATGCACAGAAACACTGCGGGAACCTTTCCTTTGGCGTGCACTACATGCAGCAACATTGGATGCGATTGCATCGTATTCTGGACCATCAAATAATTGTCAGCCAGATTTCTCCGGTACTTTGTGTCGTGAATCTCCTTCGGCTCTTCCCTTGTGATATTTCTTATTCCTTATTTAATGGAGATCTTCCGGGGCATCAAAAGTATCGCTTTCTTCCTATAATTCATTGTAGACTTTGAGAGGAGACTTTGACTTTACATCTATGTTTCCTCTTAGATATGATCAGGTGTCCTTATGTAATTTTGTTCAGTGTGGTGAGCGTTGTCCATCTAATACTAATAAAAGGAATTCGGTTCACTTTTGTTTTCAATGTTCTCTATTGTGTACAATACTATGCCATACATAATTTTAATGGTTATTATATCCCCTCAGTGACATAGGCGATATGAAAATAAATAATTTTTAATGTACGTATAAATTTGAGTGATTTTTCCGTTTTTTTTTTACCAAGCACAGCCGAACTGCCTTCGGAAATCACCGGAATGCGTGCATCGTGGTCACCTAACCTCTAACACTAAGGACTATTGTTCATATGAATAACGCTTGCTTTCAATGAGGGGTTTGACCCACGTGCGTGGTCAGTAAAAAAACACGTTTCTCGCTTTATGAAATGGAGAGTTCAACCCAGGAGGATTAATGACAAAACCTAATTCAAGGTCCCAATTTCAGAATTGGGGGTGGTTGCGGGGGTTTCAGGTCTCAAAATGTGTCTGATACGATGAAAAAAGGTTGCGGTGGCTGAAATAGGGATACGGACCCACTGCATGGAGTCCCGTTTTGGTCCGCTTCTGCTACTTACGATGTATGCATATTTCTGTTCCTTCTTCTGTTGCAAGAAACAGTTTCCTTGCAACGTACATTTGATTAATCTTTCATGTGTTCCTCACATCAACCTATTCTTTATACGTCCAACGATAGAAACCAGTCAAATAACAACGAAACACTATATGCCTCCGCGTCTCATTCCGGTTCGCAGTGTAAACCATCACTGATGAGGTCTTCAAGGTAAACAACCTATGATTTTTGCCACGAGCACAGCGCCACAAAATAACATTGAAAATTATTTGTACATATCGTATTCAGAGAGTATCCCACTAAAAATCTAGATTTTCTTTTAACTTAATAATAAAAAAATGAGCCAACATTCAACATCTCAGTAAATATATCTCCAAAACTCCGGTAAAAAGCCCGGTATACCGGGTTTATCAGCTAGTATTTTGTCAAGGTTCTTGAATACATATTTTGAGTTACACTGCATTGTACATAAGATGAATCGTTGTTCCATAGCTTGATTCCTCAGTATATAAATGATTGGTTCCCTTAAGAACCAAATTTGGGTATTGTGAAAGAAAAACGATTGTTTCTTAATTGTGAAATGACCATGTACTAATTTATGTTCGTTAAACTGTTCTAGAAGATATCTAGGAGCTGTTTTTCATCTATTCATATGATCTGACTTGAGCTGAGATACTCTGCTTCCCACATTTAACCAAGCTAAATTCAACTCATCAAAAACCAATACGCGACCGGTTATCACTGTTCAAAATGAATCTAACCATTTATTTTGAAAGAGTTGCAATTTCAATAATTAACATGTGGTTCACTTTCTATAATATTCCCTTAGCATTTCACATTTACTTTGTCCTTCTGTTTTCCTCTTGTTGCCAAATAATTAATAAATTCTTTTTTTCAACGATAAATATCAATCGTCAATAGCCAATATATTTTAGCTGAGACGAATAGAACAGAATCTTCAGCATATAACAGAAGCTTAAAATCAGCCAATCCCATATCATTCACATATAATAAAAAGAATATAGAACCTAGAATAAAACCTTGTGGAATATCACCTATGCTTACATCTGCTGCCGATGAAGTACTATTTAAGTTTACCGTCTGTTTGTTAACCGTGTCGAACGCCTTTTGAAAGTCTAGTAAAACTATTGCAGTATATTTTCCTTTGTCCATATTAATTTTTATATAATAATGTGTCTGTTGAATGTGATAGTCTGGAGCCAGACTTGTTTTTATGATATAATTAGAATTTAAACTCTTCCAATTACTCTTTTTTCAATACATTTTGCTCATACATGTTTTTTTTTTTTTTTCTAACACTTTGGATAGTACAAAATTGAGACTGGTAGTTCCCTCTGTCTTATCTGCTGTTCTACTCGTAACTTGAACTCTATAGTCGTTTAAAACTCCTCTGGCACTTTTCCCGTTCCTGTTGATAAGTTAATGATGTGGTTGGTAGGTACTATGATCACTGATGCTCCAGTTTCATTCATTTAGCAGGTAAGTTATAAAAACCAGTACTTTTGCTAATGTTCAAATTATCAAGATTTTTTTAATGGATATAAATATATTCTTCTTACACTGTTTTAGATTTGAATTTTTCATTTTTATATGCCCACACTATAATGGAATTTTTTACTCTTTCTGTCCCAAATAATCCTAGAGGTTTAGGAAGTGCAATCATCATAAACCATTTCCCGATTTAGATTTAAACTCAATTTACCAACATTTTTATTTGTTATGAATAGCCAATGATTTAAATGGTTTTTTTTCTTAGTCATTTCCTATTTTTTTTTTATTTGCTTCTATCTTTTATGTCCCTTGCACTCAATTGCTTCTTTTTTTTTGGCACAAGGTGGATAAAAATAACTGGTGTGTAGCCGTCGGCGGCTACTATCTGATAAGAAAAATATTCAGCCTTTGATCGTTTTCGGAAAACCTCATACTGTGAATACTGTTTCATACCGTATAAAATTAAACTATATAAATTATATATAGGGAGAGCGTTAAAGCGGTGGGAACAAGTCTAGTCAAGTGCGTGTAATTATAATGCATATGTATGAGACTCAAACCGATGCCAATAAATCCCTGACTCCATGTAAACAGAAGCAGCTGGGAGGGGTTCCGTCGGACTCCGTGACTACACCAGCCTACCAGCCTTCAGTAACGTCTGACATATCATTGATTTACAACATCTCTGCAGTGTAAGTTTACTCTGAACATAGAAAAAAAGGCCCAAGTAGAGAATCCGGTCTTCATTTCCAAGATGGGTCTAAACTGACTAGACCGTCTCATATTAGTAGTAATCTGCACATAAGCCATGACATGGCTGATGATATGTCATCGACATTCCTCTTACTTATACATTACACGAATCCGAAACATCATTACGTCCGTCCGTATACACCCACAACCTCGTCCATGTAGACCGGATTCTATACTCGCTCCGAAAAAAAATCATCGATAATGAAAAATCAATTTACATAACCAAGTGAACGGCATTGCAGTGGTAAGTGAAATGTTACTGGTAATGGTAATTGGTAGGAAGTGGCTAAACAACCGGCAGGGTGCCGGCGGTTTAGTCCACAGGCTAAACAGCCGGCAGGGGAAATTGACCACAGGCGCTTGAATCGCTATTTGTGTTGATATTGGCTTAAATAGTGTTCAATTTACCTTAACAACAATCCCCTACCATTTTATGAGCTGTAAACCATGATATATCGCTTGCCGGTACTTGTTTATTTAATAAATACACAAGGCCGGCATCCAAGTCTGCGGACGGGTAGGCAATAATACAAGAAATCAATTAAAATTCCCAAATATTTCAAAGATTTTCGAGGGAAGAAACTTACAGTCGTTAAATGGCCAGTTCTTCTTTCTATAAAAGCATCAACAATTCCAATACACACAGTGTACCACTTGTAATGAGCTCTTATTTGTAACTAGTCTGCATCCATTAAGCAGCTGTTACCCCAAACAAGGAAGAATGTCGACCAGATGGCTGAAACCCAGAATGCCGAAACAAATTTTCACATACACAAAATGCCGAAGCCCATCTTGCCGAAAAAGAAAATGTATAATAGGAAAATAATGTGTTTAATGTGCAGTAAAGTTATATATACATTGTCCGTAAAGGTACTTGAACAAAATTTGATACCATCCTCTAATATTTTCAAATAATTAACGGTAATTTATTCGGCATGTCGGCAGCGGCACTACAATAATGTCGGCAGGACAACCCGGTCCCGCTAAATGTCCCTGGCTTTATTAATCCCTCATTTTGCAGGTATAGTCAGACTAACTGATTTTCATGAAAAAAGTTATATCTTGTGTCACATTTTTGTTTCTTTAGGAACTATTTTTTTTTAATTTACACATCGTTCAACTGCATATTAGCTAAGATGGAAGCGGTCGCGTAGGGAAATCACGGGAGCGTAGCGGCACTCGGAAATCGGCTAGGAAACCCGCCGGACGTCACTGGACCCGTTATCCCTCGTGAAAATATCAAGGAAACCTCTCACATACCGTCCATTCACCCATCCATTTCTCATTTGAACTTTCTTTTCATAATGACAGTCATTTTTTTCACATTTTGTCTTAGTTACCATTTTAATGTTGATCACGCCTCAATAACTAGTTCATAATATTGCAGGCAAAAAAAAAATAAAAACTACCATTAATAATTCTCAGTCTTTATTGATATTTTACGGATTTCTATCAGAAAATATTTCTATAAATAAAAACGGTTGGAGAATTTCATAAAAATATACGTGTGTAATAAAACCAGAACTGAGAAGTCTGACAAGATTACTTCAAAGAGAGCGAACTGTTTGTTTTCTTGCCTATTATGGGGGCCCTTTACCAGTTGTGTTTGTATTGTTGTAATAACTAATTCTGGCGTTTGATAAGGGTGACGAAGCAGGTCACAGTTAATTGAGTACGGGTATGTACAAATCTTATACATATTCTGCAATGAATAAAAAAAAATAATATAAGATTCCGTATGTTTATATATAGATGCATACTTTGTGAAATGTGTAGCACTATATGGAGTATTTACTGTTTTTTATTTTTCATATATCAGTGCAATATTAGCATAACTCGTCGATACAAATGTGAATAACGGCAATTAAATATCACAGATATTAAAAAAAATAAAGATAAAATCAGGTTCAGATTAAAGTATTAATTTAAACATAAAAATATCTTATGTATAAATTGATTATTCACTGGAGAAAATGTGATTTTTATATGCTTCTGCTCAATTCGCTATGACCAACTACATCACTCTAATCATAAGCCAGACATGGTTATTACAACAATATACGCACACCCAATAGAGGCCCCATAATTGACAAGCTAATATACAAAACTGGACTCTCTTCAAAGTAAATTTTGTTAGACCCACATAGGTCTGGTTCTTTTGAAATTCTCCCACTAAAATTTTCACTGTAAAAAATCTTTGATTTATGGAAATAAAATTCCGTTAAAATATTGAAAAGACCAGAGTTTCTCCATAATTAACTGAAATATTTTCGTTATATTTTCAAAGCAATGCAGACGGGATCGGTTTTACTGTTGGCTATTTTTAATTATACGAATAATTATTCATACCGTATTAATCATAGCGTATTGTAAGATAGGTTTAATATTTAATCTTCCAAATCAAGATATAACTTTCTTCATGAAAATCAGTAAGCCTGATTATACCTGCAAAACGAGGGTCTAATATAGCCAGGTACACTTAGCGGGACCGGGTTGTCATGCCAATATTATAGTAGTGCCGTTGCCGACATGCCAAATAAACTACCGTTAATTATTTGAAAATATTAGAGGATGGTATCAAATTTTGTTAACTTGAAAATACCTTAACATACAATGGACTTATCACTTTACTGTGCAATAATCACATTATTTGCTATTATTTATTTTCTTTTTCGGCAAGATGGGCTTCGGCATTTTGGGTTTGGTATTCTGGGTTTCGGCATTCTGGGTTTCGGCCATCTGGTATCCCCATGTATCTTGGTCAGCAGTAAGGATTCCCCCCTGGAACCTAACACCTGATTGGTTGATTATTATGGAAATAGCAATCTGGGATAAATCTGTGTGTTTGTCGCTTAATGGATACAGACTCGTCCGCAGATTTGGATGCCGGCCTTGTGTATCTATTATATAAACATGTACCGGCAAGTGATATAACTTGGTTTACAGCTCATTAAACGGTAGGGGATTGTGTTAAGGTAAATTGAACACTATTTAAGCCAATATCAACACATATAGCGATTCAAGCGCCTGTGAATTGACCTTGCCGGCAGTCTAGCGCACAGGCTTAACACTGGCAAATGAATGAATTTTCTATTTCAGTGAGATTCTCTTTAATTTCTATTTTTATTTTAATAATTAGCTGACAATATAGAGACTGTCCATGGAATAGAACTTAGAAGAAAATGCACAAATACCAGTTTTATTTGTGAAAACAATAACAATGATGGCCATGATTTATACGCAGTATAACACATACCATAAAAGCTTTTCCCTATATACAACTGTCTACAAATGCAATACACTTCTAAATTTTCTATCCTTTCAATTTACTATCATTTAGGGACAAAACTGACAATTTACTCTGGGGAAATTTTGTAAGTCAGCCTTTTTCAAAACAGCTAGGCTGAGCTAGCTAGATGATTCGTAATGAATCTTGATTTAAGTAGCATTGACTTGGATCACTTCCATGTGCTAGAGTAGTAGCAAAAGCAACAGCAAAGAGACCACAATCACTGCTGCCTTCTTGTATTTGCACAGAATGTAACTGTATAGTTACAGTTGGAGATCTTGCTTTCATTATTGCGCAGATTTGCTCAAATGTGTCTTTTGGAATTTCTTGATCAATAGAATTATACTAAGAAACATGATTCGGAGCAGTGTTTATAGTAGGCATAGTCACCCGGTGTTTGTACCTGCCACAGTGAATTATATGAATCATGTTTTAATTTAAATTTTTAAATGATCTATTTTGTGCCAAAAGTGAATCCTGTGAATATGTGTATATTGTTGTTTCAAAATCCTTCGAGCAGTGTTTATATGCGTTTCAGTCAACCATTTACCATGGCCTAAAAGAATATCCTTGTCTGTACATGTAAGTTTTTCTGTGGATTGTAATTGCTTTTTACTTCCTTTTACCTGAAAACACTAAATGATTTTTTGTACGTTTATAGGCATCCCCTATGTCTTTTAATATTTGTTAACCTGAGCGTGTTGCCCAGGTCTTAAGTGCATACCTTTTTTTCGAGGCCTTCACATGTGACATTGATGTTAGCTTACTGAGGTATATTGGGCATTAGGCTCTTTATGTACATTAGTTCCTGCCAAATCTGGTATTTCGTTATTCTTCATGTTTTATCACATTTGGTGGTGTCCAAAAGGCAGTCATTATGATTAGATTCTTTTTTCAATTTTGTGTTTTACTAGGGCTTTCAGTTTTTTCTGTGATATCTGGTACAATGTTCGATTTTTTGCCCATGTTCTCAAAGCTAAGGTGAACTTCTTTATTTAACTGCCATTCCCTTAACAGAATTTCTAATACTAATATTTAAGTTTTGGTAAAAATTCTTCCTCGCCACATGTTGAAAGGAAAGATGCTAAATCCTTGGTAGTTTTTAGCAGCTCTTACATGTATATTGAAATTTTATTTTTGGATGAAATGTTCTTTTTTGTCTTCTTCTTTTCTCTGTGGATAAAACATGATGTTCAAATATCGGCATAATCTTGTTCAGTCAAATTTTCATTATTTTTTTTCCACCGAATTGGAATGAGTTCTGGACTGAACTTGGGCATATCATTTTCTTTTCTTACTCTGAAAATGTGCCTACAGAGCAAACTGTACTGGTACCAAAACCTACATGTATTTCGAGTAGTATAGATCTATGTACTTTGCATGTGATTTCATTGTGAGCCAAAAAACTCGAAGTTATTTTCTGTTTTGACTATTGACCCTGTGATTTGTTTAGACTTCCCAGTTCTGGGTTAATATACAATACTCCCTGTTTGTAAACACAAGCCATTTGCACATGCAATTCATCAACTGATCAGGAATTTAATCTTACTTTCATGTTTCAGGCATAAAATTCACTTTTATTTGCATATTTTCCTACAGTTTTTATGTAACTGATTAGTCCCTGTACAAAATGAAAGTGTGGTCTGATGTGCATTTTTAGTTTCAGATTGGGACATTCAGTGTGGTTATTTGTGTTATTGCTTAATGTTTCCAAATCCCTCCTTGCATAGTGTGCCCACATTGTTTTACAACTTGCCCAGTTACAGTCAAAGTATTGTACAAACCTAGCAGGTGCTACCTGATGGAGCTGAGGTAAGATTTCATCAAACTCTTCTGTCTTAACTGCACATATAACCGGCTTCTGTGGCTCAGGGGTAGAGCGCAGGGCTCAAAGCCGGGAGATCGTGAGTTCGAATCTCGGCCGAGCCGGTGAGATTTTTCACGGTTGGCCCCCACCCAGGGTGAGCGATCTGCAGGCTTAATGGGGAGACTGTACCCAATGGTCGCGTTTCACTCACAAACGAGTGCGCCTTTTGGGGGCTCCTCGGTGTTATGACCCAGCAATGGGGATGAGATAAACCCAGGACCTGCAGGAGTGATTCACCGAGCCTGGTTGACTCCAGAAAATTGTGTGTAAGCCCCTGTCACGTAGTCTGAAACCAGAATGGATCCTGCAGATGTACATACTTAGTTAAGCAAAGCATAAAAAAAAATGGAGGGGGTTACCTCCACCAAAAAAATATAAATAAAAAAAAAAACAACTGAAACTGCATATATCAGCTTCTGTACAACAGTCATAATTTCTGGTTTGCTATGTTTTGGAAAAATTAAGCCACCAAAATTTGCTTAAGATATGAAGAGATATTTTAGGAAATGAAACGTACAGAGTAAGATTTTTGGCTTTGGGAATAATTGTTGTAGAATAGCTGTTTCTGTGAAATCTCTGTCAATCATTAAAACCCTTGCTTTAATTAACACATTTTGATTGTATTTTGTGAAAATTCTTATTGCTTGTGTTAGTGTTGGTTTTGTTTCATCTTTAAAAAAAATTTAACTGACTGGTTTTCCCCTCCCATTATTTTCTTGGCATATAACAATAAATATAATGGGTACCTACTATATTTAGTTTGTATATACCATCAAAGAATAAAACCTCTTAAACAATTTGATGGCAACAAATTGCCATCCTTATCAGTGTCTATGTGAATTTTGTTTTCTGAATCACTTGGAGCAATTGTCTTTTGGTATTATCAGGTGTCCCGATTTTTATGCCCCCGCCACAAAGTGGCCGGGGCATATAGTTTTACCCATGTCCGTCATTCCGTCATTCTGTCATTCCGTCATTCCGAAAGGAAACAGTTGTACGGACTTTTTTTCGCAATGCCTGCAGATATTGGCCTGATTTTTGGTGTGTGGGCAGATAATGACCAGTTACAGATCGAGTTCGCGTTTCGTCTGGGTTGACCTACTTTTGACCATTTTACGGCTCCTTAACTTAGAAAATTTCATGAAAAATAGAAATTTTCATGACAAGTACACATGTACGGATTTTTTTTCGCAATGCCTGCAGATATTGGCCTGATTTTTTGTGTGTGGGTAGATAATGACCAGTTACAGATCGAGTTCGCGTTTCGTCCGGGTTGACTTACTTTTGACCATTTTACGGCTCCTTAACTTAGAAAATTTCATGAAAAATAGAAATTTTCATGACAAATACACATGTACGGACTTTTTTTCGCAATGCCTGCAGATATTGGCCTGATTTTTGGTGTGTGAGCAGATAATGACCAGTTACAGATCGAGTTCGCGTTTCGTCCAGGTTGACCTTCTTTTGACAGTTTTACGGCTCCTTAACTTAGAAAATTTTATCAAAAATAGAAATTTTCATGACAAATACACATGTACGGACTTTTTATCGCAATGCCTACAGATATTGGCCTGATTTTTGGTGTTTGAGCAGATAATGACCAGTTACAGATTTTGTCATCAAAACATGAAATACTTCAAAAGTTATTGGGTTCACAAGAATTTTACATTTTTGACAGATTTGACCTTGAGGTATGGTTAAGGTTTTTTGTAATTTTTCATTATTTTTCTATGCTTTTGATTTCTAAACCTATGTAATTAAGATTTGGTACACAACTTGTTTCAAAGAAGTTCTTGGACAAGTTCTAAAACTGGTTACCTTGACCTTGACCTTGAAGGTCAAAACTGCTGACATCTAGAATCATTGTTTTGAGAAAGTGCATAATTTTTCCCAGTTGGAATGGTCCGTGGAGGTGGGAGACAAATATCTGTTTTTGTGCAATTTTTTTTTTTTTTTTTTTTGCATACCCATTTATAGCTAATACATGTATAGGCTTCACTGATTTGATGGTGACTCTACAATCTTCACTGGCTTCATCAGCAGCCTTAGAGTGGGTGTTAAGTAGTTTTGGGCTTGTGCTGACTAAGCTACACAACAGTCTTAACATACAGAAAGCAGCAAAGCTGGTGTTTATATATATACTTATAATTCTGAGAGGACCAAAGGAGCCAGATTATTAATCAATGAGAAAAACTCAGTATGAACAATTTTTTTCAATATGTAGACCCAAGCAATATTGCATTTTGGAATTTGTAGCCACATCTCACAGTGATGTACCCTGAATTTCAAATGTATTAATACATGTGTTAATTTTCAACATCAATGTTATGATTTTATATTTGAAATTAAAATAAGATGGTACTCTGTTTCTGTTTTCTTGCAATTGATGCATTTTATAAGCACTGCACTAGCTCTTACTGCATATTAGACGGTTTTAGCTGACTTTTAGCCAGCTAAAACTGTCAAAAAGTGGTTTGAGCCATCAGCCATGGCTGCAACAGGTTTAAGCCAGCTTAAACCCAATCCTGTGTACATAGCATTATTAGAAGATTATTTGGAATCATTGAATCATAAAAATAAATATGTTTGTGTTTTACCAGAGATAATCTAGCCATATGTAGGTGTGTGAGAGAGTTCAAGGTGCCAATTTTGAGTGCACTCTAGTAAACGTCTTTAGTTAGCCTGTTTACATATACAGTCAACAATCTCAGTAAACTTTAGTAGACCAACAAAACTACTATGGTTAACTCCTCAGTAGACACAACTACCAAGATAAAAAGTTCAGTGTGAAATCAAGTACCAGTTACAACATTCATTGATATAAAATGTGTTGCACTTAAAAAAGGTAACCAACATGCTTTATATGAAAAAAAAAATGTTTTGAAACATCACATAATTGATTAAAAATTCTTTCAAGCCATTTTGAAGCTGGCCAGCTCAAGTCAAATCAAGTCACAAGAGTAACCTAGCTGACCTCTGTAGTTAGCCAAGTTTTGTCAAGGCCACCCATAGTTGTGTGACTAAAATGGCTCTAGGCTCTAATGAGTAATTACATCTTGACTAATAATGATTGACAGATATTGCATTCTTTTGTTAACCAGCCAGTACTGAAGATTTATACCTTTGCATTGTTGTCTGTTAAAGCTTTGAAAGGGACATTTATAATCAGCAGCTGTATTAGGCCTATTCTTTCACACTATCGGTTCACTTTTGCTTTATACAAAGGTTTCAAGAAAAACCAACTCAGCCGACAGTCTCAGTAACTCCCTTTGAGCTTTTAAACCCCTTGTATGCTTCTGTGTGTTAGTAAACAGTCCATGTGTCTATTTACAATAACAAGGCCACATGCGCTACAGTTCTCAAACAAACAGTAGTCCAAACTAGTCCATACATGGACCTTCATGTCTGATATATCTTTGCGGGATGGATATTACGGAATATTGATTCATAGTAGGACCTGTTGCAACAGATTTGTATGATAGGTCTAGTAGCCTCAGCGGAAATGCTACATGTACCACGGGACATGTAAAGGGTCCTAGGCCTGAGTCACCAAAACATGCAATGTTGCAGCCAGGAGGAACATGTATTTTATGGGCTTAGTCAGTCATTGGATCTCCTGATTAACAGGTGTTTCTCAGCTGTGGTTTCAGCTAGTGTCCCAAAACCTGGTGTGTTTATTGATCAGGACCTACTTTTTTTCAAATATTGTGGATGCATTTTAAGCCAAACTTTTCATCCCAAACCTTCAATCTTCCAGATATTGCTAACCTGCCAATAGTGGAAGAAACTTATGAATTTAAAGGTCATTAAGTCAAAGGTCAAGGTCACAGGGGCCATCTGTCCACAATTTTGTTTTTAGATGATTACTTCAGTTTTGATTGAAATATGGGTTTCAAACTTGACTTTTATATGGCCCACCACAAAAGTAAGAAGCCTATTGATTTTGGGGTCACAAAGTCAAAGGTGAAGGTCACAGGATGGTGACTGACCTGCATATTTTAAAGGATTGTGGATGCATTATAAATTAAATTTTTTATCCAAAACCTTCCATTTTCCACATATGGCTTGCCTGCCCATAGTGGAAGAAATCTCAACGGACCCACATTTTGAAAAAAGCTCATTAAAATATCCTGATACTTATAGACAAATTCAGATGAGCAACAAGACCCTTAAGTTCCTAGTCAATAGGAAGATATAGGAGACTGGCAAATGTCGTGAGGGTATCAGTATTAGAACTCTATATTTAAATATGTTTACATTTAATTGATGGAGGTAGGTCACCTCCCCCCCAATAAGTTTGATTTAATGGAAAAGCTTGAACTGAATTTGACAAATATTTATAATAATTTTTAATATGCAAATGGAATCCTGGTAGAATAAGGTTTAAGAAGTGGTAGGTCTTGTGTCAATTGTATGAATCAGCAAGTTGTTTGTCAAATATGTCCTTTTTAATTTAATTTTATTTTAGGTAACCGCCTTCATTTTTTTAATGCTAGATTAACTTGGTAAGTGTACATCTGCAGAATTCCATCCTGGTTTTGGACAGGGCACTATCACGAGCTTCCCCTCATTTTATATCCTGGTGTTGACCAGGCCAGGTGACTATTGCACCTGCAGGACCTGGGTGTGTAATTGTCCCTATTGCTGGGTCATACCACCAAGGTACCCCAAAGAGCAAACTTGTTTGTGAGTGAAACACAGCCATTGGGCACAGCCTTCCCATTAAGCCTGCAGAGTGCTCACCCTTTTAGGGGAGGTGGGGGGGGGGGATCTGAAAAATCTGAAGGCCTTGGCTGAGATTCACACTCACCATATATCAGCTTTCGTGCTGTGTTCTATCCTTGAGCCACAAGCTAGTTAAATATACCCTATAAACATAAAAAAAAATTCTAAACAAAATATGGCAACTTTTTTTTCCATTGGAAGAAACCCCTTTATTTATTTATTTTTTTTATTTATGTACTGGCTTTCAATAAAATTCCACATACTTGTCAATTTCTAAGACAAATGCATGAATATAAAGTAGTTTGAATGCAGGAACATACATCCATTTCTGTCATGTTATGTTTATGTGGACATGAAACTGTTACAGTATCAGTTTAACAGTGTAGATAATTTATTTTAAAACAAGTATAGGGGTAGTCGCCAAGCGACTACATGTATCTGCCGAAATCAAAATGCCGAGTGGGACAGGTGAAGTGAGGCATGGATTGAATGGCAAGGCAAAATGGAGTGAGATCTGTTGCATATTAGCATGGATGTCTGCAGCTGAAATGTGTATGTAGGTGGCGCCACTTGCCACAAAATCCAGAAAGTTATCCAGGTTTTAAACAATTGCAAAATTTTACACAGATAAGTCAAACAACTGCCGAGATATGAGTGATTTTAGCCCATGGCAGACAAACAGACAGATGCTGTGCAAAAATGGTTGCAGGTGGCCCCACCAGTTTTGTGTATGATAAGGAGCTATGTGGGATCTATACACATGCAAACTTTAAGGAGGATATGTCAAACCAGTCCTGAGATATAAGCCTAGATGTCTGCAGCCTGAATGTAAATGTAGGTGGCATCACCTGTCATAAAATTAAGAAAGCTATCTAGGATGAATACACATGCAAAATTTCAGGTGGCTAAGTCCATTCACTGCAGAATTATGAGTGATTTTATCCCAAGGCAGATGAACAGATGGACGTTGTGTAAAAATGGTTGCAGGTTGTGCCACCATTTTTTATGTATGTTATAAAGATATCCAAGGGCTACATTTGTGCAAAATTTTGTGCCTGATTGGTCAAACGAGTCAAAAGATATGTGGGTTAATGTATCAAAACAGATGCACAGATGGAAGCACTGGAGAGAGGAAAGGTCAGAGGTCAACACAAAATATTTTGGCTCTATAATCGTGTAAAGTTTTAAAAAAAATCTGTCTAGTGGTCTCAGAGGTTCTATCCCAGAAATGAACGCCGTGGCGGCGGAACCCTGTCAAAAACATAATATCCAAAAAACTTTGTTTTGGCGGATACAATAAATTAATAGAATTGATATTTTGATTTCTCTATATAGAGACTTAGGGAAAATCATAAAATTTCATTGTCTTAAAAAAACTCTTCAGAAGAATTTTAAGATCTTCAAGGCTTTGTAGATTTGTTGATTTTCTTCCCATGCTGAAACCCAAAGGTCAGCTCTATGGATTATTTTCTCAGAATGGTAATGCTATGTCAAATTTGTAATTAGAGCAAGCAATGTAAGATCCCACTCCAGAATATAGTTCAGGTGTACACTGTTTAAAATTGGTTTACATATCCCAGCTTAAAGAATACTTGGCTTTTCTAATATCACATATAAACTAGAATACGGGTAGTCGACAAGCGACTACGTGTATCCGCCAAAATCAGAGAAGGACGGGTGAAGTGAGGCATGGATTGAGTGGCAAGGGGATATAGAGTTACATGTGTTAAATATTAGAATAGATCTCTACCACATAAACATGATTGTAGGTGGCACCACCTGTTATTTGAACGAGAAACGATCCAAGATATATACACATGCAAAATTTCATGTGGAAAAAACAAACCACTGCAGAGATATGAGTGATTTTATCCCACAGCAGACAAACAGATGGACGCTGTGCAAAAATGGCTGCAGGTGGCCCCATCATTTTTGTTCATGTTATAAAGCTATCCAAGGGCTACATTTGTGTAAAAAAATTTTCCTGAATGGTTGAATGAGTCTGGAGATATAAGCATGGATGTCTACAGCGTGAACGTGAATGTAGGTGGCGCCACCTGTCATAAAATCAAGAAAGCTATGCAGGATGTATAAGAATGCTGAATTTCAGGTAATTTGGTCAAACCACTGCAGAGATATGAGTGATTTTAACCAAAGGCAGACAAACAGATGGATGCTGTGCAAAAATGGCTGCAGGTGGTGCCACCATTTTTGTGGATGTTATAAAGCTATCCAAGGGCTACATTTGTGTAAATTTTTTTTCCTGATTGGTCAAACGGTTCCCGAGATATGAGCATGGATGTCTACAGCGTGAACGTGAATGTAGGTGGCGCCACCTGTCATAAAATCAAGAAAGCTATCTAGGATGTATACGCATGCCGAATTTTAGGTGAATTAGTCAAACCACTGCAGAGATATGAGTGATTTTAACCCCAGGAAGATGAACAAATGGACACTGTGCAAACATGGTTGCAGGTGGCGCCACCTTTTGTTGTGTATGTTATAAAGCTATCCCAGGGCTACATTTGTGTAAAAAATTTTTCTGGATCGGTCAAACGGTTCCCGAGATATATGGGTTTATGTGTGGAGCGTTAACGTGAATGTAGGTGGCGCCACCTGTCATAAAATCAAGAAAGCTATCTAGGATGTATACGCATGCCGAATTTTAGGTGAATTAGTCAAACCACTGCAGAGATATGAGTGATTTTAACCCCAGGCAGATGAACAAATGGACACTGTGCAAACATGGTTGCAGGTGGTGCCACCTTATGTTATGTATGTTATAAAGCTATCCAAGGGCTACATTTGTGTAAAAAAAATTTCCGGATCGGTCAAACGGTTCCCGAGATATATGGTTTTATGTGTGGAGCGTTAACGTGAATGTAGGTGGCGCCACCTGTCATAAAATCGAGAAAGCTATCTAGGATGTATACGCATGCCGAATTTTAGGTGAATTAGTCAAACTACTGCAGAGATATGAGTGATTTTAACCCCAGGCAGATGAACAGATGGACACTGTGCAAACATGGTTGCAGGTGGCGCCACCTTTTGTTGTGTATGTTATAAAGCTATCCCAGGGCTACATTTGTGTAAAAAATTTTTTCGGATCGGTCAAATGGTTCCCGAGATATATGGGTTTATGTGTGGAAACAGACGCACAAACGGACGCTGGGCAGAGACGAAAGGTCAGAGGTCAAGGTCACTTGGTTAGGCACCAGTTCACATGTGACCCGATAATTTGTGTAAGTTTCGGAAAAATCTGTCCAGTAGTCTCAGAGGAGTTCTCCGGAAAGAACGCGGCGGCGGCGGCGGAACCCGGTCAAAAACATAGTATCCGCAAAACTTCGTTTTGGCGGATACAATTACCCATGTGAGGTAATCCTCATCACTTAGGCGAATTTGCACAGGTGATTTAAAATTAAGGACAGTTAAAATCATATCAAAAAGACACATTAGAATATGTGGTTGCCAACATCAACTTAGACTGAGAGTCAGGAATTAGCAGAAGCACTTTGTCATAGTTATTAATGTGAATCCTGGTAAGTCAAGCTGAGCAAAGTCTAAGCTACTACGCCTGAAGGATGTTATTTCTTGAAACCATGGTTACCGTTACAGGTGCTGAAAGGTGCAAGTACAGCCTGCAGGATACCTGGGTCTCGTAAGTGCCAGTTCTCAGAGAGGCCATTCAGTGGAGTCAGTGTCCGGCTCACTAATGAGGAGGCGAAGAACGCCCTCTGCTGGACTGTGCAGTCATAATAGTTATGTTCTGTTCTTTGATGTTGCAGGTACATGTTCAACCGGAGTGATGCGGTCTTCAATCAACCACTGTTATCTCTAACGAGATCACCTGTGATGAAGTTACCTGACTCAGACTGGTGAAAACGCAATCCATAATGATCTATAAGTCTACCTGAGCAAGGACATTAGTGTGGTAACGATCAGGATGCATACACTTTCATGACTCATGTTATACCCCTGGTTTAAAGAGACTATTGATGTGTTACGTTCGAGCTTTTTCCTGGGCTTTGTGAAAGTATTTGGATATTACACTACACTATAATCGTTAGATTGATGTTGGGGCCTGTAGCACATTGGAGCATCATGCCACTGAAAAGCATGCTGAAGGGCTGGGTAATGACTGACAACAGTCAGTATCCCTCGGAGAAAGACAGCCGTGTTGTGGTCACAGAGTCTCTTATAATGGAGCTGGAGTGTCAGATCAGGGAGGCGGAGCATGACCTCCGGGAACGAGAGAGACATGAGAAGCGTCGAGAAACTGGCGTTGATTATAGCTGGCTGGTTAACAGGCCAACAAAAAATTTCGATATATCTCAGATGGAACGCCTTGAACTGGAAGAACTCTGCTCTCTGGTGAAACCAGAGGAGTGCGGCAGAGTCATCAATAATTTTAGGGATGGGTTGCTAAGGCAGCCGCCACTTCAGGATTATCCCAGGATAATGAAAACTGTGATCAGACAGGTTTTAGATACCAGACCTAAAGAGGAAACCATGACAGAGAAAGTGAAGAAAAGCTTAACAAAAATCCGTCCAGGTTCGCGTATCGCCCCGGTCACAGAGGATACTTCAACCACCAAAGTGGAAAGTCTCGGGATTGATATTGGAAACAACAGTGACACCTCTAGCCAGATATCCTCAACAGGAAGCCAAAATGTGCTCTTCAAAAAGACTATAGAAGACCTACCTGTCTAACAGGTCATGTAACAGGCTTATATGTTTATTACAGCAGGCTGTAATTGATCATTATCATCATATTATTACCAGTATGAAAACTGTACACAATAGAATAAAAGTGTGCACTTAATTTAAAGTCCCCACCGATCATTTTGTATGTGTAAATGTTCAGTATAATAAATGTACAATAATTCAATATTTGTTGAACAATACTTTACAGTTCAACATTTTTTTACATTTTATATTATGAACAGTGATCATACCAATTCACAGTATTCCATTGAAACATGTGTACACTTGTATATAATATGTTTTAGGATCCTATGTGCACAGTTGATAAGTAAGGATATTATTAATTGTACATTTATCTTTTACCATGTTATTACTTGTAAGGCCCAGATTACTTGTAAACAGTCTCAGAAGTGTCCCAGGCAGGAGATTTGAAAAATATATAAGTTTTTGCCACATTAATGCAGTAATACTTAAAACAGGTGCTGCTGGACTACTTGACATGTATAAATTTGAAAGCTTAAGATATTCTTTAATATGAGATTAATGAAAACTTGGGAATTCCTAAAACTGGTTGATTTTGAAAGATTTAAAGACATTTAATTATCTTATATATTTAAGTTTTATATTACAGTTTCACAGGCTAGATAATATGAACCAGCAATGGAATTTTGCCTATTTATCATAAACCATAATGTTGAGCACTTTCTCAACTTTCATAATATCAACATGTCAAAGGGCCCAAGAACAGTAGTTTTATAGAATATCAAGAAGAAGGAGATTTAAAAGTTAACTCATGCTTGTGAGACAATTCTGTGACCTTAAAGGGACCCAATCATCTATCTTACCTTTATTACTTCAGGTAAGGCCAAAAAAAGAAAAGCTATGGTTCTCACTTTTCTTTCAGAAATTAGAAAATCAAGAAAACAGAAAATAAAGAAATCAGAAAATTTTTTTCACCTTTTATTGTATGTTTTGATGAGAATGTCATATGATCAGGGAAAAACATAATAATAAAATTTTTTTTGCTAAACAGGTAAAAACATTACATAACCAAGGAAATCTTACCAAGATTGTATTATTTTATCTTCTTGAAAGAAAAAAAATCAAATTTTTTTAAGCGGGGGTTAAAATTGATGTATGAAGTGCCTGAAAACCATACTTTTTAGCTCAGCTGACTATAAGTCATCTGAGCTATAGTCATGGTCCATTGTCCGTCATCCAGCTGTCTGTCAGTCCGTCCGTAAATGTGGCATGTTTTGAAACCGTAAGACCTAGGAATACAAAATTCAGTATAATGTTAGATGTCCCCAAGATCTCCTACCTAGCCGAAAACTGGATCTTTGCGACTTCGTTCCTTTGAGAAATTAAGGAAAAACCTCATTTTTTTTTATTAAAAACCTATTTTCACACTTCAGGACTGCCTTATATCAAAACCACTCATCTGTTTTTCCTCATATTTGCAATAAATATTCCTCTATATATAGTTCCCATGTACATGCCAGAAATTAAGTCTGTTAAGTATAAATTCTTTAAGTTATGGGCCCGAACATAATGGACTTTGTAAAAAATTAGGAAAAATATTTACTCACTTAACATGAAAAATTTTGAAGCTAGAGTCTATTTTCCCAAGTATATAACTATGTTTAATTAAGATTAAATTGTTTACCCAAAATTAGATCTGAATTTTGTAAATTTTTTAAGTTATTAGCATAAAAATAAAATCAGTACCTAAAATTTAGCCCTACTTTGACCATGGCACGTTTTTTTCCTGTAAGTACCATTGATTTAATTTTCACAGCATGTAAACATAAATATTAATTTTGTTTAAATCTGAAATTTGAAAGTAAAAGCTTGAAAATTAAGCTAGTTATTGATTTTTTTCTTGAGGCTCTACTGTAGTCATTTGCTTTATTTACAGATTACAGATGCAGGGTCCCACTCCAGGTCACTGGAAGCTATGCCAAGGTTTCTGATTTGTTACAGTCACTGGGGGAGACCCCCTGCTGTGACAGGTGTACAGTTATTCTAATATCACCACCCCAATCCCCCCCCCCCCCCCCCCGGCAAACCCAACCCACCTAGTGTTATGCAGAAATGGTTATTGTTTTCACTGTATTTCCTTAATTGTAACGCTGTTTCCACTCCAATATACAAAAACTTTCCTTGAAAAAGTAATTCAAGTGTAATTCAGAAGATGCCATGTTGTGTTAATGTAGCATTTTTAAAGAAATTAATTTTCTTTTAAATGATTTTAACAGATATAATTGAACCCATCAGTATGCTTAAATTTATAAAATATGAAGCACATTATGGATTTATAAAGACACAATTATAAATTGTGAAATCTAAATCAAGTATTATTTTTAGGTATTTATTGTTTTGCAGTTTTAAAAGATATATTTTTGTGGTAAAAAATAAATAAACATTTGTATGCATGATGTGGTGTTATCTGACAAGACTGAGATTTATGATGATGCAATTGAGAATTATGAATCAACTTTTATATTCAGATATATAAGTTATATTGGAAATGTATAGAAATATAAACTTAAATAAAAAAAAATTGATGTAATAAAAAAATGAGGATTAAATACAAACATTTGTTCATTAATTTCCTGGCTCAGCAGAATTTGAGATCAGGCTTTGTTTGCCCTGTTTTATGTTGTTAATTAGTTATATTTCAACTGTATACAATTCATTAAAAAAATACATATATATTTAATAATATATATTATATAAAAAAATAGATTCAATTGAACAAATTTGTAAACTACTGAAATGTCAACAGTTAATCAAAAAGCCAACTAATGATCATGGTAATAGTACAGATCATTTGTTCACAAACTGCTCACATGCTTCAGTTTCAACATTAGGAAACACATGGTCAGGTCACAAAATATTATTTTTTGCAACAATTTCTTGCTCATCAATACAAACCAATCATATAAACCAACCATGGCCTTTATTACCTCTTCCTCTTACACTTGATCTCCATTTGATATTATTTTAGATTTTTACCTTCAAGGTCAACTTCAGCTGAGCACAGTGACCCATGGGTCCCTTGTTTTTTTGCCTAATCCCTTGGAGCTTTTATAAAAACGGGCCTGAAAATGTGAATATCACTGCACACAGGCTGCTTGTTTTGTTTATATTAACACGTTTATATTATGTGGGGCCTGCAAAAAAAAACAAATTCAACAAGGGCATCTTGCGGCAAGTCAGATTGGCCAGATCTTTACAAATGACATTTTGCAACAAGTGACCTTTTTTCCTCCCTATATTTACAATAGGTTACATGTTTTTCCTGTTTGTCAACATTGCTGTGTTTACAAACATGCTGTTGATAAACAAGTTCATTCATTTTTCATGAAGGTACATGTATTATAAGAACTTTCATAATCAGAATTATCCTTATATCATTTATATAAACACAGAGTAAGCCAGAAATTACATAAATTCTTTCCAAAAGGTAGGGGAATAGGCCCCTTTAACAGTGGATAATTTTGACCATATCAGAAATTGCAGGGTAAGTGTTTCAATGAACATACACTAGTCAGTGTTGTGAGAGTCAACTAGTGTTTTCATGTTCCAGGGATTTGCAATATATATATATATATATATATATATATATATATATATATATATATATATATATATATATATATATATATATATATATATATATATATATATATATATATATAAAACCAAATCTTACAGGTGTAGTAAGTAGTGATAGGAATTTGTTGTAAAATCATGTTCCATGATTGAGAGAAATAAAATAACTAATAATCGATGTATCTTCTTTATAATAGTGAAATCATTGTGTAGAATTATACCTGAAGTATTGACCAATTTAATTCAGTTAAACTTTTACTTCATAGTAAAACATTGAGGTAACAGCCAGGTTGTTCACACTTGTTCACTGCACAAGGTTAAGTTTTAATGCTGTTAACTGCTTTGTGTCGCATCTTTCTTAAATCTCTCACATGATTGAATAATAATTTTTTTTTCTGGACTATGTGACATCTTGGCCTGTGCACACACAATTGTATGAGATGGATTATGTGAAAGTGCAACCAATTTAATTGATTATGAAATAGAATGACCAATTATCAAAATAACTAATAAATTGGCACAACACTATAGTAATATGTCACAGGTTTAGATTTATATTTGATAAGCACCTATCAATAAATGTCTTGACAGAAAAATGCAAAATGTACTGATAACATATCCATTGTGTGTAATATAGTGTTGTTTTATTTTAAAAATGTGGAACAGATACCAAAGATTTTTTATGCATTGTGGTTTTAATATAATTTGTACAATAAATATATATATATATATATATATATATATATATATATATATATATATATATATATTTGTCAAAGAAAATTCCTTGTAGTAGATGCTGGCTAACTTCATCATTCCATAACTGCAAATGGAAATCATGAAATGCAGCCTGCTGTATAATAATGTATAGGCAGGAGAACATGTTGAAAAGATGGGGAAGGGGCACTTAAATTGTGTGCAAGATATTTAGTGTGGGAGGGGACCCCTCCTTCTGTCATAGTCAACTTTAGAACACAGAGAGAAACAGAATTGAAGCACATTTTATTTATTATTACAATAAAGTGGTCAAAAATGCACAAATCTCGAGAATACCATGAAACCATAAAACATTTCTGTTTCATAAAAGTGTCTATATGATGGCTCTGTGCTGGCTTTTGTCAGTATCAGACAAAAAAGCAAATATTTTGTACCAGTGTTAGGTTCAAAATGTTTTGAACATTTTTACTGTAATCCCATACTTTTTTTTATTAAACTCAGTACAGGAAAAGCATAATTACATGGGAAAAAATCAAAACTGAAAAAACATACTATTTTCTTGTCTGAAATTTAGGTAGTGAAAAACATGCAGACACTGTTGGTGGACTGGACTATAAATGTGACTCAGACTGCTTTTGCCAGAATATGTTAATCTCAGCAAAATATTTTATTACAAATGTGGTACATGCATGGTTTGACGAGCATGGTTTTTTGGCACAAAAACTGGTCCCATAATTTTTTTTTCACACAAAGCTCCCTCTGTATAATTGTTTTTCTTAACATCAAGACTGCAGTGACTTATTTATCAGTGTAATGGTTACATTCCAGTTTTTGGTATATATTTACAAATAGTTTTGGTAGATTTGCTTCAGTATATTTTGCTGATGCTTTAAATTTGTATTATTTTTGTGTGACTAATGATCTGACGAGCAGAAGTCTTGGAGTCCATACTCATGCAGTCAGTATATGTAGAATTTATCTTTTAATCTTTATTGTTTAGTTTCTTTATATCAGGTATTTTGTTCTTTACTGATAGTAAGCCAGTCAGAAGAAATATGCATAATGAAAAGTGCAGTGTTTTCTTTGTAAAATGCCGGTAGTGAGGAGAATTTATTGGAATATAATCTTTCACCCTCAGTCAGTTAGTATACTAATGACAAAAACTGTCTGTTAAGCATTTTCACACATATACATATACATACACAATCAAAGACCAACTGTTGTTTTCTCATGTTTTACCCATCTTACTATAAATCAGGTTCTCAGAGTGTAGCTTAGCGGGAGCCTGGCTTAAAGGGAGATGGTTTAATGTGACATATATTTAGATTTCAAGTCTGAAACAGTTACCAACTGGATCAATGGCTACTTTGAGTTGTGGATAGTAAACAGTTTGTCAGAAACCAGGGGCAATTATTAAGGCAAGGGCATTTATCAGGTTGACTAAAGTATGGTTTATCTTGAAATCTCTTTTTTTGATTGTCACATTCATACCAATGATCAGCATCATCAATTTTCCTTTCAACCTTTGATAAAATTAAAGTCAAGCTAGTTTTTGCCAGGACTGATCACAAAATTAAGTTTTGCAGAGCCAACTGTGTGTTGTGTATGACTGAGCTGTAGTACAAGAAGTTTGAGATCTGGCCCTCTTTTTAAGCTGTATTTTATACATATCTATGATATGAGAAGGGTCTTTGATTAACAAATTTGAAAAACAGATTCAGTGGATTTTCATAAAATGTTAAATGGTGTATGCTTCTTGAACAGATTAATATGGAATATGTGTTAGTTATTTTGTGGTGTCAACATCAGAGCCTTTTTCTCAGTTTGACCATAATAATAACAATGTGAAGGGAATATTTTGGGGTTTGATTATTGTTTTACACACCAGAGGGCACTGGTTACACAGCCCAGGTTATCACATGACAGCACCCTTTTCTCATGTAAGGTGCCTTCTGTCCATGTCTCTTTATACAGAGTTCTGAGTTGCTTGTGTACCAGTGATGTCATTTTGTCTGTGTGTATATGCAGGGTAAAATCCTTATATTAAGGTTTTATTGTATCCGCCAAAACGAAGTTTTGCGGATACTATGTTTTTGACCGGGTTCCGCCGCCGCCGCGTTCGTTTCCGGAGAACTCCTCTGAGACTACTGGACAGATTTTTTCGAAACTTACACAAATTATAGGGTCACATGTGAACTGGTGCCTAACCAAGTGACCTTGACCTCTGACCTTTCGTCTCTGCCCAGCGTCCGTTTGTGCGTCTGTTTACACACATAAACCCATATATCTTGGGAACCGTTTGACCGATCCGGAAAATTTTTTTACACAAATGTAGCCCTGGGATAGCTTTATAACATACACAACAAAAGGTGGCGCCACCTGCAACCATGTTTGCACAGTGTCCATCTGTTCATCTGCCTGGGGTTAAAATCACTCATATCTCTGCAGTGGTTTGACTAATTCACCTAAAATTTGGCATGCATATACATCCTAGATAGCTTTCTCAATTTTATGACAGGTGGCGCCACCTACATTCACGTTAACGCTCCACACATAAACCCATATATCTCGGGAACCGTTTGACCGATCCGGAAAAAAATTTTACACAAATGTAGCCCTGGGATAGCTTTATAACATACACAACAAAAGGTGGCGCCACCTGCAACCATGTTTGCACGGTGTCCATTTGTTCATCTGCCTGGGGTTAAAATCACTCATATCTCTGCAGTGGTTTGACTAATTCACCTAAAAATCGGCATACATATACATCCTAGATAGCTTTCTTGATTTTATGACAGGTAGCGCCACCTACATTCACGTTAACGCTCCACACATAAACCCATATATCTCGGGAACCGTTTGACCGATCCGGAAAAAAATTTTACACAAATGTAGCCCTGGGATAGCTTTATAACATACACAACAAAAGATGGCGCCACCTGCAACCATGTTTGCACAGTGTCCATTTGTTCATCTGCCTGGGGTTAAAATCACTCATATCTCTGCAATGGTTTGACTAATTCACCTAAAATTCGGCATGCGTATACATCCTAGATAGCTTCCTTGATTTTATGACAGGTGGCGCCACCTACATTCATGTTAACGCTGCAGACATCCAAGCTCATATCTCGGGAACCGTTTGACCGATCCGGAAAAAAATTTTACACAAATGTAGCCCTGGGATAGCTTTATAACATACACAACAAAAGGTGGCGCCACCTGCAACCATGTTTGCACAGCGTCCATCTGTTTGTCTGCTGTGGGATAAAATCACTCATATCTCTGCAGTGGTTTGACTTTTCCACTTGAAATTTTGCATGTGTATATATCTTGGATAGTTTCTCGTTCAAATAACAGGTGGCGCCACCTACAATCATGTTTATGTGGCAGAGATCCAATACTAATATTTTACATATGTAACTCTATATCCCCTTGCCACTCAATCCATGCCTCACTTCACCCGTCCTTCTCTGATTTTGGCGGATACACGTAGTCGCTTGTCGACTACCCGTATTCTAGTTTATTTTATATATATATAGTTTTTAGCTCAGCTGACTATAAGTCAACTGAGGTATAAGTATGGCTCTTTGTCCATTGTCCCTCTGGCCATCAGGTCATCCGTTAGCAGGGCACAAATCATAACCGCTGACCCTGGAAGCCTATAACTAAAAACCTAGGGAGGTCCATAAAAAATCTCCTTGTAATCCTGAAAATAGGTCACTGCGACCTATATCCTTCGAGCTACGGCCGAGCTTGTAAGTACCCCCCCCCCCCAGAATAATCAAAAATTTGATACAAAACCTCCAATATTTTGATAATTAATGCATCGATTGTCATGAATCTTGCCTTTAAATTGACCATGACTAGTTTTGTCAGTTCCTGAAAAATGGTGGCGCCACCTGTATTTTTTCTTATTTTAATGAATATTTTTCTATTTTTTTTTACTATAAAATGACAACAATCATGTCAGTTTCTCAGCTATGATTCCATCTAGTGTACCAATACCTGGTGTGTTTATTGATCACAAATGGATGCCCTATAGTAATCACCCTGTCTGTTTGTTTGTTCATCTGTCTGTCTGTCTGTCCATCCGTCCATCCACACAAATTTGTTTCCAGATGATAACCCCAGGTTGGAATGACATATGGATTTCAGACATGACTTACACATGGCCCACCACTAAAGAAAGAACCTGTATGATTTTAGGGTCATGAGGTCAAAGGTCGAGGTCACAAGACTCACTTATTTAAAAAGATTATGGCTGCATTTTAAGCCAGGCTTTTCATCCGAAATTTCCCATCTTGCACATTTAGCCGACTTGCCAGTATAGGGAGAGCATAAATGAATTTGGGTTCACAAGGTCAAGGTCACAGGGGTCATCTGTTGACAAATTAGTTTCCAGATGATAACTTCAGTTTAGTCTGACATATTGGTTGTAAACTTAACTTTTATATGGCTTACTACTAAAGTAAGAACCCTGTTGATTTTAGGGTCCAAAGTTATAGGTCACAGGACTTATTTCTTTAAAAGGAATGTGTATGCATTTCAAACCAAACTTTTCACCACAAACCTTCCATCTTCAAGATATTACTTACCTGCCAATTCGGGGAAGATCCTTTTTGATTTGGGGTCAGAGGGTCAAAGGTCAAGGTCACAGGGCCCATCCGTTCACAAACTTGTTTATGGATGATAATTCTGCTTTGGCTAGACAGATTGGCCCTAAACTTGATTTATTAATGACCCACCACTTAAGTAAAAAAAAATCTTGATTTTCAGGGTCCAGAGGTCAAAGGTGAAGGTCACAGTAGCCATATCTTTAAAATGATTGTGGATGCAATGTAAATCAAACTTTTCATCCCAAACATTCCATCTTTCACACATGGCTTACTTGCCAAATTGGAAGAAATCTGTAGATTTTGAGGTTACCTGGTCAGAGGTCAAGGTCACTGGATCCGCATTTTTTAAAAGAATGTTACAATAGATTAAATGCTGCAAGTTCAGGGATTAAAAGTTCTCAGATTTTTTGGTCACAAGGTCATTGGTTAAGGTCACAGGACCGTCATTCATAATAATTCCTTTAAAATATCCTAATAGACAAATACAGCTGAGCTTCGAGACCCATGGGTCCCTAGTTTTGTTTTGTGGATGTGTTTAGTCATTCTCAAATCCTGTCCTCAGATTAGATCTTTTACCTGTACATGTAGTCAGTGTCTTTGTTATTTGTTTGAACATGATATCTTTACACTTATATATTCCAAACAGTATACACATTTTTAATAGAGATTTTTTATACATGTTAATAAATGTGATTTTCTGTAATAAGTGAAATGAATAAAAGTATTATGACCATATTTTTTGTTTATTTTCTTTTAGGGATAATCCAAGGTAAATTTCAATTAGCATCAATCAGTCATACTGTTATGGATATATATGTTTATTTGATAAATATTAAAGCTAAATACACCTTCTAAAAAAATCTTCAATGTTTGTCCTGGTAATCTGAGAATCTGGAAACTGTATGAAAAAAACTTCCCTTTATTTAATCAAAATAAGTAAGCAAAATTAGGATGAAAATAACTGAAAAAGAGAATCTATTCAATCTGCTGTATTTTGTCTCATGTCCAGATGGGTTATCCACTTTTGTTTACAGCCATTTTGATGACTTGCTTCCATAATATTTGTCTGAAAAACATTAACCTATTGGCCTTTGCGTACGCTGTGCTGGGCTGTCAGAAATCTTCTAAATGTACCAAAGTGTAATATTGAAGTTGGTGAAAGATCCTTCCATTTCATAGACCATAAAAGTCTGGAATTCACTTCTAATTACACTTAGAAAATCTCCAACTCTTGTATCATTTATAACTAAATTTAAAAATGTATCTCTTTGGCAAGCTTTTGGTAATTAATATGCATAGTTTTTTTTACTTGGGTCAGGCATAGGGAGTAGATATCCATGAAATTGTATGTGGGTGTGTGTGTGTCTGAATTGCACTGTACGTCTGACTGTTGAAGAATGGGTACTATGCAAATACTATATATTATTATTATTAACAGACAAAATGACATGTTTGAAAATTAAGTTTACCTCTGGCAAGATGGAATGTTTTTGTTGCCATTGTTACGTTTCCTATAAAAGGATTTTGATGAAATTTTGTGTGTAGTTAGGGAAACATCCAAGGAACAATCCATTATTGTTAATGAGGCAGTCAGTATCAAGTTTGAACATTACATTTCATTTATTTGTTGAAAGAATTACGCTTAGTATCATTGTAAGGTAAGGCAAAAGTATTCCTGTGGGCAAGACCTTCATCATTCACTGGTACTAGGGGAAACGCGAAGAGTAGTAAATTACCAAATGGGGATAAAAAAGAATGCACATTTATCCCCACCCCCTTGTTCCTCGTACACCAATGCCTCCAGGAATTACACTTCGTCAAATTCCTGTCACTGGTATCCTCAGATTTGGGGATTTGAATTTCAATATAAAACATTGCACAATGAAGTAATTTAAGTATTGTTATTGATAATTCTACATTTCATTAGGTTTGATCCTGCAAATATATTTTTTTTATTCATTCATCCTATACAACTGATATTTTTAATTGGATTTAAACATGAAGTATAATATATATCTGGCTATGCCCCTAACAAGAGCCACCCTTGTCCAGACAGGCAGAGCTGACATGTGATGCAACCACTGAGTTGATGAACAGTGGCATGTTTTTTTTTTTTTTGTTTCAGCTTGGAATCGTATATTTCCAGGGCCCACCATACACCAAAATTGGATGCAGATCCTGGAAATACTTAGACCCGTTGATTTCAGCCATCTACAGTAAATTATCTGATAGTGCTTACTTGTTTACTAATAGTGTCATCAATTACATAATTAGTGACCATTGCATTGCGTTTCATTCATACAAATCACTTTATTGTACATCAGAATAGGGGCAAAAATTTTCAGAAACAATATTTAGAGAGCACATAATATAGATGAATTCAGCAGTCAGGCTAGCTGTTTTGGTCATTTCTTTTTAGTTTTGATCAACCATTAAGTTGCAGAGCTAAAGAGACAATAAATAATTCATGCAACTAAAAAATATGAATATCAAACATAGCAAAACATCATGAGTTATATGGACAATGTTTCAGACAGGAAGTGTTTATGTCTCAGCAGCCTCAGAGCCATCAAACTCACAATGGCTAAGGCATCGTGGGTGCTTGGGGTGACTGCATTTAGATCATGATTATCATCCCACACTGAACGGGATGTTATACTTATGCTGTCTCACAATGAGGGGGATGTGGCCCATAAAAACAAACCACGCTCCAGCGACCAGGACGGCGCAAATATTCAATCACACCGATATGAGTCAGTCCCTGTGTGGGACAGGTATGTGCACATGACTTATGACCTGTGTCTTTACCAACATTACAGATCTGTTGAGAAAGAGCACTTCCTACAAGGAGGCTATGCTTTAACTTGCGTTTGTTGTTGTTATCACTAAGAAACAGATGTAAGGATATTTGGCCCTGATGAATTTGCCGCAAATCTAAATCAAAGAAATTTGTTCACCGTGGATCTTTTTTCCTCTCCTTCCTGTACATTTACAAGGCCTCTCAATTTGAACTTCACCTGAACAGATTAGGCAATACTTTGGCCACAATGTCAGTACAGTGAAAATATTGACACTTCAATGCAGGTCTCTGCAAAGCACCCTGCATTGGATCTGCTAACTGATGACTTTAACATAATAGACAGTTCTGTATTGGCAAATAGGAAAGCTTTCTGTATATTCTTTTGAAATTAATTCTAGACCTGCTGCCAGTTAGAAATATAGAAATGTAAGATATTTTAATGGGTAATCAAGATTAACTATAACAGCACAGATTTAAGCACTTTTACAAAGTATTTCTCCATTTGGGGTATTGTTAAGTGTAAGAAAACTGAATTATAAACCATGCACACAAACACAGTAACACAGAGAGATAAAATATATGTCTATTCAAAAGACGAAAAGTGAATGTTGTTGGTGTCTACAGGGAATGGAGAAACATGAATCTTATGGATGACAGCCAACCTGTTATTTCCATGCAATTGTAACAATCTTCAAAGTTTCCTCAGATTATCTTTTAAACAGAGATATTCTCAGGTATTTAAAATATGTTCCTGTCAAAGCAAGAGACAATGTCATTATTAGCAGAGAATGGAATAAATAACCTCATAAAATGAGATAATAACAGAAGAATAGACATATGCTTCAGGACTTAGTGTATAGAAAACACATTGAGATTCTAAAGTGAATGATTTTTATTTCATCACCAAAAACAACAGTATGGGATGTCTTTCTTCGTGGGGTAATTGTAAGCACACGTTGGTACCGCAACAAATATTGACAATTTTGTATCAATGTAACAGTTCATAGCCTAACATATCTAATTTGCATAATAATATCACAATGTGATGAAGCCAATGTATAGTATAGTAAACATTACAAAATGTGCGATGTAAATGAAATGCCTTTTAGTATAAACAGTGCAGTTTAGTTTAGTAAATGCTTTAAAAACCCATAACCCAAGTACAATACATTTAGCACCCTATGGGCAGTTGATAAACTTGTAAATTTATTTGTGTACACATATATATTTACAATTTTAATAAAAGCCTCTTTCTTAATAAAAGTCTGTTCTCATGAGTATTTGTAAACAAACAATATATAAAGGTATATAAATCTGACAACAATTATACCAGTGTAAGAGCAATGAGATTCAAAGACCTCCTATACTGCATAACTTAAGTATCATATCCTGAAACAAGTTCTCCTCTGAACAAATTATTTCCTCAGGAGATAATATACCTATCTGTTTTGTATTTAGCCTAAACAGGTTCATTTCTGTACACTTCTGTATAGCTCACATTCCAATTTGTAAATATCCTGAATCAATAAGCTGTACAAGTGTAAACCACTGAAGGAAAATGATGGCTTGTGGGAACCACATTTAACAGCTAGTGTAGATAGTGTAGCTACTGTAGTTAGTACTTGTATTGAATTAATTATATATGAGAACACAGTAAATATGAAAGTCACCCTCAAAGCATACATTTCATAATATATACAACAAAACAGCAAATAATAAAAATTTCTGTCTGAAAAAAGTTCTTACTGAAATATTATTTCAAAAAGATTCCTAAAAAAATAACTGGTGCACCAGGGAAGGTTTTACAAAAAATGTTTTCAAATTTCTAGAACTGGACAGAAGTCCCAGAAAGATCCCTTCCAGTGAAAGCTCTATGAATCTACTAATATCTAAAAATGTAATACTATAATAATATGCTATCCTGTTGAAACAGCAAACAGAAATACTTCATTCTGCTCAAACCCAATCACAACCAAGTACTGAATTCTCCTAAAATTTCAAAATGTTCAGTAAAACAACCATTCATTAATATCGAATACTAAAACTGTGTCATGTAATAAGAATTTTGATGAACAAATTAAGTAAAACAATGAATTGTACATTGTGTTCACAAAGGTGATCTGTAGAGTAGAAGAAATGTTTTACAAAGCGAAATCATGCTTAGACCGCTTTGAAGCAGTTGTGTATTCGGAGAAACGGTCAGCGCCATGTTCACTGTGTGTAGACAGGACTGGCTGGATGGCGATGGATGGTTTTGATTCTGTCTCCAACATGTAGGTGTTGATCTCAGCTGTAGGAAAAAAATAAAAACGTATGAGCAACACTGTATAAGTGATCCATTAATCCTTTAGGGACTCTATTGAAGAGCTAGTTCTAATGCTCCCAAACATCCCTTACACATCAAGTTATGCACACCCAGAATACCACCATTACCTTACCATATGATGCTTCAAGAATAATATATAATGCCTCTTATACAGGTGAGCATGATGGATTTAGGATGTTAAAATTCACATATTAGTTGAGGAGGATTTTGCACCAATGAATTTTATCAAATTATCTGGAAAGTAAAGGAATGAAGGAGCAAACAAAGGTATCATGCAGACAAATGAAAATAAATATATGTACCAATAAGCAATAGATAAGGAAATGATCCCCATCATATATTTTAGAAATAACTACATCACATATTGTTATATTGACCCCTTTTCCTCTGGCTTTAATATACCATTTATGACACTCACATGTAGGAATATACAGAAGAATTTAAATATTTCATAGCGTGCAAACAGGAAAGCCAACTGATTATTATTTTAAACATTGATGGCCTCCATAAAATACATCTGAAGTCCATTTAAAAGACCATGGTTTTGCATAATGAATAAAGTCACATACCAAAGTGACGTTTAAAGCATGCTGCCTTGGGTAATTAATACATGCATATAAATAGCGACACTAGAGTAGAGAACTATAATAGAGGGTTATCACAAGTAAAATTCATGTTTATAAGTAGAAATACTCGCTAATTTAGTAATGTAAGAAAGCTTAAGAAATTCAAGAGATGATGGTATCAAAATACACATGCTCAGAAATAAAGACAAAAGATCTAAAAGAAATTTAGAACAGGCACTGTTCAGACTAAGGTGTTCTTATTTCCTTTGTGTGCTGTATATGCTTATTGCGGGCCCAGAAAGTTCTCCATGCATAACAAGACCAGCATGATTCAGGCGTACACAGAACCTGGGACTAATGGTATTAGACCACAATGGTATGCCATGTGTGACCAGGCATTAAAGTAATGTACGTGTGAAGGAAGCTCTCCCGCTGGATTCATCAATAACTAACAACATGACTCATTCCGTTCCTTGACAGCTGACCTGCAGGTGACCTTAGACTGGACGTCAGAGATCCTGTTTATATCCATGGCAAATAAAAATTTAGTTTGACCATGACAAATTAATGATACCTGTGATTTGTGTGGTAAAATCTATATTGTCTTTATAATTTTGAAAAAAAAATTCATAATAGGTATAAACATAATGAAAATATCTTGTTTAATAAATAATGATATTTGCATTGAGACTGCAAGGGGGAAGAAAGGAGAATAATATTCATCAAAGTGACACAAGATTCCAGGAAGATATATTTTCTATCATTTTAGAATTTGTCACCTGGTCTTTAAAACCAACAGAAATTCTCTCTGAGAGAATCAAATACTTGCATACATACTTCCCCATAGACCAAATCACATGATCAGAAGCAAAAGTTGAATGAAATCTACCAAATGTAACATACTCATTCTTGTATAACCAATGTTGACTGCACCTTAAAAAGCTCCAACAGTTCCCCAAACATAAGCATACAAAAGTCACTCCCAAAGCCAATGTATTTGTAAATAAAGCATTCCTTCATTTCAAATTTCATCCATATTACTTAATTTTACTAAAAAAAGATATGGTAATAAAATCCAAAACCTTTCAGATGATAGTAAGTAAATTGCTAGTTGGCTTACTATATTTAAGTCTGAAAAAAGTCAACAATAAGATTTGTGCGTCAGTTCATTTCATGTTATTCATGTGAGATTCAAATGTGTGTTCACTATTTTGGGGATATACGCTCAATTATTTGTGGTGCATGCAAATATTAATCATTCTCATTCTTGTTAAATATGAATTAAAATCTATAGTATTACACTAATGACAATGACTGTGACAAATGAAAGTGATTTATGATCATGATTTTATATACATATATATATACATATATATATATATATATATATATATATATATATATATATTCAAAAGTGCATAGTCAAGATGTTAACATCAATATAAGCCTGACTCAGTATGTCACCAAAAAGAGAAGAAAGGTACTTAAATGCTTTCTTTATATTTCATCACACACAAACATCGTCCCATAATTAATACTCCTGGTGTCATTTTACAGGTTCCATGGAACTAAATACCAACCAACCTCAAATATGAACTCAAAACAACAGTGAAACTCACTGAACTCAAAGCAAACCACCCATAATAACTAGTTCAAGAAAGCACTTGATATTATAGAGTGCACTATAAAGCAATCCATTTTTTTAATCAAACCCCATATGATTCAAATTAACTAAAAATTTCAAAGAAACTAAAACAATAATTAAAACTTTTGGAGAAAATTATTTTGTCAAATATTTGTCCTTCTGCAATTCCAATGAATAAAATTAAGTAAACAATATTGAACTTTTACTAATATTGTACTTATTTCCACATAACCCACAAGCTAAAAGCAAATAAGCCATTTTATATTCCCCCGATGATCATCTTTAGAAGAACACTTTTTTTTTCAACAAATGACTTTTTTTAAGATCACATGCTACTACAAGCAGCAAAAGTGATGGTAAACCGTTAAGATGATGAAGGATGATCGGGATAGTGTGCAGCGATAGTGAGACAAAGTGAGATCTATATGTACTAGCTGTTTTGATTGTGCAACAGACTAGAGATGACCTGTATTACATAGAAACAAAACAAAGTGTATGCATGGCCAGTAACAGGAGCTGTTTTACATACTCACGAAGCCAGTCAACCTCATATGTGTTGTTATCTACAGGAAAATGTACTAATCATCAACATATAGTTTCACCATTTAGTTTAACAAACCTACTTATTCAGTTCTGCAAGTTTTAGTATGTAAAACAAACAAAAAATTTTGTGTATATATAACTGGGAAAAAGATCTGAATTTGATTTCTTAAATTTTTAATATGTTTTCCTCTGAGAGGTTTTGAAAATTTTATAATCATGTCCAGAAAAACCGAAAAACAACATTTAGTAAAATCTAAATGAAATTTTAAATACTTTTAAATGCAAGTACAGTGAAATTTCACCTGACCACCCAGCTATGCTGACCACCCCTGCCAAGATGACCACATGTTTTGGTCCTACACCAAAAACACTTACAGAAACGACACAGCCAACATGGCCACTTGGGCTGTTACCACAAATGATCATTTTAGTGAGATTTCATTGTATTTCAATCATTTTACTGCCCTTTCAATGTCAAGATAGAGCAATTTCAGGAATTTCAACTTGTTTCTGTTTATTTTCTCTTGCATATTCATAACAGGAAGAAAATTATGATGCAATTTTACACATCTGGATTTCTTAAAATACCTATCTGCATAAACTATGATAGGTGGGTTGGCTAAGAGCAAAAAACAGCAAATGAAAGTTGAAAATCTAAATAAAAGGCAGTGAAGGAGTTATAGCATGGATTTTTCTGTAAAAGAGCAGTCTTTACTGAATGGAAATGAAGCAAGTTTATCATCAGGTTATAAAAGTATGGTAAAATATCAGAATATTACATTTTGGTCTTTATAATGAAACAGAAAAGGCGATTCACATGTGTTACTAAAATAAAAAATCCTGTTGATAAGAATCAGTTTTTTTTGCTAGATTGTTAAAACTTAATGAAATTTGACTAGAGGGAAATTAATAACATAAAATGTAAAAATAAATATATGATATCAGTGCAGTTACAGTACTGATATCTGCACAAGTTCTACATCCTTGCCAAGTTAGGAAACAAAATTGAATGTCAGCCTCCTTTCAAATGGGGCAATTTTTTTCTTAATGTCCTCTCAACCAACTTTACCTTTAAGACCTAAGGAATACAACAGATGTCTTACTTATATAAATGCCAGGTTCATTATTTATCATATTTGAACGGAAAAAGCTGCAAGTAGAAAACATATGCCTATTGTTTAACTCTGTCAAAGGAAACATTTTTATTTCATTTTATTTTTATTTTATTTTTTTAACAATATAACCTAAATGTAAAAATAATAGTAAAATAAAAAGGTTAATATTCAGTTTGAATAATATAATTAATAAGTATACTCATATGTCATCAAGGGTAATTCAAATGTTATTAATACTGATACAATTTTCCTTTAAATCCTAATGAACAAAAAAACATGTTTATTATAGAAATTTCAGTCATTTTTTTTATCACTCATCCCTGAACTGTATAAAAAATCTGTGATACTTACATTTGGTCAGGCCACCCGGGTGCCCTGCAATGTAATCCAGCTTCTTGTCAGCCTGTCTAGTGGCCAGGACGAACGCTAATATGGCAAGGATGATGGCATCAAAGATGGCGATGATAGCCAGGATGTACGCATAACGGATCTCACAAGATCCGAGGATGAACGGACCAGCATTGTCCCCGCAAACATCTTTGACGTGTTGGTGATCCCAGCCAGCAGGATAAATCAGGCAGCCAAGAGCCATCAGTACACCTGGCAGAAAAAGATACAGTCCGTAAACCTTGCAGGAAAAATGCTGCAGTAAGGCTAAAAAACAAATTAGGTATGGTTCTCAGGCACTTTTTTTTCAGAAATCAGTGCGGGCAGGCGGTTATTTTATTTTTTACCTTTTTTTGGATGTTTGGATAAAAATGTCATATGATCAGGGAAAAGCATGAAAATAAAAATTTTTTGCTAAACACTACATAAATTGTATTATTTATCTTTATGACAGATAAAAATCAAAATAAATTTTTTTATGCAGGGAGTTAAAATTGACGCATGAGGTGCCTAAGAACCATACCTTTAATTTTTTTGGCCTTAAACGATATCTGACAAAATTGATAATAATGTTTGAGCTGAAAAGAATAATGATTAACATATAAAAATATGACAAGACTGAATGAAGATGAAAGGCCTGGAAGAGTAGAATGATGATAATTGTAATTGACTCTGGTGAAAAATTAACATATTCATTGTATGTTGTTATTTGTTAAAACAGTAATTTTAAAACAATTTTAAGAGAGTATAATCCACTGGTTAAACAGTAGAGAGAAAAGTAAAATACATAAATGATTATATTAATTGGATATGTGAATATGAAAATTAATTTATTGCCACTCATAACAATACAACAAATGACAGGAGCAATTCAAATGATTTTTGATAAGGCCAGTACCATATGCCATGGATGAAAAAAGACTTGAGATAAGGCAAAGTGAATGTAACAGGATTGATGACAAGAATTATCTTTAGGTGATATGGCAAGAAAATGTAAAGAACTATGGTAGAAATGATCATTAGACTAAGGTTAAAGACCATATAGTCAGAGTGATGGTAAAACGGGTCATAAGATATCGGAACGGTTGGAATAATGGTTCGAATGCTGATAATTATATGGCCAGGACATGTGCAGTGCTGCCATAAAGGTGAGGGTATTTGGATGTGAACACTGGAATTAGCGTTTAGAGTGATATAAGAATTAATAAGCTCATATGTTATCCCTACAGAGATCATTAGTTAATACCAGCAGTTGCAGCATTCCTGAAAGTCTGAGTTTATTTCCCAGACATAATGTTTGCACATGAAGCTGCTCTCCATTACAATTTGAAATGTAACCATTTCCACCAATTGATAAAATTCTTCTCTTGAAACTGATAGTCACAAATTTGACAATTTTTCAATTATTAATAACCTTTCACTAATTATAAACAGAAATTGCAGCAATAAATAAATAAATTTTATGTTTTACCTTTCTTGAATTTTTTTTTTCTACCAATATAAATATACACTAATCAACTGCACTTATATGTGTAGACTGTACACACCATGTGATAAATATATACACATACCACAGAAAAGCTGGATCCATCCACAGATCATGTAGACCAGACCAGCCCGGATCATCATAAAGAGCACAAAACAGAGGATGCAGACGAAGGTCAAGAGAGCCGAGATGCCAACGAACAATGTCGCCACTTTGAATTCAGTACTCCTGATTGAGTTAAAATCGTGAAAACTACCTTGGCAGTAGTAACTCTGACCTGTGTAGAAGATACAGTACTCGTACAGTCCGAAAAATCCAACCTGGGAGCTTTTTATGGTATCTCCGATCCATTGTGGTTGTATGAATACTACAATGTTGATGATGGCGAAACACACAGTGAAAAAGCCCCACAGAACGCCCACAGCTCTAGCGTTTCGGACGTAGTTGATGTGATGCACCCGCAGGGTCTCCCTGGTTTGTTCTACCTCCATCTTGGATTATTAACCTGGACTGTAATCCAAAGATCCCTGAAATACAAACACTATGGATAAGACATAGAAAATTAGAAAGTAGTCAAACACTACATAAATACCTCCACTAGAATCCTGATCAATCTTTCACTGTGTGCTACATAAAGCTCAGGAAATATATTGATACAAGCCAGTGATGTAGCACTTTAGTCTGGACTTGGACTTGAGTCTACTTTTTTTGAGACTCATACATGAAAGTTCTGGACTCAGACTTAATTGTACTCTTCAATAAGAACATGAGTCCAATAAAACATAGTTGCTGATTATAAAGACCTATGAACATATGAGAACTTAACTAACAAAATACTGAAAAATGAAAACACTGTACATACCAATCTTTGCTCAGCATCAGGAGCTATTATTAATAACCATAAAGTGAAAGCATGTATTACCTAACTTAAAAATGTACATGATCATCTTAAAATTCCATTTTAAATTCATTTTAAGAACATCTGAATTGGACCATATCTTCAGAATTTGATTTTTAAGTAACAAATCTTGATTACCATTGTGATAACACCAAGGGTTGTATTCTTTTGCATGATAATTAACCCCCTTGATCATTAGAATCTAAAACTCTCAAATGTTTTATTTCATGGGAAGAAATCCACATTTTACACATGTAAAAAAGGCAAATAATGATAATTAAACATAGCATTAACACACCAGTGACCACATCTGTGAAATATATATATATATATATATATATATATATATATATATATATATATATATATATATATATATATAGTGGGCAAACTAGACAGACAATCATGAAATCCTACAACAAATGGTCAAAATTACCATTATAATAAATATATATTTGATATAATAACTGAAATTATTTTGTTGAACTTGATGACCAGGTCAAAGAATTATTCAACAGTGACAAACATCCTTACTTTCATATACAGCTAGATAACCTTCCCATATTGATGAATATATATCATGCAATTCTAAACTAAACTGTGCTAAGCCATAATAAACAGATTAACTCAATATAAGTGTTTATAAAATCCACACTTCATAATGGAAAAAAAGAATTTTCAATTTCTTACATAATGAGTAAATATTTATAAATGAACTATATATAACTATTTATTTGGAATTTAAAAGATGAAACCATTTTGTTTTCAGTTGTCTGTTTAGGTGAATACGAAAGACAAAGGTTCAAGTAATTTAAGTCCAATGTATTAACAATCTGTAGCAGATCTGTTTGATTAAATTTAACTAGCTTTGAATATGAAATCTTAAATGATTACAAAAAGAATAATAAATGATTTAACATATTTATATTCTTTTAACTTACCAAATTGTAGGTAGAAAGATATGAAACCGTTAGGTGCTCAAGCAACTGTTCTGGGACATAAGAACCTGGCGTGCACCCGGACACAGGGAGAGGCGGACAGAGTCACAAATGTCTGAATTACTGGAGCGTGATATCCAACAGCAGAACTAAACTGGTCGAGCGACTTCGAGCCACCTGGACACGGAAATGCATTCTTTCCGCCTTTAACCGCTAATAACGCTCAGTATTTTGTTTTATATTATTTGTTTAACAATAATATATAAAACATATATTCTTCATGAAGTACAAAATGAGAAACTGGAGGGAATAGCGATAAATAAAATCTTACCTGACCCCTCCTCAGTGGTTCTGCTTCAGTGCACAGCATAAAAGCGCACTAGCCTGGTTCCCTACTCTGAATCAGGCGATACCGTTACAGTCAGCCTGTGATTCAGTCAAATGAGAACGGAACAAGTCCAAAATTTATACTTTCACGCTTGGGTGCAAATCCCACAAGATGGCGCTTCCCCTATTATTGCCGCTCCGAAAGCCAAGCAAAAATACACAGTGTTATGTTATCTGTGGCCTAGACCATAGTAAACAGCTGGTCTAGCTTTTACCAACTGTTTAGTATGGTCTAAGCTACAGACTGTAAGAAAAAATACCCCTTTTTGGTGTCATGATGGTGTTATCGATAAAAAAAATTATTATGCTGCGCAGATCGCCAGAAACGGATTTATTATTTCATTATAAAATTATTATTATTATTATTATTATTATTATTATTATTATTATTATTATTATTATTATTATTATTATTATTATTTGCTTAAGTGTTATAATAAAGCATGGCCATTCAGATATTCTGTATGAATTACATATATACTAAGTTTAATGATTGTTATAAATTTATTAAATATAACTTGTTTATCAATGCCAAATTTCCCACTGTTATCTGTTATCTTTACGCAAAATTGAGATTGTGTTTCTAATGATCAGATGCACTTGAATTTGTACCTCCAAAGGTCTTCCTTAGTCTTCAGTACCTTTACCCATGCAGATATTGCTGGCCAGAGTCTTAAATTGACGTACAGGACAGTTTTGTATTAGCTGATGAATGATATAATGATATAACATAACAGGTTCATTTTTTTCAAAACTGCTGAGTCACAATTGCAGAATGCTAAAATGACAATTAATGTATGACTCAAATTTAAGTCATCACGTAATTAACAATTCAGTAATATTCTCATAAATTAATTGACGCATTCCCCTTAAATTTGGAGAAGCTAATTAATATTTATTAGCGCTTTTCAGTTGTACAAAGGTAGTAGTACTATGTTATCACGCCGGTCCGCCACCGCCGCCGCCGCGTTCGTCTCCGGAGAACTCATATGAGATTCTTAGACCGATCCTTCCGAAATTCAGCAGAATTATTGGGTCACATGTGAACTGGTGCCTAACAAAGATGGTGGCGCCACCTACAATCCTTTCCCTTCAGTATGAATCTGGGTGTTTTAGTGATAGCAGCCCATATCTCAGGAGTGTTCAATGTATTGGGCTGAAACTGTGCATGTCCACAGATCTTAGATACCTCCATCTTGTACTCAAGACTGCTGGCGCCTACTGCAATTGTTTTTGCGTGACGTCCATCCGTTCGTTTGCTTTGAGTGAATATCGCTCATATCTCAGATGTTTATGCCAGAACTTTTACATGTTTATCCGTCTTTGATAACTTTTTTTATAGACAAGACAGGTGGCGCCACCTGCCGTTCCAATGTTGTTGAATACGTTGATGTACTTTATCTCAGCAGGGGTCAGTTGTCTCGGCCTGTTATTTTGTATATTCGTCTAACTTGGGCAGATTTCTCATTTACGAGACTGGTGCAGCCACCTAAAATCGATCACGTAATTGTAGAGTACGTTCATGCATTTATATCAAAACTGGTTTATTGTATCAGCCTGAAATTTTGGATTTTGGATACCTCCACCATGTGCACAAGCCTTGTGGCGCCACCTTCAATCTTTTCACATTGCAACTGATCCATCAAAGACTAGACAGGTGACGCCATCTACTTTTTCCGTTTTGGTATTACCTTTTTCTCAGGAGTAGTTTGATTTATTCACCTGAAGATTTTCTTGTCGATTGGTCTTGTTTATCTTGTATACAAGACTGCTTGGGCCACCTACAATCAATTTCATCTTGTATACATCTGTAGTTCTTTTTGTGAAAATTGCAAATATATGAGAAATTTAATAATCTGCTGCCACAAATTAGTGATAAGATAATTTTAGTCATATCATTTCAGGAACATTCAATGCTTACTTTGCCAATGCCTCTGTGATTTTGCAGATACCTGAAGTTGCCTGCCGACTGTCCATTTTCTAGTTTTAACGCATTTCGACTGGTTTACGCTTTTTACTTATCTTTTAAAGACTGTCAGTATCAAACAATCGTGTCTGTTTCTCCGTAGTGGGTGAATGGATCGGCCTTCAACTTTTTTGTTTATTTGTTGGGGAAAGTTTAGTCACTACCAGTGGAAGTGCCAGGCGGGACCCCTGTATTTTTATTTATTTATATTTTTTTAAATCATTGTAACTGTAACTTTGAGACCGACAAATCACCTCCTTTGTATCATTTTTTAAGCAGTAATTCAAACGATTGTCCTTTAACGTTTTATTTTTACCGACCATGGATAATATCTAATTAATTGAGCGAGACTAGGGGCGCCACCGGTACTCCTATTTAATATTGTTATTTGTATGCATATGTACATTTATTTGTACTCTGACTGCAAAACTGCAGCATTTGTGTTTCTCGTCTGTTGCTTCTTGGGTTGTCCTGAATGTTGAAGTAATTGTTTGTTACGAATATTTTAATCAGTAATGGTTGGTCATGCTTATTTTAATCAGTTGAAGATTGCTGGAAAAATCTACATATTATTCATTTTGAACCTTCTATTTTTTTTTAGATTAATAAGTACAGCAAGATTTACTATTTCTTAGCAATGAGTGGACAATGGATTGTCCTTGTACTTGCTATGTTTTCTGATGGTTGAGGGTTGAGGGTTTTTTGGACTCGAGATTGACTCGGCCTGATTTCTTGAGTCTTTACCTCCGAGTCAAGGACTTTCGAATCCAAGTCCGAGTCACAAAAAGTTAACTCGAATCCGGACTCCAGTCCAAGTCCGGACTCGAGTCCTGCATCACTACTCCTGAATGTATGTGGAACATGCGGTTTCTAGCATAATCTGATTCTTGCCATACCATACAATAATCTCTCGTTGTACAAAAAGAAATATTCAAAATCGTGCAATCGAAAGGAGAGACATTTGTCTTTGTGTGTACCGTATGCAAAAAGAAAACCTCACTTCTTTCTCGTTCGATTAAAGTCTGAAGCTTATAGTGTCTTAGTCCATGGGTCACCTAAACCTTATTCATAAAGCCTATTTTTTACGTTTAAATTAATCCGTTTTAATCCTTTTATTTATTTGGAAGAGAGTGTCATTTATTCTTTCACTCCTTTATGTACCCCGCTAATTCGTTAACAAAGAACATAAAATACTTCTCTTAATGATTGATAACTTCAAAATCTAAGTACAATAGAAAAAGGACAATTTTTGCAGCTCGGGTTGATTGTTATAAATAAATTAAAAACTTGTTTTTATATGTTATTTGTCGATAAGAAATAAAAGATCCGTCGCAATTTCCAAACTGGACCCAAGCTGAAATTTTTGGTCACAGAACCGGCACTATTCTCGACAGAAGCGACATCTTGTGGTCTCCGTTGGAACCAGTATGGAGTTGAATAGACCGGTACTCGACACAATATTTTTCTCTGTGGCATATGGAACAAGTCATTTCCCTGTGAGAGGCGCCGAAAACGAAAACACAACCACGAAGAGTATGCATGCTGTGGACATGTAACAGTGGCCAGTAGAGTCAAGATCAAGGTATAATCACTCTCTTTGTGAAACGTACGAGCAAAAAGAATTGGTAGTTAGATAAGTAGATCATTCTCGGCTGAATGCCAAGACGACAACTGACACTGAATGAGTGAATCCCCTCTTCCTTTATTCCATCATTCAGTTCACTGTAGTCTGTAGCCACCAAGGCCAAGGGTGACTATAAAATGTTAGATATATCCACAGGCGCTTGAATCGCTATTTGTGTTGATATTGGCTTAAATAGTGTTAAATTTACATTAACAACATTCCCCTACCGTTTAATGAGCTGTAAACCATGTTATATCGCTTGCCGGTACTTGTTTATATAATAGATACACAAGGCCGGCATCCAAATCTGCGGACGAGTCTGTATCCATAAAGCGACAAACAGACAGATTTATCCCAGATTACTATTTCCATAATTATCAACCAATCAGGTGTTAGGTTCCAGGGGGGAATCCTTACTGCTGACCAAGATACATGGGGATTTCCTTGTTTGGGGTAACAGCTGCTTAATGGATGCAGACTAGTTACAAATAAGAGCTCATTACAAGTGGTACACTGTGTGTATTGGAATTGTTGATGCTTTTATAGAAAGAAGAACTGGCCATTTAACGACTGTAAGTTTCTTCCCTCGAAAATCTTTGAAATATTTGGGAATTTTAATTGATTTCTTGTATTATTGCCTACCCGTCCGCAGACTTGGATGCCGGCCTTGTGTATTTATTAAATAAGTACCGGCAAGCGATATATCATGGTTTACAGCTCATAAAACGGTAGGGGATTGTTGTTAAGGTAAATTGAACACTATTTAAGCCAATATCAACACAAATAGCGATTCAAGCGCCTGTGATATATCTGAGAGTACATTTTATAGTCACCACCCCATGTATGCACTTGGGTGAGATTCTAACCTCTGTATGATCTATGTCTAAAAAAGGGAGAAAACCGTTCAGTAACTCGTGTATCTCATTTTTTATAGACAAACTTCTGTTATGATAAGCTAATTGCATTAATACCCTGCTTAATTAAGTATATAACTCTTATAAAACTGGACCAGTACACAAAACATTGTCGCCGCTACATAGACATTCTAACTGCTTCTGTCATGGCGGTTATGAGCAGTACGACCCGTGTCTTCTGAGACCAAAAATGCACAATAACTAAAGTAAAATGCACTTACAGTTGCCAATATGTTGCAGTTGTATTGAAAATAAGATACTTTTGCCATAGTGAAGAAGTTTTAATGTCACCCCATCCGTGAAACTGAAAATAAAACAGCCTTTTCCGGAAAATACGATCGTATCGTGGTCAATACCACTTATCTCTATATAAGGGGAGGCGACGAAACAGTCTTCCGTTAACAGTGCAAGACGGTTCGTCGCCGCAGGCGGCTACATTCACTGTGGCCCCACACTGGCCACAGACATAACCAGATACTGAAAAGACATAAAGAATCATTCGGGAAAAAAAATGGTTGCTGTAAAAATTGGATTTAATGAGTTATACCAGGTTTTATTTATGTAAAATATAGTGTTTTCCACATTCTTGGGTGTTTCCTGTGTTTGCCTAGTGTGGTTTGAAACGTGGCATTGCTCAGCTGATATCTAAACCAATATAGCCATTTTTCAACATGATCAGCATCACAAAGTTATCTTTCTTTACATACCAAAGTGGAAACAATTGAATAAAATTCAATTGTTTGAGAGTATAAAATATAGTACAGGTCCCTGCTGATCCATGCACAAGTGAGCTACAGTGGCTCACTGTGTTACACCAAGGAGATTACAGTCTGTTATCTCCTTGGTTACACTGAGAGAGAAACCGGATACCTCTGCTGTGGTGATAACAGACCAGCCTTACACACTGCTACAGCCACAGCTCACTCAAGTCATTAAGTGGCCGTACTGTTAACTGCTATGATATGCAGTTGTCAAAGAAATATGAAATTATCTGTGAAACTGTACCTGCATTTCCTGGCAGGTATTCTCCATGCGCACACAAATGTACAGATCCTTCCACATATATAGACAAAATCAGACTAATCTTAAGGATCAAATTAAACGATGGGTTATATCTTTCATCATGGGAAATCACAGCATCTAAGAATATAAGGCCTTCAAAGGGGCTGTTTTTCTAGCACATGAAGGCAGATTTTACTGGCCCAGGTGCATTTTGGGCAGGTCATACAAAAAAAAACTTAAAAAAAAAAAATTCCAGCCGAAATCAAATACTCGACCGGCTTGGTTAGCCCCAACAAAGAATTTTTTAAGGACGGCCCAAACAGCGGCACCTGGCACTATATTTCAAAGAGAATCTCGCAAAATTGGCATTGACCTAGAGAATTTATGGGGTATTTTAACGCCACCCCGCCCATATTTTGCAATGTACATCGTGTTAGAAAACTCTCCCCTAATTATGCAGCTCCCTGCGAGTTCAAACATAATAAGTTTAGTAAGTACTCTGTTTTCGCACCTACCGTGTCATACTCCGTTACATACGGAAGTTATTTGGGAACACAGACTCATTATATGAAGCGACAGAAGCGCGGAACGTGGTAAAAAATGGAAGAATAATATTTGCCTATAACATAAAGGCATTCTGGAAAGAAAACAATCATCATTATGATGAAAGCGATTGTTACCTTTGGTTATAGAGCGCTTGAAAGTGACAGCAAACTGACTGACTTTCAAAAAAAACTCGATGATTGTCCCACCACTAATTTGAATATACATTTCATTGGTGTGTAACGAGTATTATCAATATCACAGGAGTTCTATTACTTTTTCATTAGTACATAACTTACAGTTTGTTCAGATTGGTTGAATTTGCTCTAAAACTAAATGAAATGTCAGTAACTATGAGTTTTACCATGGCAGGTAGTAAGTCATAGCAGCCAGACATATTTTACTTGTTTTCCTCAGCAATTATTCCTCAAGATCACGTAAACTGCCTAAATTTTGATAAAGGTTTATTTGGATTTCAAATGAGTGGCCATTAACACCCTGTGCCATTAATGTATATGCCAATACTGTTGTTACCTCTGTGTTCGAGGGGGTTTCAATTTTGCAAAAAAATAAAACCTTCATGAATTAAAGATATTATCCTCAAAGGTAAGTCAAAAGACCAATATTTTATTTGAGAATGGACCTTGTATTTTACCCATTATTCACATATTATATCACATTTTCCAAATGATTAACCACAAAAAACTAAATGTCCTTATGATTTAATATTATTCATTGGGTAATGGATTATTCTTCAGCTTATTTTGTTTTGTCAGATCATAAAAATGGAACCCTTGTGAAACAATAAACTAATGTGAAAATTGCTAAATTTTAACCCCAAACATAAAGCCAATCATGGTACGGTATTCTTTTTTAGGTGACAAAAAAACATTAAAGTTCTCATAATGATGGGGGGGGGGGAGTGAGGGGGTTACATCCACTTACAATAGAAAGGTCGGCAAACATGTTGCTTGAATGAGCACTCATGTAGCATATAATTTTACTGATTTTAGTCATCAAAGACTATGGAATGTACTTTGATATCTTATGGTTGTTGCTTGTTCTGGCAAGTAAAGTGCCCTAGGCAATCAGAACCACTAGTCCCTACATAGATAATGGTTGGTCCAAGCACAGCAGAGCAGCTCAAGTTCCAATGGATGCAATAACAACAGGCATATCCTGGAAAGTCAGAGGACCAGAACAAGTCAGTTCAGTATTATCTGATTACATGCTTTATGGCACAGCAGGAGATGGGAATTAATTTGTAGTTATACATATTACTCTTACCCTCAGCCTTCTATTATCACTACTATTACAGCTCAGTTTTATATCTATTATATTACCATTACTTAGAAAAGTTGAAAATAAATATATCCTATCTATGGTATGCTGAAACTGCTGATACAAACAATTCAGGGATAGTGATTAAGTAGCATTAAAGTTGTTATCATACTTCTTGTGTCACCCATGAGAGGTATTTGTGTTTGATTTTAACTAAATACTGCATGGCTGATCTTCAAACTGACCTATAACTTCCAATTATTGAGAAATATGAGATCTGGAACTTTTGTTCATAATTCAGACCAATTCAAAGGTGCCTGTCCACTTCAATTCCAATTCAATTCAAATTCATTTCATTTTCACTTTTTTCAATTCAATTCCAATTCACTCAGTTTTCCCTTCAATTCCAATTCAATCCCAATTCAATTCAAAATTGACCCCAGGTCTAGTATCTGACATATTTGCTGTGACTTCGCAACTTGTATGCTAAAACTGGAACCAGATGTGCCACAGGATTATCAGCATTTACCATAAACTTCGCCGTTTTGAAAGGCTATTTTGTCATTTTCTAACCAGATTAGTATTGTGCTTGGGGAAAACAACAACAAGCCATGTAGGACAAAACAGGCATATACATGATAACGCATTACTCGGCCAGTTTAGAACTTTCATACTATTAGGACAGGTAGATATTGTGTCCACATGGACCTTTCAAGGGGCATGGGTGCAGAACATTAGGTTATATTTGTGTCGCAAGTGCAACACACTTTTAGGAGGCTCTTTAATGTAAAGGCATATTTTCACAACTGACATTAATGTGTTACAATTTATATACATGTTCCAGTTTATATCCTAAATCTACAGAATTAAAAATATTAAAACTGGGCACACGTTAAGTCCCACCCCCTAAAGTTTGACTACAATTATGCACAGATATTTAATAGAATATTAGTTGAGGAGCAGAAAATCCTCATAATTTTTGTGAAAAGTGCCTCAGAATGTCCTTTTACATTGCAGATTTAGACATTTACCCAGTATAGGAGGGGGACACCCCATCACCACCCCTTCCAATGTACATACCTGTAATTTACTTATAATAAAAACATGGCTGTAGATTTATTAAACAGGTGAAAATAAAGCATAACTGTTTACATTTTTTTTAGACTGAAATATATTACGTAACAATATTAATGATATATAAATATTTAATATATGAACATCATTAAATATGTAATATATAAACATTAAACAGTGATCATCTTTAGCAGATCATATGTTCATACAATTATTGTCTTCTGCAGACTGTACTATTGTTTTTTATCGCATATATTTCAGTTTTGAAATACATTTATATATACATGTGTATATATATATATATATATTGAAAATATTTTCAGAACAAAGATGGAAGCCAGTATTCATGAAACTCTTCCTTGTCGGCAAAGACAAATCAAGCTTCTGTCCTCCCTGTTTGGATCAGTAAGTTATAGTTGAAATATTTGTTTAAGTTTTCACCAATTTGACAATGTTCTCACACTTTTTCAATTGGCATAATGGCTTGCTTCGCTTAGAGGTATCCAGAATCCATCCATTGTTTTCATGATATATAAAATGAGTCTTTGTAACAAATAGAATTTCTTTTGGAGCATCACAGATAACATTTGGTGAGTCATTCCATGCATGAAGATTTGAGTGATGGAATGCCCCACATTCCTCAACGTAACATTTTTGGTCTTGTGCAAGACACGCATATAATATACATGGCTCCCCTGGTGGTTGATTATGGCAAAAGATCCCAGTGAAACCATTTATAAAGTGAAATGTGATTCAAGAATGTAATGAAACTGCTGCATTAGTCTCAAACAAAACCTAAGATATATAATGTAATGTCATAAGGGAAAGTTGTGACTTCAGAAGTTTTCTCAACTCTCTGCATGCAAAACTTGAAATCAAGGATGATAATAACATATTATTCTTTTTGCATCCCAAACTTTATTTATATTCTGTATACAGTGCCATGGAAATGTTTGACCATGTTCCTGAATTGTTTGAATTAAACATTTCAGACTTGGGTTTTGTTCACATCAGGGTTAAATTAACATTGTTAGGCCAAAAAAAAATAAAAGGTATGGTTCTCATTCATCACCCGCATCAATTTTGAACCCCTCATCAAAATTTTTAAATTTGATTTTCAATAGAAACTTACCAATTTGAGCTGCAGCGGCTTGGACATTTCTTTCAAGAAGATAAAATTATACAATTTCCTTAGTTATGTAGTGCTTTTTCTTGTTTAGTAAAATAAATCTTTTATTATCATGCTTTTCTCTTATCATTTGACATTTTTATCGAAACAAACTAAAAAATTAAAAATAAAAAAAATGCCTGCCCGCATTGATTTCTGAAAAAAAGTGCCTGAGAACCACACTTTTTTTTTATTTTGGCCTTATAATAGCCGGATGGTCATGCTACCACAATGGTTGTGATTTTATTGTGTAAATGATACTAAAGAGTAATAAGAGTAATATCCATGGAAATACATACATACAGGTATATGCAGGTACCTGTATACAGAATATGCAGGTATTTTACACTTCACATTTTACTTGTAGCCAGAAGACGCGGTTGTGTCCAGTATATTTATATATGGTCACACGGGTACAGGGAAATCTGCTGTGGTGACAGGCATCATGGAAGCCCAACAAGTAGGTCAAGGTTAACAGATCTTAAGGCATCCCATTCAAGTCTCTGTGATGCTATCCTATCTTACACAACTAAAACTGTTAGGCTGCCTTGCCATACATGTGATCCCTCGTACAGGTTCCCACGTGGTTGAAATCCAACAAGTGTGTTATCATTGTCCCCTTTCCATACATGCATGCCCCCGCATGGGTCCTGCATGCGGATTCAGCAGTGTTGGATTTTTGCGGGGGCAGCATGCCAATGCTACATGTATATATAAGTAGCAGATATGTGTCCTTGTCTTTGAAAAGAAAAAGGAGCTGATAGAGCTTATTAGCCTGCATAAAAAAATGTAAGACCAGTCTTCATTGACACTGGCCCGGGCCAAGTCTAGTTAGAGTGTGACAGGAAATAGCCACCATTTAAGCCAGGCTGGTGAGATATGATATTAATACACATCAGTCTGCCTCATTCGTTAGTATAAATTTTTTTTTTTAATGAATATTTTCTTAACACATTACACTAAAATTTGAGAAATTATGACTATAAGTGCATGCGTTTATCCAAACTAATTGGTCACCCGCATGCAGGGACCTGCATGTATGGAAAGGCACCCTTATATGTTTTGATATATTGTTAGCCAATATATATATAAGGTCATTTTGTAATAGACACCAAGAGGTACATTAATTTGCCTGTTAACTTCATATATCGTTGTTTAAACTTACATCAGTTATCTGAAACTGATGGCAGGCATAATATTTCATGCATGTTTGTCATGTACTTTAAAACTGATGGGCACATTTTTCTTCGTTATTTTTCAGTTGCCCCATGTGATTGTAAACTGTATTGAGTGCTACACAAGCAGACTACTGTATGAACACATTCTGAACCATTTATCAGACCCCGCAATGGACCACCCAAGGAACAGCACGGACCTGATTCGTTGTGACAACATGAATGATTTTTCTAGACTCTTATCCAAAAGAGTGAAAGAATTGGAACTAGAGCAACAGACTGTATACATTGTTAGTATACTTAAGGTTATCTCTGATTTCTCATTGTCTATTGATCCTTTACATGGCGCTCAGTGTATTTGGATTCTCACTTGATTAAGTATTGGTAAATGTCTCCAGTGGCACCATATTCACAAATTTAAAAATAAAATCAAGAAAACATAGGATAAAATTGTGAAAACTGGCATTTTTTGGTAAATCTACCTTGACACTATTTATGATTTATAATTCTTGTGGATGCATTGCACAGCAAATTCTTCTTCTGTAATTATACTTACAGCTGACAATAAGCCAAAAACCTAACTGGATTTATTATATGTGAAAAAATACTATATATATTGTTTGGTTAATAATAATTTAAGATGGGATATATTTGAATTGGGAAACAGCAATGAATATTTCACTACCCGGTAATTCAGTTGATTTTGAATTTTTAATGATATGCATATTATCAATGTATTTAGGTGTGTATAAATAATGATGTGGTAGCAACTTAATCCTTCTGAAAGTCTGTGCTTCTACAGCTCAAGTCTTAAGTTGACATTCAGAGACAGGGATGGGGGCATGTATTGTATAAAAATAATGTACTAAAGCACTTATCTATTTCAACTGATGTTATGGTGATTTCATCACTATTGATGTAGATTTTGGAGAAAGCAGAGCGACTGAGAGAGATGGATATAAACCTTCTTCCTGCATTTTTGCGACTACAACAGTTGGTAAGATAGCCTTCAGGTTCAAAACAGCTAATACATACTGTGGTTTGCTTCATATTCGCGAGGCTGAAATTTCGCGATTTTTCAATTTTTAATGTTTCGCGAGGGTTTCATTTTCGCGATCTCACCAGAGCCCAAATATTTGGTAAAGCCATACCTATGTGTGTTATAAAATGAGAATAAGTCATGAGTTTGTGATATTTTTCTCATATAACGATGGGCCCGAACACAAAGCACAGGTAGTTAAGTTCAAATTAAGGGGAACGTTTTCCCTATACCTGCATACCTTATTATAACAATTTTCATTGTTCTAATCTATTCCCATACAAATATTGGCTACATTAAATAAGAAGGACGTAATCCATTGGCCAATTATTCCCGAGGGTTTCATTTTCGCGATTATTTCCCATTCGCGAATATCGCGAAATTAAAACCCTCGCGAACAAAAAGGCAACCACAGTATTTCATCAGTGTATGTACCCTGTTTTCAGTGGTTCTTCAGTTTATTCCACTGAAGCAGGGGGCATTAATTTGGGTTTGTCTGTCCATCCATCAGGTTTTTAGCTCAGCTGACTATAAGTCATCTGAGCTATAGTCATGGTCCATTGTCCACCATCCGTCAGGATGTCCGTCCGTAAGACTGGCACGTTTCGACACCATTGAACCTACAAATCTGAAATTCGGCATTCAGTTAGATGTCCCCAAAATCTCCTACCATGCCGAAAATTAGGTTAATAGGACTTCGTTCCCTCTGAGATATTAAGGAAAAACCTCAATTTTTTATTAGAAATCTATTTTCACACTTCAGGACTGCCTAATATCAAAACCACTCATCTGGTTTTCTTTATATTTACCATAAATAATCCTCTATATAGTTCCTATGTACATGCCAGAGATTAAGTCAGTATTATTTAATTTAAAAAAGTTATGGGCCCAAACATAATGGACTTTGTAAAAAAATCAGGAAAGATATTTGGTCACTTAAGACCAAAAGTGTTAAAGGTAGGGACTTTTTTTTCAGTTATACAACTTTAATTAATCAAAATTTAATTGTATACCAAAATTTAGATCAAAATCTGTTAAAATTTTTTTTTAAATATTGGCAAAAATATAAAATTGGTACCTTAAATTTTGCCCAACTTTGGCCACAGCATGTACACATAAGGATTTAATCTGTTTAAATCTGAAATTTGAAAATAGAGAGAGAGGCTTGGTGCAAGGAAGGGAGCAGACACACATTTGTTGCTCTCCCAAAGAAAGTGGATTTTGGTAGAGAAATATTTCATGTAGATGATTGAAAAGTGGTAGAAAACCAGATAACTACTCAGAGATTTGGAATACCTAGAAAGTACAACAAAAAGGGAAGTACTTTTTCTTTTAATTATAAATTTGGAATTTTGTTTATCAGTTCAAGCTACCTTTTGTCATTTGAACCATAGTAACTGTTACATAATCATTTGAGTCTTTTCACACTGGTCAGTCGACCATGTGCACCAGGTCTCTCGACATTTGGGTCAACAGGTTTAAACTTTATTTGTGCCATTATAATGTGTAGCTAAGCTGAGCTGAATGCCTGGCAGTTGACAATGTAACAATATTCACTCTTCAATGTTCTGTGCTTGTTATTTGTAATGAGTGGCAATCCAAAAAGACAGAGAGCAGAATTATCAAGTTCCTCTTCAAACTCTCCAGTTAGTCCTCAGAATAAAAAATTCCATTCAGTTCAAACTAAAATAAAGTCAAAAACAGGAGAAATGGCAGGTATCACTAAAGAAGCGTTGAGAAAGATGTTAGATAATTTGGAGACAAAACTGGTCAGAAAAATTACACAAAAGTATGAAAAAACAGTGGAATTGTTGGAAGCAAAGGTATTAACCCTAGAGACAGAGAATAAACAATTAAAAACTGATATAGAAAAACTAAATGGTAAAATGAGTGAGCTTGAAGAGCAAAATGGTAAATCAAACAGTGAGATTAAAGAGGCAATGAAAAAAACCATTGAACTTGAGCAGTACTCAAGAAAATCAAACATAAGAATATTTGGTGTTCAGGAAAGGGGTCATGGGCATAAAGGGGGTGAAAACTGTTCAGAAACAGTACAAAAGCTGTGTAGAGAAAAACTTGGGTTTGAAGTTGATCCCAAAGATATTGATGCTGCTCACCGTGCTGGAAAGTATAACAGAAACAAACATGATAGTAAACCCAGGGCAATCATTGTGAAGTTTGTCAGACGGGATGTTAAAATATTAGTGATGAAAGAGAGAAGGCAATTAAAAAACACTGGGATAGTAATAGTAGATGATTTGTGTAGAGAGTTACATGAATTGTACAATAGAGTGAGAAATGATGCCAGAGTAACAGATGCATGGACTTGGGATGGCAAAATATTTGTTAAAGATATGGAGGGAAACATTCATACAGTAAGATATGGTGAACCTTTGACAGATTTACCAAAAGCGGAGTGATGGTCCATGTTATTTTTTATATATGTATACTGCCAGGCCTTAAATGACCTGATATCTGTAATGAATTATATGTGTCCAATTTGTATATGTGTTAATTTGAAGGCCAGTGACTTTGAATATACAGGTATAATACTTATGATATTTTACTTATGGATTGTAAAGAGAAAGAAAACAATATGTTATAATGACAAGAAAACCCCTGTTATTTTGAGTGTTATATATTGTTTATACAATTTATGGTAAATAAGTTTACATTTCAAATCCTCTCACTAAATGTACGAGGACTAAGGAATTATGTAAAAAGAAGACAAATTTTCAATTGGATGGTGAAACATCAGTCACATAAAGGAGTCTGTTTTTTACAAGAGTGTCATTGTGTAAAACAAGATGAAAATGTTTGGTCAAAACAATGGCAAGGTGAAATGTATCTTTCTTTTGGTAATACAAAGTCATGCGGAGTATGTATTCTTATTGGAAAAAATGTTGATTTCAAGGAGCTTAGAAAAACTATAGATGATAAAGGTAGATATATTATAGTGGAATGTGAAATTGAAGGGTTGCACTGTATCCTGGTAAACACGTATGCACCAAATTTTGAAAGTCAACAAATTAAATTTTACGAAACTGTCTCTCAGCAAATAGATAAAATTCTCAGGGATTCATACGTGGAAGTTATATGGGGAGGAGATTTTAATGTACACCTCACTGAACAAGATGCTGATGGAGGAAGGTTAAGTGTTAAACATAATTCAGTTAATAAGATTGTTAATATAATGGAAGCATTAAATCTGTGTGATGTATGGCGTATAAAACATGATTCACTAAAAGCTTATACTTGGCGCTCAACCACACCCTTTATTCAGAGGAGACTTGATTATTTTTTGGTGTCAGATACCCTACTATGTTATGTTTCAAGTTGTGAAATTATACCAAGTGTTAACACAGACCATTCAGCAGTGGTGCTGAAAGTTGATATAGCCAAAGAAACAAAATCGGGACCTGCACACTGGTGTATGAATAATGATTTGCTAAATGACACAGATTATATAAAAAATGTGAAAAGTAAAATAAATGAATGGAAAGAAGAGGTAAATACGATAACAGCCCAAGGTATATGGGAATATTTGAAATATAAGATAAGGGAATACACCATCAAATACAGTAAAGCTAAAGCTAAAAATCGTAAAGAATATGGTATAAACTTGGAAATGAAGGTATCTGAAATGGAAGGGGCTATACAGAGTGAAGGGAATCCTGAATCACAGGAGTTATATTGTGAATTAAAACAAAAACTGCAAGAATACTATGATAATGTTACCAGAGGCATTATTGTTAGATCTAGGGCACAGTGGTTACAAGAAGGTGAAAGGGGTACAAAATATTTCCTTAACCTGGAAAAACGTAATAAAAATAGGTCTACAATACGCATATTGTCATATAAGGGAAGAGATATAGCAAATCACACAGAAATTATGAGATGTATTAGGGAATCCTTTATAGAAAAGTATAAGAAGAAATCAGTGAGTAACAAATCAGAGTTGACACACCTTTTTCAGAATCTCCCTGTGTTTGAAAGCAAATTAAAACAGACAGAGACACAGACATGTGGCAAGCTTATTACAAAAACTGAAGTGTTTTCATGTTTAAAGGGAATGAAAAATAATAAAACACCTGGAAATGATGGGCTGACAAAAGAGTTTTACATAGCATTATTTAGTGAACTGGGACAATGTCTTACTGATTGTTTGAATGAAAGTTTTGATACTGGTTCACTAACAACTTCTCAGAAACAATCACTTGTGAAACTAATACCTAAACCAGGTAAGGATTTAAAGCATTTAAATGCCTGGAGACCTATCAGTTTACTTAATGTCGATGTTAAGTTACTGAGTAAAGTTTTAGTTATGAGAATAGAAAAACATCTTTCAGATATAATAAAGCCGGATCAGTATGCTTTTGTCAAAGGGAGATATATAGGAGAAACTATCAGACTAATATGGGATGTTTTACACTATACTGATGTGGAAAACAAGCCTGGAATTATATTTGCAGCAGACCTTGAAGCTGCCTTTGACAGTGTAGAACATGACTTTTTATTTGCAACATTGAAATATTTTGGTTTTGATAATAATTTTATTAGGTGGGTCAATATTTTACACCATGATATGCAAAGTTCAGTTTTAAACAATGGTTATACAACTGGTTATTTCAACTTAGATAGAGGAACCCGGCAGGGAGACCCTCTGGCTCCATATTTGTTCATAATGGCTATAGAAATATTGGCAATAATGATTAGAAATGATAGAAATATTCATGGAATTCAAATTGGAAATACTATGGTGAAAATGTGCATGTTTGCAGATGATACTACTATATTTGTTAAAAACACTGATTCATTGGACAAGGTTCTTTCTGTTATCAAACATTTTGAATATTTTTCATCACTTAAGTTAAATCTAGCAAAATCTGAGGCTGCATATATTGGATCAAAGAAGAAATTTGTGAATGATGTGTATAATTTAAGGTGGATAAACTTGACAAAATCATGTATGAAAATACTTGGAATCTGGTTTTCATATAATAAAGATATTGTACATAAAGAAAATTTTAAGAGAGTTGAAAATAGTTTACAATCTACATTATCATTATGGAAATGTAGAAACCTCACATTATATGGCAGAGCAGAAGTTGTACGTTCATTGCTCATTTCAAAAATATATTATGTTACAAATGTTTTAATACCACCAAAAAATACTGTGTTATCCATAAAGAGACTTCTTTGTGATTTCATCTGGAGAGCTAAAAAGCCCAAGGTAAAATACAAAACAGTCATTGGAAAAATTGAAAATGGAGGAATAAACATACCTGATGTTGCCTGTAAAATTAAGACACAGAGAGTAATGTGGGCAAAGCGCCTCATTGAACCTAAAAGTTCGGTAATCAAGGAGATATTAAATTATAAACTAAAGAATATAGGAGGTTTAACATGCATGGGAAGTAATTTTGATGTCACAGTACTGCCAAATAGGTTGCCAAAGTTTTATAGAAAATGTTTTGAAGACTGGTCGTCTTATGTATCTGTGGAACCTAACAAACCAGATGATGTAATATATCAGTGCCTGTGGAACAACAAATATATAAAGATTAACTCAAAAGCAGTGTATAATAAACAGTTGCATAGCATGGGTTTATATTATATTCAAGACATGATTGATGAAAAAGGAACCTGGAAGACCTGGAATGCCATTAAGCAAGGTCATATTGATGTTAAATTTATAGATTACATGTATTGTATGTCACTGAGACAGGTTATTCCGAAACAGTGGAAAAAATGTATTCTAAATCATAAGGTTGAAAAAAACTATTCAAATATGGAAACAATCTTAACTATTGGAGGACAAGCGACACTGAATAGTCTGAAATCCCGTATGATATATGATACACTTGTAGAAAATATATGGGAAAAGCCCACAGCCCAAGAAAGGTGGAATATTATAAACAGTGAGAATAATATTGAAATTAGATGGGAAAATGCATATCTAGCTATATATAAAATAAGTTTAGATACATACCTTAGAGAATTTCAGTATAAGATATTGCACAATTATATACCTCTGAATGAGCAGCTGTTTAAATGGAAGATAAAAGAAACTTCTCGATGTTCATTTTGTTTCAATGATCACGAAAATATTGTACATTTATTTTTTGAATGTATGGTCAGTAGGAATTTTTATTTCAAAATAAAGGCATGGTTGCAAGATTATGAATTATATCTCCCAGCCATATCACTTATGGAAATATTGTATGGTATCATACCAGTTGATGATAAAAACAGGCTGCAAAATCAGATTCTGTTACTGTATAAATATGTCCTCTACAAGCAAAGAGAGGAAAATAGTTCTTCCTTGTTTGCAGTGTTTAAAAGCAGGTTAAGAGATACAGAAAGGGTTGAGAGTTACATTGCAAATAGCAAAGGAATATTTTATAATCATTTAAAGAAATGGGGTAAATTAGTTGATGTTTTGAAAATTTCTGACTGAGATTTTCTTATATAAGTATTATCATGGCCAAGGGTAAATGGTGTCTGTTCTTGTTTATGCATTCATGTTGTTTATCTTTATAATATCTTCTGTGTCGGAACACAGAACCGACCACAGAATAAGTTATGTTTGTAAAATTACATGTAAACAACACGTCTTTGTATATGTGTGTTGTGTCTTTGTAATTGTCTTGTAATTTGTATTTGCTGTATTTCTTTGTTTTATGAGAATAAATGTGTAAAAAAAAAAAAAAAAAAAAAAAATATTGGCAAAAATATAAAATTGGTACCTTAAATTTTGCCCAACTTTGGCCACAGCATGTACACATAAGGATTTAATCTGTTTAAATCTGAAATTTGAAAATAAAAGCTGCAAAGTTAGGTTAGTTATTGAATTTTTTTGGAGGCTCTTGTTGCATTCCCTTACATTGTCAAGCAGTCCACTTTGGAGACTATAGGTCATTCAGTGCAGCTCTCTCCACTGAGTTGAGCTTGATCAGGCTGTCTGCAGTTAATACCATACCACAGGGAGCCTTTTTCTCCCCCCCCCCCCCCACCTCATTCTGTTGACAGACCTGTACTATGAACTAGATGAATCTTAAAATTAAAATTTTTTTCAGCAACGAGCAGTAACAACGGAGACCTCTCCCCCCCCCACCCACTCCTTCAATACACAGGACTAATAAACAAGATGAATCTTATCATTTTAATGTTCAATAAATTCTTTTTGATGAGACTTGGACAATTTTGATTGTTTTAAAGAAAAAAAATTCAGGAATTTAATCCTAATATTCAAATGTGATAAAATATTAGGATCTAATGTAAGTGCTAACTGACAGGATTTAAGAAGATATAAATACTTTGTAGCATTTCATTCATATCTCTTAAAGTTGGCAGCGCCTAGGTGTGAATAACACTGTTAAATTAGTATTAAAATTAGGAATATTTGTCAAACTTTGTCAAACTTAATTTTTAACTCATATGGCCATATATTTAACTTTTGAAAACTTAATTACCTTCACACATTATTTGTTTATGAAATGTTACTTTTATATAACACTTACCTTAGGCCTATTTGTTCCCTTGGTGCTAAATGGTTTAGCTCATGTTCATTATTCTATAATTTACAGAGTTTCATTTTAGCAGGGCCATTTTCTCATAGCTTTTCTAATGATAATATACATGAAAAACCAAAAGAAATAAAAATATTTTGCAGTGACTAATATTTTCCAAAATTCAGCTGAGCGATGTGACCCATCGGTCCCTTGTCTATCCATGCAATAACTTTCCTAAATATTATCCGTTTTCATTCAAATTTGGGTCATTGATTTCTCTTGTGTATACCTTGGTGGGGATTGGTTTGGAGTGTCCGTCTGAAAATTTATTATTACCAGCTCCAAAACAAAACTTCCCTTTTGTTCCCAATTCACAACAAAACTTTTAAGGGACAATGAGAACTAAATAATAGGCACTATGACATGTGAAGACATCTTCAGGGGGAAAAAAACTAAAACATATTCAGAAGGCAAGCATGAAGATTACAGGAAGCTAAAATAACAAGAGGTGGAAACAGCGGACATAAATTCCAGGAATTTGCTTGTTCAGATTTATTATAATGATGTTTTGACATTTTGTGCACTTATTTGTGTGAAAGTAGTTTTGTATTCAGTGTTCATAATTCTACAACTGATAGTTAATCTGTATTACCTGATAGCAGCTGCATGTAATCTATTTTAATTATAGAGAGTGCTGATTCCTGTAAGTTATGTTTTCTTTATTAAATATTTCCATGTATATGCTTATGATACTGATATGCTGGTGATATTTTTGTTCATAGACAAATACTGATTGAAGTTTGTACAGGTTTGATTGGTCATTTTAGTTTGATCTGTGATGTGTTAATTTTGCTTTGTTCTTGCAATGTATCATCACAGACTGGCCTGAATCTCTGCTGTGTCCTGCTGAGTGAGATTGTTTGGGAGAAGTTTCGCTGTGGTACAGGGTTCCTGGAACCTCTGGTTGTACACTTCCCTGACTATACCAAAGGTAAGATATGTCCTCATACATAAGAAGAAAAAGATCGACTGTTGAACATTACTGTCTTGATCTCAGTGTTCATCTACTAGTCATAACTGTTAGAACAACAATCTAAAAGAAAAAATTTGAAAAAATCACCTTTCTACAGATGTGATGGATACATATTTCAAAATAGACTTCTCTTCATACAATGGTTACAATAGTTTATGCCAACACACCAAACTTGATTTTTCCGTTTTAAAACCTCTGTAATAACACCCAGCAGTTTAACTGACTTTGCACTTACTTTTCAAGACAGCTGATTTGTTATCCTCATGTCACCAAAACAAAATTCCTTTGTATTAGACCTGACACCATCTTACTTACAGTATTGGGATAAAATTTCTTTTATAATACACATATATATAAAGTCACTTTAAATACACAATATATGATAATCCTGTATTAAGATTTATAAAAATAGACATTTAATTATATAAACTGTAAACAAAACCTAGAGAAATTTTATTTACAATGTAAGATATTTTTCACAACTGTGATAAGTCATACAACCGAGGTTGGTTACACAGTTTGCAATGTGATAAACCTGTTTATGATTTATTGAATTTTAAAAAATGACTATGCCCATTTTTCTTTTGCTTTATTTTGGCAATGTACATTTTTTATCATATCAACAGATGAATTACTACACATTTTGGCCTTAGACTGTCCTGAAGGATACTCAACACAGTTCTACTCAAACTACCTCAATCTTCTTCTTGGCGTGTTCCATTTGGTCTGCAGAAGTCTCAATGAACTACGCCATCTGGTGAGGATTGCAATAATCAAAAGGAGTATTTCTAGAGCTTCTGTGTACAGTTATATATGAAATATTTGTTGTCTCATGTGAAAAGGTTGAATCCTTATAATATAAGTGCAGAATTTTTGGAAAATCTTGTGAGATAATATCATATTCATAGGATTTTGATTTTAAAGTGTAGGGAGGTTTCAAGTTAATGCAAAATAGATGAAAATAAAAGTGAACAAAAAAGTATCTACCAGTTGAGGACAACATATCACTGTGCATGTGGATTATGTAAATATTATGCAGTGGATATAGTGCAACATACCTCAAAGCTAATAAATAATCCATTCATAAATGCAGGGGTGGATCCAGGATTAAGAAAAAGGGTGGGTCCAACCCAGAGGGACTAATGAAAACCCTTTAAAAAAGGTCCCCAGGTCTGGAAAAGGGGTTTGGGGAGGGGGTTCAAGCTGCAAAATTTTGTCTGAAGCCCTTAAAAATCATGGGGTCCAGCCCCCCCCCCCCTGGATCAGCTTCTAAAATGTGAAGTAAATCAGGGAATTTTTCCAAACCATTTATAACATAACTTTCCCTGTAAAATCTAAGTAAATTACAAATGTTTTGGTTGTCAGATCACTTGCACAATAGTTCAGATGAACTGAATCTGAATTACAGATTTATGATGTCTGTTTGTGTTGTAGGCATTACTTAACTTTCCAAAGTACATAGAGCCGATAGAGAAAGAGGAAGCAACAGAGGAAAACACTCGCAAACTGTGGAAGAATATAGAACCACACTTGAAGAAAGCATTACATACTGTCTACCTTAGGGAGGTCTCCAGGTATGTATAGAATTTGATAATACATTTTTCCTAATCTCAAATATTTAATGTTATTGGTGTATTTTGGCATGACAACTTCATGCTTCATTGTTAAGTAGCTTAAAAATTAGAAGGCTTATCACATTGTAAATACATATGATTTGTATCAGATGGCTTATTTTGTTAAATATTAACAAAGACTTGCATGATTTGGTTAATCAGCTAACAGTAAAACATTATATATTCTGTTAATATTATTCATAATTTACTATTTTACATTTGCAGTATTGGGCAAGGATGCCTTTTTATCTGGGGTTGCAATATCCAAATATTTTTATCAGTCATCCATAGGCATGATAAGTGGAACCTGTTGGAAAGACCACCTATTTAATAAGACCATTTGTTTATTGAGACCACCCTTGAGAGAGCCAAAAACCTTCACATTTGTTGTAACTGACCTGTCTAAAAAGACTACCTATGATCAGTAGTCTTATTACTTAGGTTTCACTGTTTGTCCATGTAGCATATTATTATTTAAAATAATTTACTGGGTTAGATAGGATTTGTAACATAAGTCCATAAGTGCATCTACACTTGCTTAATTACTGAGGACATATTTTTAAACAGAAGAAATATTTAAAATCATTTTATATAGTTTTTTTTCAATATTTATTCAAATATTTCTATGCAGTTCTCAGTGGGAGAAACTACAGACAGAGTCAGAGCAAATGAAGCTGAACACTATACCTGCAAGTAAGAATAACTAATTAATGATTTAATTACTGGAAGTAAAGGATGTTAACTCACATCAAGGTGTTTAGTTATAGGAGTCACAGTATTATGGTAATGGCTGTTATATATTATTATTCAATTTTTCAATTTATATATTTAAAATTAACTGAATTTGTGAAAATGTTCTTTTATTCAGGTTGTTTTTGATACAGCTGAGTTATGAATATAAATAATCTAGTTTTTTTAGCTCCGCTGACTGTAAGTCTATTTACTTACATTATTTATGACATTTTGTATCAAGTACAGTGCCTATTACCACTTTACCAGTGCTTGATATAATAATATACTGCATTAAAATTTCATACATCTTACCTGCATTAAATGTGGTGCAGGTATATTTCAACTAAGATGTTTTGTAAGAATTTGTATGTACATGTGTATATATAACATATACACAGGTGTGCTTATTTGTTTGCAGTGTTAACTTCCCGTCAAAATCTGGAGCTTCCATATTACTCAAAGTTTCTTCTGATAGCAGCTTATTTAGCCTCCTATAACCCTGCAAAGACAGATCGCCGTTTCTTTTGCAAGGTATTGTATGGTGATACTCATTGTTTAATTTAATATTGCATCATGTAATCAGTGTAAAATTGAAGTGGATAGTAGTAAAGAGTAAACCAAATCTGTTTGATACAATGATTGTGACTGGGTTTTGTTGAATGTTTCTCTGTCCAGTAAGCCACCTTGCTTAAGTATTTAATGTCTTTCAGTTTGTGTACCATCCAATATTTGTTATTTTTACTTTTTACGTACTTTCTTTTTATAATTCAACATTTTGGGTGTAAATTCGGACTCATAGGAGTTGCAAAACTGCTAATGTTGTGGGGAAACATAGCTTAGGGCTTGCAGAGTATAAAGACATTGTAAATTTAAAGTGTTTTATATAAGTTGTTAAGAATAGTTAAGAAATGAATATGATTTTAAAGTTCTTAATTTCTGTGTTTCAAGTTAAAAAAAAGTGGTTATTATCATAAAAAAAGTGGTTATTACCATAAAAAGTGGTTATTATCATGTTTACTTTTATCTTTAATTGATGTTCACCTCCCTTCTTAGCCTGTAAAGGTTACTGCTTTATTCTTCTAACTTCTGTTTTAGGCTTCCAGCAAAACTTCACGCAGGACGAATCTTGCAACAATGAAAAAGAATGAGAGGGTAATTTTGTATTGATTCAAACATTATGAATTTATTAAGATATGTGCCAATTAATGTTACTTATCATAAGTCTCATCTGAGCCAGTACTTTAGCACATTAAAAAAACTTTAATGATTAAGTGTATTTGTCAATGTATTTAATGTATGGATTTAGAATCATTTGTTTTTATTTTATTTCTGAGATTCTGTGGATTATCAGTTTCTATGAATTTAAGAACCTAAAGACATATAGTTACTAAGGAACAATCTGAATTTATTCACAATTCAGTGATTTAAATAGGAATTATTTCATTATGATTTAAAATTTAAATATACCAATATATAATCATGAAGGTTTATGTACTTTGGTATCATCATAAAAGAGCAAGTATTCACCAGATTTCAGTTTTACAAAATCTTGAAATTTTACATAAACAGAAATATCAACTGTATGGAAAAATGTTTTTTATCTGTAGATTTATGACTCGCCTGGAAGCCCCATGAACTTGATAACCTGATGGTCCAATGTATATTTTAAGGAAACAACAGAATTGATTTTTTTTTCAACATGTATGTAAATATATTCACCAAAATTTCTACTTATGTGAGGCAACTTGCTAGATACTGTTGAACAAAAGAGTAGCTGTTACTTCAGTCATGGTAGAAATAATTCTTAATTGCATGTTTGGTCTCATACATGTATAATTTGAAAGTTTTATCAATTACTTTTTATTGTCTACAGACAAGTAACCAGCTGCTTGGGCCAAAACCCTATCCAATGGATCGTATGCTTGCTATTTTTTATGCCATTGTGGAGAGAAAAGTCCCACCTACAGCAAACATATTTTCTCAGGTGTGTGAAGACATTTTTTTACATGTCTTGAAGACCTACCTTGAAATCTTGTGTGATCTTGTGTATTAAAGATGGTCAACCACCCACCCTATATTGCAATTTAAGGAAAGTTGTTCAAGGTATTAGGATGAGGTGTTAACAGGATTATAAAAAGAAAGGAACCAAAGTTACTCTCTTGTATAACAGGCTGTGTTTGCTCTCACAGCAAAGGCAATGACTATATTTTCATCTGTCTGAACATTGGTAGCTAAAGTGTGTTGGAGTGACAGGTAATTGGCTGCCAGATACTAAGTCTGTGTAGAGATATCAATTGGATATCACTAAAATTATAATCATATTTGCGCTATATGTGCAGCATATGGGAGACCCATACTGCTTGATATAATAAGTTTTATGAGACAATCCAAAATATGGCAGAAAGCTCACAATGATTGCAATATATTCATCACTGGAGAACAAAGATATAGCAATCCCAGCTGATGACTTCAGTGACATCATACGCGAACTGCCTTTGTGATAAAATTGTGACATCACTGCTGTCTTATAACATCTCTTGCAATCATAGGTATGGAAAACCTTTGTAGGAGTGTTATGTGGCTCTATAGCATTATAGGTCAAAGGGATGGACCATAAGAGCTGTGGTGGTTACAAATGGTGTCAGATGGTCAAAATTTTTCTTTATAATTTTACCTTATTTTACACCCAAAAAATCACCTTCTTCTTAAATGTGAGTTCGATTTATACACAAGTTTTTACGGTAGGTCTATTGAAGGGGCTGTTTCTTATTCATTATTCCTTTAGTCTGGAGGCAATTTCATGGTAAACTTCAACAAAGAAATGCAGTGTCTTGGAATCTCAGGTGTGATTTCACTTCAGTGTATTGTATCAGGTTTTGCATCATGAGTAAAGTGTTGCAATATGTATCATTTCATCAGATAATGTATCTATACAACCCAAGGTCAGGGCATGACATAAACAGGTATCCACTTGCCCAAGGCTAGTGAAAGTTCCTAAAAATAGTAGAAGGGCAACTAGAAGTCTCCTTGTACTTGCCTGACTGGGCAAGTGGGTCCAACATACACCTTTACCCAAGTAAACACTTGGAAAAATGATCTTTGTGTTCTTGAATACAATTAATATTTGTAGGGCAAATAAAGATTTATGAAGGGCAAGTAAAAGCCAGATGTTACTTGCCTGACTGGGCAAGTGCATTCAAAAGTTAATGTGGAGCCCTGGAGTTGCATCTCTCTTTCAAATGTTTTGAGAAATGCTTGTGTAGAGTGTTTGGTCACTATTGGCCCTGATTGTTCCAATGGTTTAACATGTGTTGAGTGTTTGATGTTCTACCATTTGGTTTTAGATCACATCCCTGGTAACACTACAGCTGTTAGCCCAAGTAGCCAGTGGGGACCACCTAGATGCTCCAAAGTTCAAGTGTTTGGTTTCATTAGACTTCATCAAAGGCATAGCAAGGTCAGCCATTTTTATGGCTCATATTTATACATCATATTCTAGCATATTCAAACAATAATCATAGTTTTTGGAATATTTAAATTTCAAACCAAACATGAAAATATGTTCCCTGACAAGAGAACACATGCATTAGAATTTAATTTAAACCAATAGCATGCATGAATGTTTATAGGAAAACATTAAAGGAAATATGACAATGATATGATGTGTCAATTGACAACTTTTCTTTTTTGAGTACAAATCTTATTTGAAACTGCTGGTACTAATGTTAATGGCACATTCACATTATTTATCTGAACCAGTATGAATAATTCAAAATGTACTTATTGCATCTTTTCCTTTACAGAACTGTCAACTTAGAGATCATACGTTACCTCTATGACTTTGTCTGAATTCCTGCTGAGCCTGCTGTCAATTCAAACTGGTCCTACCATGAAGATAAGCCAGAACAGGCCAGCTTATTTTATCATGGGAAAAAAATGTGTGGTATATTCACAGAGCTGTATTGATGAAAATGTACTTGTTATGGAAAATGAATGGATTTTTCCTAATTAAATATGCCACATTTACTGATTTCAGTAATAAAAAAATAATCCAGTTCAGATATTGGGTGTTGGAATGAATTTCTCCTAGGTATAAAAGTGTGACTGGGTCATTGTGACCTAATTTCCTTGAGATACAGGGCATAGTCATGGAACACCACAGGTCCTGGAGCTAGTAGGAGCTTCTAATTTGGCATTTAAACATCAGTGGATTAGATTCACAACAGTTGCGCGCTTAACCAAAAATGATATTACTCTTGAGTACTGTGGGTCACAACAACTGCCTTGCAATCAGTTGGATCTTTTTTATTGGGGTACACATTCAGACAATGTGGAAAGTCTGCTCATTGTAGTGAATATGACCCTGTTGCCTTTGACACAGCCATCTGAAGAACACATTACCTAACTCTCATCTGGGATCAAGGGATTCTATGCAAACGCGACTTATTAATGTGAGATAGTATGTTTAGTTCAGTGATATTTGCTGTACATGACGTCATATACTCATAAAGAAGAATCTATTTTCTGTGCAAGTTTGGTGAATCAATAAACCTTATAAGCAGTACAACTACAGGTATATCATGTGAAAATACACAACTTAATACCACAGTGACTCTTCTGTGATGACATATGTAATGTCTGTGTATTGTATATACTAATGCATCAATAAAGACTGTACAAAAACTGATTTCTTTAATAAATGACATTGAATGCTAGTGACAGATGCTGTGGATAGTGGATAAAAATATTTTATTGAAAACTGGTTCACAAAATAATATACAATTATTATGAATCAGATGAAATGACTTAAAAATTGAGAAATAAAGTGACACTCCATTAAAGAATGACAAAAGAAGAGTCACTCATGCAAATTTTTCACAGATGAGTGACTGACATTCATGTAGTCTACAGTAAAACCACATTACTCATCTCCTTTTCACCCAAACAATACAAAACTTTTTTTTCATTAATAGTTGTGTATTTATTCAGCAGAAACAAAACATTTACAGCTATTGTAGCAACATACCAAAAAAAAGAAATAATTCATTTTAAACTGGTTTCTACCGATATCAAAATTACAAATATTTGATTTCACACTTTTTAGTACACTGTCAACCGATTCTTTTGGAATGTATTTGGACTTCTTTACTCTTGGTTATTCTAAGTCATCACATAATATCCTTTTTTAAAACAGGAATAAAATTTCCCTCCCCCCCCCCCCCCCCACATATATATATATAATTATTCAGTTGTGTCAGCATTAGGTCATTGAGCTGTCATTGAAACAACTTGCTGCACTGACGTAGGCCAGGTTTTATGCAAGTGTGTAAGCACAATAATACTGCCAACATCACCCGAAAGAATCTGAACTCAAGCTGGTCCATTATGTTAATTTGGAAGAAGTAATGTTTCCATCAACAAAGAACCAGTGTTGAAGTTGGTCCACACCATCTTGAGTCCAAGTCCAGGTCACTTAAGTCCATGTCCTAGTGCTTCAGGTTCAAGTCCACTTTTAAGTCTTGTTAATTTGGACCCTGAGTCTGCATCCAATGCAGATCTTATTGATAGAATTTTAAAATGGAAATTTGAGATTATCATGTTAATTTTTATGTCTGTTTACCTAGTGCATTTAGCTCCAAATGCAGACCTAAAGCTTAGTAGTTTTCTTTGTAAAATTCTATTAGTAGTTAGCGCTATACAAGTCATTATCCCTACTGGACTTGAGATGTATGTGTATCTGGCTTGATATCTCGAGACAAGGGGCCCTCAAGTCTGATTCTCCTAAAATTTGACTCAAGTCAAGTTCAGATCTGGAGTCCGACATCATGGCAAAAACCAGAACATTGAGTGGATAAAGCTGATACATTACTTTATAAGTGTGTGTATCCATGATGCACCCATTCCAATTAGCATATGACGGTGTAACTTTGTGATGCCTCATCCTTGGGTGTATCCAGTCCCATTGTCTACGATAAACTGAAGCCAAATAATCTTGGCATCATGACCCATCAACAAATCATTAGTTATTTATATAAAACTTATTCAAGATGCTAAGAGTTCAAATAAATCCTACTTTGTCCTTATTCTATTTTATATGTATTGAGGAATATTTTTGGAATGCAGAAAGTGCTGATTTGAGTTCTCCATCTGTCATAATGTTGAAGTGGCTTATCGCTCGAAGAAGTTGTTCTCTGGCATTCCCCGCAAACTGGTTACTGAGAAACACAGGCAGACCTCGAAACCCATCTCCCATAGTGAAAAGTGGCACCCTAATTGGACCCAGAGTCTGGAAAAGCAATGTATCCTAATTGATTACTATTATAAATGTACAAATTGTAACCAACAAATTGTAAAAAATAAACATAATTGGGGAAAGGCCAATTTTCAAGTCATCTAAGCATTTGAGATATTTGAGTCTTACTCAATTACTGGTAGTTGTCAGATTTTCTGTGAATTAAAAACCAGCTTGTTCAAAGACATATTTCAAATAAATATTTTTTTTCCTTATCCATAACCTGTGGTCAATAATAATAAAAATGTTATGCATTTCTCATAAAAGTTTGCATTTATCATACAAACTGGAAAAAAATAAATGTGTGAAAGATCTATTATGATTGAAACCAAAGTATATCATACCTCAGATCCATAATCGAATGCATTCAAAATATTTTTTTCAATGGTTTGTACTTCATCCAGTGTTAACTCTTTGGCATAAAAATGAGTGACAAGACTTTTGGCAGTATTTTTATGTGAGACCACATGATCATCTTGAGTAAAGACATATTTTTCTTGATCCAGACCAATTTCTTCTACCAGCTCTCTGTTCAAAGAATCAATGGGTTTTTCTCCTGCCACATCAACTAAGCCTCCAGGAAACCCTAAACAACCGTCAAAGCGCATCTGCATCTGTAAAAACAATACACTGAATTATATTACAGCAGGGCTTAAACTGACTCATCTTTCTTATGTATTCTTATATTTCCCTATGAAGAAATTCTCATATGAGCACATCTGCATTGATAAAAACAATACACTGAATTATATTGCTGCAGGGCATCCACCGACTCATATTTTGTATATATTCCAATATTTTCCTATGAAGAAATGGTCTCGTACAAGCACATCTGCATCTGAAGAAACAACACGCTGATTTACATTACAGCAGGACTTCAACCAATTCGTATTTCCTGTATTTTACCTATGAAGAAATTGTCTGATATAAGCACATCTGCATCTGAAAAAACAATACACTGAATTACATTACAGCAAGGCTTTCACCAACTCATATTTCTTATGCATTCTTATATTTTTTTATGAAGAAATTGTCTCCTATAAGCATATCTGCATCTGTAAATACAATACACTGAATTACATTACTGCAGGGATTCCACCGACTCATATTTCTTCCTGTATGTATTCCTATATTTTCCTATGAAGATATTGTCTCCTATAATTTCCTATATTTTCAAGCATTTATCTTCAAAATTTTCCTATAAAATTTTTTACTGCACAATCATGTTTCCAGTATAACTTAATATTAAAGAATTATTATGTACACCTGTTTTATTGAAAACATTCAGTTCTTTTGTAGAACTGTACATTTAAGTGTTGCAGTCATACAAATACATACATCTTAACTATTTATACAGAGGCCATTTGGGTAACTGATTATTCTCATTACTAACCAGTAAAACATTTTTGTTCCCTTTATTACTATCTGAAAATTCCTGTAAACTCCTATAATTTTGTCTCAGGTGCAATTATAAAATTACAATATTTCTTGAGAAATACTTTCTGGGAAATATGCTTGACATACCTAAAAGGTTCATGCATGTACACAGTGTGGGTTTGTCACTTCAAAAGTGAAACCATCTTACAATAAATCACAGTCACCAGAAGTTTTTCTGTCCTATGTACCAGGCTGCTTGATATACACTCCTCTAATAACCTCCAACATTAACTTGACTAACCTCAATAGCAGAGAATACTTCTTGTCCGAATGTTTAAATGGTCATGATAGCTTAACACTTAAAACAATGTATTAAACCGTCAAACAAAGTTATTGTCTTGTCCCAAGATGCTTTATTCTGATTCACACTGCTTCTCCCCATCAATCTCCATGATTGTATCACAGTTGTGGATTCCGCAACAAACAAAGTTTATGACTTTTTTGTTTCCAGCTGGAGATTCTCCTAATTTTTTTCAATGTAATACTATTGCTGATCTGATTTCTATTAATGTACAATGTGATCTTTGACGTTAACAATTCCTGCTTGTTTTAAACTGGTGTTTTTAAATTTTGTTTTTTTTTATATTATGACTATTGCATTTCTCTGTTGAGTAATTTGTTGTATATTGTTTACTTGTTATGTTTCCAACTTGTCATAATGATGTGTTCCTTTGTATGTTTATTGTAAAATACTCATATTAGCACTTTGGGCTATTTAATCCAATTGAAATAAATATGTTTAAACTTTAAACTAAGCTTGGCTAACCACCAAGCCCACAGAACCATCCATCAGTATTCAGTAAATGTATCTATCAATCAATACCTACATGTATATGGCAATGTGGCAACATGTTTTCCATATTTTCCTATCACAACCATTAAAGTTAGTGTATGTCACAACTCCCTATTGATGATCAATAGTGCGATTCATGTTTTATACTGTATAATATATTCTGTAGTCAGACCATAGAAACTGCCTATACATATTTTATATGTGCCTACATGATTTATATATAATATATATGATATATATATATAAAATATATATCTATATAATATATGTGTGTGTGTGTTTTAACTTTTTCATAGTACTTTGTCACAAAATTGACCCACTATTTCATTTTTTTGCCAGATATATTTACATACTCACCAATATCAGCGCTTTTCTCGGGTAAAGATCAAAGCTTTTCCCATCGTCTTTTGCAAAAATCATTGCATGAGCTGCATGCATGTATTTTTTTAAGGCTTCATCTGTCTGGCTTGTTACATATTCTACTTCTTGAAAATCAGTTGCTTTATCTCCTGGTTTTCCATAACTTTCCACGCCAGACAACCATCCCCAGCCAGTCTCCATGACATTATCTCCCGTTTCCATATTATATGTGTATATTATACAGTGATACTCAAAATCAAATGGGTCCTTGCATTAGCATCTCATTTACACCACTGACTGACTGAAATATGAATCACGTGGCAACATAAACAGGAAGTTGTTTATTTAAAACGGTAAAATATGGTACCTCGTGATTATTTTTTCAACGGAGGCTTTGGAGAAGTGATATGTGTATATGAATTCATTCTCATCAATTCAGTCTAGTTTCATAATTGTTATAGGTATTTTCTGTTATAAAATATACAGAAGTTTTTGACGTTCAGGACTGAAATCAAATCACTTAACTGGAGTGCTCAATGGTGAGAGACATATTTAAAGGCATCAATATTTCGTGAAAGCAAAATGTCGTCAAAGTCGGCAGTGGCGCTACTTTTGCTCTTGTGTTTCCGCGGGTTAGTGTTTGTACAGTGCACATCGGGAAATAATTACGATGCCAGCCAGTGCAACTCTAAATCGTCTCAAGAGGAAGGGGGCTGTGGGTGCGCCAAGGCCGACAGAAAGTACATCAAGAGTGAACAGAATGTAAAACGTGAGGGTAAGCATGGTTTAAATCTCTTTAAATGGACACGCCCCCCACCTCAGTCAAGGCTTTAATTCGGTTGTTTATGTTTTTTGTATCCGCCAAAACTAAGTTTTGCGGATACTATAGTTTTTGAATGAGTTCTGGTGCCACCGCATTCGTTTCCGGAATAGGGAGACCACCGGACAGATTTTTCCGAAACTTTAGACGATTATCGGGTCACATGTGAACTTGTGCCAAAATATTTTGCGTTGACCTCTGACCTTTCTTCTTTCCAGTGGGTCCATCAGTGCGTCTGTTTTGACACATTAACCCACATATCTTCGGACTTGTTTAACCAATCAAGAAAGAAAATTTGCACAAATGTAGCTCTTAGATAGCTTAATAACATACATGTAAAATTGTGGCGCCACCTGCAATCATTTTTGCACAGCTTCAATCTGTTCATCTGCCTTGAGTTGGAATCACTCATATCTCTGCAATGAATGGACTTATCCACCTGAAATTTTGCATGTGTATCCATCCTAGATAGCTTTCTTGGATTTCTGACAGGTGGTGCCACCTACATTCACGTTCACACTGCAGACATCCATGCTTATATCTCAGGACTTGTTTGATGTATCCTCCCAAAAGTTTGCATATGTATAGTTCTCACATAGCTCTTTATCATATGAAAAATGGTGGCACTACCTGCAACCATTTATGCACAGCATCCGTCTGTTTGTCTGCCATGGGATAAAATCACTCCTATCTCGGCAGTGGTTTGACTTATCAGTTTAAAATTTTGCATGTATATACATCTTGGATAGCCTTTTCAATTTTGTGGCACATGGCGCCACCTGCTTTCATGTTCAGGCTGCAGACATCCAGGCTTATATCTCAGGACTGGTGTGATGTACCCTCCTGAAATTTTGCATGTGTATAGATCTCACATAGCTCTATCATAAACAAAACTAGTGGCGCCACCTGGGATAAAATCACTCATATCTCAGCAGTGGTTTGACTTATTTGCCTACATTTTGCATGTATATACATCTTGGATAGCTTTCTCGATTTTGTGGCAGGTGGCGCCACCTACTTTCACGTTCAGGCTACAGACATCCAGGCTTATATCTCAGGACTGGTTTGATTTATCTGCTATAATTTTGCAATTGTATACAACTTGGATAACTTTCTGGATTTTGTGGCAGATGGCACCATGTACATACACATTTTTGGCTGCAGACATCCATGCTAATATTCAACACACCTCTCTCTGTTTCCCCTTGCCACTCAATCCAAGCCTTACTTTCTGATTTTGGCAGATACACGTAGTTGCTTGTGGACTACCTGTATTCTAGTTGATTTATCAATTAATTGAAAAAAACGTAAGCTCTTTAGTATTATGACTGGAGGGTCGTTCATCAAACACATGAAGATGATCTATTAATCTTTATTTGCTCTAATGGGCTGTGTTGAAGTGTCAGTTTTATAAACACAAATGTTATTTTTAGCACACTTACAGATTTAGTGATTTAAGAACCCTGCCATATATAGAGTCGATAGCCATATGTACAATGAGAGTTTCTACAATCTATCCTATGACTGCACACCTTTTAATGCCCTTGTAACCAGTGTGAACAGGCGCGTCACTCTTCAAAGTGGGCCCATTAAAAACAATGTAGCGAAAATTCTTGCTCTCAGTCCCTCGAGTCAGCTAGGCTCCTAGTGAGTAGGCTATTCAGGTGTTTGCCAACTGTTCCCCATTCTCCCAGCTATACTTGTGGCTGGATTGAATCTGACTCTTGGTTAAAAACTCATATTGTAAATAATACAGTTAGAATTTTATTAAATTAGTCAGGAATCAGGACTGAAACCATAAAATGCATATTGACTGCCTTGTACTAGGATATTAGGCCTGCGCTGTTCCATTAAGCAGTATTTAGTAGTTGATTAATGCGTAACAGATCTATACGCCAGGACCAGGCTTATATACTAGGAACTCACACTGTATGGTATGGCCTTATTGGACTCAAGATAAAGAGTATTTATCTTTAGAGTCTGGTTCAATCGGGCTAGCAGGCACCAACCCAATAATCGCCTCTAATTTATTATTATTTATTATACTGCATGCCAGCTAAATTGTAATTATATAGGTATCACTTAAAGGGACATAACCAGGATCAATATTATGCCTATTCTTTCACACTATCAGTTCAGTTTTGCTTTATACAAAGATTTCCAAGCAGAACCATCCCAGCACACAGTCTTGTTTCCTCGCATACAACTGTTTAACACCTTGTTATGACCGTGCGTGTTGGTAAACACAGTCCGCATGTGTTTGTTTACCATAACAAGGCTGCATGACCAGAGTTCTGATTAATAGGGGCAACACGCGATGTTTCAGCCAGGGGGAACATGTATTATATTTTTTTGGCTAAGTCAGTGAGGGCATCTCCTGATTGACACGTGTTGAGGCTCTGCACTGCACACGGCCCCACGCAGAGTGTTTATGTTGACACCTGCCATCGCTTCCGGTCCACTGTTTTCAACAGTTTTACAGGAGTAAGCAAAAGGTTTCAAGGCATAGTTTTGGCAGATACAGATTTATTTTAAAGGGAATAAAACTATTTTTCATTTTAACTCAACATGCTTTATTGGTGATTGGGCCCCTTTCAAGTATTTATTAGTGTTCTGCTCCTAATAATTAAACAATGGGGATAAATTTAATTTAAGAGTACTGTGTAAAAAATCAAAGCCATTCATGACTAAGGCTAGTAACAACTTCAGTTGACAATAAACAATTTTTCCTAGTCCTTTCAATTTTGATACAATGCATAAACACGAATTTGCCAAATTCTGACGTCTTCTGGAATAAGTTTACCTTATGAGGTACTGCCCTCTTAATTGAAGCCAGACTGTGTACTATTTAACTTTATAATTATAAACTGTTTTTACCTCAACACAGCAGAATTCTGCTCCATTTTATGAACAATACATGTTTATTGTACACAAACTGGTCTTCAGATTCCTGTAGTTTGGAATATGCAGCAGATGCAGACTCATACAGTGTAAGACATGGTTTGAATGTTTATTAGCGAACCTGTGAGCTAATGCCATGGTGCAGCATTGTCCGTCGTACATCGTGTGTCGTGCATTGTCTGTACGTTAACTATAACCCACATATCTCCGGAACTGTTTGACCAATCAGGCTAAAAATTTTGCACAAATGTAGCCCTTTGATAGCTTTATAACATACACTAAAAATGGTGGCGCCACCTGCAGCCATTTTTGCACAGTGTCCATCTGTTCATCTGCCTTGGGTAAAAATCACTCATATCTCTGCAGTGGTTTGACTAATTCACCTGAAATTCGGCATGCCCATACATCCTAGATAGATTTCTTGATTTTATGACAGGTGGCGCCACCTACATTCACGTTCATGCTGCAGACATCCAACCTCATATCTCGGGAACCATTTAACCAATCAGGAAAAAAAATTTTACACATATGTAGCCCTTAGATAGCTTTATAACATACACAAAAATGGTGGTGCCACCTGCAGCCATTTTTTGCACAGCGTCCATCTGTTTGTCTGCCTTGGGTAAACACTCATATCTCTGCAGTGGTTTGACCAAATTACCTGGAATTCGGCATGCGAATACATCCCGCATAGCTTTCTTGATTTTATGACAGATGGCGCCACCTACATTCATGTTCACGCTGTAGACATCCATGCTTATATCTCTGGACTCGTTTGACCAATCAGGAAAAAATGTTTACATAAATGTAGCCCTTGGATAGCTTTATAACATACACAAAAATGGTGGCGCCACCTGCAGCCATTTTTGCCCAGCATCCATCTGTTTGTCTGCTGTGGGATAAAATCACTCATATCTCTGCAGTGGTTTGACTTTTCAACCTGAAATTTTGCATGTGTATACATCTTGGATAGTTTCTGGTTCAAATAACATGTGGCGCCACCTACAATCATGTTTACGTGGCAGACATCCATTCTAATATGTAACACATGTAACTCTATTTCCCCTTACTACTCAATCCATGCCTCACTTAACCCGTCCTACTCTGATTTTGGTGGATACACGTAGTCGCTTGTTGACTACCTGTATTCTAGTTAACTTAATAATATCATCAAAAGTAACACTGAAGATCAGATATTTCTGCATTTCAGATGATCAAGATGATGATGGTGATGTTACAGTTGAAGAGGATACCTCCACTAATGAAAAATATGGGTCTTCCACCAATGTAAAATCTTCCCATCCGCAGACCAACCAGATGGTTTATATTGAGGGCGGTCCATACATGATGGGGTCTGATAACCCAATAATTATGGCTGACGGGGAGGGTCCAGCCAGAAAAACAACTATATCTTCCTTCTATTTGGATAAACATGAAGTCAGCAATGCAGAGTTTGAACTGTTTGTTAAGTCTGAAGGTTTCAAAACTGAGGTAAGACCTGTCTAAAAATCCTTAATGGCATTAATATTTTGTAAAGGATCTACTAGTCTTAAATCCTGCCTCATTGAATGGTTTGGCATTTTATTCAATCTTTTAGGTGCAAACTTGCGATATATTTGTTTTTACTTTATTTGCATACCAAGTTTGGGGCTGATATTGGCATTTTACTTCATTTCCATCATTGGACAGGGAAAAATTTATTTGATGAGAATTTTAATTGGACAGTCTGTGAAAAGAGACCTTCAGGGTTGCATATGGAATTTAACATGCTGGTACTCAATGGTTTTATCACCCATCTACCTGATTACTACAATATTGTACAATCCCTTAACATAGATTTAGGATCAGCAGTATTATCATGGACATTCATACAGTGATAAGGCACAAGTTATGCCAGATAAATTCATCAAAACTAGTGATTCTTAAATAACTTGCAGCAGAAAGTCAGCTCCTTATAAAATTTTAACCTTGAGCAAATTCAGTATTTTCTCCCTTGTTTTGAGCTTTTGTAATATAGATATTGATGTTGTCTATAATGGGCTTTCCAGAGTTTGGCCAGTGTATTCAGATCAATAGTATGTGAACATGGTTTGTTCCAATGACTTTGTACATTTTGTATGGCAGGCTCCATTACTGTATGGTAAAACTTAATTAAACCTTAATTGAACACCAGTAGACATTTGTAGACTGCACTGCAGGATGCTCATTTTGTTAACAATAATTCAAGAATATTTTAACAAATCTAAGGGTTTTTGTTTCAGGCTGAAACCTTTGGAAATTCTTTTGTGTTGGAGGCACTGATAAGTGAAAAGACAAAAGAAAAAATCACACAAGCAGTAAGTATATTCTTGCTTCCAGCAAAAATTTAAAATAAAAAAACGCCCGCCCACATTGATTTTTGAAAAAAAAGTGCCTGAGAACCAAACCTACAGTACTTTTTTTTGGCCTTAGGTTAAGATAATATTATTTTCCCTATAGTGATCTTTCTACTTAATTTAAATACAAATAAAATCATAAAGATGAATGCTTAAAATTAGGCCAAAATAAAAAAAAAGGTATGGTTCTCATGTACTTTTTTTCATAAATCAATTTGGGCTGGTGTTTTTTTTAATTTAATTTTTTTGTATGTTTTGATAAAAAAAGTCAAATGATAAGTGAAAAAACATGATAAATAACAGATTTATTTTGTTAAACAAGTAAAAGCACTACTTAACTAAGGAAATTGTATGATTTTATCTTCTTGAAAGAAATGTCAGAACGACTGCAGCTCAACATGAAAATTTTTTATTCGGGGGTTTAAAATTGATGCAGGCAGTGCCTGAGAACCATACCTTTTATTTTTTTTTGCTTTGTGTATAATCAATATTTTAGAAAATTAAATTTTAAAGAATGCACATACAAATTTTTTCTGCATATTTAATAATTTACAGTACAAAATATTTTATCTGTAAAGGATAAAGATAAAGTGGGCTTGTGATTTATATCTCAGTTGTTACATTATTAAATATAATTAGATCACTGCATAACCATATTTTCACACCATTTGTTTATTTCATTATTAGGTAGCAGCTGCCCCCTGGTGGCTACCAGTGGAAAAAGCAGATTGGCGGCACCCAGAGGGCCCAGATTCCGACATCACTAACAGGTAACTACTATAATAGACAATGATGATTTCTATTGCAGTGTATAAGAATATGTGTATATCAAAGTTATGATATAATACAGTACATATCTATTTATTATGCAATTTTTGTCATCAAACAAAACATTTGAAGCACAAAATGGAAAAAGTAAGATGAACCAATTTTTTTATCCCTCTACCAGTGATTTTAAACTGCAGAGTACTCAAATAGTTGTGAAGTACAACCATTATAATACTTAGGCCATATTTGCACTTGCAAATAGTCTGCATTGTAAATCAGGTTCAGTTCACACTGTGCCACTAATCGGCATCAGTTTGGTCTGCTGTACTGTAGTCCACTTGAAAGGTGGTCTACATTAGTTCTATTTACTTTAGTCAGGTTTACAGTTAACCAGTTCCTAGTGTGTACAAGAAAACTAGTTTCATGACTGCATGAGGCCAGTTTTGCTACCATTTGACCCAAACCTCGCCACACACTAAACCACATTAACAACCAAGTGTGGACAACAAACTTGCATGTTATAGAGTAAACTGGTTTAGGCTTTTGTAAAGGGAACTACATAGTGGAAGCAAAGTATACTACTTGAAGGCTTAAGTCATTAGGTTTAGTATAAACCAGTTTAAATGCCAATCCATAGTGGATACAGCCTGAAAAATTCCTGTATTATATAATTGTTGTTCCCTTCTCTTTATGTTGGTTTATCTTTACTTATCAAGCCTTTTTATCAGTTCTGTTTTTATATGTATCTAACTATCTGTATGCTCATACTCAATTATAACAATTTTACTGGCCCACAGTACAAAACATTACACTTTTGTCATTTTATATCAGATTGTTCAATCCTGTGCATGCCTAAAACATAAATATAATTAATTTGTGAATATTCCTGAACAGGATTTTATCAACCATATAATGTCAGTTATATGATACATAAAAGAAAACATCAAAAGATTAAAATGTATTTCCAGAATGAATCATCCAGTATTACATGTCTCTTGGAATGATGCTGTTGCTTACTGCAAATGGGCAAATAAGAGACTTCCCACAGAGGCTGAGTGGGAATATGCGTGTCGTGCAGGTTTAAAGGACAGGTAACATAAGTGTTTTCAAATTTTTAACTATTGTTTACATTTTCTTCATAAATTATGAATATCTGTTGCTATGGAGACCATAACCAATGTATCAGGTCGGTAACTTATTAATTAAAATCATTAGGATAATTGTTGAAGTATCTCTTGGTCAATCTTTTAAATTTTAAACACTACACTTTAATGATTAGTTATTTGAAACTGTGTTAAATGTGTTAGAATTGCGCATCATCCACTGTTATTATAAATATTGTCATTAACTACCCTTCATACTTGCTTGTGTTGTAGATTAAATTGATAACAATGGTCATGTCAATAAAAAGTGTACCATATAATATTTCAAAGTTTGTGATTCAGTATATAATCAAAATTGTTATGCTGTATGTTTTTTATAATTTGGGTGTATAAAATTATATTAAATTAACACCATACAATGGGGGTGCCTGCCTTTCACTCTGCTGAAGTTCAGTCTTTTTGCATGTTCCAGATTATTTCCATGGGGGAATAAAGAAAGGCCTCGTGATGAGCATCGTATGAATATCTGGCAGGGGAAGTTTCCTACCGACAACAATGGGGAGGATGGATTTAAAACAACAGCTCCAGTAGGTCCCAAAACTATACTCTCATCATTGATATATAGCATATTTTATAACTCCCATGATAAAAAATTGAAACTAGAAATCTGCATTCTAAGGAATGCAAGCCTTCACCATGTTGGGGTTGCTATTGTGGGATGCTCCCACAAAAGTGTTTGTATTCACTTATTAGGCCATATTCTTAGATTCATTCGAGCATAAGTGACTGTACATTTGAGAATATTCCTTGTGATGTTCCTTATTCTGGATTGTGTTTCAGATGCACATCAAAATCTAATTGGCCCAGTCCCAAAACTGCCCTGAAAATCTAATGAGATTCTGTTCATGATTGTTTGAGTTATGTTGTGAACAAACACACAAACACACAAACAGGGATGAATGCATACCCTCCTGACAGGGACAGAAAAGGATCATGTATAAACCTGATAGATTAAGGTATGGCCTGAGGACTGTTTAAGCTTAAAATATCTAAGGTTGAGTTGCAAAAGTGACCATTTTTACACAGTAAACTAAATCAATTCCTAATAAACTTTGAAAAGACCCCCTTTCAGATTGTATTTTAGACTCTACTTTTAGAAGTGATGGAACATAGTGCCGATTATATTCAACTTTCAGTATTAAGAAAGTCCATGTTATCTGTGTTTCACTAACGGCTGACATCATATGTTATTAGAACTACAGCTGCACATTCAGTTCTAATGTACTGTTGATAATCACCATGTTTCCATATCTTATCTACTTTTGTGTCAGTGTCATGTGTGATATGCCAATCAGTTACAGAATAGAGTCATTAAATATTTATGAATCAGCAAGAGCAGATGATACATAACTGGATAGTTCTAAACAGTGGGAGCAACAGTTTCATATATAATGTTTATAAGAGGTTTACAATGACCCAACATATCATTTTTTTTTCAATAATTTTCAGAATGCATCTCAAAAGTATGAAGCTTCTTTATCATTGTATCATTGACATAATATATGTTGATATTTCTTTCTAGTACAGAAAAATGTGTTTTACATGGTTCAACATTAAGTTTTGGCAATACTTACCCAGTTGGGCAAGTGATGTTTGGATATTACTTGCCCAACATGGATTTTTACTTGCCCTGCTTAAATCACAGACACAAACTGTGTTCCACAAGCTGTGTGCATGGTTTGATGATAGACAGCAAACATCACAGACAACATATTCATAGATTTGTTTGTTAATAACATTTTTTTTTGTATTTGTACACATGCAGGAAATTAAAGTTAAATAGATTTACTATCAAAACAATATCATTTCTCTTAGAAAGAAAATGGCTAACTGAAGATCAGTCAAGATTTAAGCCTTAGGGGGAAAAGATTTATATTGCACCCATTAGCCCTGATCAGCGAGTAGGAGCCAATTTTGGGCTGGCCTATCACCATTTTCTAGAACTTTAACTTGCCATAGGCAAGTGGTTAACCTTTGATATCAAGCCCTTTTTTAAATATGAATAACTTTTGACGACTACATAGATAGATAAGCTTTATCATTTTTGTTTTTAGAATCAAGTAATATAGCTATTGCATTATCTTATAGGTTACACAGTATGAAGCACAAAACAAATATGGGCTGAAGAACATGGTGGGGAATGCATGGGAGTGGACATCAGACTGGTGGACAGTAAGGCATTCAGCAGATCCACAGGTTAATCCGGTATGATGCATGTATTCTAGCAAAATATTTCTTTATACTTATTGTTAAATGGAAATGAGGTCAACTGTTTAACTGTTTTAATTGCCAATTTGTTTATAATACAGAGTTTTAAAGAGTTGAAATTAGAGAAAAACCCTCTGAAATATAGAGGGGATCTAAAAATGTTCATGCCAAAAAGAGACTGCCTGCTTATACAGTTGTCATCTCCATAAATGGAACATGATTCTTTATTTATGATACTCACTTTTTATGCAGAATTTGTTGCCAGGTATTTTCCTCAATTATTTCTATGATTAATCCCTTTACTTTCGAGTTTAATGTTCTTTAACTTTTGGGTAAACAAATATTTATATTTATAATATTTTGGATGAGCCAATATAAGTTTCTTGTAGCCTAATTCTGAATATTTTATTTCGTTTTTTTTCCAGACTGGTCCCAAAACAGGAACAGATAAAGTGAAGAAAGGAGGTTCATACATGTGTACCAAGGTGATATTTCAAGCTGCTGACCTGACTCACTTTTTTCTAACAAATTCAACTGAGCATCATGACCCATGGGTCACTTTTTTACAACATAGCCATAAATCTTTAAATATAGTGGTATGAAGATACATGGGTAACTTCCCTTTTACAAAGAAGTGTAAAAACTATATTCAATAAAACCGTGTTTTGTGGGCACCTGTCTCTTATGGGCACCCCTCTATTTCAGGCACTTTAGATAGTCCAGTGAAAAGTAGACTTGTGATCTATGTCCTCTCCAATATGAGCACCTCTGTTTTGAGCAAAAACTGAGGTCTTGCAAGTACATTTGAAACAGGTTCCAAATTTAAGCCTCAAGCTCTTCATAGGCATTGGTCATTCCCCTACTTAGACTTGGGTACTTGTTGCTATGGCAACTGCAAAAAATGTAAAAAGACATCTTTTTCTGTAGAGGGTAGGACATAGCCTGGTGGGTAAGGCATTGGACTTCAGAAATGAAGGTCCTCGGTTTGAACCTCACCGGTGCCTTAATGGAGTAATGGTGAAATTGTGTTATGAAACCTCAGAGATTCCCTCTTATTTCTTAAAGACAGGTAACGACATCTGGATTATTCCTAACCCTGTGCATATAAAACCTGAAATCCAGAAGGCTTAATAATAACATATTATTCTTATCATATGGATACCGTCATCCTCATTCAATAGACAGTGCCACCAACAGACCATGGACCTATCTAATACTTATAAAAGGAATTCGGTTCACGTTTGTTCGCAGTGTTCTCTATAACTGCGTTGTCTACAATATTGTGCCATACATCATTTTAAAGGTTATTACCCCGCAGTGACATAGGCGATATGAAAATAAATAATTTTTAATATACATATAATTTTGAGTGATTTTTCCGTTTTTTTACCAAGCACAGCCAAACTGCCTTTGGCAATCACCGGAATGCGTGCATCATGGTCACTTAACCTCTAACACTAAAGGACTATTGTTCATATGAATAACGCTTGCTTTCAATGAGGGATTTGACCCACGTGCGTGGTCAGTAAAAGAGAAAAACACATGATTCACGCTTTATGAAATGGAGTGTTCAACCCAGGAGGATTAATGACAAAACCTAATTCAAGGTCCCAGTTTCAGGAACAGGGCTTCGGTGGTGTCAGGGGTTTCAGGCCACAAAAATTTTTCTGATACGATGAAAAAAAAAGGTGGCTGAAAATGGGATACGGACCCACTGCACGGAGTTCCGCTGGGTCCGCTTCTGCTACTTACGATGTATGCATATTTCTGTTTCCTTCTTCAGGAACAGTTTCCTTGCAACGTACATTTAATTAAACTTTCATGTGTTCCTCACATCAACCTATTCTTTATACAACCAACGATAGAAACCAGTCAAATATCAATGAAACACTGTATGCCTCCGCGTCTCATTCCGGTTCACAATGTAAACTAACACTGACCAGGTCTTCAAGGTAAACATACCGGGATATGATTTTTGCCACGAGCACAGCGCCACAAAATAACAGTAAAAATTATTTGTACATATCGTATTCCGAGAGTATCCCACTAAAAATCTATATTTTCTGTTAACTTTTATAGTAAAAATTGAGCCAACATTCAATATCTCAGTAAATATATCTCCCAAACCGCAGTAAAAAGCCCAGTATACTGGGTTTATCAGCTAGTCATTTATAAAAAAAAGACATCGTTTTCTGACACAAAATTCATGTATATATAAAATTTGACTTGATGAAGGCTTAGATTTGTCCAAACAAAAAAAATAGATATAAATGAAAGCAGATGTTTTATCCATGACTGGTTTGAATGAAGCAAAAGAAACAAAGTGTCATATCAGATCTTGTTTATTGACCATTGGTAGCACAATTGCAAGCCCTACAGTAATGAATTAATACAGACTGTCTGGAAGTGTGCAGTTGTGTTCAAATATGCATCTTCATACACTTTTTGAGTCCAGATTATGGACTCTGTTACTCCGTAATTATTACCTGGACTTGAGGACCACTTTCAGCCCTACTTGCAAGTGTCTGTTATTGGGAAGTGCCACTATATCTGATACAGATATGTCCATTTTATTTTTAAAGGGGCCCAATCACCTGTCTGACCTTTATAAACTAAAGGTTATCTCTTGGAGCTTTTATAAAAATAGGCCAGAAAACATGGATATCACTGCACACAGGTTGCTTTTTTTGTTTATATCAATGTGTTTATAATATGTGGGGGCCCAAAAAAAAAACAAAAAAAAAAACAAATTCAACAAGGGCATCTGGCAGCAAGTCAGATAAGCCAGAGCTTTGCAAATGGCGTTTTGCAACAAGTGGACTTTCTACCTCTACATATATGCAACCTACCACCTTAGGTTACATGTTTTTCCCGTTTGTCAGCATTGCTGTCTTTACAAACAGGTTCATAAACAAGTTTATACATCCATCCCAAAGGCCTTATAAGGTCTTTTCACACCCCAAATTACCCTAAGATCATGAATATATACTCAGAGGAAGCCAGAAATCGTAAATTCATTTTAATAGGTAGGTGAATGGGCACCTTTAATTTATATTTTCTTGAACTAATTGATGGTGCAGCATCAAATCAAGATAGTAGACACTGCATCTTTATTTAAAAAAATGTTGCTGTAGAACTTGATACTTAATAAGCCTACTTATTTGCTATTCAAATTTAAGTAGGTATTTTTTATTTTAACTCATTTTATTATTATTTCAGCAACACTGCTATCGGTACAGATGTGGTGCACGGAGTCAAAACACGCCTGACAGCTCGGCTGGGAATCTTGGATTCCGATGTGCCGCAGATAAACTGCCTGAGTATTTACAGCCCCCCGAAACGTGACCCAGTCACAGAGGACAAGCACAGACATGACAGTAATCTGTCAAGCCAGTGAACACTAAGTGCAATGTCACAGTGGCACAATAAGATTACAAAGTTGATTCTAACTATGCATTTAATTATAAAAAATGATCTTTTCACACACACTTGTATCTATATTGTTTTATATTGAAAATGATTAACAACACTTTTTTAATTGAATGATTTTTTTAGCTCAGCTGACTATAAGTCATCTGAGCTATAGTCGTGGTCCATTGTCCGTCGTCCGTCCGTCTGTCCGTCCGTCCGTCCGTCAGTCCGTCCGTCCGTCCGTCCGTCCGTCCGTAGATGTGGCACGTTTTGAAACCGTAAGACCTAGGAATCCAAAATTCGGCATAATGTTAGATGTCCCCAAGATCTCCTACCAAGCCGAAAACTGGGTCTTTGCAACTTCGTTTCTTTGAGAAATTAAGGAAAAACCTCAATTTTTTATTAAAAACCTATTTTCACACTTCAGGACTGCCTAATATCAAAACCACTCATCTGTTTTTCCTCATATTTACCATAAATATTTCTCTATATAGTTCCTATGTACATGCCAGAAATTATGTCTGTATTATTTAATTTAAAAAAGTTATGGGCCCAAACATAATGCATTTTATAAAAAATCAGAAAAAATATTTGATCACTTAACACAAAAAATGTTAAAGCTATGGACCTTTTTTCCGGTAATATAACTTTAATTAATCAAAATTAAATTGTATACCCAAAATTAGATGAAAATCTTTTAAATTTTTTAAAATATTCACAAAAATAAAAAATTGGTACCTTAAATTTTGCCCAACTTTGACCATGGCACGTTTTTTTCCTGTAAGTACTGTGGATTTAATTTTCACAGCATGTTTTTGTTAGCATTTAAACTGTTAACACCAAAAATTTGAAACCAGTTGATCAAAAACTGTAGATTTTAATCAAGTTTTCAAGCACCATGTAACATATTGTTTACATCAAGCTAGTGTTATGCAGTTTGCAAGAGCTCAGCTCCCCAGCTTCAGCTCTAAGTTCCTTAAATTCGGCATACAGTTAGATGTCTCCAAAATCCCCTACCATGCCAAGAATTTGGTCACTAGGACTTAATACCTTTGCGATATTAATGAAAAACTTCATTTTTCCATTAAAAACCCATTGTTACACTTCAAGACTGCCTAATATCAAAACCACTGATCTGACTTTAATCATAAATAATATACATATTTTTCATTCTCTATGCACATGCCAGAATGATGTCAGTATTGCGTAATTGTTTTAAGTTATGGGCCCAAACATAATGCACTTTGTAAAAAATCAAGAAATATATTTACTCCCTTAACAAGGGCATTGCTGAAGCTAGAGATTTTTTTGTCAGGGATGTAACATTATTTAATCAAGATTCAATTGAATACCCAAAATCAGTTCTGAATTTTTAAAATTTTATAAGTTATTAGTATAAATATAAAATTAGTACCTTAAATTTTGCCCAACTGTGACCATGGCACGTTTGTTTCCCGTGAGCACTGTTGATATAATTTTCATATCATGCACACATAAGGATTTCAGCTTTTTAGTTTAGAAAGCTGAAAGAAATTGGCCAAAAATTGTAGCTTTTATTAATGTTTTTTATGAGACCCTGTCAGACTTTGGCTCTCTCCAGCCCCTCTTGAGTCACCTGTATGTTGACCTTGTTGACCTTTCATCAAATTATGCACGCTTGAGGCGAGGCATACATGGAATCCAGGCAGCTTATGGCCAGCCACAGTTGATCTAGGTGTCCAACCCAACTCATCTAGTAGTTTTAACCAACAACATAACAATAAACAAATTAATAAATTTTTATTGGTTTTTAATAACAAATTAAAGAAAAATAGAAAAGGAATTTGTTAGTTTATAATAACAGGAAATTAACTTGCAGTTACTGATGATATAAGAATCTTGTATCGATGGGTAGAATGTCACATATTCCAAATAACACCATGCAGTCACCTATGGCATTTTTCAGTTCAATTTTAATGATAAAGAAGTAAATCATATTATTCATTACTAATCATTAGGGATCATATGAAGGAAATTAATGATAGACAAAGATGCAGTTGAAAATATTAATCTAGATTCCTACTGTGTCTAGTGTGTACATTGATGTGAAATTAGTCCAAAATGAATTTTTTACAGTTATTTTTTAATATAAATAAAAGCCATAAAACCAGGTACTTATGATCATTATTTAAATGTGTGAATTTTGTATATTCTGGATTCTCAACATCATTGTTTGGTGAAAACTGAATAAATACCAGACATGGTGCGAATACTTTGTAATTGTATTTAAATACGAATATGATTATGTACTCCATTATAAAATTTCTTGCATAAAGAATGGGAATTCAGGTAAAAATGAAAGTATGTGAATACTCGTGCCAATACTTTCAAAATGTATTCATGAATGCATTCATGAATATATTCTTTAATATTATTTTAATAATCATATCAGTTATATTTCATTTTAAAAAATCATATGATTCTCTTATTATTTTTAATAAAAATTATATTTGGGACAATATTTGTAATTTTTTTTAATAAATAGTTAAACTCTTATATTATATGTTCTGCTTATAAGTTATATGGCCAAGTCAAAATCTGTGTGACAATAGTACTCCATTTGTTAATAAAATAAATGAAATCAATCCTCTTCCCTGTCTCCAAAGGTACTATCAAAATCTTACATAAGCTAAACAACTCATAATACAGCTTATAATACCACACAAAACCAGCATGTGCCTCATTTCTAAATAATATTTTTTTATCATATATAACAGCTGAGCGTCGTGACCCATAGGTCCCTTGTTATGTTTAAAGATTAAACTTTAAAAGTTTAAAGATGGATGTTTAACAGGAAGCCCATGTCAAGTACAAGCATCCAGGATTGTTCTTTCAGTGTGTCAGTAGGGCATTAAACTGGCACCCTACCAAATTATAGTCTCTCAGTCTCTTAATATTGAAGCTCTGTAAGGCCTTATTAAAGATCATGTAATTGTATGAACTACAATCTGCTCCATCAGGGGATGCCAAATAAATTTTAGCAGTATATTTATATATGGGAAGGTCTGTGACAAAATGCAGTATGCAATGAAGCTGTTAGGTTTAACTGGGATAAAACTGAAACTTACCTTTTAAATATTTTAGTAATGTAGTAAAAGCCATATCTGTGAAAAAGAGTATTTTATTACATCTTAATCCCATTTATTAAGGTTAAGTTCAATTATAACATGCACATAGATCTTCATTTTAAAAGTGTTAACTGCTTATTATCAAATGAGGCTGGTAATCCCATTCTCCAAACAGGTCTATCCAAGAAAATCAGGGATAAACCTGCAAATGGCCATGCACACGAGACGCTAGTCAGCCAAAATTCAGAGCCAGTGCTTGGGAATTGTAAATTTCAATAAATAAGTCAATGGTCCAAATAGAGAGTATGCATTGACAACATTAATGCCAAATATAACAGGTATAAAGAATATCATTGTCTTAGTTGTTTGGGGGACTACATTGCAGCACGATATCGGTGATGTAGTGGTGTAAATGTATACAAACCAATAGCATGTGCCACCTAGTTTAAACACGTGTTTGGTAAACTCTGTTGATGTCAGGGTCCCACTCTGAACACCTCGCCTCATCTTAAGGAGGTCCCAGGAGAATACGAATTAGGGTTCCAAAGGGTCCGGGTCCATCTGGTCCGTCATGTTTGTATATAGTGGTTGGCTCGAAGCCACTGAAGTACTGGCTCATGTGCACAAGCAATTGCAGGGTCCTGTCATTGCCTCAATAGATCTTGACCCTGTGCGGAGGATGTGGTAACCAATAGCAAGACATAGATGAACCATAAACTTGTCAAATATATACTGGTGATGAAGGCTCCATCTGTCTCATATTGGACCTATAATCCCTCATATACTTGTTTGCTATACTGTATAGTAATATTTAAGTCTGTAGGAATATTCATCAAATTTCAATGAACACCCCCTGGTTGAACAAACTAGAGTGATCATGTGTCATATGGATTTGCAAAATATTAAGTTCCTGTAGACTGGCCTCTCTGACTTGGATTTGCATGAGTAAAGATAAATTCATATGATCTCTTTGTTATCTGAACCATAACTGCCTTTTCCAAGGTGTTTTTGCTAATGGAAAGTAGTTGTTTAGATTGTAAGGACATGGGCCAGTATTGTTATGTCAAGATCAGCATTAGGGATGATCAATGTTACTTATTCAGGACCACTTGATGGTAGTGCCATCTCTTGGAAGCTGAGCAAACAAGTCTAAGGTTCTTTTTTTAAGTTTTGTGAAATATGTTTTAAAACATTCTTCTGCATGTTGCTTATTTCATGAAACTTTGTCATATAATTTATAGTTAATTACAAGATATTTTTAATATATATATATAAGATTTTTTATTTATGAAAGGAACCATCTTTGTAAACCATTATATTCTTTTTTTAGTTGAAAGATGCAACTTCATGAAAATATAAACAACTAGTTAGGCCAAAAATATAAAAGGTATGGTTCTCCGACACCACCCTAGACAATTTTAACCTCTGCATCAAACATTTTTATTTCGATTTTCATCTGTCAAGAAGATAAAATAATACAATTTTGATACAATTTCCTTTGTTATGTAGTGCTTTTACCTGTTTATAAAAAAATACCCTGTTTTTTTCATGCTTTTCCATGATTATATGACATTTTTATTGAAACATACAAAAAAAGGTCAGATATAAAATACCTCCACAACACCCCTCTCCCCCCCCCCCCCCCCTTTCAGTGATTTCTGAAAAAAAAAGTGCCTGAGAACCATACCTTTTTATTTTTTTTTTTTTACCTTAGTAATAGCATCTTTCTTTCTTCATGCAGCTCTGTTCATATCTGTAGCTTTACATGTATTTATGTTTACAGGTAGATAAGTTTAATATTATGTCTATTCTACATGATTCTGAGAAGATAAATATGAAGTTCAGTGAAGCATATTTTAAATATTTTGTATTTATGACTTCCTCAGGTAGTATTTTTCAATAAACAATCTTATTAATACCTTTTACATTCCATCAATCAAACTAGAAATTGTTTCAACCATTATGTCATTATAATTTTGGTTTGAAAAATATTAATTTTTATACTGAAACATTTTTTCTTTAAAATTATATAAGGAACACTATTAAATTCATGTGACCAAGCATCTAGTTGTTTATAACACAACATAAGGCAAGGTTAAAAATATATTGATTTTGTTTAGTATATTAATAATTAGTTACTATTTGAACATCTGTTTCATTTTCCTGCAGTATATGATGTGCAGGATCCACCTTTTTATATGTATTTCAGTGGCACTATAACCTTTGAACTATATTGTATAACAAAGTTTATTTATTTGACTATGTTTTTAAATTTGATTTATTATGTAGAATATTTTTCTCATCCATACTGCCTTGTTTAAAAGCAATCCATGAAAAATGACTAATTAAAGACAAGTGAAATTTACAATTTATAAAATGCCTTTTTTGATATTTTGATCAACCATATTGTTAAAACAGTGGGAGCTGTTGTGTGCTGCTATATTAAAAGACAAATGCATTGATCAGTCTGTGGAAGAAACATTTGCCATTTAATGGAAGGGAATTAAAAATAATTGGCAGTAATTAATAAATTCTTGTATCACATACCAGCCCAGGCAACTTTTCAGTAAATTTGATTATAGATACATAATATATACATTACAGATGATCTTCAAATACTTTTAGAACTGAGCATTACTATCAGTTGAGAAGTGTGTTCATAGGGGATATTCATCTTTATCAGATTTGGTAAAACCACAAATGATTAGGTGTATATTGTTGAGTATAGTAAACTCGTGTCAGATTTAAAAAGTTTGTATAATCACGACTTTGGTCTCATCATGATATTACACAGATTTGTTAATTCTGCCAGTATATTGATTGCAGAAGTTTAGCCTCAAATCAGCACTAGAAGATTATGAAGAAAAAGAACATAGCCTTTATTTAATAACCAAAAGGATTATTTTAATATACTCATTAATTTAAATATACAAATGCCAAAGGTGCTCAGTTTATTGTTATTGTTGTTGTTGTATTGAAGAGTGTGCTTTAGGACACGAAGAGAAAGGCTAAGACTAAGAGAAAATATCTATAAACTACTGTGTTGATATAGTGAAATTTTGAATTAGATTTGCGCAGGGAAATGCTTGTTTTGTTGCTCCTTCCAGATTATCTTTAGAATATAAGTATAACATTAATAAATGTTTGCAGTGCCAATTCATGTTTACATTGTGTGCATGTGTTTGTTATGGAGGGCTTGTGCCTACCATGCATGTACATACATGTAGTTAGGGTGTAGGGAATTTTAATCTTTCTTGTTTAGTAATGATGAAGTTAACATTAAACATTGCAATTAAAAATAATATTACTGGTGGTATTAGTCATTTCTGGTTACTATGTTTTTTTCAATGGTAGTTAAAATTGGTAGCAAAAAAATTTAAAGCTTGTATATCACAGAGGTTAACACAATTAACATTGCAAATACCAATAGTAAAATATTGACTTTTTATAACATTGTTGAAGTTATGAATTTATCAGTGAAATATTGTTATTGTTGGTTTATTAATGATGTATAATTAATAAGGTAACAAAAATCATGTTACATGAGGTGCACTTCGTATTATCCATGTCCAGACCACTGAACAGGTGCTTATTGCTTTATAATAAAATGAATTAATACCAAGTGTACAGTCATATTTACTTCATGTACATGATAATTTTGCAAATTGTATATTTTGTGCTGATATTTTTTTTCATATTGCTAGCATTCACAAGTTTTCTTTAACTTTTGTAAAGGTTTTTATTCAATCCTAATATTTTATACACTTATCAGACTTGCCTTGGCCAGTGTCACAAAGTTTACAGCTCAAGCATAAGATTGACCATTTGTCACACCGGTAAAGATGTGAACGTCCAGTATCATTTAAGAGTCAAACAAACTGGCTGCACTCGTACATACGTACACTCCAAAAAAAACAATATTTGTGTTAACAAAACAATAATATATAAAAAGTTACATTCTCTGCAGAGGCGCTCCCTTTACACAATAATAAATATAAACACATAAATAAACAAGAGTCCCGTCATAACGGCAAACGGCAAAGTTCCTGATCACTCAGTTCCTGTGGTTTAATTTTTTCTCCGAACATGCCGGTGCGCCAAGGATCACTATGGATGCATCACGGTGTTAACACGGTGATGCCCGGAGTTTACACGGTGATGCCGGAGATAACACGGATGATCCCGGAACGATGATCCGGGATGATCCGTGATGCTTTCCGTGAATGTGTGAAAGGGGCTTTATTGTGGCCTTCCCCAGACATCGACTATCTAAACATGTAGACACTATATCTCAGCTGTCTCCACTGTAACATATGCTGACTGGCCCAAGGACTGCTGTAGGTATCATCAGTCTGCACCTGACACGGTACGCTGAAACGGGCCCTTCTCCTGAAAAAGTCTCACTCCACTCCCTATAAATGCTTGCTGACATCAAATTCACGATTGTCCTTCGGCCAATCATTACTCAAAATCACGCCAACCGTCAATCACTGCGCAAAAATTAATTTTGAACAAAAGACGTGTGCCCTATAAACAACTATCTCACTCTTATTATGTAAACATGATACTCCATATTAATGCACAATAAATTATCAAAATCATCTAGCTATTATCCCTTCTATAATCTGTAACACAAAACCCAAGTCACAGCTCTTGTGACACCATTGTTCAACCACAGGCGGTTGAATTGCTATTAGTGTAGATTTCGCTTATGTTTGTTACTTTTCTGGGTCATTTCCTTATAAGTATTACTTAACTGACATTTTCCTAGCGTTTTTCGCACTATACGGTCCATCTCAATATTATTTACTATATATTTGAGATGGGCAGGCAAGAAACCCCCGTTGTTAGGCCCGACAGCCATGGCACATCGGTTTCAGGCTACAGTTGAAGTGCATGCCTGTTTGGCTGAACCATTGTTACGTCAGCGGTGTCACCATCTGAAGACTCCAGTAGTAAACATATCAACAAATCAGAAAGCGCGTCCTCGGTTGCTATGCGATGGCTGGTTGGACCATATAGTGTGAAAAACGCTAGGGAAATGTCAGATAAGTAATAGTTATATGGAAATGACCCAGAAAAGTAACAAATTTAACCAAAATCTACACTAATAGCAATTCAAGCGCCTGTGGTTCACCAGTAAGGCAAGTTATCTTCACCCCCCCCCCCCCTTCCACAATGCAAAAGGATCCAAAGAAACCAAATAAGGGTTGTCCCTTTTCAGCTTGAGAGGTCAGATAGTTTGATCATGTATGATTCTATGTTCGTCTTTCTGTGCATACTCCTCGCTGAATTCTATTTCGTTTTCTTTTTGAAGGGGGGGGGGGGGGTCTTCTCCTCTGTAAAACATGAAATGGGAATAGATGAATAACTTTAAAGAAAATACTATTAATAAATAATGTAATTTGAACAAAATTTTAGTTAAACTGTGTGACTGGAAGCAAAGTGGATACAAGCAGAACTAGGGGATGTTTTATTGTTGATATTAAATTTTTGAGTATATTTGCTATTTGAGCAATAAATAACGAAAGTAAAGGCAGCAGAGAACTTCAAGACAATGTGTAGGGGTGCAGTAAATCATTGAAATTATTTTAGAAACGTATCTGGACAATGCATGGGCCTGTTTCGACCAATAAGAGCGGGGAATTTGGTATCAGCCAAGTAATCGACAGTCATGATTGGCACAGTGCCAATGTACACGGCTCCCCATGTGGCGGGCTACAGCAAAAGTTCCCAACAGGGAGCAGTGATAATATGAAATGAACTAGCATGAAATGTGGTGAGGGCACTGCGAAAGGAGTTTAGGTAAGACAGCTTCTATAAAGTCCGTATGTAAGGCAAACTCACCTAGCAGAAACAGACTCACAAGAGTACGCCGACTGCTGGTTATTGTTTGTGGCATTCACATGACGTCATGGCTATTCAAGGTCCTCAGTCGATTTGCAGAGCTCGAGAGTAGGTTGAACCCCAAAACGCACCGCGGCTTCTAAATACATAGAAGGCGTAGGCATAAGGGTAGTGAAGAGGGTGTGTATTCCGTTCACGTACGTATGATAAGAATTGTGTAAGGCAAATTACATAAACAAAGGTGTTTTCATTGTAAGGACTTCACGGAAAATCAATATTTTGTAATGATCACAGGTGTTTCTTGAATTGTAACAAATTGTATTTAATAGTCTGACTTAAGAGACAATAAGCTCCGTGCCTAACATGAAGAGGTTCGTTTTGAGTAAAAGTTTACGTCCTTGGCGGAAAGGTCGCATGAGAGGTGACGGGACCTCGTGTCAGGCAAACTCGTTGCTCATCCAGTCACTGTTGCCATCTGCCGGCCTAATTTATGTTGCCGCCAACACTTCCTAACTGTTCACAAAACCCTTGCATGCACATAATCTTGAATCATTTGTTTTACTCCAACTTTTTTTCTTCATTCCGCCTCATTTTTCTTACATTTGCCCTATTTTCCCCTATGTCCGATCCTTTTTTGTCCTACACATGCACTAGGATCGTAAAACGTTATCTTTGGTTAATATTTAAATTTAGTTATATATCTCCTGTCATCTGAATCCTCCGATATATCATGACATAGGGTACGTGTTATTTACTTTAACCCCTTGAAACTCGATCGCCACTGTAGCGGAGATTGAAAGAAATTCATGCATGAATATTCATGAATGGTAACTTCGTGTGTTGTTTAATCGAATAGTGTCAAGACGATTAACCAGACTTTATTCAGGTTGATTCAGACAAGTGGACCACTATATTATATTATATAAGAGTCGAATATGTACGTGCTATAAGCTTTGCTGTTTTACAAATGGCTTCCGCAAGAAATGATATATGACAGTCTGGCAGTTGCATGTCAAATTGATGACTGGGTTATTCAGAAAGAATATGAAGATTATAATGCCATGAAAATTGACATTTTTAAATAAAGACACTTATAATCATAATTTAACTTTTAAACAAACGGGTTAAATATAAGAGAATTATGGCCCCATCATATTTTATTTCAATTCCAGGTATTCTCAAAAGGTTAAAGGTTTACAGCCGAAGATATGAAAAACAAGGAAAACTAACTGAAAATGGTTGTTTAAATATGGCTGTAAGGGGAGTTCTTGCAAACCAGCGAACCATCGACATTCATGAGGACTTTAAAACTTAAACTTTATTAATTGAATATTACGCCTACATTTATATAAAATATTCAGTGGCGACTAACAAAAGTACTAATCATAGTGACACAAGAGTTAAAATTCAATAAAAACTTGGTCGAAAAAGATACGTCTTCATTTTTCCTTTAAAATCGTCCATATTTTCGCTGCATTTAACATCATTAGAAAGTGCTTTCCAAGGAGTAGGTCCACATGTTGAAAATGCCCGATGAGTAAACTTTTGTTTGCCTTTATCCGCACATATAACAGGTCAATTTTATGATTTGACCTGAGGTTAACACGTCTTGTTTTCTTTTTCATAACAAATTTTCCAAATATTGTCGTCCATTTCCTTGAAACACTTAAACACTAAAACAGAATTTTGAATTCGATACTTGGGGCTATTGGTAGCCAATGCAATTCTTTCAAGGCTTGCGATGAACTGTAATATCAGTCTTTCTGCAAAACCAGTTTTTTGCACAAATGTTTTAAATCTTCTGCATTTTTTGTTATTCCTGATATGCAGTTCTATACAATTTATACTATTTGAATAGTCAATATGTGACATCACGAGGCTGAGAACGAGAATATTAGGTTGCTTCAATTGTGAGAAACCGCCTGATAGATCTTATTTTCTTGAAGTTTATCAAAGCAGTTTTGCATATTTGTTGACATGTTCTCTGAAATTCAAAGTCTTATCCAACTACGCGCCTAGATACTTTACAGGGGTCAACAATATCGCCATTTATATTGATGTATGTTGTTGAACGCTTTGATAATTGATGTCTGCTTCCGAATAATATAAACTCTGTTTTTGAGCAGTAAATTTCTAATTTGTTACCATTCATCCATGCTTTGAAGTTTGACGTCTAAAATAAACTGTTCTACATCTGAGATTGCCTTTATCTCTGCATTAAATATATTCTGGTTGAACATGTTCTTTAACATGTGGTCATCAACAAATCCAAATAGATCTATTCCATTGGGTTAAATTTCATACAGTGTTCCAACATAGGCCAAAAAGAAAATTGGACCTGAGCAACAGACTTGAGGTACTTCAAACTGTAGGTCGATAGGTGTTGAATAATGTTTTGCGACATTTATTTTACACGTCCTTTGTCCGAGGTAGATGGTTATCCACTAACTAATTTTTCAAATGTGACTACCATGATTTGGATTTGGTATGAATCTCCCAAACCAATGCCACCAAAGGAAACATTTAACTTTTTTAAGTCCAAGCTCTTCAAATTCCTAAATGTTTTTGTCTCGCTCACAATATTTTCTTTTTTGATATTCATTGTGTACTCCACAGAGAAATGATCAGAAAGATACCTCTAGGCAAAGCAAGATACTACTGATACAAGTGAAATAATTTTTACACTAATTTTCCAGATGGCATGTTCGAAAGTTTAGCACGTTTTTATTTTATTTATTTTTTCCTCATAGTTATTTCTATACACTAGGGCCAGACCGCCACCTCTTCCTTTATCATGGTTCACTTTTGGTGTCCTGAATTGATTGAAGTTTAGATCACAAGCTTGAAGCCCCTGATTATCTCCCGATTTAAGCCAAGTTTCTGTAAGTATAGCAAAGTCAGTGTTTTTGTTCACAAAAGTAATTCCATAACATTTCTCTTTTTGGTTTTATTGACTGAATGTTTAAAGTTGCTAAATAAATTTCCTCACTTGTATACCTGAATTCATTTTTATGGTGCAATTTGATGTTAACAAGATTATCAGGGCCACTACATGTGGGCTTTATGGTTCTTACTCTGCCTCAACCTACGATATCTCCTTTTATATATTCCAACCTCCAACAATGTTAATCCATAGAATGATTGCTATAATGTTCATCTTTGTTAATATCCAAAAAATATGAAGCTTACGATACTGGATTCCAAGAAAAAACAATGATATTGTTCAAGCTCAAAACGCACGTCTGCCTCATTCGGCGACTGCACTGCCTCACTCGGCGACTGCACTGCCTCATTCGGCGACTGCACTGCCTCACTCGGCGACTGCACTGACCTCATATGAAGAGTTAAACGAGGAATAAAAGAAATCAGAATGCTTGCACAGATTTTATTATTCCGAAAATAGTAATAAAGAAGCCATTGCATGCGTGAAGAGTGCCAATAATATATGCTTCAATTATACTATCTTGACCTCATCATAAAAGTGGTTTTCCTTTTCCCCATTTACATAATGACTGGTATGTTAATAAACCTTGTGACATCTTTGACATCATTGTCTCTGAGGGATTGCCAAGGACATCAAAACTTGTAGGTGACCTTGTAAATTGTAAGAGAATGATGGTGTCGTGTAATTACATGTACAAAACCTGGATTTTAATTTTTTTTGTGGGCAGAGCAAGGGACAAAAAAGAAGTTAACCCCTGTCAAATATATCTGAGGTCCATTTCAAATGCATGATTTTGCCTGCAGGCCTATGCATTCTTTGAGAGGATGGGATCGGGGACTAAGATCAACTCCGAACAAGGTTTGACAGCTTGATGAGAGAAGAGGAACACTACATTTTATATGAGATCAATCCATTCACTATTTTAACTGTTACATGAATTTAGTCCGTTCCATCCCCCCATGTCCACCTGTTTTTTTTTCTGTGAAAATTTTATCATTTAAAATTCAAGGAAAAATGGCCATGTAGGGTAGAAGATTGAAGGACCTTATTTTAAATGGTAAATAACTTTACACCTTATTTAAGGAATAAAAGAATTTATTTAAAAATATGCGAAATCAGTCTACATTTTACAACATATCAGACCCAATTATGGCAGTCAAGGTCATTGGTCATATGCAAAAAAAAAACCTAAATTGACAGCTGCTGATTGATTGATATCCTGAAAACACTCTTAATATATGACCAGCTAAAACAAAGATGGCTAGCCCTGCAGGGATACATCTGACCTGTCAGACCATTGGAAGGATTAATAAAAGGTTGTAAAACCAGAGTTTTATTTTAAATTCTTGATTGCCATATTACGCCATCACTTACATATGCTTTCTAGAAAATTATTGAAAAAATGTTAACTTTTAAGAAAACTCTCTAAAAACAGGTAGACACAGGCTGGTACGTGGAACAAAGTGTGATGATAATCATATAGGATAAAACAAATAACTTAAGCAGAGTTTACAGGAGCACATGATACTAGATAAAATCAATACGCTCCTGCTAATGCAGTTAGTCAAAAAGATTAAAAGTCACAGTCTTTTACGGCATCAACTTGGTTACATGATCACTGCTGGCAGCCAGCCTTGCCCTTCTTCACACACTTTGACTTGCTGGGGCTGAAGTGCATTCCTTCTACGCACTCTCCCTCTATGGCGACGCCGTCTGCGCATGCGTAGAACTGCGTGCAAGAACCTTTATTCGGGAAAGCGCCTTGCTTACGGGGGCACTTGAAGGACACGTGGCTGTATTTATTTTCCCTATATAACATCTATAAAACACCTGAGGTTTGGGCCTCTTTTAAATAATTTTCAAAATAAATTCTGATATTAAACTTTTTTTTACCTGAGAATTTGTTGTTTCTTCAGTCAAACTAGACCAAGAAAAAGGGGGCTTGTGTATCTCCTTTTTTAACCATCCTGGCCCGAATGCAGTGAAGCCCAAAATACCCCACCAAGCAGTCCCAAACAAGCATTTGGACAACATCTCTTTGATTGGCCATAGATTTAAAAAAAAAATGACCAATACTGTCAATTTTATTGGAAATTATGCTTAACATACTTAAAAATCAAACAATGCGGTGTTTTTGATGCTCCAGCACATGATGGCTAGAGCCAACCAGAGAAAGCCAGACCATTTACTACTCTCCTTCAGGTTCAGGGCTTGGTGACCCCAGGTCATGTAAACAAATAGGACCACGTGACCTTAAGATACACAATTTTTTTTGCCCCCTATTTACATGAAAGCAAACTATAATGGCATGAAAGCACTATCAGAATTCAAAGTTACAGGACCCTATCACTAAAAAATAATATTTCAGAGCCCTATAACTATCCTATTATCTAGTGCGGTATACCTGACAGTGGCCACTGTGAAAAATCAAATATCATTCTGCAATTATTCTAAACTTATCTCACTTTTCTACATGTGAGGCACTATTTACTTAGTGCTAATATCTAATACCCCTGATATGTTATTAAAGACCAAATTGTGTGGGAGACATATCTGATATGCTCTGATTATGTCAGACTTAGAAAAAAAAGCATGATTTTCAATATAGTTTTGGTGTCTGGGTCCATCCAACCTGGACATTCAGGTTTATAATAAAATATGCTGAAAAGTACTCTGGAAGTACAGTGTCATGGATACCTGACTCTAAGAAATTGATGAAACAAGAGTCTGTAGTGAATATTGTTGCCTGATGACTGTCTTCATTTCCAATGCCCGCATGCATGGTGTCTGGGCAAAACAGCAATTCTGAATTCAGTCACTGTTGATCTTCACCCAACATTTAGAAAATGAGTTTCTGGATCTGAAAATACATCAGATTATTTCACATTATTAATAAAAGATGAAAATATAATGATGTGTCAGTGTTATTACTGTTATAAGTATAACTTTACATATGTATATATATATATATATATATATATATATTACAAACAATATACATATGAACATACATATATATGCATATATTTATATATATATATATATATATATATATATAAATTTATATACACACACACACAATTACTGATGACAGTTGATCCATGCTGTCAAATAGGGAAAATGCTAATCATGGGAAATTATTCGAGCCTGCTGTTATACAATACTGCACATACTGGCCATATACCGTTGTTTTTTTTTATGCATTGAGGCCATAAAATTCACCAAATGACACATTTTAACTACACCTTTTTTTTGCAATGAGTCAACATGCACAAAATCCATGTAAAAATAAAACATGATATACAGAAACATGGTATGTCAAGATATTGTGCAATGTCAAATTTGGCAAATGAATGGGGGGGGGGCAAACAAATGGGGGTTTATAAATAAATAAATAATTATATATTTACATATATATATGTGTGTGTGTGAATACCCAGTCATGAACCAAAAGTAGAAAAAATTAATTTCCTCTCTTCTACCCCCCCCCCCCCACCTGTTCCCCTGTTCCCTTATCATTCTGCCCCCCCCCCCCCCCAAATACGGCCATTCACCCTAAAAGTCATCCACACCACTCCCAGTGAAATGCCGACACAAATCTGGCACCAGAAAGTGTTGTTTACCTATTGAAATCAGCCCTAGAATTGTAATCCAGTCTTGTTATGAAAAGATGATAATATGACAGTTCATGTTTCTTACCTGTCAGGAATCCGCTTCCCAAAACCAAGTTTTTCTCATAAAAACAGCCTGGAAATAAAGAATATAGTACTTGAATAAGCTGAAAAGACTCTGAACATCAGTTCAGGCACAATTTTGTGGCAGCGATCAGCCTGTATTATCACCCACATTGTAAAGACAGGTTTTTGTGAAGGACACGTGGCTGTATTTATTTTCCCTATATAACATCTATAAAACACCTGAGGTTTGGGCCTCTTTTAAATAATTTTCAAAATAAATTCTGATATTAAACTTTTTTTTACCTGAGAATTTGTTGTTTCTTCAGTCAAACTAGACCAAGAAAAAGGGGGCTTGTGTATCTCCTTTTTTAACCATCCTGGCCCGAATGCAGTGAAGCCCAAAATACCCCACCAAGCAGTCCCAAACAAGCATTTGGACAACATCTCTTTGATTGGCCATAGATTTAAAAAAAAAATGACCAATACTGTCAATTTTATTGGAAATTATGCTTAACATACTTAAAAATCAAACAATGCGGTGTTTTTGATGCTCCAGCACATGATGGCTAGAGCCAACCAGAGAAAGCCAGACCATTTACTACTCTCCTTCAGGTTCAGGGCTTGGTGACCCCAGGTCATGTAAACAAATAGGACCACGTGACCTTAAGATACACAATTTTTTTTGCCCCCTATTTACATGAAAGCAAACTATAATGGCATGAAAGCACTATCAGAATTCAAAGTTACAGGACCCTATCACTAAAAAATAATATTTCAGAGCCCTATAACTATCCTATTATCTAGTGCGGTATACCTGACAGTGGCCACTGTGAAAAATCAAATATCATTCTGCAATTATTCTAAACTTATCTCACTTTTCTACATGTGAGGCACTATTTACTTAGTGCTAATATCTAATACCCCTGATATGTTATTAAAGACCAAATTGTGTGGGAGACATATCTGATATGCTCTGATTATGTCAGACTTAGAAAAAAAAGCATGATTTTCAATATAGTTTTGGTGTCTGGGTCCATCCAACCTGGACATTCAGGTTTATAATAAAATATGCTGAAAAGTACTCTGGAAGTACAGTGTCATGGATACCTGACTCTAAGAAATTGATGAAACAAGAGTCTGTAGTGAATATTGTTGCCTGATGACTGTCTTCATTTCCAATGCCCGCATGCATGGTGTCTGGGCAAAACAGCAATTCTGAATTCAGTCACTGTTGATCTTCACCCAACATTTAGAAAATGAGTTTCTGGATCTGAAAATACATCAGATTATTTCACATTATTAATAAAAGATGAAAATATAATGATGTGTCAGTGTTATTACTGTTATAAGTATAACTTTACATATGTATATATATATATATATATATATATATTACAAACAATATACATATGAACATACATATATATGCATATATTTATATATATATATATATATATATATATAAATTTATATACACACACACACAATTACTGATGACAGTTGATCCATGCTGTCAAATAGGGAAAATGCTAATCATGGGAAATTATTCGAGCCTGCTGTTATACAATACTGCACATACTGGCCATATACCGTTGTTTTTTTTTATGCATTGAGGCCATAAAATTCACCAAATGACACATTTTAACTACACCTTTTTTTTGCAATGAGTCAACATGCACAAAATCCATGTAAAAATAAAACATGATATACAGAAACATGGTATGTCAAGATATTGTGCAATGTCAAATTTGGCAAATGAATGGGGGGGGGGGGCAAACAAATGGGGGTTTATAAATAAATAAATAATTATATATTTACATATATATATGTGTGTGTGTGAATACCCAGTCATGAACCAAAAGTAGAAAAAATTAATTTCCTCTCTTCTACCCCCCCCCCCCCACCTGTTCCCCTGTTCCCTTATCATTCTGCCCCCCCCCCCCCCCCCAAATACGGCCATTCACCCTAAAAGTCATCCACACCACTCCCAGTGAAATGCCGACACAAATCTGGCACCAGAAAGTGTTGTTTACCTATTGAAATCAGCCCTAGAATTGTAATCCAGTCTTGTTATGAAAAGATGATAATATGACAGTTCATGTTTCTTACCTGTCAGGAATCCGCTTCCCAAAACCAAGTTTTTCTCATAAAAACAGCCTGGAAATAAAGAATATAGTACTTGAATAAGCTGAAAAGACTCTGAACATCAGTTCAGGCACAATTTTGTGGCAGCGATCAGCCTGTATTATCACCCACATTGTAAAGACAGGTTTTTGTGAAGATACACAATTTTTTTTGCCCCCTATTTACATGAAAGCAAACTATAATGGCATGAAAGCACTATCAGAATTCAAAGTTACAGGACCCTATCACTAAAAAATAATATTTCAGAGCCCTATAACTATCCTATTATCTAGTGCGGTATACCTGACAGTGGCCACTGTGAAAAATCAAATATCATTCTGCAATTATTCTAAACTTATCTCACTTTTCTACATGTGAGGCACTATTTACTTAGTGCTAATATCTAATACCCCTGATATGTTATTAAAGACCAAATTGTGTGGGAGACATATCTGATATGCTCTGATTATGTCAGACTTAGAAAAAAAAGCATGATTTTCAATATAGTTTTGGTGTCTGGGTCCATCCAACCTGGACATTCAGGTTTATAATAAAATATGCTGAAAAGTACTCTGGAAGTACAGTGTCATGGATACCTGACTCTAAGAAATTGATGAAACAAGAGTCTGTAGTGAATATTGTTGCCTGATGACTGTCTTCATTTCCAATGCCCGCATGCATGGTGTCTGGGCAAAACAGCAATTCTGAATTCAGTCACTGTTGATCTTCACCCAACATTTAGAAAATGAGTTTCTGGATCTGAAAATACATCAGATTATTTCACATTATTAATAAAAGATGAAAATATAATGATGTGTCAGTGTTATTACTGTTATAAGTATAACTTTACATATGTATATATATATATATATATATATATATTACAAACAATATACATATGAACATACATATATATGCATATATTTATATATATATATATATATATATATATATAAATTTATATACACACACACACAATTACTGATGACAGTTGATCCATGCTGTCAAATAGGGAAAATGCTAATCATGGGAAATTATTCGAGCCTGCTGTTATACAATACTGCACATACTGGCCATATACCGTTGTTTTTTTTTATGCATTGAGGCCATAAAATTCACCAAATGACACATTTTAACTACACCTTTTTTTTGCAATGAGTCAACATGCACAAAATCCATGTAAAAATAAAACATGATATACAGAAACATGGTATGTCAAGATATTGTGCAATGTCAAATTTGGCAAATGAATGGGGGGGGGGCAAACAAATGGGGGTTTATAAATAAATAAATAATTATATATTTACATATATATATGTGTGTGTGTGAATACCCAGTCATGAACCAAAAGTAGAAAAAATTAATTTCCTCTCTTCTACCCCCCCCCCCCCCCACCTGTTCTGTTCCCTTATCATTCTGCCCCCCCCCCCCCCCCAAATACGGCCATTCACCCTAAAAGTCATCCACACCACTCCCAGTGAAATGCCGGACACAAATCTGGCACCAGAAAGTGTTGTTTACCTATTGAAATCAGCCCTAGAATTGTAATCCAGTCTTGTTATGAAAAGATGATAATATGACAGTTCATGTTTCTTACCTGTCAGGAATCCGCTTCCCAAAACCAAGTTTTTCTCATAAAAACAGCCTGGAAATAAAGAATATAGTACTTGAATAAGCTGAAAAGACTCTGAACATCAGTTCAGGCACAATTTTGTGGCAGCGATCAGCCTGTATTATCACCCACATTGTAAAGACAGGTTTTTGTGAAGATACACAATTTTTTTTGCCCCCTATTTACATGAAAGCAAACTATAATGGCATGAAAGCACTATCAGAATTCAAAGTTACAGGACCCTATCACTAAAAAATAATATTTCAGAGCCCTATAACTATCCTATTATCTAGTGCGGTATACCTGACAGTGGCCACTGTGAAAAATCAAATATCATTCTGCAATTATTCTAAACTTATCTCACTTTTCTACATGTGAGGCACTATTTACTTAGTGCTAATATCTAATACCCCTGATATGTTATTAAAGACCAAATTGTGTGGGGAGACATATCTGATATGCTCTGATTATGTCAGACTTAGAAAAAAAAAGCATGATTTTCAATATAGTTTTGGTGTCTGGGTCCATCCAACCTGGACATTCAGGTTTATAATAAAATATGCTGAAAAGTACTCTGGAAGTACAGTGTCATGGATACCTGACTCTAAGAAATTGATGAAACAAGAGTCTGTAGTGAATATTGTTGCCTGATGACTGTCTTCATTTCCAATGCCCGCATGCATGGTGTCTGGGCAAAACAGCAATTCTGAATTCAGTCACTGTTGATCTTCACCCAACATTTAGAAAATGAGTTTCTGGATCTGAAAATACATCAGATTATTTCACATTATTAATAAAAGATGAAAATATAATGATGTGTCAGTGTTATTACTGTTATAAGTATCACTTTACATATGTATATATATATATATATATATATATATTACAAACAATATACATATGAACATACATATATATGCATATATTTATATATATATATATATATATATATATATAAATTTATATACACACACACACAATTACTGATGACAGTTGATCCATGCTGTCAAATAGGGAAAATGCTAATCATGGGAAATTATTCGAGCCTGCTGTTATACAATACTGCACATACTGGCCATATACCGTTGTTTTTTTTTATGCATTGAGGCCATAAAATTCACCAAATGACACATTTTAACTACACCTTTTTTTTGCAATGAGTCAACATGCACAAAATCCATGTAAAAATAAAACATGATATACAGAAACATGGTATGTCAAGATATTGTGCAATGTCAAATTTGGCAAATGAATGGGGGGGGGGCAAACAAATGGGGGTTTATAAATAAATAAATAATTATATATTTACATATATATATGTGTGTGTGTGAATACCCAGTCATGAACCAAAAGTAGAAAAAATTAATTTCCTCTCTTCTACCCCCCCCCCCCACCTGTTCCCCTGTTCCCTTATCATTCTGCCCCCCCCCCCCCCCAAATACGGCCATTCACCCTAAAAGTCATCCACACCACTCCCAGTGAAATGCCGACACAAATCTGGCACCAGAAAGTGTTGTTTACCTATTGAAATCAGCCCTAGAATTGTAATCCAGTCTTGTTATGAAAAGATGATAATATGACAGTTCATGTTTCTTACCTGTCAGGAATCCGCTTCCCAAAACCAAGTTTTTCTCATAAAAACAGCCTGGAAATAAAGAATATAGTACTTGAATAAGCTGAAAAGACTCTGAACATCAGTTCAGGCACAATTTTGTGGCAGCGATCAGCCTGTATTATCACCCACATTGTAAAGACAGGTTTTTGTGAAGGACACGTGGCTGTATTTATTTTCCCTATATAACATCTATAAAACACCTGAGGTTTGGGCCTCTTTTAAATAATTTTCAAAATAAATTCTGATATTAAACTTTTTTTTACCTGAGAATTTGTTGTTTCTTCAGTCAAACTAGACCAAGAAAAAGGGGGCTTGTGTATCTCCTTTTTTAACCATCCTGGCCCGAATGCAGTGAAGCCCAAAATACCCCACCAAGCAGTCCCAAACAAGCATTTGGACAACATCTCTTTGATTGGCCATAGATTTAAAAAAAAAATGACCAATACTGTCAATTTTATTGGAAATTATGCTTAACATACTTAAAAATCAAACAATGCGGTGTTTTTGATGCTCCAGCACATGATGGCTAGAGCCAACCAGAGAAAGCCAGACCATTTACTACTCTCCTTCAGGTTCAGGGCTTGGTGACCCCAGGTCATGTAAACAAATAGGACCACGTGACCTTAAGATACACAATTTTTTTTGCCCCCTATTTACATGAAAGCAAACTATAATGGCATGAAAGCACTATCAGAATTCAAAGTTACAGGACCCTATCACTAAAAAATAATATTTCAGAGCCCTATAACTATCCTATTATCTAGTGCGGTATACCTGACAGTGGCCACTGTGAAAAATCAAATATCATTCTGCAATTATTCTAAACTTATCTCACTTTTCTACATGTGAGGCACTATTTACTTAGTGCTAATATCTAATACCCCTGATATGTTATTAAAGACCAAATTGTGTGGGAGACATATCTGATATGCTCTGATTATGTCAGACTTAGAAAAAAAAGCATGATTTTCAATATAGTTTTGGTGTCTGGGTCCATCCAACCTGGACATTCAGGTTTATAATAAAATATGCTGAAAAGTACTCTGGAAGTACAGTGTCATGGATACCTGACTCTAAGAAATTGATGAAACAAGAGTCTGTAGTGAATATTGTTGCCTGATGACTGTCTTCATTTCCAATGCCCGCATGCATGGTGTCTGGGCAAAACAGCAATTCTGAATTCAGTCACTGTTGATCTTCACCCAACATTTAGAAAATGAGTTTCTGGATCTGAAAATACATCAGATTATTTCACATTATTAATAAAAGATGAAAATATAATGATGTGTCAGTGTTATTACTGTTATAAGTATCACTTTACATATGTATATATATATATATATATATATATATATTACAAACAATATACATATGAACATACATATATATGCATATATTTATATATATATATATATATATATATATATAAATTTATATACACACACACACAATTACTGATGACAGTTGATCCATGCTGTCAAATAGGGAAAATGCTAATCATGGGAAATTATTCGAGCCTGCTGTTATACAATACTGCACATACTGGCCATATACCGTTGTTTTTTTTTATGCATTGAGGCCATAAAATTCACCAAATGACACATTTTAACTACACCTTTTTTTTGCAATGAGTCAACATGCACAAAATCCATGTAAAAATAAAACATGATATACAGAAACATGGTATGTCAAGATATTGTGCAATGTCAAATTTGGCAAATGAATGGGGGGGGGGCAAACAAATGGGGGTTTATAAATAAATAAATAATTATATATTTACATATATATATGTGTGTGTGTGAATACCCAGTCATGAACCAAAAGTAGAAAAAATTAATTTCCTCTCTTCTACCCCCCCCCCCCCCACCTGTTCCCCTGTTCCCTTATCATTCTGCCCCCCCCCCCCCCCAAATACGGCCATTCACCCTAAAAGTCATCCACACCACTCCCAGTGAAATGCCGACACAAATCTGGCACCAGAAAGTGTTGTTTACCTATTGAAATCAGCCCTAGAATTGTAATCCAGTCTTGTTATGAAAAGATGATAATATGACAGTTCATGTTTCTTACCTGTCAGGAATCCGCTTCCCAAAACCAAGTTTTTCTCATAAAAACAGCCTGGAAATAAAGAATATAGTACTTGAATAAGCTGAAAAGACTCTGAACATCAGTTCAGGCACAATTTTGTGGCAGCGATCAGCCTGTATTATCACCCACATTGTAAAGACAGGTTTTTGTGAAGGACACGTGGCTGTATTTATTTTCCCTATATAACATCTATAAAACACCTGAGGTTTGGGCCTCTTTTAAATAATTTTCAAAATAAATTCTGATATTAAACTTTTTTTTACCTGAGAATTTGTTGTTTCTTCAGTCAAACTAGACCAAGAAAAAGGGGGCTTGTGTATCTCCTTTTTTAACCATCCTGGCCCGAATGCAGTGAAGCCCAAAATACCCCACCAAGCAGTCCCAAACAAGCATTTGGACAACATCTCTTTGATTGGCCATAGATTTAAAAAAAAAATGACCAATACTGTCAATTTTATTGGAAATTATGCTTAACATACTTAAAAATCAAACAATGCGGTGTTTTTGATGCTCCAGCACATGATGGCTAGAGCCAACCAGAGAAAGCCAGACCATTTACTACTCTCCTTCAGGTTCAGGGCTTGGTGACCCCAGGTCATGTAAACAAATAGGACCACGTGACCTTAATGAACTTGCCATTACCGACCCAGTTTGCCAGCTTCTTGACGTTCATCTGACGTTTGTGTACTTTCCTCGCAACGACCGCGCAAGTATTGTGATCTGAAACATTAAAACATACGTAAACCCAATCATATAATTATAGTAGGCCAATGTAGTTTAACTGGCATGTTTTTATATATTAAACTTTTGACCATTTGTAAACAGACCGGATGCCATTGATGTATGCCGGACTTGAGACAAAGGATGGTGGAGCTGGGAACCAGTCTCTAATTTCATTTTCCGTTTCTTTTATCCAAGTCATATAGGCCTAATGGACAGAAACATAGTGTAACTATTTTTTTATCAATTAAAAAAATTTGATAAAGCTATTGTCCTACATGCAGCATATTTTCCTTTGTTCTAACTGTACGTTCAAATCTGCTTGCATCACAGGGTCATGAAAAGTGACCATGCAAGTGAAGTTACGAGGCGACTTTCCAAATATGGCAAAGAACTGGTGCGTAGCCAAAAAAAAAAATGACACGCGTGACCTTCGACCAAGGTTTTCATTTTTGTTGTTTCTTTTAAATTCAGTGTTGGGAATTTTTCGATAATAAAAGGCACAAATGTTTTTACCAGGTTAGGTCGGGTTATGTTAGATGACGGCCTCATAGACTAATAAGATGTCGTCAGGGAAACGTAGTTAATTATAGTAAAAGTGTTGTGTTTATTGTTATCATTGATTGTGTTAATCTCCAGAACGGTTTTTATGCATCAAGTAATTAAAGCAGCTTACTGGGTACAGTATATGTTATGATTAGCTAACAGAAGATTATGGAGGTGTAAAAGCTTCTCTAAGGCTTTGCTGGTAATTTCCATGAAGATAGTTCCGGATGAGTCGTTGCTAGAACCTTTGTTGAAGTGCCGATATATAAGTGGGGGTACCGCCGCCTCAGGGGAGTTTGTCAGAGTAGAATCGTTCTCCAGAGGACGAGTCGTGAGAGGTAGATTTGCGCTAGGCTGAAGTGGTCAAGTTCTGCGTTAGGACGTCTATTGGTATTGGAAATAGTGATTAGTAGCCGAGAAGGGCGTTAGAAATGTTTTTGGCCTTGTATTTGTGAAGTAAGAACCAGTTAACGGCGTGCTAAAGCCAAAGACCTGTTGAAGAATTGTATCGTAAGATTGAAGCCAGTCTACGGCGCTGAAGGCAAATTCTGGGACGTGATAAGAAAAAACCTGTTTTGTTATACCCTGGACGTTGAGTGACTTTCCTCGATTACTGCGTGAAAGTTTCCGGGAAACATATATATGTCCGCTGCGCGTGTGGTGTTATAAATACCCAGGGGCTTAGCCGGAATGTGCCGCGTTGGAGGGGGGGGGTGGGGGGTAGGGCTGGGGGAGGGCATCGGGGGGCACGCTGCATTTCCCGAACCAACTTTGCATGATTGATGATGAAGTTTTATCACCATTGATGACAATGTTTTGTACCGATTAAAGACTCCGATTGAATTTGCACTGGTGATTCGTGTTTACATTATGTTTCATTGTTATGAATAGGTTATAGATTGGAAGAGGTCGATTCTAGGGTCATTATTTCTTAAACTCTCATGCGATAATTAGGAACATGGAGTTGATGAGTCATGTTTTTCACACATATGATTTTTTATTTTAATTTTTTGCAATAGATCCTATCCCTTAAACTACCGACACCTGATATCTGACATGTATGGTCATCAATTGTACGGCAGTCAACGACAGAAGCAGTTTTGTTTTTGGCCATGTGGCTTTAACATGCCTTAATCCCGACCTCAACTCTTCATTTTTACTAAGCCAAGCTTAAAAAACAACAAAATACTTGATGTATTCGTTTGTCTGCTCACATGCCGAGGTCAGATGACCCGAATCCTGTGGACCCGAACCCTGCTCAAACACGTATTGACACCTTTTTTCCCCATAACCAATTTTTTTTTACTATAGCAACCTTTTCTCTTGTCTTGAAAATTAAAATGTTACAAAAATATTTCATTTCTAGGTTGATTTTTCCTGAATTACAATCATCTCGCCTTCTCGGGTACAGACACACACACATACACCCCTGATACCACATAACAAGATGAACCTTTTATTAAAAAAAACAGAAGCCCTCTAATGTTGGAGACATCGGAAGGTTGATGTACCTGGACAAGTTGTGGTCAAGATACAGCCTTTCACCGCATCGTCATACATGAGCGGTCCCCTTCAGGTATGGCGCCTCACCTTTCCACCGTTGCACAAATAGTAGTTCTTGCAGCGAAGGGGGTCTTCGTATAGTTGTATGGTCCGGGAAGGGCAGGTAAAACCTGCAACAATGTATATATTTATTATATGGCGTATCCAGGATTCGGGAAAAGGAGAAGTCCACCACAGAAAGACTTAAGGGAAAACCTGAATACGGCCCGGAACGAGGAGCAGGATCTAGGCCATAAAAAAGTTTTCAATAATTTGTTTGATAACAGTGTACTGTACAACTTTTAAACGACTTTTTTTGTATAACTTATTCGTTTGTATTAACGTGATATAAAACATAAAACTTTGTCAGGATCAGACCCTGTACGACAAGATCTGATCTGGATCAGACCTTGGAGAAAAATATCCAGCCAAGGGGGCCACCACTAACCAAAATTTGCCGGCCCTTCCTTAAAACTACCGGCAAGTCCGGTGGCCGTGTTCTTATTTCGAGCTCTGATATCTTAATTTTTAAATTTGAACATAAACCGGAGTCACGTGACTGTACTCACCCCTGCATCTCTGCCCGTCTCCAGTGAAACCAGGGGAGCAGCGACATGCAAATCGGCCAGCGACCAAACTGCATCTGGCGGCGGGGTGGCATTTATTTCTGGACGTTGTGATCACTGGTGCGCCATTTCTCGGTTTACGACAATGATATCTTGTTCTGCAGCACTTGTCAAGCCAGAATGAACCGATCTGAGGGAAAATGTCAGTTTATAATATTTTTAAAGCAAATTACTGTTATCATGTTTTAATTGCCTTCGCCAGGAGGGTATGCGTACATCCCCGTGTTTGTGTGTGTGTGTGTTTGTTCACATCATAAGTCATCATGCACGGAATCTCCTGAAATTTTTAGGGCATTTCGTGAATGGGCCAATGAAAATTCGACTAGATTTTGATGTGGGTTCGAAACATGATCCGAATTCAGGAACGTCATCAAGGAATATTCATAAATGTAGAGTCATTTATGCACAAATGAACCTGGGAATATCGACCGAATAACCGAACACGGTTATGGTAGGATCCAACAAAAGCGACCCCCACATGGCGGAGGCTTGCATTCCTTAGAATTTAGATTTCAAGTTATATATTTTACTGCATAATATAGCTCCGTTTTTTTTTTCCAATATTGCTGTCTTCAAAATACGACAGCCTGGTATTTCGACGATTTGGTTGTTGACGACGTCCGAAGAAGAGGTTTTATAGTTTTTATCTAAAACAGACAATTCCCAAAACCAAGCAACAGTGGGCCATTGCCACGGAGCGAGTGACGAGTGGAGTGTTTACAAACACAAGATCGCCGTCCGGGTAGGACGACTTTCCCGCTATGTAGATGCCCTATTGAAAAGGTTATTTATCAAAAGCCCGAACATTTTCTTGGGGAACTTAGAAAACCAACTCAAAGCGAGTTCCAAGCGACTATGGCCCGTGCTTAAAAATGACCCTAAAGTAAAAAAATATCCATTGAAACATTTGGAAGGACAATTTTGGGATCAGTGTGCTATAAGACATAGTGTTTCATTAAACCCGGGTTAAGCCCGGTTGCTTTGTAAATCCTTATTATATGGAACATATATTGTTACAGGTGCCCTTTTTATTGTGTGCAGCGGTCTTGCATGTGTTTCTTTTCTTGTGCGCAGGGGTGCTCCATGCGTTGTTGACATTTGGTTCGTGCTCCGCGTAGCACATGTTGTAGCGGCCTCGCCTGGCCGGATGTTGCAGGCACGGTTTAATCCGCATTGGTTGAACCCTGGCGTATAGATACACAGCGTTCTTTTGTTCTAGTATGTTCTTTGGGCGTGTTTATTATGTTAGGTTCTTTAGATTGTTCGAGAAATGTAAAATTCTCGGCTTGAGGTGAGAAGTTATAAATAGGGGGCTGTGTTTTAAAGCCGAGAGAGAGGCGAGAGAATATTCCAGCGGACACAGAAGCGTGTATGTCGGTTTGTGGGACCTATTCCGATAAGTGCGGCAATTATAGATTTTCTTCTGGATTTGTGACGAATCTTATTAGGTCTTCAGTTTACTTTCGGGATTGTTATAAGAGCTTTACATTGGACTGTTATTCTCCGAGAGAACTTGTGTTAACTGTTCGTCCGGCTTATACATTTTAAAGAACTTGTCGCTGTGACAGTGGTGGTATCCAGGTACTGTGCACTTTGTTTATTAGGCTGTGTGATTATATTGATTTGTTGTTATACTGTTGTTGTACTGTGTAATTGTATTGATTTAGTGTATTGTAATGTTAGGGTTGTTTTAAGAATAAATTATAGTTATTTGTTAACAAAAAACCACTGACTTCTTTATTCATTCCCCCTAGACATTTCACGCTGCCTAGTTTTACAGAACCTGATTTTTTTTTATCTCCATTACAAAATGTATGTTCATCGTGCATACGTGATCTATTGATATTAGGTTCCGTAACAATATGCATAAATATAGAGAGATACATATCCCCATCGGTGTCTTGATAATATAAACATTAAAAGAGATGAGATAAATAGATTCTTTACAAGTTAACTTATGATTGAATTTAATCGATTGATCAAACATTCATGCAAACAGCAAGATCATTAGTGCTAGTATCATTTCATAGTATATTTAACTTTCTATTGAAGATCTTTTCATACTTTTTAGTTTTTTTTAAATACCCTTTGAAAAGGTACATACACTGTATATGAAAGGAAAACAGCACCTAAGTAGTGTTCACGTTCTATTTATTACTCCCAGTTAAATATTTAAAATTTTTCAGCCATGCATTACTGGATATGAGATACGGCACTTGCGACTGAATGAGAGACTGTGAACTACGAACCGGATGTACTTCTCCCGTCCTCTACGCAGCCGCAGTGACTCTTGGGGATACACTTGTTGAAGGACCATATACAAATCCCGGATTACACACGCATGCGCCCTTCCTGTAGACGTTCTTGCAGCCATCCACCACACCTGTACACGTCTTCTGACACGCGTCAGCATTACGGTCGTACCTTGCATTTGCCGGGCATGGATGAGCAGCACCTTTCGGGAAAGTGAGGAATTTTGAATAGATCGAAAATAATAGGAACATTATGCCATCGACTGGCTTGTGTGTTTCCCCATGAAGTTGTTGAAAGGGCCCAGAATGACCAGTTAAAATTTACTGAGAAAATGTTGTTGTAGTATTACATTAATTATGTTCGATCAATTAAACTCTCCTTTAACTAATAACTAGATAGCCAATTAGAGTATAGACAAAATCGCCGCATTCCTGTGTGGTCGACTGTTTCTCCGGCATGGCGTCCTGGCTTGAAGAGTGGAGCGATTACGTTTAAGCTGAAATATATTTCAGTGACACCTATAACACAAATAGACTGCGCCGTTCCTTACCAGGGGTTAGTCAAACCACTTAGTCTCTAGGATGTCCAAGGTGAGGGTGGTCTCTGTCCAAACGTTGAGGAACATATTAAGCCCCTGGCGGATCTTGTGACATTTTGGCATGCCATTAGTTAGTTCATTTTGGAGTGCTAAGGGGCTACACCTTACGCCACATACGGGGAAACGTTTGGGGGACACGTCTTTCGGCAGTATGTTTCGGCTTAGAAATACAATTATTTCAAATTCGGACAGAACTGATGCCATTTCGCCGATTTATATGTTAATCATGTGTGTTTTTTGTTGATGTTGTTCTTTATTTGTTGGAGGAATCCTTTAAAGCGTCTGTTGTCTACTACCAGTGGCAGTATTATATGGTATAAGATCAATAATCTAATGGATCTGGGTAAACGATCTAACAGGCAGTACGATGGAAGGCCCTTGTGTTCCACAGAGAACAAGGCGGACTATCACAATCGAAAATACAAAATATACTACTACCACTACTACTACTACTTCTTCTTCGACTACTCCTTCTTCTACTAATATACTTATAATAATAATTATTATAATTATAATAATAATAATAATAATAATAATAATAATAATAATAATAATAATAATAATAATAATGTAATAATATCCACAATTTTTTTGTTGCTCCATGAAGTTCCTGTAAAAGTCCCTAAATAATTTAATAAACTAATCTCTATACTCACATCCGGCACGTTTCTCCCAAGTAGACGGCACCCTGTGACCCAGCCTGCCACATTCTCTGACATAGTCCCTGAATATTCTACATTTATCCGGTCTTTGCTATGTGCAGCACATGTCAATGGCGCATGCGCTTCTGGCGTTGTAGTACCGAGGGCAGCTACCGAACACGTGTCGGTTGTTCAGGATGTTACAAATTCTCGCAAGTTGGCAGTTCTCTGTAGCACATGGTGAAATGTTTTTCTTGTGGCAGCTGAGAAAAAAATACATAATTATATATAAGTGAAATGCAGAAACAAACGGAAGTCAAGATATAAAATGAAGGCTAGGCGTAGTATGATACCTTTCCACAGGATAAAATTAAAATACTGAATTCATGAAATGTCTAGCTTCAGATACATAGGGACGAACACAACACTAGGATTTTCATTTTATACTAGTATTGGTAACAAACCGGGCTAAGAGCTTGGGCCTACTGAACAGCAGACTTACAAGCGGCCATTTTGGTCTGGTTCCTGGTAACTCCAGCCAAGGTTATTTCGGTTGCTGTTGGCAGTTCCGTTTCGCAGGTAGAGGTCATTAGGTCTGTTTCCGTCGTAGTTCCCACAAAGGCCACACAGACCTTTTTTTCCTCGGAGACATTTGTCCACGGCGACAACCACTGTACTATACCCGTTGAAAGTCACGTATACCAGCCCGCCCTCGATGGAGAGTCGCACCCCTCGTCCGACTTTGGTGACCATAACTCCTCTATAGTTGGATTCAAACATTGTAGCCATACATTTACAAAACTTCGCTATCTTCGCTGTGGCCTTGTATTTTCTTCAAGATTATTGCATGGTTACTGGGGCATGGTTACTGAACCATTCAAATCATTCAAATTTAAGACATTAAATCTGTTGAAATATATTTAAAACTAATTTGGATTTCACACCGGTTCTGGCACAGGGCAAAGCATCGGTCCAACGAGAGCGGGTGTTTCGGAGTACTCAGGCCACTGAGAGCGGGTGTCGCCTGTTTCAAATGTGGAGCTGATACACAATGCGGTACCACGCTCTAAATGGTTTGATTTTTAAGAGCAGTAACGGGATTTGCAGCCACATGTACATGTTATGCCAGAGAGGTGAAAGGCTGAAGGCGCTGATTATCCGGGGGAGGGATACAGGATCTAAGAATAAAAAAGGGGGGCATCAGCACCCTTGTTCAGGTAAACCAGTATGCAGGTAGTGCAAGGAATCTTTAGACGTGACTCTAGATGTAGCGCTGTTTTTAGGTAATAAGCATGTATTAATCTTTTTCCAAGAGTTTTAAGGTAAAAAGAACAGTGGACGCGCGCCCTCTTATGCCCCCTCTGAATTCTCCTTCGATTAGTTGACATTACAAACTACACCATACAGGAAAAGATAAATATTTCAAATTATTCACTTAACCTTCGAAATATTCAACTGTAATAACGATAGTCCCACTGATGGATGAAACACTGATGGTTGAGCAATATATTCGAAATGCGATCAGGAACCCTTCTATTCAAGAACTGTCCGAGTGCTCGGCCATAAGGTAGTTACGAAACATGCAATAACAAATATGTATTTTTTTTCATTTTTGTGTCTGCCTCTGCAGCTTCTTCTCATTGCTTGAAACTTATTTATCATCAGATAATTATTGCTCTTATCATTGTATATTTCGTACATACGTAGATAAGCCCTGTAGTCCGATGGGTCTGGTCTACCCTGATCACGTGACTATTGTAGTGAAGCTCTAAGGCCTTTATCAAGGAGACACGAGGTTTGCCATAGTGATCATTGGCTGCTAGGATTTTAAATGGCGGGAGAGGTGAGGGCTCTTTACAACGCCCGGCTAGGAGAAATTTGCATTCTCGACCCTTGATGTTCCCTCCTTGAAAGTCGAATCTCTGGCGGTCAAAAGAGTTGTAATGTGGGTCTCCACCAATATTACATGTTGCCCATCCCACTGGAAAAAAAGGTCAAATGTTTTATATAAGATAAATGCGGACTGCTGATTCAAATGTAGTGTGTAGAACCAGATATCATGAGTGAATCCTTGTTACAATAAAGTAAAGCAACATTAATAACTTTATTATAAATTACTGCCTGTCCGGCTATTTTTTCTGCCTGTCAGTTTGGCTGTGCTTCGGTTTCTTAAATGGTTTTATTCTTTGCCTATTATGAAAGACCCTCTTTATGTTTTGTCTTAAGATAAAACGTTTAGTACAATTTTCAAAAAAAAATATTCAGTCATATTTTAGAGTTTAAAAGTGAAATATATTTTCAGTTTATTCAGTTTTTTATGTGTATGCCAATTATTTTTAACGATAAATTTATTGTTAAGACTTGAAAAAAATAAATCCTTAACCATTTGTATGAAAATATGTTCCTTAGCACATGGTACATAGTATATCCTTGATATTCCTGCTTTTGTTGAATACCAATTTACATTTGGATTTAGTGAGGTACCGTGGGGAGTTGACATTTACTCACATGGGCAGTACCGAGTGTTACAGTGCCGATATTCGTCTGTTAGACCTTGGCACGGACTTCCGGGGTAGACTTGTGTTGGGTGGTTACATTTTCGAGTCCGGTACTGTCTTCCGGTTCCGCAAGTCTTGCTACATCTAGACCAGGGTGTCCAGTCTCCCCACTGACCATTTCCTGACATTAACAAACTTGAGTTTAATACATTCACTTGTACCTATTACTTGTACAGTAGTATAAAGAGTTATTTTTCTAAGGTGCAGTGTCATCGTTGAGGGAAAAATTCTCTCTTTTCCTCAGCACCAGTCACACTGTTCCTTGTCATTACGTTTCAAACTTGGTTTTCTTAAATATAGCTTTTCTAACATTTCGTAGCGCTCAGCGGGTACCCACGTAAAAGACTTTTGGGGAAGGGTACCCGTGAGCGTATTATATATAGACCCCCGCCCAAACTTCCATATTCAACATCGTGATATTGCACCAGAGCGCTTAACGATAATAAAACATTATACACCACAAAGAAAGGCATATGTCATAATACTATAACTGGACACTTTACATGCAGATTACTGGCAGCACATAAACCACAAGTAAAAGTACTAAACCCTTTATGCATGAGTGCAGATACACGTTTTAAAAGGCTATATGCACGAGCGGAGATTTTTAAGAGTTTTAAGCCACTTTTGAAAGAGACAATGCAAGGACTTAATTGTCAGGAGTAAGGTGGCAAGCCGTTCAAAATTTTGCACACATGAAAGGCCGCTCACCTTATCACAAGTTATGAAACCGGTCTGGTTTTTGGCATCTTCAGCAGATTGCTATCGGATGATCGTAGAGACCGATTAGGTGAGTCCAGTGGCGTATCCAGGATTTGGAAATAGAAGGGGCTCAGCCCTAAAGTCGGGAAGGGGGCTGTTCTGCGTCTTTTAGACATGTCATATATATATATATATATATATATATATATATATACTAATAAATAATATTTTTTAGATTATATTAATAATCCACAAGGCCTTATTAGTAGGAAGCCTGAAGCACATTTAAACTTGTTTGAACACACTGCGTGGCTGTAAAATTGTCTCCTACTCAACATATCAAATATTTTTAGTTTGTGTTTTATTATTATGATTATTATTAGTAATTGTGTAAGGTATCGAATTCAAGTTGTTAATTAAGTTAACCGTGGGGCCCTCATCAATATATAATGCATTATTTGAACAAAAGAAAAATACATGCATCAATAAGTGTAGTGTTGTAACGTAATTGTAATTTTTAAGTAGAAGATGGTCAGTACATACGGAAGCGTATTGCTCCCACCTGGTAAAAGAAAAATAAATTATTTATCTCGTACGTACAACATACTATCTCGTACGTACGACATACTATCTCGTACTTACGACTTACTTTCTCGAACGTACGACATAGTATCTCGTACGTACGACATATTATCTCGTACGTACGACATATTATCTCGTACGTACGACATAGTATCTCGTACGTACGACATACTATCTCGTACGTACGACATATTATCTCGTACGTATGACATAATTAATCTTACGCATCTGATTCACAGAATACACAACAGGCCAACTGATATATGTATAAGCAATATATATATGTTAAAAAAATGCGTGTTGTACCCTAACTACACAACATCTTCACCTTGCAAACCAGCGGAACACCGTTGAAAAATAAAAAAATACATATGTTTATTTACGTTTTTATTTATTTATTTATTCATACTATAAATGTAAATGCTATTCGATTTGTCATTGTTTCTTTGTGTCTAGGTTTCGGAAATATTTCAAGGAAATGAAATTTATCAAATTGTTGTCTGCCAGTCATATACAGAACTTTCATTTTATATAGGTAATTAAATTCTGTTAGCATTGTATGATGTTATAATGATGAGCCCGCATAATATTAATAAGAAAAAAATATTGCCTTTGCCAAATTGAAACTACCTTTTGGCGAAGGAAGGGTTCGGACAAGAGGTACAGCTAACAAATAGCCTGACTGAAGGTAATTGAGAATGGATATATGTGGGGTAGGTTTCTTATATTCCAAAATTGGTCTGTATAAGAACTAGATTTATGACATAACGCACAGTGTCAGTCACTCGCCCTACCGTAAACGGCACGAAGTTCAACTGATGAGATCAAGCACTTCGTTTCATAATATATGAATCAGGAACCTATCCTTACGGGCATCTCTGTATTACAGACACCTCTATATTGCAATCAAGGTTCATATTCTTTTGTTATAATATATGTTTTGTCTCACGTTATTAATTCATTTTGGCTGAATACAAAAGTTGTTCAGCAAATCCATCCCGATTCACGGGCTTAATATCTCATGTTTACCGCTTTTGTATCCGTTATTATGGTTCTGTGTGTGAGTAAACACAGTGGACCTTTGTCTGTATACAACAAGAAGACCGCTTGACCAGAAGCCAGACCTTAGTCTAGCACACGGGACAATTATAAAAAAGAGAAGAAACATGAAAGAAAATCACCCAGAAAAGCTTGAAAAACCTTGATTTGTTTTTTTATTTCCACTTGTAAAGAGGAGAAAGCAAACGAAGGACGAAATATTGAAAGATCCCGTAATAGTTTAAGGAGACTAAATTGTAATTCATGTATACTAAAAATACATGTTTGTAAAATGTAAATAGGTCCTTTTTTTCATTTAAACTCTTTACAATACAATCGGTTCTCTCTCTCTCTCTCTCTCTCTCTCTCTATATATATATATATATATATATATATATACGTGTGTGTGTGTGAGAGAGAGAGGGTGTGTGTGTGTGTGTGTGTGTGTGTGTGTGTGTGTGTGTGAAAAGACTGAAAGCCTTGGGATATAATACCAGCGCTGTGTTAGAATGGCTCAGCCGGTGGATACTATTTATGTCATTAGTAATACATGTAATGTCTATCAGATGTTCTTTTTTGACCAGATAAAATATCCCGACATGTGCAAGGGACGCAATTAGTTATTATTACTTGCGGGGAATGCCTATGCTTATATAGCAAATTTGAAATGGAAATAAAATTTAGAAACGAGACCAATCATTTAGAAACGAGACAAACACAGCGCTCACGCCACCTGGTGGTGGTACAGCATAAATTCACAATTCAAGGGTTTTCAAGCTTTTCTAGGTGTTTCTTCTTTTATGTTTCTTTTATTTTTTATAATTGTCGCAAGTGCGCGACCAAGATCTTTCCTCTGGTCACCCGGCCTTCTTATGTAAACACTTAACAGACACTTATAGAGGTTCTGTAATACAGAGATGCCCATTAGGAGAGGTTCATGATTCATGTTTAATTAAACGAAGTGCATGATCCAATAAATTGAACTTCATGCCGTTTACAAAAGGGCGAGTTACACGTACATGTACCACATACATGATCTTATACCAGTCCGCAAATGAGACAAATCTGAGGTGTAGATTTTACCAACACTTCAGCCTGACATATGCGGTTAAGACTTATTTTTTAATTTCGTATTCTTCTGTCATAGATTAATCGCACGCCCATGAGTGATAGTTTTTAATATATTTTTTTATAATTTAGTTGAAATTGATTAATTATTATATGTCACTGAATCGGTCAAAGGTGACAGCATCTATTTTTTCATGTGAAGCTTCTGATAATGAATTTTATAACATATAGGTCTTTCGTAGATAAATTATTTTTGCAGCATTTCAGTTCGAACTGGAGCCAGAAGTTCGAAAGTAATAAAGATAGTCTGACCTGAGGTAATTAAAGTACATAAACACAAAAAATAATAGAAGTTAAAAATACTAATTGACTATTATTTGCATGCCATTTTCAGTTATATATTATTATTGAAAATGTAGCTTTCAAACATCAAGCCCTGCCAACCAGCTCCAGTGACAGTAGCTTGGTATTTAGAGGTGATTTTAAATACCCCAGAATCAAGAAACCGGAAGCTTTTCTATAGTCTCTTGGCGTATTCCAGGGTATATTTTTTTAAATTAGGCATAGCAAGCATCTAGTGAAAGTACAAAAAGCTTGCATTGATTGTTAACAGTTTTTGGCCATCCACCATGTTGTGACAGAACAATCATAGGGTTTGGAGACTTCACTTCTGCACACAAACAAAATTGAAAACAGAGATAGTAAAAAACATGAGAAAAATGTGTAAGTATATATAATCTCTTCACTTTTTAGATTTATTTTAGAAATTTTCAGTCTGACACTCATTTACATTACAGACAATATATTGCTACGCTTTTGTTCTTTTTTCACCCAATTTCAACAAATACAACAAAAATAGTTTCTCTTTAGGTCAATAGGAACCTATAGAACTAATAATAAATATTCATCTATATTTACATTACAGACAATATCTTGCTAAGCTATTGTCCTTTCTCTTCCATATTGGACTAACATTACCACACTCGTGCATAGATGAACACGAAAATATTTATTTAATACTTATACGCCATATTTTATCTAAGTGTGTGTATACTTAAAAATTCGAACATAAAATAAATGTGAGTTAACAAACATAGCACTTAATTGCCAGTAGCTGACTTACATAAGTGTTAGCAGAATTAAGGGGGGGCGCGCTATGAATACGCCCCTAGAATCTGGTTGCAAAAGATCCTCAATACAATATATATATATATATATATATATATATATATATATATATATATTGTCTATAAGGGCTTTATGGACCAGTAATAACAATTTGTATTGTAACCTATATCTGACTTGTAATCAATGCAGAGCTTGGAGATGAGGTCACATGTTCCCGCAATTGCCCGCCACAAATCAGTTGGGCAGCATCATTTTTAATTTTCTGTAGTCTTGACAATTCTGACTGCTATAGCATGCAGTAGAAAATTTGAGTAGTCATATGTCTTGACATAACTAGTGCATCACCAGAGAGATGTGTCGTGCACGACTGATAATATGTAGGTGCAATTACAGGAATAGGCAACTGATGCAACATGATTATGCATAGTGAGGGCACAATCCAGGGGCGGATGCAGGATTTAGAGGGTCCAACCGAGGACTAATGACAAAATCCAAAATAAAGGTCACCAGTTCCGGAAAAGGGCCGAAAAAATTTATCTGAAACCCCTTAAAAAGGTTGCGGCGACAGTAAAAAAAAGGGGGTCCGGACCCCCTTCTCCCCCCCCCCCCCCCCCCCGGATCCGCTTCTGCAATCAAATGTCACATTTCTCGGGGCAAATATAATGAGTTGAGTATGTACAACTGAATGTTTAAGTATAATGCAAAGACAATGATTATCCTATCAAATGTGTTTATTAAGCGTATTTAAACAATAGACTCGGATTCACAACAGTACAACTCTGCTATTTAGGGCTTGTGGGTGTCAAAATCTGCCACCCACAATGCACCGGGGCTTCTAAATACACCAGCGCCGTAGGTATAAATGTAGTGAAGAGTGTAAAGTGGTCCCATCAGTTTTAAGTATATGATGGATATGAATTGTCTCAAGGCAAATTACATAAATATTGGTGTTTCTGTGGTTAGTACTTCATGGTATAATTAATATTTTGTAAGCATGCCAATGTGAAATGTAAACAGAAGGTGTTTCCTCAAAATTTAACAATTCTGATTTTGAAGTTTAACAGTTGAGACAAGTGGTTCCGGCAATCCCATGGGGGCCTTACAGGAAGCGGTTCGTTTTGAGTAGAAAAAGGGTGTTAAAAACAAGACAATGATATTGGTTGTTAATTTACCTACTGCCAGAAAAAGTACAGAGGGTCCTCTTTCTCAAGGTGCATGATGCCTCCTTCCATCTCCCGCCAGTACAGGGCGACGCATGCGCACACACTTCCGCGGTGCCTTCACTCGGCGAACCAAAAACCCAGTCCCTGATTTAAACATACATACTCAGAAAAAATTCTGTTTTTGTTTTTTTTATATAAGAGGTTATGGTTTTTCCATTAGAAAATGCGAAGGTATAACTTTTCGGCAATTCCATTGTGCTGTATAATCAAAAATCAAAAAAGAAAACAAAGATCTAAATGCGAAATGTATGAAATTTTTGTTGCAACTGTATCTGAATTTAAAATTATGGAGAAAAGTTGTTGGCCCTTTCATTTACGGAATAAAATGTATAACATATAATTACTTATTGTCATAAAGTCAGCGAAATCATAAAATGTCAAATTATCTCATATAAAATATGGTTAAATGAATTTTTCTGAATAGACATGAATGGGTCCCATTGTGACTATGTTAATTAACCTATGTTGAGCAAGAGTCCATTCAGTATAATATTTGGACATGGTTTTACTGACTTCTTGTCACACTGGTACGGCTGGTTGTCCGGCCAGACCCATTTTCCATTGACACGTCTGAGTCCTATCCAATAGTCAAGGCCTTTCTCTTTGACCACGTGGTGGAGCCATTCCTGATACAAGAACAGAACTAATAGTTTTTTATTAACAAATGCGGAAAATAAACAGAGTGCACATAAAATCACATAACCTAAACATATACATATACATATTGTGACTTTAATACCCGCTATTAAATTCATTGTATTCTTGATTCTTACAAAACCTATCTAATATATTATTATGCAAACAATGTAAATATAACCAGAAGAATTCGCAACTATTTTTATTATGAAATTTGTTCCGTTTAACAGACTTTAATATAAAACATTTTATCGCTTATCGCAGTTTGTAAAATCCCCTTACATTTCAATATGAAAATTTACAATTAACAATTTTAGTATGTGCTTTGTCTTTAAAGTGATGAGTTAGAGTTTAACTCAGTCATCAAAATACGAAATATTAACTTTGACAAAATTAATATATTATAGAATTAAGCTAGAAAAACAAAATAAAAGATATAGAAATTTAAAATGAGAGTTGTTAGTTTCCTTACTTTTTCCTCGTGAGTCCTTGGATCAGCAATAACCTTGCCATAGCGTTTACACCAGTAATGTGAAGATTTCCAGTTGGAGTTCCAGCCATTATAAAAGCCGTAGCATTTCAGGTCATGTCTGTACCAACCACCGGGACAGCCTCTGTCCGTAAAGGCTGATAATAATAACAATAATGATACAATTATAAAATATTAAGAATATCAATAATAACGATAACACCACAGAACAACAATAATAATAATAATAATAATAATGTAAACATGTAATAAAATCACGACCACAACTAATACCACTGTTACTGCTACTTGTAAAAAAAATAATAATAATTATGATAATGATAATAATATTAATGTTAATAATAATAATAAGTATATTTATACTTACCACTCCAGGCTATGCAGAGAAGAAGCAGCTGGGTCAGTGGAACCCTTTCCATCTTCCTGAAAGGTCCTGTCGGGATGATTATTTACATGAGTTTAATTCATTCACAGTTTTATCATTCATGTGAACATGGAGTGCTTGAAGAAAGAATATAAATTTATAAAATTTCATCTTTGGGTAGGATAATTACTATAGATGCAGAAGATGTAAAGAGGTCTTTACTCAATCACTTCATTCTTTATGCTCAGATGTTTTACCCAAAATATGTGAAATACCTTTGTTCTTTAAAATAGGTACTTTTATTTTAAACCGTTGAAATATTCCAATGAGCTTTGGTTTCACTGACATATCTTGCAAGAATTACGCCATACAATATATATGTATATATGTATACATGCATAAATGCATATAGGTTTGTATATGTACATGTATATGTGTGGGTATATGTGTATACATTTATATATATAATATATATTATGTTATATGTTTATTATTATATATTTACGTATTTATCAATATACATTTATATATTGTATGTTTAAGATATATATATATATAGATATTTGTAAATTAAACTTTATATATATTATATGTTAAATATATATATATATATATATATATATTTATATATATATTATGGTATTTCTATATTACCTTGAAATCAAATGTATACTAATCAGTATTCATAATGAAACCATAAATCCACAAATAAATCTATCCGCATCCAAGAACTTGCCGTCGGACGATTGTTGGCTGCGCAAGGTTTTGCGTTTTGATGCTGTTCGTCACTTTGTGTTCGTATATCTCTTACAGGATTAGATCCTTTGCATGTGCAAACATAATCGTTTTTAATCGATTTTGCAAAAATGCAATCGATTTATTCGATTAATCGATCAATGCTTGCATCCAAGTCACTTATATCTGTATATATATATATATATGTCATTTCTGTTATTATTTAATCAAATTTAAACAACTGACAAGAATAGAGTGTAAGCTTCCTTTTTTGAGCGTAATATGGTCGGTCAAGGCACTTGAAACAGACAAATGGGTCAATGCAAGTTTCAGTGTCACAGCTGGTTTTTCAACTGGTCATCAAGTGCAGACGTTAATTTCACACCACCTGGTGGACCTACCTTGTTTTATGCCCTTGAATCAGGAATGTGTACGTGCTCATGGAACACATTCCTGTTCGTAACTACAAAGTGTGACCAGGAATGTGTTCCTGTTTCAGCACGAAAAAAATATTCTGTAAGTATAAATAATGTCGGGGTTCTGACGTCAAACAACAGGTTTAATTTTATGATATTGAGTTAACGTGATAGTCGGTTAATTCAGCTGTGGCTCATTATAAACATTGAATGTTCATATAACAGCTGGGTCCAAGCGATTATACACACATGGAACAAACTCTTCATTTACCTGAAAGTGGTTTCATAAAAAAATGATACAGACTCATTCAAGATTCATCATACCGAGATAATTTGGAACCATTACAAATTAAAAAAAAAAAAAATCAACTGTGAATTTAATGAAAATGTTTTATCTCTGTCCTCCACCTTGACCTCGCTTTGGTGCGCCCTCTGGCGGCCGAACCGACCCCCAAGCATGGTCCCCTTTTTCTTAACCAAGGACCGGTAACTCGTTCCAGGTACGTCATGAAAACGGCCTCGGATATGCTACTATTACATATAGCCTACGGCACGGGCACGAACGGTGAGTAAAATAAGCTTTTTGGCTATATTTGCACGGTGCCTGCAAGGTACCCACACGATTTTCACGGGCGCCAGTTCAATTTTTACTCGCCGTACAGGCGCCGTGGGGCTGAGCTGGCTGCGCTAAATTCTCCCGGCGTTTTCAACTCACCGTAAGCCCGTAGAAAGGCCGTAGACAGCCCTTACGATCGCCTTACGGGCACCGGCCGGTATCCGTGCAGCATCCGTACGATTTTCGTGGGTAATTTCCCTGAAAATATTCGTACGGGCGCCTTGCGGTGTCCGCCTTTGCCGTATGGGCACTGTGCGATAGCCTTACGGTACCCGTAAGGGCTCGGTGTGATATTTGAAAAGTCGAATGGTTGCTGTGCGGGGTCCGCACGGCTCCCTTACGATGTAAATTTTGCCCGTGCAGTGTCCTCACGGTGCCCTGAATCTGAGCTGTCGGATATATAATTACAGCCACATCGGCATATATATTATAAAAATTGAACCTCAGTGCGCTGAAGCCAAATTTTCTGAACGTGTCAGTGTTTTATTGAACCTTGAAACTTGATTTAAATAAGTATAGCGCTCATGGCACTACAATAAATATAATATCAATAAATGATTTCCAATAATTATATTTTGTAGTAAACGTTAATTATGAAAATCGAATCGAGTAACATAAGAATAACTTTGATTATAATATACCGAAAAATAATTTTACCGTTTCTTATTCTTTGGCTTAATGTTCATCAGCTATATATGAAGCTTAAAATAACCTAACGGACATACAGTGGCCGCACGGTGCCCCCGATCGCCGGCCGGGCGCCTGCCGGTCACCGGACGGGCACCGTACGGTGTACTTGCTTCATGCATAGAACCCGCACGGTCACCTTACGGTTCCCGGACGGCCCCCTTACCAACCAAGTTTCCGAGGTCACCGTACGGTCGCCGTAGATTATGTGAGTGCAAACAACGTGGGATGAAAAACACGGTGACCGAACGGTATCGAAAACACATGGCAAACCGGCGGGTTGAAAAAATCGTACGGCGCCCGGTGTTTATGTGAGCTAGGCATTACCAACCAAGTTTCGGAGGTCACCGTACGGTCGCAGTAGATTATGAGAGTGCAAACAAATTGTGATGAAAAATAACACGGTGACCGTACGGTTTCGATAACCCACGGCAAGCCGCCGGGTTGGAAAAAACCGTTTTGCGCCCGGTGTATTTATTTTTTTTTTCAAAGATACCAGGATGGCCTATTCAACACAAAATGCTGATTTTCAGTAGGGTCCTTGGTCCAGTGAACATTTAAATTGTATACACATAAAAGGCAAATTTACTACACTCATCCTCAACAAACTCGACATGAGGTAGTTGCAACGCCATGTTTCTCAGCACTGCATAGAAGTGAGAGAGCAGCTGCCCGAACAGGTAAGTCTGCCGAGCGGATCCTCGTTACGCATGAGTAAGCGAGCACGTTGAATGTGGAACACATATAGAATAAAAATGTAAAATGCTGAATTCCCACATAATGCATGAAGATAAATACATGATAAGTGCGCAAATACCTACATTTACATTTAAGATAATTTTACACTCTAAGATATTAACTAAACATATACAATAATATGCAAACGAGAATATGTCAATGGCAAATATTAGGTAAGTATACATGAATTATAAAACCAACTATGTATAAAGCAGGTATAACATCAATACCCTTACGATGGCCGCACGGTGTATATGTGAGCTAGGGATTAGGAACAACTGCTGGAACAGGAACGCGTTCCGAGCACGAAAAACACACCCCAGAAGGGGAAGGATATTTAATTGTCGATTTTTGGGTATATCGCGATACGGTGATTCGCATATTGCGAATCGCCATACAGTTGTCAAATATCGATATTTTTCGAAATTTTGATAAACTTGTCCAAAATTAATTATTTTATAGTAAAAATAATTATCTGTTATAATTGTAGACATCTAAATGGGCTATGATTAATGACAGGCTTAACATATAAGTCGCTACCGTGTCATTAGACGTTTAGCCGGGGCGTAGCCAGTGCCAGCCGCAGGGGGGCCATTAGAAAGTATGGATCTGAACATAATGTACCTTGTCAAAACATCAGGAAATATATTTTCGCACTAAATATGGTAACTGTTAAAACTAGAGATTTTCTAAAGAATAAAGCTGCGTGTCCACTAATGCTTTACGGATACGGATGCGGATGCGGACGCGTTTGAATTCGCGAATATGGAATAAAATAGGAGTGTGTCCACTTATGCGGTGCGGAGTGCGTGCGGCGTGCGGAAACGGATACGTTTTTTTAAATACCGGACCATTTACCGCGGGTACGGAAACGCATGCTAAAAGTGCCATTTTGTAGAGGTGAAAGAGGGTGAAAGACCTAAAAACGCACTGAAAAACGTATCTAATGGACACACACGCACAAAATATCCTCATACGTATCCGCACCGCACACGCACCACATCCGTTCAAGTGGACACGCGGCTTTATACTTTATTTAATCAAACTTTAATCGTATGCCAGAAATTATATCAGACCTTTTTCAAGTTATTAGCATAAATGAAAAATCAATACATCAAATTTTGCCCAACTTTGACCGTTCCACATTTTTTTCCTGTTAGAATGGATCATTTAATTTTCGCAGCATAAACACTTAAGAAATTAACTCTTTTGAAATTTGAAAGAAATTAGTAAAAAAACCGTAGCTTTCATTTATGTTATCAGACACCATGGTAAGTATTGTTTAGTCAAGTCAACCCAGCACGGTGGTGAACAGTGAGTGCCGTAGCCCTCAGCTAGCCACCTGCAGTGTAATGTAACCTGATTCAGTCCAAGCGGCTAGCTCCCTTTGTTCCGCGGAGTTAGGCTCGAGATAGTTATTATGGAACTATCCAAATATATTTGGAGACTCAAACGACAACGAATCTCACACCGGGTTACATGGTCCATTATCACTAATCCAGCTACGGCAACAATGGCAAACAGATATACCCTATGCGAACAGGAGAAGCTACTAGTCATGACGTACAAAAGAACACCACTCTTAATAAACGAAGTGAATACCTTGTAAACCAGCCAACCTTAAATAATCTCACACACGCACCCAAACATGAACCAACACAAACCAACTCAATTCAGTCATATGATGAGTGCCACAGAATTAGCATGCACATGTGGGTACTGACAGTTATGCATTTATGAAATTATATATAAATATGTGTGTGTGTGTGCGAGCGCTAAACTGTATTCCATAATTGTCTAATTGCCAAGTTATTTGCAAATTTAAAGCCTTATAAAATAACACTGATATTAAATAATTCTTTGGGTACTGTCAACAACAAATAAGTACTCTACTAAGTACATTAGTAAGTAATATTGCCTTATTTCTTGACTGAAATAATATCATGAGCATAAATTTTTATTGTGTTATTATATTTAACATGTTACGGAATTATTTATCATTATAATATTAATAATTCATATATAAAGACACACTTTTTGTCCCCGTCGTCGCCGAAGGCGCCGACGGCGGGGGACATAGAATGATGAGCGTCACAGATATGATGTTAACGCAATAACTCAAACAGAATTTGAGGCACAGTCACTAAGCTTGCAGCATTGATGCACCTTATGAAGGGCTAGATCATGTTCGACTTTATTTAACTGAAAAAAAAACTTGACAAGAGGTAAATATTTCTTTAGATAAATCACGAAAACGTGAATATATTGAATATTTAACATATTAACAATGTCTGACAAATTCAAAAGGGCATTAATGGAACTTGACTTGTTCGTTGGCCTGAGTGCGTACAGATGTGACGAGGCACCTGAAATTAACAAATCCTGCCTTGTAAATTTCAGTGTCACATCTGGTTTTAACCACTTTGGTTTGGGGGGGGGGGATAAAGGTCACTTACTATTATGAGAATTCGTGATTTTATCCCTACCATATATTATGCCTATAAATTTAGACATCTGTTCACGATATCAAAGCATCTTTTTTTTTATTTTAATATCATTTTTTAAATATAGAATAAAACTTTTCTTTTCCTTTGTTATCACCGGCAATGAATCAACCCTAAACTCGTATCCATTCAGCCATTATATTTTTCTTGCACAGGCTGTCTCAAACTGTTTTGAATGTAGTGTTTTAATGAGGTTAAAAAAGACAAAAGTGAAAAAAACTGAACATATTTCAGTTATTTCCTATTATTTAAGGTAATTGTTTACGCAATAAAAATAAATACATGTTACGTCTTTGATGTTATGTCCCAACTTTTATTTTCTTTTAGATCAGCATTTTCTTGGTCTGGGTCTAACGCTCGGCTTCACTTGGAGTGGCTACGTTTAATATATTCTCATAAGGTTCAGGTCCCCTCCCCCCCCCCCCCCCCGTGGACCTAGACTAGTACCCCTACCTTAGGTCTAAATGTATAACATTTAATATTAAATAATCGAGTCCATTAAAACTGGTCGTTATCACCAGGTGGTCACCAAACCAAGGGTGGTCTTAAGGTCAGGTTTAACCGTACCATTTATTTATATAGCAGTCAGGAAAAAAGCCAAAATTAGCAGCGTGTTACATTATTAAACGAATTAGAGGTGACATTACCTCAATATGTTTTTAATAAAAAAATTAAGTGAACATGTCAAGATTCAACGCTGTCAATATTTTCGAAACCCATCACGTATTGTACGTAAGTAATACTATCAAATAAAGTTTAATTTTCAGTTCTGCAAACAATAATTGTTCTTTCAGCTGACTGAATATATTCAGAGACAGCTCCTTCTCACAAATGCATGTATGAATAAAGTTTTATTTTTAGAGTTTAAAAGCTTTTGCAAAGAGTCTCCTAATTATTATTCTCAAGATAACAATGTAACCCCGAATGACGACCGACCGCATGGACAGTGACAACTTTCAGTACTAACGAAGTAATTCGTGTTTGGTAATAAGGGAATTGCCGTAATTGACATTTACGATCTCTTGGAAATACATATTATCCATTATCAAGCTTCTGGATTGCACTTCTGTTTTTTTTCTTCGCTATTCCCGAAGATGTCTTTGAATGTTTGACAAGTAAAATTTATCTAATTAAACAGGGAGCCCTATTGTTAATGAAAATGACCTCGCGTTCCTTGCATGCATTGGTATACTGTCATGTGACCATATTGCCCAATGCATTCAGAACCGGAGGTACCCAGGGGTAATAAGACATCTGTTTGAGCGGTATTGTCTAAAGCCGCGTGTCGACTTGTACAGATTCGGTGCGTGTGCGGTGCGGATACGTATGCGGATTTTGTGTGTATGTGTGTCCATTAGATACGTTTGTCAGTGCTTTTTTTAAGTGTTTCACTCTATTTCATCTGTATTAAATTGCAAGTCTCCGCATTTGTTTCCGCATGCGTTTTTTTACCCGCGGCTACATGGCCCGGTTTAAAAAAAAAACTTGTCCGTTTCCGCACGCCGCATGCACGTACTCCTCACCGCAATAAGTGGACACACTCCTTCTTTTATCGATATGCGCAGTTTAAAACGTGACCGCATCCGAACCCGTATCCGTATACCGCATTAATTGGACACACAGCTTAAAGTCGCCTCGGTTCGATCATATTTTCAATGTAACATGGAGGAAGCACATAACCATATTCGATTGTCACCTTGCGTCAAGTTAATTTAAGCCCCGCCCACATGAGCAATGCCATGCTTCGCGGAAAATTACCAATCGAATAATTTTGCTACAGTTAAAGCGGTGTCCCCCTGAAATTTTGCACAACTCTCATAAATGAAGGCTTATTTCACAGATTAAGGAATGTTTTGTTAGAGAATATAGATATTGAGTAGCTTGATTTGTGCAGCATAACAATTCAGGCTCTGGTTATATATGGCAAACCATAAGGATTAACGTCTACTTTTACTTTTTCCGCATCTAAATCGGATTGTCGTTACCGGTTTACTTTAGTCTGGAAGTAGTATACGCTTTGCGTCTGTACTGTAGTTCGCTTTACCCGAGCCTAAATCGGTTTATTCAATAAAACGTGAGTTTGCGGTTCACACTTGGTTGTTAATCGGATTGTTAATCCGCTGCTTATCACTGCAAAACGTAACATTTCGCGGGGAGGATTGAGTAAAATTGTACCTACACTGGCCTCAGGTAAGTGTTCTGTAAACCGACCAAAAGTAAACCTACTGTAGACCACCTTTCAAGCGGACCACAGTGAACCGATTTGATACGGATCGTCGGCCTTGTGCGGACAGGGTAAACCTAATCACGATCTGGATTTACGGGTTTATTCTCAATCATATTTGACTCTAAAGTTAAAGAATGTACCTGGTGTATGTATGGTAAAGCTATCAAGGCATGCAAATATTACGAGGATATTTATATATTACAAATCAAGCTCAAATAATTAAAAAAAATGAAAACATGCCATGCTAATTCATTTCATTCTCCGTTTCTCAGCGGCCTAATTGCCTATTTTGGAACACACAAATTATCATTTCCTTTAACACATGAAGAAAAAAATGTTTCAGTTAGTTGCATCTCCATGACAACCGAATACAAAGTTGTGTCTCATAGGCTGGCCGTGCCTCATGAGCACGACGAGTCATGTAAACGGTTTGTGAAACCATCAGTGTTTTTTAACCGAGTAAAGCTAAGATTTCTTGTGTACAGAATGCGGATAAAATCGGTATTGACTAAATAAATAAGGTGAGATTCCTCATGCATGACACCCAGGAACAACAGTATAATACGTGCTTGCTGCCGTGAGGGTACATATGAAATTTCTCAACATACATTCCGCAATCCATAAATGAGGAATCTTAGCTAAGGAACGTCTTTGAAATTAATACTTTTAAAAGCATATCCTGAAAATACTGGCCTTATAGATAAATCTGCCATTATACTCTCCCATATATATATATATATCAAGGTATTCTTTATCTTTAAGTTATACACGACTTAATATTATGCTGTTATGCTTTTCTCTGACAAATCTACATTAACGTATTATAATACATAATCATCATCTTGTATAGAAATCTTAAGGTACAAATATGGCTTGAGTGAACTTACCTTGTAGCCACTTGTGACTCGTTCAAAGACCTGATGAATACCCGTTTAGACCAAGTGCTATTTATACTTACTTTACAATTGGTTCGGCGCCAACAGTCTTGTTAAAATGAAACATAAGGGTGTGTACCCATTTCACCTGAGCTGAAAGTAAAAGTTTATTTTAATTATGGAAAACAAAAGAGCAGTCTTCCAGGTTAATCAGCAAGCAATATTCATGGGAAACAATATCATTTTTCATATAGAACTCTTTCTGTGCCCTATGCCGAGTCCCACCGTCCCATAGATTAAGGATGGCAACGTATAATAACACAAGGTTTATATCCAGATTCGTGTTTAAAAATATCGTCTTTACAATTTAATCTCCTGTGTCGCGTGTAATTGAAATAATAATTCAGAAGCGGATGGGGGGGGGGGGGGGGGGGGTTCAACCGCTTCAATCTTTTTTACAGGTTTCATACCAATGTTTGCGACCTGCCTCCCCCTCCCCCTCCCCTTCGGGACTTGGGAAGTTTTGTTTAGGTTTTGTCATTTCTCCCCACAGGTTGGACCCTTCTTTTTCCTCATCCTGGATCCGCCCCTGTAATGCTGTCACCCATAAAAGTTTATCTGTCAATCTGTTTAATTATTTTCTTGTGTACATGTATAATATGTATCCCCAAAAATGTTTTTAATAAAGATAGGTCTAGGAACGGGACTAAAACCCGGGAGTAGGATGCCGGGTGCCAAGTATGATGCCAAGCTGGATTTCAAACTTGGATGCCTTATAATACATTTAACGAGGAATTATAACCATTTTATGAATTTTTTCATGTATTTTACATAAAATCCCTACCATTTGTGCATGGCCATGCAGATGGTGGCACTCTCAATTGAATGAGACTGAAGATATTCATATAGGATAAAAATGATATGTTGTTATTAAGCCTTCTGGACTTCAGGTTTTACAAGCACGAGGTCAGGAATAATCCAGAATTCATAACCAGTCTTTAATACATGGATCAACTCGCTGAGACTCTGGCAAGTCTTGTCCCATTGTCCCACTGAAGCACCGATGGATTGCGAATTGTGCTTTCAAGTTCAAAAGTCTAACACCTTAAACACTTGGCTACATCCTACCATTGTCTCTAAGTATTTATTGGGTTGTTCATATGAAACTTTGTTGGGTAGCTAGGAAACATTTTCAACCAGCTTCAACTAGCCTTGATAGTCATGGCAGAGGGGAGATGATGAAACTGGGGTGGTCGTCAGGCGTTTTTCCCCTCAGTACCCCCCCCCCCTCAGTCACAATATATGCTCATTCTGTGTATTTAACGGATGCTAGTAAATGTATATCAGCTTTAAGCGTTAATATTCAGGCGTTAATATCAATGACAATCGATTTATTTAGGCTTTTCATCGCAAGAAGACAGAATTTAGGCTGTGTGAGTATATAGATATATATATATAAACATATAATCTGTATATGTTTGTGTGTATGTGTCGATATGTTTCAGGTGTAGGTGTGTGCTTGTGTGTGTGTTGTGTATATTTTTATGATTTATATAAAATTGGGAAACATGCAACCATGTTCCGTAGGTACGCAAGTGCAAGGCTGTAAATTTGTTTTACGAAAAAGCGCAACTTCATTATCATATGTACCACTTAACATACTTATTTCATGATGACTTACGAGAGAACGTTGAGAGTATTGATTTATGTTGATTAAACACTCGGGCTATCACTTATCTTCTTGGTGGGCTAGTCATGAGTCGGAGGGTCGTGGGACAATTTTTCTTTAAACAGCTATGTGTGTGGGTCCCTTTAATCGAAGTGCTAGTGCGGCGGTTATGAACTTATATAATAACCTCCGCCAAGGAGGATATGTTTTTGGCGGCGTTGGTTTGTGTGTATTTTTTGTTTGCCCGTCTGTTTGATTGTTAGCAACATAACTCAACATTTTATTAATTGATTATGTTGAAATTTTCAGGATAGCTCGGCAATGATATATACAGGGGAACAAAGGGTCAAACTATGGGGGTTATCCCGATCACCATCTAGATCCAGGAAAAATTTAAAGGCAAAATGCTGCACTTCTGACAATGCCATATGGGGTATTGAGCTGATTTTGCTGTCAAAGTGTTTTTCTAGTTATGATAATTTTACACCTAATGTATAATCGCTTTCGTGCATGAAGTCATATATTACTTTTAACCTCGTTTATTCTTAAAATTCAAATGCCTGAAGGCTTCCAGTTATTATTAATATCCGTAATGCAGAATATACAAGCCTTGAGACTTACACGAAAATGATTCACAGATTTGCATATATTATTTTACATGGAAACACAGTTCATATGTGGGGCTACATCAGTTTTATACTGGTACTGAAAAATCTCACAACTCCCTGTGTTATAAAAAACACACATGTATATGGCAAGCCCGGTGTAGTGATATCAGATTACCTCCGCTTTAAATTATCCCCCCCCCCCCATGGAGGTATCTTGATATCGATTTCAGATTACTCTCTACTATTTCGAAATACCCCCTTTTTTCTTTATGTTTAAATACCTAATATTAGTCTGATTTTTATATATCTAATGTTTGCATATATCTTATGTTTGCATTTTTGCATGTGGTAAAGTGTATGAATCAATATAAATATAATTAACGATATATTTGACATTTTGCGACATGCAGTTTTATTTTTCATAGATTGATTTGTAATCTCATATCTTTCACCAGGTTTATTAAAATGATAATTTACGAGGCATAAGAATTAATCATTTAGTTAAATCAGCCAGGAGGTAATATGAACAGTGCCGGGGTACCCTGAATTTAGGCCAAGACTACCCACGAGGGTAATATGAAAATGATGTCAGATTACAGAGGGTAACCAGAAAAGGGGGGTAAATGTCATGGTCTTTAGACAGGGGTCAAGTGTCATTGTTATGATGACGCAGTGATCGTATTGGATATTAATTAAAGGTCCTACATATACTACCATGGATGAAATATTATGCATGGTAGTGATAGCGGGTGGTCATGCGAGGGAGGTGATCGTTGGCCTGGGTTTTACTGTTTGTGTCAGGGGTGGATCCAGGATTCAAGAAAGGAGGAGTACCACCTATGACGACTACTGACAAAACCTAAAAAAAGGTCCAAAGGTCCGGAAAACAGGGGTCCAAAAATTGGTCTAAAACCCTTAAAATAGGTTGCGGCAGCTGAAAAAGGGGTACCCCCCCCCCCCCCCCCATTATGTAAGACCCCAATATCACCTGCTAAATACCAAAATGCGTTCAATCAGTGGATTTAACAGCTGTGACTGCAGCGGTCCCATTAACTGCTAAGACAATTATCCCAAAGAAAAAGTAATTCCTTATCGCAGTGCTGCAGTGTTATGAGGACTTTATCTATTTTATACAAACATAAGTCGAAAAGTGAAAATTACTGTACATTTATGTTTTGAAATAGCGATAGTAAATTATCATTGGACACTTTTCGTCGCTCTTATTTTGAGAGGCTTTAAGAGGGAAGGTGGCGTCTATTGAAATGTTTTAATTAAACACTCGGACCATGTATATTTCATCTTCCTAGTGGGCTCGTTATAGGCCAGAGTATCGTGAGATAGTTATATTTAGAGTGTATGCACGTGTCTGTCCTCTGTATAATAGATGTTGCAGTGTGAAGCGTTGGTGCGTTGTTTTATAATCATAAAATGATGGCTTCACTCCATGCATGCAGAGGCTTCCAATCCGAAATTGCATGTTATATTGAGGAAAACTATCCCGGCATGTAGGGCTATCATTATACTACCACCATTCAGACATGTTTGGCCACCACTGTACCTTTGCCATTCAGACATGGTGGGCAACCACTATACCTTTGCCATTCAGACATGGTGGGCTACCATTATACAAACGCCATTCAAACATGGTGGGCCACCATTATACCTACGTCATTCAGACATGCTGGGCTACCGCTGTACCTTCGCCATTCATACATGGTGAGCTACCATTATACAATCGCCATTCATACATGTTGGGCCACGACCGTACCTTCACCATTCAGACATGTTGTGCCACCACTGTACCCTTGCCATTCAGACATGTTTGGCAACCACGGTACCATTGCCATTCAGACATAGTGGGCTACCATAATACAACCGCCATTCAGACATGGTGGGCCACCATTATACCTCCGCCATTCAGACACGTAGGGCCGCCATTATACCACCGCCATTCATACATGCTGGGCCACGACAGTACCATCGCCATTCAGACATGGTGGGCTACCATTTCACCATCATTCAGACATGCTGGGCTACCGCTGTACCTTCGCCATTCAGACATGGTGGGCTACCATTTCACCATCATTCAGACATGCTGGGCTACCGCTGTAACTTTGGCTTTCAGACATGGTGGGCATCCATTTCACCATTATTCAGACATGCTGGGCTACCGCTGTAGCTTCGCAATTCAGACATGGTGAGCTACCATTATACCATCGCCATTCATACATGTTGGGCCACGACTGTACCTTCGCTATTCAGACATGGTGAGCTAACATTGTACCCTCGCCATTCAGACATGCTGGGCCACGACTGTGTCGTTGCCATTCAGACATGGTGAGCTACCATTATACCACCTCCATTCAGACATGTTGGGCGACCACTGTGTCGTTGCCATTCAGACATGTTGGGCGACCACTGTGTCGTTGCCATTCAGACAAGGTGAGCTACCATTTCTTCACCGCCAGTCAGGCATGTAAGGGCTACCATAATACCACCGCCATTCAGACATGGTGGGTTACCATTATTTCATCGCCCACCATGACTGAAAAGCGAAGGTTAATTGGTGGCCCACCATGTCTGAATGGCGGTGGTATAATGGTGGCCCACCATGTCTGAATGGCGGTAGTATAATGATAGCCCTTCATGTCTGAATGGCAACGGCACAGTGGTGGCCCAACATGTCTGAATGGCGATGGTATAATGGTAGACATTTTTTGGCCACCACTGTACCATCGCCATTCAGACATGGTGGGCTACCATTATCTCGCCACTATTTAGACATGCTGGGCCACCAATTTACCTTCGCCATTCAGTAATGGTGGGCCACCATTATTTCACCACCATTCAGACATGGTATATATATATATATTATGTAACCTAAATGTCTAATCCCTATAAAGGGTAAATGTATGCTGTTATTTGCCGATATTACTTATCGACTCCTTATTCTGTAGCTCAAGCTACTTTTAAATCGCGATTTGCAGAGCATATTCTGATTATGCTGTGATTTATTATTTTAAATATCATCTGATACACATTACTGTGATAAACAGTCATCTCTATTTGTATAATTATATATAAAGGCAAGTGGTCGCAATTGTAGGCTGGTCGCAAGGCATGGTTTCACTGTATGTAAATATATTGTTATGACTTTAATCAATTATAGAGTAGTTGTTTAAGATGATTTTATAATAAGTTTCCAGATTTCGGGTAAATTCCGAGAAACAAACTGCTTTCTACCATTATACACAATCGCAGGTGCCAACAGATGGCGCTGAGGTATCCCCTTCGAAAAATAATTTGATTTTTCTTCACTCCATAATGCGGTTGCTCGGAGGAAATGGAGGGATGACCCATGTCAATGGTGGAAAAAGCGAGTTTGTTTTTTTAATTGAAAAAAAATAGACCTGACCAGGGTGAAGTTGACACCTTTCTCTTGATTAGCTACTGTATATTAACTGTGGCATATGATTTATTTATAAATAAAAAAATACACAACCATAAATATATATATATATATATATATATATATATATATATATATATATACAAAGAGCATAACATATGTTCATATAAATCTAAATCGTTACATATATTAACATCATACAGTTTTAACGTATTAAAAACCTCAGTTTTATACATAATCTTTCCTACTACATGACGTAATCAAAATAAGATACTAACATGGTTCATGTGAGAGCACTTTCATCAAACAGTTTACACACTATACTATGAAGTGCGCTTCGCGGTTTAATGAGGTCAGCTGTGTGGGTGTATGGGTGTTTTTCTCGAATCGAATGATCGATTCAATTGTATGTATACACAGACCTTATATTAAAGCCTGTGGCTACAGAAGGCGGGCATGTGGAAGAAGAAAAGAAGAAAGAAGACGGAAGGGCGGAGGAATAGCATAGTGTATGACACAGGAGTCCCGAGTCACGAGCAGATGCTGAACAGTCGGAACATCTCGATCGATCGTTGTCGGATGTATTCATGTGTGGCCCATAGATACACAAAAATGTGGTCTTTTTAAAGAATAACAAAGGTAACACTGATGACGAGGCAGAGCATCGAAAACAAACATAACTAACAAATTATCTCATCCGATAAAAAATGCTAAAATAATGGTTCACATAGTGACAAAAAACTGAGCTCCGCGGTATTTAGGAGTACGTTGTGTAGCTAAAGCCCTCACCACCCTCTGGAAGTTTCCTTATTAACATATATCTCAGGAGAAACAATCCGAGGGTCAATATTACGGTCATAAACTATAATAAGTAAATGCACATTTTTGTCACACTCTTCTAGATATCTTCTGGTATAATGGTTGCCATGTTTGAATGGTGGTGGTAAAATGGCAGCCATAGTGGCGTCAATTTATTGGGATAACTTTTTACAAACAGATATATATATATATATATATATATATATATATATATATATATATATATATATATATATATATCTTTTATTGTTTTTGCTACACATTTTAAATATATACCAATTAGGTAAAAGATATTTTATTATAAGTATTCCTTAATTCCAAACAATTTTTATAGATATAAAATATTTCATAGTAAACTAAGAAATGGAACCAGTGTCTATACTTCTAATTATTAATATTTTTAATTTCCAATATATTTATATTTTTCTCTGAATGTCAGGGGGGTAAATAAATTGACAATCCCCCTTCCTAAAAGTGTGGGGGGGGGGGCTATATGCACCCCCTCCCTCACTCCTGTATTCACGCCCCTAATGGCAGCCCTACTTGACTAAATGGTTCGTTATTATAAAAGTGGACTGTGTAAGATTGGTATATATATATATATATATATATATATATATATATATATATATATATACATATATATATATATAATTGTCTGTGTGACGCATTTCAAAAGTATTACGATAAAGTATAAGATTTAAAAGAAATAGGGGATCTAGTTTCCGGTAAAGGTTTATTTTAAACCAGGTTTCATAATAAACTCACACATGGAACCAGTCTATTATTCTAATTATTAATATTTTCAATTCCAATATACAAACATCATATGTACTCTGAATAGCGGGAGGGAGTGATTACATTAACCACCCCCTCCCCCCAACCACCATCACCCCCTTGCTAAAAAGTGAGGGAAGGGGCCTCCTGTATTCTGCTATTAAGGTCTTGGAGATCGTTTGTGGATATTAAAATAAGATGGGCATCATAACAATTTAACACAACAAGCATGCCTTAATGCAAATACATTTACCGGGCCTGTGACGTAAAGTCATTTGATTGGTACTTTCCGTGAAACGCTTTTTGGTGAATGCGCAGGTTGGCGGAGCTCAGAATGATTCCACGAATCATCGAATACGCCTGGGGAGGAACCTTCTAGCGGGGTAAAAAGTTACCAGGAAATTAAATTGAACAGAAATTAAGTGATAAAATTTATACACAAATTCACACTTCAAACAAAAGTGCACGGATTCATGTAACGCTTATATATATTATTCTTAGGATATACTGTACACGCAAGAGAGAGCACACATTGTATGTTTAATTTCTGCCAAAGTAAAAGAGGAACTGCTACCAGCAACAAGATAACAACAATGATAAAACAATCCAGGCACCACAATCATTTCACTTAGAATTATAGTATGGCCCCTGCTTTAAAGCATGTAAGACCTGTGCATTCTGGTTTACAGACTCCAGCTCGTTATGTTTGTACATTAGCTGTTCGTAAACCGGGCGCAATTTGATCCCTATACCCGTTGGACCTGATGTATATAATTATGTTAAGAACGTTACATAGGATAAGAGATCTAGTGCGTGTCAGAACACATTGCTTTCATGACTTATTGTTATTGACAGAGAAACAGAGATAAACCTGTCTTACTTCACCGACATTAGGTCAGAAACTGATGTTTGAGGTTGGTCAGATACTTTTGTTTAAGGTAGGTCAGAAACTGATGTTTGAGGTTGGTCAAATACTTTTGTTTAAGGTAGGTCAGAAACTGATGTTTGAGGTTGGTCAGATACTTTTGTTTAAGGTAGGTCAGAAACTGATGTTTGAGGTTGGTCAGATACTTTTGTTTAAGCTAGGTAAGAAACTGATGTTTGAGGTTGGTCAGATACTTTTGTTTAAGGTAGGTAAGAAACTGATGTTTGAGGTAGGTCAGATACTTTTGTTTAAGGTAGGTAAAAACTGAAGTTTGAGGTTGGTCAGATACTTTTGTTTAAGGTAGGTCAGAAACTGATGATTGAGGTTGGTCAGACACTTATGATTGAGGTTGGTCAGACACTGATGTGCGGGGATGGTCAGACACTGATGATTGAGGTTGGTCAGACACTGATGTTTGAGGTTGATCAGACAATAATGTTTGAGGTTGATCAGACACTGACGTTTGAGGTTGGTCAGAGTTGTAATACTGTGGTAATTATAGCCTTATCATTATAAATAATTCCTCAGAATGCAAGCCATTGAATATGATATATAGAATTCCATCTAACACAATTCAATTGTATCAAATACCTAATTGCTGCCATATACAGAAAGTGTTAATGAATTTATTGCGTTACGGCTTCAAATCACACACATACTCTTTAAGGAGGGGGGGGGGGTGGGGTGGGGGTGGCATCCGACCATAGTTTTATACTTTTTAATTAACGCCCAAGATATAATATCTGTCTTAGTATGCAGACGACAAGTATCAGTTTGATAATTATATCATTGTGGATGTCTATATTATATGCTTACATATTTTTTCCTGTAATTTTAAAGAGTTTCTTGACTATAATGATACATGGCATATTCTTAAAACATCACCGAATGAAATATTACAACAGCTCAAGCAAAAGCCCAAATTTAATTGACAAACATATGTACCACAAAATAACAAAAGTAATTTTCGTTGATTGTGAATACCCTGCCGTAACGAATTCATCCACTAAATGCCAGGTCTGAAGGCTTTTCAGCCTTACAATAAGATGCAAAACAAAAAAAAAACTTGTTGCAAAATATGAAGTCACAGGTCCCCTTAGAAATTCATTTAAAACGTAAATATTTTTAGTTACAGATATAGACATATATAAATAGAAGAAGAGGATAGAGAGATTTAGCTACAACTTTAACATCCTTCTCACTGCAATAGCGGACATGAAAATGGGTGTAACAAACTGCGGTTTTTGATCTTCTGTTAAGACTGTCGCTTTTAAAGCGACACACAGAAGATGCAATGATTCTGCTTTAAATCGCTTTATTGTTATTATGCGGTGGAGTATATCCGGGTAGTCATCACGGTTTCGTTTAATAGGGGGTAAAACAGGAGTAATTTTGTATTCCTGAAGATAACATCACGAGGATTCTGTATAACACATGCATGTGTTGTTTTCAATTACTGAATATACTTTTACTTTTTCTTAATACATGGGATATCAGTATATAGGACTGTATCTTTACGTTTCGTCATTAGACCCCCGGAGACTGCCACCCTCGGCTGTGAGGTAAGTTTTGTCAACGCGTGCACGTCCGTTAAGGGTTATTGCTGTAACTATAGTACTCATTGTTTTTAATTCACTCTGCGTCAAATAAAATTCCCAAGAGTATGAATCTGCTGATTAGGGATTGTGGGTTAGGTTATCGGTTTTTCATAATACACTCGGGCTTTTAGAATCAGAGAATTGGTACACCTGTTGGAAGAGTGTGGATTTAAGATTTTAACACATATTTGAGCGTAACTGTTTCGACATTAACATATTTTTGGGTATAACTGTTTCGACATTAATATATTTTTGAAAATAACTGTCGAGAGACAAATAACATGCACTTGACGGTTTTTGTGATAAGGACTTGATGGAATAATTGTCATTTGGCTTGTAAGGGGAAGGCGTTTTGAGTTTTCAAAAATTGAGAGTAGACACAAGTAGTCCCTCCCGCCCCACAATCCCTAACTGGAAGATGTTTGATTCAACAGAAACGCCCTGTTCTAGTGCTAATGTTCATTCGATTCAAGTCAGAGCTGGTGATTTGAGATTTAAATTTTTTTCGGCCCTTCGGGCATTTTTTTAGGATTAGTCATTAGACCTCCTGGGTTGGACACCTCTTTTTCCTAAATCATGGATCCGGCCTTGTAAATACTAACTCAACAAAGTATTTATGTTCATCTGTATAATTCCAGTTTCAGACAACATGACAGGGCAGTATCACTCGCTTCACATCTTATATCCTGGTGTTAACCAGTCCCGGTGAATACTTCGCCTGCGGGCCCAAGGGGTTGTGCAAATAACCCCGTAACAGAGTGAAGCACGGCCATTGAGCATACTCTCCCCACTCAGTCTACATAGCGCTGACTCTCGGCTCAAATTCGAACTGACGATCTCCCGGCTTTTATAGAACTAGGCTGTACCCCTGAGTCACAGACGCCGGTGATTGGAGGAGGTTAAAAACATTGAAATATATTCTTTTAAAAGTTTATCACCATCAGGCTATGTGTACTTTAAACAAAGAACATCAGTACTCATAGATATACTGTTGTTGCCTTTTTATTCGCCAGGTTTTAATTTCGTGATATTCGCGCATGTGCATGAAGTAATCGTGAATATGGAACCCTAGGGAATAAGATGTCCCATCAACTAAGAGGACCTCTTGAAACAACCTAATCAGCCACTTAATCTGTGCATGGTATCGAAACTGGCCCAAGCCTCCAAGTATTATTTTAAAACACGTCATACTCACGGAGACTATATCGACTTTGATACAAGGCATAAGTTTCTGACTGAACCAGTAATTAGTGAGGTATTGTAGGATTAATTCTTACTTTAAAAATCAATATAAATACTGCTGTACTTAGATTTTAGAAGTTTCTGGGTGCTGTCGCGAAAATGAAACCCTCGCGAAAATAAAGAAATCGGGAAATTTCAGCCTCGCAAATTTGAAGCCAATCACAGTATGTTGAGATGTTGTTTCTATAGTGTCCAGGTGTCAAAGGGTTACCTCGCAGAACCGAGCACGCACATTTATCCATGATGTCAAATTAATATCTTGGCATTTTCGATATAACATCTGAACCCTGAACTTCAAATATCCCGTGAGAAAAATTTTCAATTAAGTGACCAATACTATCATTTTTTGATTGCCAGAATATATGAGTAATCCCCGGTTTTGCGTTTGTCCCGGTGCCTCCCGATGTCACTCTACGGTTTCGATTCTAAACGATTCTGTTCTGACGGTCCATTTTAGGTTTTAGTAGGGTCAATTAAACCTAGTATTTTTGTATTACGACTTAAGCCGATTAGTCCCGTTGAACTACGGTCCAAGGAGGATGCTAATAGGTTACCAGCACGGTTAGGCGTACTAGGCTCGGGTCAGTGCTTCATGATTAGATTTAACTAAACTGGGGCCACCAAGGCTTTCCTGTGATAGATTTTTTTTTTCAATCTTATCAAGGAAAACCATTATTTTTGTAGGTCAAATACCCAAGAAACAGCCTCCTGAAACATAACAATGTTGGCATTACTTATACGTTGCGGTGTAACTATGCAAAGCAAAAGCGGATCCGGAGGAGGCCCCCGACACCCCCCCCCCCCCCCACCCCACCCCTTGCGACAGCAGCAATCCTTTTTAAGGGTTTCTGACCGATTGTTGGTCTGTTTTCAGGTTTTCTGACTAGTCTTCCTTGTTGGACCCCTCCTTTTCCTAAACCCTGGACAGACATTGATATTACAGAGTATTCAGACACTGATATATTTGAGACTGGTCAGACATTGTTATTACAGAGTATTCAGACACTGATATATTTGAAACTGGTCAGACATTGTTATTACAGAGTATTCAGACACTGATATATTTGAGACTGGTCAGACATTGATATTACAGAGTATTCAGTCACTGATATATTTGAGACTGGTCAGACATTGTTATTACAGAGTATTCAGTCACTGATATATTTGAGACTGGTCAAACATTGTTATTACAGAGTATTCAGACACTGATATATTTGAGACTGGTCAGACATTGTTATTACAGAGTACTCAGACACTGATATATTTGAGACTGGTCAAACATTGTTATTACAGAGTATTCAGACACTGATATATTTGAGACTGGTCAGACATTGTTATTACAGAGTATTCAGACACTGATATATTTGAGACTGGACAGACATTGATATTACAGAGTATTCAGACACTGATATATTTGAGACTGGTCAGACATTGTTATTACAGAGTATTCAGACACTGGTACTTGAGATTTGTAAGACATTGATAATCTATGTTTGTCATACCCCTCTGCTATTATTAGTTTGACACTTGTAACCAGAAGGATCGTTAAGTTGTGCTTTTGGTGTCAGACTTTAAGCAAAAAACTATTATTTATCCATTTTATCTAAATATAAACGACCCCGATGTACAGAGGTTAACGCCCCATGGAGGCAAGGCACTGAGTATCAGTGACTAATGCAGTTCCTGTTGATTCTTATGAGCAGCACGCCAGGGAACTAGACTGGTACCCTTTCTCTTCCAGTCTAGTCTTCTCCTGATAACCCACACTTGTGACCTTTTTTTGGGAGAGCAGAACAAGGAAATGTAGATAGTCAAGTAATACCGTCACAATTTAAACCGTGCGTTTTGTCAAATTTATTGGGAGGGGCGGATCTCCAACAGCAATACTATAAAAACTCTTTTATTTCTCCTTTATTTGGTAATTCATGTTCATTCAGATGAAAAGATCGAAATATAAAAATAAATTGGTTTCTCAGGCAGCTCGGGTGTAGTTGTCAAGGCGCTGAACGTCCGACCGCAGATGAAGTCTTTACCGCAAGGGTGCACTCTTTTCAAACCAGGAGTGGCTACTGGTCATGGTTGGAAGGCAAATATAGAACGAAATAAACTTCTAGCGCAGGTGATATGGATGCTTTGGTTGTATGCTCCCCAGGGAGCCGAGAAAAGCTCCAAGAATGAGCAGGCCCGAAACACTAGGAAGGCAAAGTGTAAAGTCGGATGAGACTGACATCGTTGGTGATATCAGACTATAAACCCCAACCTTTACCCTTTACCTTTACATCCCCATCTGTATAAAAAAAAATATTTTGATGTTCGTAGGAATATACCGATTAAAGCTCCAGCCGCTCCGACATTTTTGTCCAAAAAACCGGAGATAAGGCCAAAAAAATAAAAGGTATGGTTCTCAGGCACCGCCCACATCAATTTTAAACCCCCGCATGAAATTTTTTTATTTTTGATTTTCATTAGAAACTTACCAATTTTGAGCTGCAGCTGCTCGGACATTTCTTTCAAGAAGATAAAATCATACAATTTCCCTTGTTATGTAGTGCTTTTACTCGTTTAGCAAAATAAATATGTTATTATCATGCTTTTCCCTTATCATTTGACATTTTTATCGAAACATACAAAAAAAAATTAAAAACAAAAAAACCGCCCGCCCGCATTGATTTCGGAAAAAAAGTGCCTGAGAACCATACCTTTTTTTATTTTGGCCTAACATGTTTTTTTTTTAACTTTTTTTGTTTAACCTGTAAATAAAAAGTATATTTATTCCTGCAGAACTTGTCAGGATGATGACATTTGTACACCTGACCGCGCTGCTCCTAGTCTGTGTTACCTGGCCAGGTATATATACATTTAAATATATTCTTTTTTATGTTGGAACTATAGTTAATGAATATTTATCTTACTGTATGAGAAATATACCCTTAAATACTTATTCCATTAGATCAGCCGTTTTATATATACAATATACACCTATTATGTTCCCTTAGCCTGACAGAATAATCACGATTGTCCATAGTACTTTAGGTATATGTTTAACATAAATGCATTCTCGCTAAAGAATAAACGAATACGGTTCTCTTAATATTTTCTTATATTACCACTAAATCAATACCACTGCTTTCTACTAAGGTTTCGCTGCAATTTTTATTAATATTATTATTATAATATAATTTTTATTATTATTATTATTATTATTATTATTATTATTATTATTATTATTATTATTATCCTGTTATTATATATTATTATCTCGATTATTATAACAATTATTATCATTCTTGTTATCATTATTATAATCATTTTTATAATATTCATTTTTATTAGTTTTATTATTTTAATTAGACTTTCTGTTGTTATAATCATCATTATCGTTTTTATTATTAACATTTTTACTTTTTGTTATCATAAGCCTCTGCGGATCATGGCTGCCCTCATGGCTGGTACAGATATGGCCTCAAATGTTACGGATTTTACGACGGCTCTCAGTTCACATGGAGAAGGTCTCATGACAAGTGTGAACGCCATGGCAATGTGATAGCTTCACCCCGTACTCAGGAGGAAAAGGTAGGCAACAATATCTTAACTGTTAAGTATGATTTTATTTAACTATCAACATATTTTAATTTTTGTGTTTATACTTTTCCCCCAAACCGCAGTTAAGACTGCTAGTCACATCATACTAAATTTAAACATGTACCAGTTCATATGAAGCGGCGACAGTAAAGACGCAACGCAATCTAGCTGGAATTTTACACGGTCACGTGGATGGCTGGAACACGGGGTTCAGCCTCCAGCGATGCCACGGTGAACCCTCATTAATATTAACGATCTTAAATGCTAACTGTTACCGCTTCGTTATTTACTGCAGTCTCATGACGTAAGTTTTTCAATCATGTAATTGGCAGAGCTCTGTTCCTTTGACGCCTTTGAGTCGTGGCAAGCCTACTGCGGATTCTGTCATATTTTTTTTTTTAATTTTTATTTATTTATTTTTTTGGGGGGGAGGGGTGGGGGGTGGGGGTGGAGGTAACCGCCTCCCTTTTTTAATGCTTGCTTAACTAAGTATTATGTACATCCGCAGAATACCATTCCGGTTTAGGACTACGTCACAGGGGCTTACATGCGATAATTCTAGCGTCAACCAGGCTCGGTGTATTACTCCTGCGGGTCCTGGTTTCGTGCCATCCCCATTGCTGGGTTATTACACCGAGGAACCCCGAAAGGCGCACTCGATTGTGTGTGAAACACGACTGTTTGGCACAGTCTCCCCATTGAGCCTGCAGAGCGCTCACCCTGGGTGGGGGCCGACCGTAAAAATCTAACTCACCGCCTCGGCTCAGATTCGAACTCGGCTTTGAGGCCTGTGCTCTACCCCTGAGCCACAGAAGCCGGTTATGTCATACTTTACATAGCTTACGCAATTTCCAAAAGGCTATCGGGTTTGGTACATATCATACACAACAGACATCGGGAGTAATATTGATCATCTAGTAGAAAATCAATAAAAATAGGCCTTCCTCTTCAGAGAAGTGTTAATATTGATAATCATCTCCTGTCCGTTGAGTCATTTCGGCTGTCTGACATTAGAGGGTCTACGACCAGCGTAGGCTGTTAGAGTTAGGCTTGCCAGACCAATATAATTGACTACCAAGTCGTGTTGTCACTGCTATTCCGATTTCGATATTTATATGAGAATAGAGTCTGTATTGAGCACCGGGCAGCAGTACTGTAGCTGTGGTTCATTAACCTTGCCAGAGCCATCGATAATCGTATCTGGTCAGTACTGTAGGTTCATGGCAGAACTATCGGTGATCGCACCGATTGTTGTCAAAGCCATCGATGATCGTATCATTTCTTATGCATCACGATTTATCGATATACCAGTGAAGTCTTGAAACAAAATGCTAATGCAGTACGTGCCATGACATAATTGGCATGCACGCGTTTTGCAACATTTCATGTATGATGAGGAGTGATTGATTCTCTTATTTGATGATTCTGTTAAGTAAACATTATTTTATTTTGAACAGTTATATGTTTATATATAGCAAATTTCTGTCTATTTAATTTGAATGAAGAATATCCGTATATGACCATACAGCGTCGAAGAATTTTAATATACAGTGAATTATCTATAATGAATGTGGACTCCTGTGACTGGGGCCATATTAGCTGCTTTATAGAGGTTTCCGATTAATGAGGGTGCTGCAAACAACATAAATAATCATGAGTAGAAAACACAGGACTCTTTAAATCTGCCCAAAATATTGAGGTGCTAATTATGAGAGGCTTACTGTATGTTCCAAGTGTTTTAATGTAGTATTTTCCGCCATCTTCCGACAGAAATAAATTATTTTTGAGGATATTTTACCTCGCATTCATGACAACAACAATGATTATAACAAACAATTCAGGAATGGCTCCGTCACGTGATCAAAGAGAAAGGCCTCGACTACTGGATTGGACTCAGAAAAGTCAATGGAACCTGGGTCTGGCCGGACAACCAGCCGTACGAGTATGACGATAGGTCAGTTAAAAAACTACATCACTCGTTTTAATGTCATTCTTATGTACAATAAGCATGTAAACTGACCCACAACCCCAACGTTATTCCCCGTATGGGTTATCCACCTAATGAGGTTCAACTATGAATCTTTTGTAGAGGCTCTAGGTGGAACTTTTCAATTAACCCATTCAGTCCAGTGTTATGAAGCATTTTCTTTGTGAATGTTTTCTTTTAAAAAAAAGTATTATCTGTTTATAAATTTGACAAATGTCATTATAAATTGATAATTTGATATACAGTTATATAGTATAATATATAATATAATATAATATAAATACAGTAAAACCTCGAAATTATGACCACAAAGGGGACCTCGATAAAGTGGTCGCATTTTATAAATGGCCGTATAAGCGAGGTCTGATATAAAGGGCAAAAAGGGATTTGGAGCCGTGAACAAGTGGTCGTTATTTTGAGGTGGTCGCTAAACAGAGGTGGTCGTTTGGCGAAGTTTTCCTGTTTAATGGGAAAATTTATTGATTATGGTTACGATTAATTATTTATAACAGACTTAAGCATACGTACGTACACGTTTTATATCAGGGACTGGGTTACCGGTTCACCGATTGAGGATAATGTGCTAGTGTGTGCGCATGCGTCCGCTTGTACTGGCGGGAGATGGAAGGAGGCGCCATGTTCCAAGATCAAGAGGACTCTCTGTTCCCTTTCTAGATGTGAGTAAAATAAAAGACAGTAACCTCACACAGTCTAGAGTTTAAGACGGTTTACAGGTGCACATTCTATATGGGACCCTGCATTCTTGTTAAATGCGCTATGTACATATACAGGTATACATGGTATTATGAGCCTCATAAATTCCTATAAACTGTTAAATTTATAATTATATCCACCATTCACATCTTATAAGGTAAATCAGTCCTTCAATTCAATTTTTTTGTGTGTTTTCTCGCTCTGTTGGTCCTTTAGCTCGTTTGTTGCTTATTTGACGCTGTAACGGTTTTTTAAGATGATTTTATAAACATTTAAAAGTTGATTGACTTTTCGACTTAGGCACTGAAGTAGGATTATATATGCCTGTTACCGAGTGTGTCGTGATGCAATACTCAAACAACACTGCTGACATCTGTAGGACACATTTGATACTAACTATTACATTTTAGTGACGTTCTAAACCATCGACACAGACAGAGGAATGCCCCATTTGCGTGCTGTTTACTTTTTGAATGTTTTTGCCACTTTCAGATGTCGGTCGGTGGGGAGACTGGACAGCCTGGTCAAGATGCAGCAAGACTTGCGGAACCGGAAGACAGTCCCGGAATCGAAAATGCAACATACCCGAAGGAAGACGTGGTTCGTGTCCAGGCCACCCAGATGAATACCGGCCCTGCAACACTCAGCACTGTCCGCGTGAGTAAATCTAAATGGAATTTGTCACAGAATCATCCTCGAATCTCGAACATTCACTTCACGGACATTCAGTGGTTCAACAGACTCGCAGATAGATAAGTCCTTCCTTGTGACATGTTGATTTCCTATGATGCATAAACGGGAAATAGTTTTAATAATCAATTTTCTTCTGTCACTTCTTTCTTAGTTAACAACTGTCCCCAAAACACAAAGTCAGTTATCAGAAAAGCAACTTTAACTTTCCATTTTGATCATATATCATCAGATAGAACTAAAATAAATTCAGTATTGTCACGATACTAACTTGAGGATAGTTAGAGTACACGGTTTTTGTATGAGCTAAGGTTACCCATCATTAAAAGCAAAGCGTGCACTAGAAGAATTTTGAATACGATATAATATGAAGTAGGATACGAAAAGAAATCCTGCCTTCTTGGCTTCCTATCCCAACATGTATGTTGGAATACGGTACGAAGTCCTAGGATCTTCGTATTTTATCGAACATGTTCGATATGTTTGTAATTAGCTAAATATTGTATGGTATCCAAATTTGGGTAAAAATGTGTATGCTGGGCGTGAGTGGCTAAGTCCTTTACCTTGTCCTACCCTTCTATATATGTCCTGTTCGTGGCATATAAAGCCAATTTTCTGCAATGGACAGAACCCATATATTTCATGGGAACCAATGTTGCTGATCAGTAATTGATGTACTTATCCAATACACCTTTGCAAGAAATTTGTGTAATGTACGTGAAGATACGGAACAAATCATGGGTGTTTAGAATACGACGATTCTATAGGAACTTGAGAAATCGTATCTTATCAAAATTTTATAACTGCTTAAGATTAATCTAACAACATGTACAATCACCGTAGCTGTTTAGGAAAAAAATGTACAGTTGTATTTGGCATTGATAGTTATTCTTGCTCAGAAGCAAAGATAATGGCCTTTGATCTTGTTAGATTAATCAATAATCGCATGGTCGACTTGTATATTGGGCAAATCTAAATTTGAGCCGTTTAATAAAATTTTTAATAGTGTCTCCAAGAAACGGACCCAGGGAAGGAGGGGTCTATGGGTCCGGACCCCCCCCCCCCTTTTTTTTTTAATCCACTAAAAGATTTTTTGAGGGTTTCAGACAAAACTTTGGGGCCTGGTCCCCCCTCTTCCCGGACCTGGGGAATCGTTTTTTTTTTTTTTCATTTTTGGTTTTTCATTAGGGTTTCTTGGTTGAATCCCCCCCCCCTTTTTTTTCTAAATCCTGGATCCACACCTGTCTCCAACAATCACGACATATAGCATCATTAGGGCTTTGGTTGTAAGTTCTCTCTGGAGCTGATAATCAGGAGGTAATTAGGCATGACATTCGTACAGGAAAGTGTAATACCATACTATACAACAAACATAGTAAAGAAAGTGCTCATAAGACTGAAAAACAAACATATTAAAATTGTAACCACCAGATTATAAACCAAATATATTAAACGTGTGACCACCAGACTGTAAAACAAACATATTTAAATTTTACTATCAGACTAAAAAAACAAACATATTCAGCGTTTGGCAACCTGGCTATGACCAAACATAACTTTCATTATGGATAAGTAAAAAATATCTTCAACCAAATGTATTCACAAGTCCATAAAAAATGAACATAATTAAATGCAGTAAAAAATGTGTTTTATATCCTTTTTGTGAAAAAGTAAAATTTTTCGTTTTTTTTATATGTGAGACACTGGAATATTATGGATTGTAAAGATTCACTTGAATTATATAAACTGAAAATTGTCTTCCGTAATTTTTGTAGTTGATATTCGTTAAAACAAATCTGATTTATAAGGTTCTACTGCTCAGTGGTCCACCCATGTCTTAATCAAGTTTTTGTTATGTATTCTTCCAGTTGGATGGGCAACATGCAACGTCGGTGGGGACCCACACTACAATACTTTTGACCGCCAAAGTTTCGATTTCCAGGGAGGAGACATCGAGGGACGTGAATGCAAATTTCTCCTGGCCGGGCGATGTGAAGAGCCCTCTGATCTTCCGCCATTCAAAATCCTGGCAGAAAATGATCACCGAGGAGGCCCTGCTGTTTCCTGGGTCAAGGCCATAGAGCTTCACTACAATGGTCACGTGATCAGGGTTGATCAGAGCTTCCGAAAGACAGGATTCATCTATGTATGTTACTGCTACATATGTTTTATATAACAATCTGAACCATGCAAATATAATTAATACAACTTGTGTAGGTAAACCTGGATTATCTTTACAAAAAAAAAGAAAAAAAAAGGAAATCTGCATTCACTTGTTCGGCCAATATTCTCATGTTCATTCATGCATATGTGACTGTGCATTTGCGAATATTCCTTATAAATGACCATCTGCCGCTTACACACCAAAATCTTATCTATTCTTCATTGGCCTGTTTGTGAAATATCCTGAAAATTTTATGTGATTCCGTTCGTAATTGTTGTGAGCATGAGTTCATGCTTTAATTTGTAAACAAACCCTAAAAACACGTACAATGTAATTATGGTTACTAATAACATATAAATATGTAACGGATGCGTATTCGTTACTATCAAGTGATCATGGTATTTGCTGATTTAACGATGGCTTTTCATGCATATAGCTTATTAACAAATTGTCCGGTTCCTAACAGGTAGCGCTGCAATCGCCCCTAAGAAAAAACAAATGCCAAAATTCTCAGGATTTATGGGAAACGTTATGGAAATACTCCCCTTAGGACACAATTGGAAATCGTTTCCGAAACTTCGAGACAAAAAAGGGCATATATGCGGTTTTCCCGCTAGGAGGTGTGTAACTAAAGTCGGACGGCACCACCCTCAATTATTTTTTGGAGAGAGTCGCAAAACTTTTATCATCAAAACTGGTAGATCTATATCCAGATTTCTGTATTGTTTGATATAATCATATGCTTTCAGAAAAAAAAGTTGACAGAACATGTTATTAGAATAGTGTAACGGAATTCAACTTGGTTTCAGGTTGACGGTGTTCGTAGGTCCTCCACCAACTACAGGGGTGTACGGGGTGTTGTCGTCACTGCAGTCGGAGAGGGCTTAAGACTTTCCATTGACGATGGGTTAGTACACGTGGCCTTTAATGGGCACAAGTCCGTGGTTGTGGGGGTGGAAAAATGTGTCAAAGGAGCCAACGGACTGTGTGGTCTTTGTGGGAACTACGACGGAAACAAACAAAATGACCTTTATCTGCGGAATGGAACGGCCAACAGGAACCACAATGACCTTGGCTGGAGTTATCAGGAACCAGATCAAAATGGCCGCTTGTATGTATACATTTTGATGATCTGAATATCTGTATACTAGTATTCAAAAGAGCCCTTGAGACTGCACAGCAGTTTAACAAGGACTGGTCGAAATCAATTTATGGGACTCCTGGACAGGGGCGTCAATACAGGGGGGGATGGGGGTTTATATATCCCGCCAGTTCTTTGCAAGAAGTTATGGTTAATGTAATTACCCCCTACCTCCTTATTTGTGTGTAATATCTTATTTTATTAAACCTTACACTTAATTGTAATATATTTATGCAATAAGTAACACAGACAATAATGAATATTTATGTGTGTGTGCATGTTTATAAAAAAGATACCCAAAATGCAATCCCCATGCTTGCGAGTCACCCCTCCCTCCCCCTCCCTCCCTCTTCTTGAAGATAAATTTACGCAAAATAAATATCTTGCCAAACATGTAAACTAGAACCGAAATGCAGCAGGGTTACTTTTTCAAAAGGCATCTGAAGTGAACACTCCGCCGAGTTAGCTATTAGTGTGGCAACATAAATCTTCAGAATGTCAACCCATGTTTTCTTTCAGAATCCCCACAACTGCTGTTATGATCCCTCGAATTTTCATCCAAATTTGCTCAATTCATGACACAAAGAACTCTGATTTTTCAACGGAGCAGTTCGTAGACGAAACCTTTTTTAAAAAAAAAAGCTCGGAGTTCATTGTGACGACCATGACGGTGTGATGCACGTAATTTCAGCACACTTCGACCCAATGGTGTGAGCACATACGTCAACATACTGTAAGGCTGCGGCTTCATTTATACCCACGTGTTAATAGCATTAGGAGGTCCCGCTAAAATGGCCGGCATTCGTAATCCAAACAAGAACGAATTACTGATTCCACAGTGGTCTTACTGAATTCTTGCCACTGACTCATTTCCCTAAACGACTGCCTGAATGGGGAGCATTTCCATAGACTGCCACCAGGGGAATGGTTTATATTTGCGCTGTACCAAGTATGGATGTCTGGGTGAAGTCCTGGCGATAAATAGGCTTAATGCCCTGTTGTCATTAGTCGAAACATTTTCACATGTTAAACCTTCTTGGAAAAATATAACTGTTTACGTACGTTTTTAAATAACTTCTCTACTTTTCCCTCGTTTCCTCAGCTGCCAAAATAAGGATGTTAAACCGTGCAAAGAGACAGACTGCCGATTGGCCAGACAGTGTCACATCCTGACCGACCGAGATGTGTTTGGCAGTTGTCCTCGGTACTACAAGGCTAGGGGCGCATGCGCGACTGACATGTGCTGCAGCTCAGAGGTGAAGAAACCGGATAAATGTAGAATGTTTAGAGATTACGTGAGGCAATGTAAAAGGATGGGTCATCCCGTGCCCGCTGGATGGGAGGAGAGAGTTGGATGTGAGTATTGTTAAAGATATGCCTTTCTGAAAGGCCCCCCCCCCCACACACACACATGAATAGGAACAATGACATGTTATATGCAATTTATGTTACATGTAATAATATTTCTCTTCTGAATTAGAACAAGTCTTCTGTTATGAAATATTCATTTTCTGTAACCATCAATCAAGCCAAATTTTCGGGATTCCGTGGTGACGTGCTCTACTAATTATGAGTCATACAATTGAGTGCAGATTCCCTGAATATTTAGCCTTTGGGATCTGTGCTGCATAATAAATCCCTATCATAGTATCACTACCAGTAATCATAGTTTTCTACTAGATTGCTCTGTCATAGTTTTATATATCAAAGGCTCTCAACATTATATACATCATAAGTAATAACTTAAAAGCAGAGTGTATTACAACAATATTTAGGCCTATTCAAGAATTACAGAGCTGGCAGGTTTCACTTGCTGCCATGTGCTGGCTTAAGTGACTGAAAGTCCTTGACCTTTTTTAGTTCCCGTACCGACTCGTTAGATACATACTACATCATATATGCTTAGTTGATAGAAAAAAAATTGCTTTCTTCTTGATCAAATTCCAATCGTGATAAAAGTCCATATTTCTTCCCAAAAGGTAAGGATCCAGAATGTCCGGTAAATGCCACATACGACCGTAATGCCGACCCGTGCCAAGAGACCTGCACTGGGGTGATAGATGGCTGCAAGTCCGTCCTCAGACAAGGCAGATGTGTGTGCAACCCTGGACATGTTTGGTTTAACAACCAGTGTATTCCTAAAGGTCACTGCGGCTGCGCAGAGAAAACAACAGGGGAAGTACATCCGGTGCGTACTTCACGGTTTCTCCCAGTCATGAATTTGGCAATATCATGTCGCTCTTATTTTTAAATTTTAGATCTAAAAATATATCCATCAAACTGCACATCCATTTTCGCAGCAACTAATAAAAGGTGATTTAAAATAGTATTAACAATTTTGAACATGTGATGTGCTCTTGTATGTTATATTTTAGTTCTTACATCCAGCCTGCTGACAACTTTCAGTTAAGCATACAAAAAGCTTTGCAAAAGATAATAGTAGAAAGAGGGTATAGGGATGCTTTATATTTAAAATGCTTTGCTTCAGTCCGGCAGTCTAATAGGGGAACCGTGCACTCCAATCCGTAAATATATGTTTGAATTTTCATGACCCATATATCATACTTATAAATCTTAGACATACTAGTTTGCTTATCTCTCCCATAAACCTTGTCTTATCTTACAGATCATGTTCACTCATGTTTTCATGGATTATACCCTCTCTAATATTTAGAAGAAGGATCCAAAGAACATGACAAAAATATACTATAAATAAAATATACTACATACAAAAATATATATGCGTACCTGAATGCCCGCTTGACTGTAAATTGAGGGTTTGGCAGACGGACTTCTTTAACTAGTTTTCTATATTGTGAATTAGATTATTATTTAAAAATACATCATTTATTGTTGTAATTTTCTGTCCAGATCAGCTCATCTTGGCTTGACAGGTGCTGCAGGACAAGGTACCATTGTCGTAAACCGAACAACGGCCCACCAGTCATCGAAACATTCACACACACCTGCCAGCGTGCGGCGAGATGCAGTTTGGTTAGCGGCAGGTACGCGTGCCGCTGTTCCCCTGGATTCACTGGAGACGGGCAGAGTTGCAAAGGTAAGTTCAGTCACATGACTCCGATTATGATTTTTCATAACATTGATCAAAGTTATTAGAAGGATGCAATATAAATAGGCTTAAATCTGGCATAGTTGGTGTTATACGGCATATATTCTTCAGCAACACAAAGATATACAGACACCTTTGGTCTGTTGCAATAAGGTGACTTAAGTCATGTTGATTGCTTACATAAGGGCCATCTGTGTGTCACCACGGTAACTATTCTGACATCACGATTGTAACAATGGTGGCTCAAGTCCAGTACAGAGTTAATGTAACAGGCCCTGGACAACAGGTTAGGTGGTGAATAACGTTTAGTATCGTAAAATTCTTGTGAAGTCAGTGAGAGATTGTCATGACATCATAGGCGTAAATATTGCCATTTGATCTACTGAACGCTTTCTTATGAAGCTAAATCATCGTAAGTTATAGATATATTTTGTTTTAATAATCATAATTTCTATATATCATATATCTATATTAAAGGAGATGACGATTTTTTTCTCGATAAACTGTTACGTGCTGGTGTTTCGCATCCCGCTGGTTAAATAAAAGTGTTCTTGTAGTACCTTCTTGTTATAGGCTTTTGAAAACTAAAACCAGAGGAACTAAATCTACTTATATTACACCAACAGAAACTGATACTATTTATTGTTGAAACGGAAAACCAAGCCTTCCCATGCATACACGTCATGCTTCAGTAATATTAAAAGAAAAACATTGATGTAGCCGAGTTCGCACCACTAGAGTTCAGGTCCGAGTTCTTGGAATTCGAGTCCAAATTCCCCTTCTTCGAGTCCGAGTCATTTGGAACATGAGTCCAAGTCCGAGCTTGAGTCCAATAAAATCTCCTTATTAAAAGAACTAAAAAAGGATACTTAAGATCATCATGTCTGTTTTTTATGTCAGTTCATTATAACTTTTAATTTCCCATGCAGCGCTAAAGTCCGAGTCCCTAAAATGTGGACACAAGTCCGGACTGGATTCTCACAATTTTGACCGATTGGATGCGGAGAGACATGTTACAAATACGTTTAATATATGTTTTGTTCATGTTTCAGTCTAGATTTAAAATATATATATTACTGCTGAAGTAAGTATTGATAGTGAACAATATATGTATAATTTTATGTTTTAGGTTTCAACTGCCCATCGAATGAAAGACGCCTCTACGAGGACCCTATGCACTGTAAGAGATACTATTATTGTAACGGTGGAGATTCGCAACATCATACCTGCAGTGGACCCCTTTTCTATGACGACGAAGTGCAAGGCTGTATCCTGACTGAAGACTGTCCAGGTATGTTCCTCTCAATGAATAACCACAATCCGTCCTTAGACTTGTCCTCTGAACTTGTGAGAGGTGGGGAGTAATATTACGTTACTCCCAAAATTTTGCCAATAAAAAGAATGTAGTTTTATCATAGAAATGTAATTAATGTGAGTTATTTACCAATTAATTTACAAACCTCCTAAAGTTTCAGTGAATTGCACTCTTTTAGAATGACCAAAAACCTGCACACAATGTCATTTCCTGGTGTAAAGTCTTGGGCTACCGTTTCTTAAAACTTTGACTTGTGTATATGACAGGATTATTATGACATGGTTCATCATTGCCAACCACTAAATACAGTAATTAAATCATGTAATTTCATGCATTCACAGCAGAACTTATGCTTTATTGTCAAATAATATAGGGTTAAATATGGTATAATTTGTTGAAAAAAAAGAGTTACCGGGCAAGGAGGAATTATTATTTTTTTCGGTAACGCAGTCATGGAGTGCAAATGATGGGGAGACACTTTTTATTTTTCATTCAATGTACTGATACTTTAAATGTAAAATATACCCTTCACCTTGTGTATGATATGGTTGTGTATGTTGTCATAAATTCTGGTTTCTCCACACCTTTTCTTATGGGGGAGGGCATATTTTTCAGTAAAGTTAAAATCTTAAACGATAAATACAGAAAGATAAGTTGCAATGAGATATTGAGGCATAAAATTAATAAAAACCAAAGAAAGAAATAGCTACATTGCGAAAATAATGAAAAAAAAACTCTTATTTTTTTCTTTAATATTTCAACTCATGTGAAGACAGTGAACGTCATTATTAAAAGAAAACATACATCTTTCGGTTTCAGTTCCCGATCGGTGTGCGGGGCCCGTCCAGAGAGTTCATAAACGCAAGATAGACACCCCCACTCTGGCAGACTGGGTCGGTGACGGCGAGTTCAACTGCCCTCGTAAAAATGGCGCGTTCCCGAACCCAGGATCCTGCACGCAGTTCTACACATGCGCAGATGGAGTTGCAGTCAAGGGAGAGTGCCAGGAAGGAATGCACTTCAGTCAACGTGAATCGAAATGTATGGAGAAGGAGAAAGCTGGCTGCCAGCAGTGATGACCTCCACTCGATGACAAGAAAACAGTGTTGGACTTTAATCTATCATGATCACTTTAATTCATTAACAAATGACTGAAGTTGTCTTGATTGTTTTAACGTCAGGATCTTGACACAAGTGAATAAAATGACCTCATCAGGAATTTCTGGTGCCCACCCCCAAACTTCTCTCTGGCTTTCTATCAGTCGTAGCTTTGTCATCCTCCCTCTCCCTCTCTTTCTCTCTCTCTCTCTCTCTCTCTCTCTGTTTCTTTCTCTTCCCGATAGTGCTATATGAGCTGGAAGCTGAGAGCTGATATATGATGAGTAATAACAAAAATGGTTCGTTACACATTAACACGTTTTTATGCCAGTGCATGACAAAATTAGGCACATGCATATCCAGATACATTGACACTTGACTGCCACAACGGCATGAAACATAAGGTAAACATATCTGATGATTGCACTGGTATAAAAAGGAATATATATATATATATATATATATATATATATATATATATATATATATATATATATATATATATATATATATATATATATATATATAAAATACACCATCTACACCATCGGTGTGAAACTCGGAGTATTGAAAACAAGAGTAAGCTGTATCTACATCACATAGACTAACTAAAATACTGGGATATATATGTATATGTATATATATATATATATATATATATATATATATATATATATATAAAAACGGTTGTAGTATGTTATGTTGGTCCAGCATGAAGCTTAGGACCACCTCACTGTAAGACAGGTACACAGCACATACCTATGCAGAAATGGTAAAATCTTCCTTTCATGACCCCCAAAGCCATTTGAATATTAATTTTAACGGAGCACAATTCCTGGTGAGGTCAATTTATGATCAGTGTCACGCTTCTACTATTCTATTTTAACATGTGATGTGTTTTATTTCACATTTCCAATTTTCACGAAATAAACTTCATGCAGATGATTTATTTCTTATATTTTTTCAAACACTTGTGGATGCGTATGAATTTGTTTGTTCAACCAAGGTTTTTTTTTCTAAAGGTATTCCCCAGTTATCCGTTACTACGTCTTGTTAATACATATGATGGTTTCCAGTTTTTATGTTAAGAACATTAATGTGATGGTTTCTGTTTTTGTGTTAAAAACATTAATGTGTATGGTGGATGAGAAATTTCATAAGTAGAAATAATTGAAATTTTCAAAGAAAGATTCTGTGAATGCTCTTTTTTTGGGTATTTTTACCCCATATATAACTTTTACTAACCAGCAAAAGTAACTGCAGTGGATATACTTTGTAGGCGAAATAAATCTCCAATTGACTTTTCGCTTAATCCGGGTATTGGTAACGTGCCTCGTATCCCCACCCTCTCCCATAAACTTTTTGATATTACTCCGCCGCTCTATGAGTACAACAGCTACATATATCAGTTAATGGGGCTTTATAATATCCTGTTCAACAGAGAGAGAGAGACAGACAGACAGACAGGCACAAAGAGAGAGCGAGAGAGAGAGAGAGAGAGAGATTTGACGGTGCGCGAAATTCTGAGCCTGCTAATAACCTACATCCAATTTCTGTGAACGATGTACTCTTGATTTCTGTGGTTGGCTTTTTGTTCGCGATTTTTCAATTTTCGCGAAAGGGAAATAACCCTGAAAATAAAACCTACGTGAATAATAAGACTAACCTACACAGGTGTACATTTGTAATGTACGGTCTCACCAACTAATATTTATGTATATTATCTCTTTCTGCAGGTCACAGGCCGTAGATTGATACTTAAATTAATAACAATATATTTTGTTACCTCTAAATCAAAGATTATACATGATATCACCTTTTATCTCATCGACCGATAATGAAGAAGGAATTAGGGATAGGTTATAGGTTGCCTTGGGTATTTGTCATTAATTATATATAGTTATGAATATATAATGTAAGTTTCTGTATCGTGAAACCTTGCGAAAAACTGAAATGTGAAAATCTCGAAAATTTAACCCGGCGAATATGAAACCTAAACAGTATACTTGTATTATGCTGTCCTCTCCGAGTCATGCCTACCGATCGTTCGTTCAAGAAACCTCCACTAGAGGTCTCTGCAATACGCTTTGATACGCCCTATCTTAGGCTAATAACACAAACAAGATAGAATGGATATCATTAAATTCAACATAACACTACTGCAGTGTAGTTCTGTCCACTAAAATAAACTACAGTGAGACCGAAGAACATGACTGCTCCAAAGCAAGGTGCCATGTCAGTGGGAAGGGGGCGGGGTGGGGGTAGGCTGCCTTATTTCAGAGATAGACTCCGAGGGTTGTGGGGTTACTGAATATGTAACTTTTATGTGTATTTGTGTCAGGGTTGATAATACATGATCAGCAATGGATTTATAAATAACGATCTATGCACATAAACTACCGTAAGTATATATATATATATATATATATATATATATATATATATATATATATATATATATTTATATATATATATATATATATATATATATATATATATATATCTGATAGACAATGATACTGATACTTATATTTATAATACTGACCATATGATATTCTAGCAGATTGTCTATCTTATGGCTGTCTCTCTTGTAAGAGTCCTCGCTCCTTTTTTTCCGGATTCATATATTACCATGGAGATAAAATAAGATGTTTCTCCATGGTATTACATAGGAACTGATGGCCGGTGCCTAGATCAGATGTGATAATGTTAGAGTATGAATTAGGTTAGAGTTAAGTGAGGGTTAGGTCAGGGTTAACTTAAGGGTTAGATCACGGTTATGTTAAGGTTAGGTCAGGGTTAAGTCTGGGTTAGGTAAGGACTATGTTAGGGTTAGGACAGGGTTAAGTTAGGGTTAGGTCAGGTTTATGTAAGGTTAGCTCAGGGCTATGTAAGGGTTAGGTCAGGGTTAAGTTAGGGTTAGGTCAGAGTTGGGTCCGAATACTTTAAAAGTACTATAGTACAAGTATGAGTATTTTTGCACTTTTTCAAAAGTATTCGAATACGAGTACTGATTGCTCAACATGTACTCATGAGTACTTTAATGAGTACTTTTTGTAACCAAACTTGTTTAATTATGTAATTAAGTTGATATAGACTCACAAAGTTACATTTTTTCAATAAAAATCTAGGACAAAATATAAAATATAAAATGTTGTGTTATGCTTTATCAAAATACTGAAGTGAAATGCAAGCTCTAGGGCCTATAAAGAGGCCATATACACAATATATCAAAGCATTAACTTATTATAGTAGACGGTTGCATTGAAAAAACATGTGGTCTCGTGGATTCTAAAAATGTATTTCTTATCCAGGACAAGATATCCAATTTACTTAATGGTGTATTATGCAAATTCAAAATACTGTTGGAAATATTCAGAAACTAAAACATTAAAAGTTATATAAAGTTAATATAAAATTGTTATATTGTTAAAGGAAATCTCACCGATATTGTATAAAGCATATAACCATATGTTAACCATATGTTATCATATAATAATAGTTAGGTAAGGGTTATGTTAGGGTTAGGCCAGGGTTAATTTAAGGGTAGGTCAGGGTTATGTTAGGGTTAGGTCAGGGTTAAGTTAGGGTTAGGTCAGGGTTATGTAAGGTTTAGGGCCGGGGATAACTCAAGGGTATGTCAGGGTTATGTTAGGGTTAAGTTAGGGTTAGGTCAGGGTAATGTAAGGTTTAAGTCTTTAAATGTATATGTATTTTATATCAGTTATAATGTCCCCTTATAATAGTTGTGGCCGTACGTCACATATTGTATGTTTCTCATGGCAGCTGTAAATTTGACAATTTTACGATTTATAAAATGCGTCTCGCACTGTAACCAAATCTAAGAGACCTCATTTTTGCACATGCAAAGACGTCTATACAATTAAGTCCAAAAGAACAAAAATTAACTCTTTGCAAACAAGTACATGCACAATTTAATGATCATTCGAAATATAAAAATAGACATAGGTAAAAAGATGAAATGTGAAGGACTTTACAATGTGTTTGAGAGTTATATATCACAAAGCTACAATGACAATGAAGTATGACGAAAAATAAGTATAACTGCGGCGACAAAGTATTTAAGTCATTCATTGAGCATTGACATCATTTCTTTCAACCTATATCCACTGCAGCATTATACCACCAAACATTGTTTTCACACAAGGCACATGTATTTCAGCTTAAATAATCGTTACAAGAGATTTGTTATTTTGTCGTATACTGTTCATTGTCACAAGTGACCCATCAATTGAGTATATTGGATAAATGCATGAGTCAGACCTGTAATGACCTTTACAATTATTCTTGAATGCCTTTAATATTATTATTATTATTATTATTATTATTACATCAGTACTTATCCGTGATTAGCTGCAATAAGAAGCATAAACAAAAGAAAGCGAATAATCAATAACAGAGAAGGTTCTACTGCAATTTCATGCCGGTACATATTATTTTGTGAACACTAATCATCACAAACATACGCAACCTTGAAAGGCTTATGTGATTGCCGTACTTAACTTTAGCGACCAGCTTCAAACTATCTCACTTTTACTTAAGCTAATTGTTATTGTGTGCCAATGAATAAACAAAGCTAACATCTCATGAATGGAATGGATCGTACACCCTATTGGCCATAATATATATATATATATATATATATATATATATATATATATATATATATATTTGTGGTGTTCCGATTAATCAATTAAATCTATGATTGGTCGTTTTCTTTCAAAATCTATTAAATTTGGCTCCATTTATCAGTTTACTATGAAATATTATATCTAAACCCGGTTTAGAATTAACTTAAGCTGGAAACATAATACATTATTTTTCTAAAACCTTATAGTTAATTCTAATATATATTTGAAATCTGATTTAGTATATATATTTGAAATGTGTCATACAGACTATACATTATATATATATATAAATATATATATATATATATATATATATATATATAGTGTGTGTGTGTGAGGGTGTGTGTGTGTGTGTTTGTGTGATATGGTGTATGTGTGATGGTGTGTGTGAGAGGGTGCGTGCGGGTGTGTGTGTGTGAGCCATCCCCCACCCTGGAAGATAAATTGACGCCACTGGAGTAAATCCTACCGACTGGCTATCTGTAATCAGTGATTGGCTCAAATAAGACCCTCCGCTGAGTAAGGCTGCTCGGAAATCCTTTTTTTAAATTAGGTAAGGTATACTTAATAACACGCGGATTTTATCCAGATCAGAGACTGGGCCCTGATGTGATTGGCTGGTGCAAAGTGTGACGTCAAAGGAAACATTTTTAAATAACTTAAATCTAGCCATATATGTTGTTTTTATTCTTCCATGTAAATTTGGGACTGACGTGTCAGAAATACATAGCTTTTGGTGAGATCTAGAATTTTAGTCACATCCTGTGTGTGACGGCACTTTCGAGTTGACAGTGCTCATAAATGTGTAATATAATTTTTGAACAAATCACACAACCTCATGTTTTTTGTGAACAAATAAATAGAAAAAATTATTTTCCTCCAGAAATAGGATTCATTTTATGTAAAATCTATATAAATATTTTTTTCATAGGCAATTTTGTTACATGATAATATAATGAGATTAGAAATACAATTTCATGACCTTAAACAAACTGTGACTGACTGAGCTGGTTAACATGATTGACTTAAGTTTTGCCTGCCGCCACGCTAACGGCATTGAGTCCAGGAGAAAAAAAGCTATGAGCTTAAATGATTGTCAAATATATAAAGAGGTCTACTTACCCATAAACTTCATTGTATAATTTATTTCTAGACATCTGTTAACGTAGCGAAACAATCTATGAACCAATTTATTTGAGCTTAAATAAAACACAAAAGGTTTAATTTTTTATAAACTGTCTATTTAGAGATAAGATATCAGTCAACCTCCCCAAGGTGTGAATGGAGCTGTTCCTCAGGTAGCTGTTCTCAGTGGTATCGGTAGCTAGTGTACAAGAACCTGCACAAAGTTAGTTTTAAAGACGTCAGTCATTTACATTACATTTTTGTAAGTGATTACACTGTTATTGTGCCGAACATAAATGGTGGCGCTTTTTACGTTATTACAGCTTAAACGTGTCCATTTGAATAAAAGAATTTATGTGATTTCTGGCTTCCTTTGTGTAAATATTAATGATCTAAGGGTAATTTTGGTTGTGAACTGTTCTTATAATGTTTCCATGAAGGATGTATGAAATTTTTTATCAACATGTTTGTAAACACAGCAATGTTTACAAACGGAAAAATCATGTAACCTAGGATGGTAGGTTAAATTTAAGCGGAGCTAGAAAGGTCACTTGTTGCAAAACGCCATTTGCAAAGCTCTAGCTTGCCTGACTTGCTGCCAAATGCCCTTGTTGAATTTGGTTTGATTATTCTGGCGGGCGACCACAAGCAGCCTGTGCCCGGTGATATCCACGTTTCCTGGCCTATTTTTATTAAAGCTCAAAGGGATTACCTTTCGTTAATGAAGGTCAGATAGGTGATTGGGCCCCTTTAAACGAAGTCTCAACACTTCAAAATGTCATCCCCCTCATTCAAGTGGTAACCATGTTTGGTCTGTGTATGCATGTTTATCAATTTTCTTGTATACAGGTATCTGTCATGTCTGAGTGGGTGGGCAAATGTTAACGGGAAACAGACATCACTATTCAGTCGATCCAATAAAGCGAGCATAGCATGCAAAATGTCATGGTGCTGTGCAGTACCGTATTAATTATTTAAATTTAGGGCCAGTTTATGTCATTGGCACAGTGCAGCATAGGCTGTAATCATCCTGTCAGCACTATCACAGAAATAAAGTATAGCCAGGCACAGAAAATGAGATAATTTTCAGTGCCAATGGGAGTAGTCGGAACATATGAATGTCAAGCCCGATTTATATTGGGATTATTGGATAGATGTAATATCTTTATAAAGAAAAACTGAGAAAACTCGAAGTTGTGTGTATAAAGCACTCAGGAATCTGTGACCTCAAATTTGAAATGAACTTGCTGTCTCACTATTATTAGGTCCAACTGACAACTGTGCTCCTTAAACCACTTGAAGTACCTAATTAAACGACGCCTCATAAATGGTTTTGCCAATTGTTCTAAAAAACTCATTTATTAATATGTTTTCTTAGGTAATGCTTTTTTTATCACAGGTGCTTGAATTGCTATTAGTGTAGATTTTGGTTAAATTTATCAATTTTCTGGGTCATTTCCTTATAACTATTACTTATCTGACATTTTCCTATAGTATTTCACACTATACGGTCCATCTCTTTATATTATTTACCTAATATGTGAGATAGGCAGGCAAGAAGCCCCCGTCGTTAGGTCCGACAACCATGGCATAGCAACGGAGGACGCATGCACTTCCTGATTGGTTGATGTTTACTATTGGAGTCTTCAGATGGTAACACCGCTGACGCAACAATGGTTACGCATGGACTTCAAATTTAGCCTGAAACCGATGTGCCATGGATGCCGTTTATTAATTATACTGTTAGAATTACTATCAGTATCTTCTTTAAAAGTGCATTGTTTAAGTCATTATACTGCTGTATCATTTAATGTAAATGTAAAATCAAATAGAAAAAATACCGTGCGTTACCATGTTTTAAGTGTAATAAATGTGAAAAAATAAGTGATCCTAAGCAACGCAAATTAAAGTTAAGCTTAGAAATATCGTAGAAATGGTATTTTTCGTACATGAGGAGCAAGAATCGTCTGATATATATCATTCAGTAAATATGTGATGTAACCAGAGTGTGAGAGGGCCAGGCTCCGAAAAACTGCTCATGCCAGATATTGGTTCTGGTTAATAACACGTTTTACTCTCATAGTAACATCATGTTAATAATATACAGGTTGTCACAGTTCAAGAACAAAAGGGGTCTGTTGCACAAAAAAAGTGACTTAAGTCATGTTGGGGACTTAAGCCCAGGGCCATTTGTGTGTCACTATGGTAACCATTATGACATCTCAACTGTAACAATAGTATTTAGACCTGGTACTGGGCGTAAGTCCGGTAAAATTTTATTGCAATAGACCCAAGGAGTGTTGTGAAGTTCATTGGCCAGATATATATATATATATATATATATATATATATATATATATATAACTCTGGAGAAAAACAACACTGTTAATTCACAACAGTCTGTTTCACGGGGTGCGACCCGATCATCAGGTGAATGTGGTTAGAATATATATATATATTTAAAATATGTTTTCCGGTACTTTAATTCACACTGCTGCTTTTTGAAACACATCCCGAGCCTTGTTCGGACTTGCTATCAGATCGCTTTTTGTGAGAGGAATCTATTATATCCAACAGACCTATGTCCTTAGAGACGCTACCAAGTTTCTCCTTAGCAACAGTAATTGTACTTGCCATAGCCTCCATGATGACATTCGCAACCATGGCAACCAGAGCCAAACCAATCAACACATAAACTGACGACGCCAAAAAGTACTTCGGGTGCCGTGGCATGACGTCACCAAAACCGATGGTGCTAACAGATATGAATATGAAGTAGAAAGTTTCAAAAGAAGACCACTCTGTCTCCCAGATTCTGTAGATGAGCGTCCCCAACCCGATGTACAGTATCACAATAATCACGGCCACTGGTGGTGGCAAATTGAAATGGTCCTCCACGGGCTCATCCTGGTTTTCTTTATCCTGTTGCCCATTGGTTGATTCCTGTTCCCCGATCTTGCAGCGTATTATTCTAGCTGGCAACTTGCTACAAAACTTGGCCAGTCGTCGGAAGGGACTACAGGCTCTGGAACGGATGAGCAGTAGCCAGCAGTATCTGAAGGCGCGCGTGAGCATTTTTCCAAGTGATGACAATACTATGAGACAAAGAGGAATACCGATAGCGGCGTATACCATGGTGGCTGCTCGGCCTTTGGTGGTGACAGGCGCAATGTGACCATACCCTGTAATAGAACCGTACAAAAATCACATCTGGACATATAAAGTCAATATATGTACTACGGTGTGAATGATATTCATATTTATCATGTTCAAGGGATATGATCACTCAGAAAAGAGACCCTTTAGTAATACGCTCGGAGGCAGCGGAAAATCTTACGCTTCTAAACAGGATTTAGATATAGGTAGTAAGCCTGTAGGTAAAGAGCTCTGTAAAGAGCGTACTTCAGAGTAATTATCCAGTAACAGCGAAAATTATATGTTTTAATTTATTAGAGTATAAAAATACTTTCTTACAAATATCAGCACATTTTATGAAAGAATAAATACTAGACTACAAAGCTGCATTATATTATATTCAGGCCTCCGCCATGTCGAGATGCTCCCAAGCCCATGTTTTCATTCACATATTTGGAACATATTTCCAAGTTTATTCGTATGTGACTGTACGTTTGTGAATATCCTTGATGACGTTCCTGATTCCGGATCATGAGACGGAGTACGCCAAAATCTATTTGGTTCTTTCTTGACCCATTCTCGAATGCTCTTGAAAAATTTCATGAGGTTCCGTTCATGGTTTTAGGAGTTATGTTGTGAACAAACACACAAACATACACACAAAAACGGGGATGAAAGCATGACCTCATGGTTGAGGCAATGACTGAAGTGACTTGATCATGGGATATTCATAATACATAATACATAATACATCTTCAGGAAAACTCATAAAAAAAAACAAACAAGAAGGTGACGTACCAATGGTGGTGTAGACAGTAGCTGAGAAGAAGAATGATCCCCAAAAGTCCCATACGGGGGCGTCAGAGGTCGCGCCGTTAAGAACCGCCTGCTTAAACTGGGTCTCATATTCAATCAGCTGCTCTGTGACATTTATAGTGCCGTTCAGGTCTCCCTGTTAAAATAGAATATGGTACCGATATTGCACAGTTGAACTGGACTTCGAATTCAATTCTTCATTAATATATAGACTTAAAGTGCATTTTATTTCTTAATTTTGTGATGAATACAGTGTGTACATAATTTTTTAGGTAGTTTCTCGATTGTTCTAGCTTCTGAATCGACAAAACATATTAAATGTTCAGGAATATAATTGACGCATACATGGTAAAATATGGTATCACATAGACCCCTTTACACTTTTAAACCCCTATTGTACCGTAGAACTGGTATCCTATTTCCATGGACACCAGGGATAATATATTTGGAACTGGGGAGAAAACCATACAAATCTTCATATTTCCTCAACATAAGGTCTCAATATATCCTAGAGGAAACGCATGTTAAAAACTCGAATCTGCATTCTTAAGAATGAAAGCCTTCGCAATGGTAGGGTAAGGTCCCAATTATGGGATGGTCACCGTCGTGAAATTCACTTATTCGGCCCATATTTTTAGGTTCATTCGTGCATACGTAAATTTACATTTATGAATAAAGGATAAAAGGCACGAATCGAATCAGAAAAAAATGCAAGGATATACGGAACCGGTGAACGTATATTTGTCATCACAAAGCGTTCTCTTTGTTTCCTGGTCCTAATATAAGTTATCCATTCCTGGTAGCCCAGCCTGTCTACTAGTTTTACATGTGATATAAGATCGAATATACAGGCTTCTGCAGCTCAGGTTAATAGCGCAGGGGCTTTTTCACGGTTCCCCCCCCCCCCCCCCCCATGGGTGAGCTCTCAGCAGACTTAATAGGCAAACCGTGCCCAACGGCTTTGTTTCACTCACAAACGAGTGCGCTTTTCGGAGTACCTTTGTGGAATTACCTAGCAATGGGGACGATAACGTACTCTGCAGGAGTGGTATACCGAACCTGCATGATTGACACTAGGAAAAATCGGATATTTTGCCCCTGTTACGCAGTCCGAAACCGGGATGGAACATATGCAGATGTACATATACTTAGTTAAGCAAAGCATTAAAAAATAGAGGAGGTTGTGCAAAACATTCAAAATACGGCATACCTTACGCAGGATAAAACCATTCGAAAAGCACCATTAAGATGTAAACAAACTGTGTGTCGCTTTATACAAGCGCAATCATGTGTATTTCACACAAATTGTTTGTGAATAGGTCCCTTTGAACTAATATTATTTAACACATATTGTGCCTAAAAGACAGGCTAAATGAGCCAGAATACAAAGATAAAATCTTTATGTAGTTCAGGTTAACAATTTGCCAGCTGGTACACTTCACTCAAGTGCTGGTTGTCAGTACACCAGCTTGGTTGTATAACTAATCAAGTACAGACATTGTGTCTAGAAGAAAGCCAACATTTTCACTCCGGGCAAGGTGCTCCGATGTTAAATATAGTGGCAGTAACTTGTTCCAAGATATTTTATCTCCACCTATCCATAGATGGATATATCTGGTTTACCCGGTTATTCTTCTAATTAATTATAATTCTCTCCTTTTTTATCCGATTTCAATTACTCTTACCGAGGATGTACCTTACTATGACCCAGTCAGACCGAGATATAGTGACCTTGACCTATTTTCAAGGTCACATGGTTCAAAAAGTGGGAACTTTTAGTTTTACTGTGTCGATTTTCTATAAATCTACATGGACAAAAGCGACATTAAAATTCTGGTTCTAAACGTTTCTATGACAACATTTTTTAATTCTCTCCTGTGGACAGTTATGAGACAGGTGACTCAGCACTTTTCAGTTTCCACATAAATCTATTTTCCTGTAAAGTTCAAACTTTAACAGAGATGTGTCATTTACAAATGTAAACCTCACATGTTTTAATTACAATTAAAAATATATCTAAATATATTCATCATAATTATAAATGTCAGTTTTACAAGATCAATAAAAAAAAAGAAAAAAAGATCTTATTTGCAGGATAAAACAAAATGAAATGTAGAATTTTCAATATTAAAAATGTGTTAATAACTGCATGAACAATGCTTTATATTGAAATAGGTCCCAAATCTGCAGATACCTGTGACAGGAATTTTCTTATTGTATTTTAGAAAATATAATTATTATTAGAATAAGAAATTCCGGGAGGAAGGGGTGTACTGGATGCGGGGGGGGGGGGGGGGGGGTTGGACATCATACAAGCCTTCGGGTCAATACGACCAATGGTTTTCAGGTAACAAGGACACTTTGCTTTATTTACTTTTACAGTTAGAACCAGCATCCTCTAGAACTCGTGACTTCTGTTCATTTCCGGTTGGCACGATTCTCCTAGAAGTAGATAACTCTTTGAAAAATCGCCTTCCACAAGGTTAAAGTGCAGTGTGATATTTAGTTATGATACCTTTATTGTATTTTGAATAAAATGCAAATTAAGAAAACGTGACGTCACTATTTTTAGCGAGTCTGTTAGAACTCATGAAGAAACGATCATATTTAATTTCCTATTAAGAGAACTATAGTTCTTTCCAAACTGTTAGAGACAAAAAAAAATAGATTAGTAGGAATACCTAACAGAGGAAAATCAGGGGATAGCAGGGGCGAATCCAGGACCTAGGAAAAGGAGGGATCCAACTCACAAGGACTAGTCCCCAGGTCCGGAAAGGGGGGCTCCAAGCCGCAAAAAATTGATCTTAAACCTTTAAATAGGTGGATTGAAAAGGAGGGGCTCCGTGGCCCCTTGACCCCCCAGAACCCCCCCCCCCCTTTTCCTTCTGAATCCGCTTCTGGATAGATATGGATGCGCGGATGTCGTATGGCACTTACAAGAAGTCTAATTACAGTTATAACTGTCATTGGGACAAAGTTATCAATACGAGGCTAATACCATCAAAGAATGTGGTTTTTTTTTCAGATTTGGCAATTTTTAACGACCACTGTCAACTGACTGAACATATAATGCTTAACATAACTAATTGTATGTTATAAATATCTTTTAGAATTTAGGAGTTTAGTCAGGTTGGAATAAACGAATTGAATCTGGAGTTTTTTTTTAGATGTGAATCAGTACCTTTAATTCCGTTATTTTCGGAGTTCAGTTCTTCAGTCATACATTAATGCCTTGGGTGTGTGAACAAGCGATGACTAAGGCCAAAAAAAAGGTATGGTTCTCAGGCACCGCCCGCATCAATTTAACCCTCCCCCCCCCCCCCCCCCCCCCCCCCCCCCCCCCCCCGCCGCATAAAAAACTGTTATTTTGATTTTCATCTTTCAAGAAGATAAAATATTACGATTTTGATAAGATTTCCTTTGATATGTAGTGCTTTTACCCGTTTAGCAAAAAAAATGTTATTATCATGCTTTTCCCTGATCATATGACAATTTTATTGAAACATACGAAACAGGTAAATAAAATCGCCCGCCAGTACTGATTTCTGGGCTAAAGTGCCTGCGTACCATACCTTTTTTTTTTTTTTGGCCTTGGCATTTTCTAGCGTGAGATCACGTGTTCTTTGTGTATCCTTGTATCAGAATGAGTCATGTTGTTCACCCGGACTAGCATTGACATAAAGCCATGTGATGTGACATAATCAAAGCTGAATTGGTACAAACGCCTTTATGTCTGGCGAGTCAAGCATGATTAAAAGCCCAGGGTCCCATCACGCGGTAAAAAGATTTTTTGATAATTATGGAAAATTTAACAGCCGTGACACCAATTTGGCATGAAACGATACATCCATCGTCATCTAACAAACCAGACGGTTTCATGAGCGAAGAGAACTCAGAAAAAGTATTTTTTATTATTATTACAAGATAATTTAATATGCGTGACACAGTAAAACACTTCCTATGACTGTTTTGTTATGTTATTTAAGCATGGCAGATCTTCTGATAATGTCAGAGACTCCAATACATAGTTGATCAAGCACTGAGTAAACAACTACCGTAAAATTACTTATTGTCTTTGCTATGGCGCCGTCACGAAATAAGCGGAGACAGTGATCATTCTCAATTAATCACACTGATATCACCAACCATATATATATCCTTATTAATTTGGCAGCTCCATCCTAATGATATTTTTATTCCTTAACGCAGTAATCAATGTTACATGATAATGGTAAAATAAAGATCTGAATCCGATGTATTTCATTATGGAAGGTAACAATTTGTCAAATTCATCGGAAGATCCGGGCAAAGAAGAAAGAATTTATTCATTGTATATTCAATGGTTTGAGAAACGTATATCCCTCAATGCGATCACATCGATTCCTTTATGCTGGCACAAATAAGGAACAGAACAACAAACGATTTTTCCAAACGATTGAATTGTTATATATGCTGCATAATGGTTAAACTAAAGGAAATATGGAATGAGGGACGCAGCTGTAAATTGCAAAATGTTATGTTTGTAGAACAACATTTTAACACATGAAAACTAATATTCCCCCTCGATCGCAAGTGTATCCTTTTATAATTTTGTCACCAAAGAGTGTTATTGTAGTTTCTTCTTGGCCGATACGGGTTCAATATAAGCTGACCGATGCGATTATCGTTGCTTTCTCAGGTATTGGTATAAAAATATAAAAACTGTTGTCTTCCATATTCTGACACCTGACTTGGAGCCTATTAGGCCAGTAGATAATTACATCAATTATTTTGGTAAAAAAAAAGGAAAACCCAAACAAAAATGAAAACCAGAAGTCTCTATACATTCCTTGGTCCATTGTCAAACACACATAGACAGGAAAATATAACAGCATTTTATGTGCCGACTGTAATAAACCCAGGCGCTAATAAATTTTTAATAGTCAATTCTATTAGCCACTTTCTCTTAGAAACGCGCGTTTAAATTAACTAGACCTCTGCCAGCTGTATCATACATCACCACGAACAAACCACATTACAAACGACGCGTGTCAAACCTGAACGACCGACGTGCCGTAACCATGGTAACCCGTCCGTGCCATCCTAACATAATAATATAATAAACATTCACAACACAAACGAGCTCCATGTCTTATCGTTCACTTTTATAAGGGTTCAATATTAGATTTGTTTTATATTTCAAGACTTCTTTTTGCAATATGTTTCCTTTGAAGTGTGTGTATGTTTGTACATATTTTTTTATACCAGTTGCCTGTGTGTGTATGTATACATGTTTGTATGTGTCTGGCTGAGCGTGTATGTGAGAGAGAGAGAGCGCTCGCGCTCGATCGAGAGAGCTCTCATATGAATACAGTCTGTACAGGATATAGCCTACAGTTTATAAACCTCCGGTCTGAAAAGACCACCTCTATCTTACGACCACCGTCTGGTGAACCAAAAGCATTCACATTGGTTATAACTGACCTGTCTAATAAGACTAAGTGTAAATTAAGACCACTTTGGCATATCCGACAGGTGGTCTAATTTCACATTTTACACTGAACGGACATCTGTACGCACATGTCAGTTTAACATAGAACCAACCAGTGCAATAAGTGGAGACAGTTAACTAGGCATGATTAACTGTTCAGCTCTGCAGATGCATACTGCAAGAGCTGCTTTATTTCTAGGTCCAGCAAGTGTTTACCTAATAACCTAACTTGATGAACGAAATGGGAGCAAAGCCTTCTGTATTGCTCTGTAAATTACATAGACATTTACAATGACATTGTGTTTAATACAATACACGGGACAAAAGTCGATCGCCATGATGTAATGTCACATGTGGGAATACATGTACTATGTAGAAATTGGTAAAAATATGAAAGTACGACTGAATTATCGAGTTCATACCGTGTCATATTAACTTTCGTGAACGAAGAGGTCGTAATGTCATCCCTGTTTGTTTGTTTGACAGTTTTCTGTATGCCAATTTGCCTAAAGACACCTTTTTATATGTTCATGGTCAATAGCTAAAAAACAATTTGTTGCATTTAGTATTGGATGTGCTCCTTTTCTTGGAGGATCTCTTTTTTTTTTTTGCCTTGAGTTACCTTACGTTGTAAGAATTTATAAAAAGTAGTTCATGTGTAGACTTATTTGCACGATATAAAGTCCACCTTTAGGCATGAGTTTTCTCTCCAAATTATTAACGTGGTTAAATATTATCTGGATAGTCAACCACCTTGACTAAGCAAAATAATGACATTATACTTTACTTGTAAGAGTTAATAATATACACTAGGTGACAATAAAATACTCATTAGAAATAAAGAATTCCCCTTCCAAACACGCAGCCTAATAAATTGACTTGTATTGCCTAAAGACAATCCCTTGAAGCATTTATAAAAATAGGCCGGCAACGCACATAAGCTGTTCGTTTTGTTTTTATCCACATGTTTATAACATTGGGGAGCTGACCAAAATAATAAAAACATGTTAAACAAGGACAACTGGCGGCAAGTCAGACTGACCAGAGCCTTGCAAAGGGCGTTTCACTAGTGACCTTTCAACTTCCGTACATATGTAACCAACAATCGGGCTACATATTTTTCGTTTGATAACATTGCTGTATTCACTATGTCCAACACAGAGGAGTTAAATGAACTTTTATTAACAGGAATTAGCTAAAAGCCATTAATCCGTAAGCAGGACAAATCAGAAATCACACAAAATCAATAGAAAAGGCAGGTGAAATACTTTAATTTTTAAATTTTGACAGCAGGCCCTGTGATGATTGTCTGATAAATTCTGACTTATTTACCCGTTCAGACCCCTGAATTTTTGTCTTGTGACTAGATAACAAAACATGGATCCGTACCATGGCTAAAGTCAGCATTCCATGAGATCTAATCAATGGAATACAGAGATGGCTTCCACAAATTACGAGCCCACTAAATATGGATATATGTTGATCAGGAAATCTTATCTGATATTGGCATGTCGCGACAAAGTAATGCATATATTCATGACAGTGCATATGGTTCTTGTATGTGGACATCAACATCATTTCTGCCTGATGCTTGAGCCTGGTGCAGATATACGACATCCTACGTGCATGGATGCTGTCCTCTGAGTACGTTCGTGTCAAAACCGCGACCTGACAGATTTATTTCTCCTCGTTTCTCGAAACCGCTGAAGGGGCTGCCATTTTGCGTATATACTAAATCCCGCATGTCACAATTCGATGTAGAAAAAATGAATATTCCGCCAGTGTAAATAAACAGTGCTTTACATTTCCTTTCGCTCGATGGTTCTCTTATACATCCCCCCCCCCCCCCCCCCCAAGCCCGACATGGGACTATATATTCAAAAATACGAGAAGCATAACACGTACCGGTAATGGAAACCAGATCACTGGATAAGTGGGCACCGAGGTAATACACGCATTCCATTGAACCGCCACTTTCAAAGGTCTTTTGAGAAATGAGGACACAGACAACACTGACAAGCAAACTGACACGATGAATTAAAGATAATTCTTGGATGAGGTAATCGCTTCCATATTTCTCCAGGTTTCTCGAAACCACTAATGGGGGCTGCCTTTTTGGGTACACACTAAAACCCGAATGGGTATAAAGGTGGGGGTTTATAGTCTGATATATCATGCGACCTTTTACTTTGCCTTCCTGGTCTTTCGGTCTTGTTCATTCTTGTAGCCTTTCTCGGCTCCCTGGGGAGCATACAACCCAAGCTGCCATATCAGGCGCTAGATGGTTATTCGTTCTACATTTACCTTCGTCCAATGACCAGTACCCATTTACTCCTTGGTCGAGAGAGCGCACCCTTGTGGTAAAGACTTTACCTAGGAGTCTTAGCGCAGACGGCGGTCAGAAAGGGACGCGAACCCACGACCCTGCGGTCACAAATCCAGTTCCCTATCCATTACGACACTAAGCTCAACTTTACAGTTAGTATTTGTAAAAAGCATCTACCCATATTAACTGCAATAGCAGGCTTATGTATGAACATTTGTCACGGCCTATGTGAAATCTCCCTTCAGGCTTCACAGTCACTTAGACGACCAGAGGGTCATGGGTTGGTTTCCCATACGGGGTGGTCGGACTTTTTCAGTGTATTCTTGTTTTATATCTCTGTGAAAATGGACCAGCATGGATATTCAACCATCAACTTATATGATATATGATTCGTACCATAAAAGGCCATCAGTGTATCACTGCTGCATTCAAAGTCGTTGTGTCGACACATGTAATAGGAATTATACCAGTCACAGTAGTGACGCCACTTCGCTGGTTCCTATGGAAGTGTGCTGATACACAGAGGATCCATGCTAGACCAGTGATAGAGCAGACGACCGGCAATCGGGGGGTCGTGGTTTCGATTCCCATACGGTGTGATCAGACGTTTTCTGTGTATACTTGGTCTATATATCTCTACGGAGTGGACCAGAATAGCCATTCAAACATCTCTCTGTATAATATTCGACAATGTGGTTTTTCATTTCTGTTTACACTTACTCTTTATTGTTTTTCTATCTCTTCTCGAGATTCAAAATAAAGCTTATCAGCGTTTAGGTGTGGCAGGTCAGCCGAACAATACAATAGAAAGTAAAGTATGAACACGGTCAATTAACAGCTACAGTGGTATTATATATGTATTGACACCAATATAGATGTATATATAGGTGTGTGGCCCTGTGTATACACAGGTAATATCCTGGTATGTTTGTATTTGTGCTGTTATGTATAAATCTGGTGCAACCTGATACAGCCGAATCATATTAATTTCAATATACCATGGTGCCCACTTATTCTATTATACATGCATATATATATATATATATATATATATATATATAAATATATATATATATATATATATATATATATATATATATATATATATAGCTTTTACGAACGCGGGGACAAAAGCGTGTATGACGCTCAAAATATCTTTTGTACGCTCGACTCTTTGGGTCCAAGCATCCAATGGCAGAAAATTGGCCTTGTAGCAGTCACTCACCATTATCGGATGCCCTAAAAATGTAAGTTCTGTAACCACTTTACTAACAACTAACCCTCACAGTTCACGTTAATCTAATTATCATATAATGACACGATTTCTAATCATATACTGATACAATAATGAAATAAAATATAAAAACGAATCTTATTTCACTTATCCTCCCCCTTGGGAGGAATGTTTCCAGACAAATCAGAATGTTACAGACGGCTCCATAATACGCACCGTTATAAATCTTTCATATAACAATCTCACGGGACACATTGTCGTTATTATGACCCCTAACGGTCAGCTATCCGTATGTTTGTTTATTCTTATAAATGGCCCAAGTAGACACTGAAGTGGTAACTCACATGACCACAGTGCAATGTGAACATCTTTTTCAATTATTATTAATTAATAGCAGCAATCATCCCTAAATTCTCCTGAAGTGTAAAATGGAGAGGTGTGTTACTTCATTGGCTAGTTTATTCAAGGTTTACGCTCGGATTAAAAATGTTTAGTAAAATCTGTTTCGTATGGATAGTGCTATACGAACCTAATTAAACTATTCAAAGCAGATGGCTCAGACATAACGAATGAGCCGTCCAACTGGCAGGTGGAAATTTGGTGGTGTAGCAGAAAATATGCACATTTTTATGTTTTACACGGACAGTTTTCACGCCCGAATGATATTTAAAGCCAGCTTTTCACCTTCCTATTATGCGGGATTGATGTGATTTCTGGCTTCCTCTGGGTATACAAATCAATGAACTCTAGGTAATTCCTGTTAAGAAAAGTTTTTATAACACCTCTATGAGCCTTTTTATCTGTTAATAATCACGGTACATTCGCATTGCTAACAAACATGTAACCTAAGGTGGTTGGTTGCATATATATGAGGAAGTTGAAAGGCCTTTAGTCGCAAAACGCCCTTTTGCAAAATTCTGGCTCGTATGACTTACATCCAAATGCCCTTGTTGAATGTGTTTAGACTAATTTGCCCCCCCCCACATGTTATAAACACGTCGATTCAAACAAAACAAACAGCTGTGTGCGGCGGGATCGGCGTTTTCTGGCCTATTTTTTATAACAGGTTCAAGGGATTATCTATAGTTAATAGACGTTAGCTATGAGCATTTGTCCCTTTAAATCACAATAAAGGTCTTACATAACACTGATAATTTAAACGTCCGAATGAATATTAAATGTACCTCCATCACAGTTCTTGTTTCAATTAATATTCTAATTTTCCAAATAGTACATAATCTCATAGTCTAAGCATCTTTGTCTATACTGCTTTACGACTATGTACGATAAATAATATGAAAAAAAAAAAATGAATTTCTCCTTTATGTGATAAAGTGTTTTCTACTTTCCATGAATCTACATGCCGTAACTGAAATATTGGGAAATCTATGACTCAAAAGGTGATATGATTCATTAGCCTTCCTGTCTGGTGAATTGTTAATAAGATAGACAATACACGCCCTAAGTGAGTAGGCCGCACTGTGGTCGTTCAAGCTCACAGCCAGACGGATCAAGTTGTACGGTCTGACAGCCGCCCCTCCTCTGGCCGTACCTGTGTAACAACACACCTCCCATATAGATCATCCAGAAGGTGTGAACAGGTGTAAACCAGGTCTGGTGTGACTGGGTGGATCCGGGAAAGTCCTTACCTCCGTACATAACGTAGGAGGCAGAGTTTATGTAATCGTATGTGTGCGTTTCTATGTGTCCAGGCAAGACCTCCTTTCACAATAGAATCTCAATAAAACCTTAAGTACTCTCCCTTTTTGTCTGCTCTCCATTTGTTTCTCAATTCAACTGATCAAAAATACTACATTCACTGTGACAAAAACGCACTTCTTTAGGGCCAATGGTGAACCCTTCCGCAGTTTTAATAAATATTTATCGATAACTTATGAGATATTATGAGTACAATCAGGAATATAGAAAAAAAAACGATCTTCGATTTGTGAGATAGCGAGTGAGGTATTAGTGTCGTTAAGGCGAAGTCCGAATAACGGATGAATATTGCAGCCATCACGCCCCGCGAAGACGTCATAATCTGGGACCTATATGCTCCAATGGGAAGAATATTGAAAAGTAATAACACCATACAGGCTTATTGAAAGTAGGTAAAGTTAGCAGTGTAACCTGAAATGCAGGGAAGACTGAAAGTTTACATTACCTTAATTGCCTCAGAACGGAATCACGAGACTGGCTTTTTATTAATTTACTAAATGTACGGCTGTCATTTCTTGCAATGCAGCAAACAATAAGATTTAAGTTACAAAATCAATCCAGGGCACAAATATTAGACTTGCGACTTGCGTCTACTTAATTCAATTAACAATGATATTGGTTCCATATTTCATATTGCAGCAACAATAGGTGATTAAAGTACGACAGCCATATCTAAAGTGAGCAAAATACGGCTTTGCAATTAAATGAGAAGAAAACCAGTAACGTACATCCTCCAAATAAGGATATATAACTGGTCATATTAACCACTGATAATCATTAAAGGTCTGTATTCATTTAAAATCAATTTTCAATTTAACTTGTATGCGTACTTTGATTATAACAGCCTTTCAGTATGCTTCATATATGTGGAAATTCTCTGAACTTCGAATTATTAAATTATGCATATTCTATAACTGAAATTTTCTACTTTATAAATATTAACAATATATTCTAACATGTAAGGTTGCATGTACCGTTGTGGTATAAGCCAGCATGCTAGTATATAAAATTTACCGTTGTTTTCATGCAGCAAGCAGAAGGAAGAGAACACAAACCTTACGGTGTAAATGTGAACTGACCCGTGATTGGTTGATAATTATGTTGAACACCGCCCTTCTGGTGTTCTCCACATTCTTGCGTTGTTCATGCTCACGTGGTCCCTCGATAGCCTGGAAAATTGCGGCTCCAACGAATGTGTAAAGTATCAATATTAACGTCAGACCTACAGGCGAAGACATGGCGTTGTATATCTGCTTCCCAACTCGTCCCATTTTCCCAGGCTCGCCGTCCGGTCCTGTTGACTCGGTGGTATTTTGTACTTCGTTGCTCTCCATGGTTTGAGAATTATCCACACCTGATCTTCACCAATAAAAAATCTAAGCTTACCCTTGAATATGGTTCGGTTCCATTACAATTTCTATATTATTCCCTCTCCGGGGAAGTTCTAAGGCCACGGCCAGTATTACTCTCTATACGTTTTCAAGGCAAGACACATGTTTGTGTCATCATCAATCTTATCAATAAAAACATGTTTTGTATATTTTTCAGTTCCTTTCCATGTGAAAAGCTTTGCCTTCTTCTTTCTTTGTAGTGGTCTGGATTATGTGCAAATGTATGAAATAATAATTATGAAATATAACCTTTAACGTCGTCATACTTTAGTGTATTTCAACATTTCTTGTCCACAGCAGTTCAGAATCATATGTCTTCTTTTCTTGTGCTGCACAGGTCACACGCAAACATAAACACAAATTTCGTTAAATGAAATACTACACAGTGCTTATATTCCAATATGCAGTAATTTATCCTTCAAGCAATAGAATACCACCTTTGGCTTGGTTCTAGTCAATGTTAGTGCACCGATGGTCTATGTACAGCGTATGACTGTGTTAGTGCGCTGGATACAGTGCGTGACTCCACATAATTGCTGGCAGCTATCTGCTTTGCCAGCCCTGCTTCCTCTGCCACGCTTACTTCATACCGCCGTGCCTATATCTTTTCTGCGTGGGGTCAACATGCAGCGCTTAAGCCTGGCCGAAACCGCTGGTCAACAACTCATTACTGGCTTCAGTTTTATCTCTGACCTTCCTAGAAATCTTAGAAACGCCATTCCAAGATGATCCGGCATGTGCTCCCAGCCGAGAACGCAGCTGCAGTCCCTGAGAGAAGCAAGTCAGATGCGGCTGTCAGGGCTGCTGTTACACGGCTGCAAAATTAAGTGTCATTACCACACACTGCGAATGTGAAAAAAACTAGGTTGCCTGCATGGGTGATTTTAACAATAGAGCGATGCGCGGTTAAAATGTACACCCAAGTTACTGCCGTCACTGACACAAAGATACAGCCTGTCAGGTGAACAGCACCGAGTCTTGCTTCCAATGTAACTGATAAAGCCGTGGATATTGGTATTGATCGAGTTCCCAGCAGAATGTATGTCTATAGTTTGTTCTGCACAACCATAAAAATCCTGCCAGCGGCGTAACTCGCGCATCCATTCAACAGTCCACGTTGATCCGTGGGACTACTTTGTTTTCTTGACCTGTGTCATGCTACTAGATTCACGATGCTGGCCTGCCTGAAAATGCAAACACAGCTTACATCATATATAATACGTATATCTGTGTACATATATTCAGACACACACATACACATACATGTATATATATGTAGGCATACATGCCTGAAAAATACAACCATCATATATGATGTACACATATAACATATGTTATGTACCTGCACCTAACATAAATACATGTATGTGTGTGTATGTGTGGTTGTGTGGTGCCAAATCAGTCAAATAAATTCATTTATGGTCGTCATTGTTTTGCTTTTAAGTATCGAATTGTCGGCTTCCGTTTGACTTTTACATGTCGATGTAATCAGCAGGAATACACTGAGTTCGGACAATAACAGATGGTCACGTAGTGCATACTGTCGGTGTTTTTTTTTATATGTAGAACCTGCCTTTTGGTAACGCTGACCTGTTTAGGACATCACAAAGCAGTAGCACACGCTTCCTCTAATTTTATATCCATGTGACAACCAGGCACCAGGCCCGGTGACTACTGCACCTGTGGGCCCTGGGTGTGTAATCGTCCCCATTGCTGGGCCATACCACCTAGGAATCTCGAAAGGCGCACTCGTTTGTGAGTGAAACACGGCCGTTGGGCATGGCCTCTACCCTTAGTCCACAGAAACTAGTAAAAATGTCTCATCGTATAAAAATTTTTAAAAAGCTGTTGCAGGCAAAACCCTCTTAGAGCACAGCAAAACAGAATAACACCGTGTCATTAACAATAAAAAAAACTATTTCCTTTTAAGTCAAGATATCCAAAGATTTTGCCATTTCATGTAGCTATGTAAAGCAGAATAATCCACAGCTGACTTACAAATCGCAAAAGATGCAAAATCGCAAAGATGACTTATAAAACTAACTTGTAATTTCCCATATTTGATATTTACATAAACCACATGAGATAGATCGCTTGTCTGAGACCAGCGCCCTAAATCAATAATAAATTTACCGAAACATCACGGTTCCTCAAATATTCTGTCTCACACACAACATGAGTGTGACCCTTAGCGGTAGATCTGCGAAAGACATTGTTTTACATGTTTATGTTCTGTCTATAAAAGAACTCGTTAAATGACCTATCCATGAACTCTATGCCAACTTAATCGCATATTCATTCAATGAATAAACATAAACATGGGACTAAGGAGCAACCAATCAGGTGACCTTAAACATTGTAAAGCGTCAATCATCTGACAAAAATAAAATTTGGCATAATTTGACAGAGCTCTGTCAAACAGAACACGTGTAGTCTGTAAATACTACCAGTACCCATGTCGTCATGTTTTCCGGGATTTTTTATTATACGAAGGAGACAGTATAAAAAGTTTCTAGGCTATAGGTTGCGGGAGCCATTCCTCCGACTACCGCGTGAATAATAATGTCTTACCTTGCACATAATTCGTATGGGACATATAATCCAATATATATTGCAACACAGTTCATATATGACTGCGATATAGTAAACAATGGTCAGGTGATACCAGTTGATGACGTCAGTCATTACGACGTCATACTCCATCGCCCTTTGTGACGTCATTATTATGTTATAATCAGCTCTCGGTACCATGGGCATGGAAGTCCATATGTGTAGGAGAGTTTTGGGGGCTCATTATAATAATAAGTTAAAAGGGCGGAGCATTTGGGCTGTGGTGGATAGTTCAATTCAGCGGTACTTCGACCACATCAACACGTGAATGGGTGTTGTTCATGATGCATGCTTAAGTTGCCATTCGCTACCATGCCTCCTTGGCTTTCGTCGTTTACTCTAAATCTATATTAACAAATCTATATTATCCATGAAAAAACTAGATGTGTCGGAACGACACGAATGCCCCCGCCTGGGGCAAATTTGAAACATTTGTTAAATTTTGTAATTTTTTTTAAGTTCAGGAGGTGTCGTATGGTCAAAAGTAGGTCAACAAGGGCAAAATGCAAACACGATCTGTAACGGGTCATTATCAAGCAACCCACCTAAAATCAGGCCAGTATCTGCAGGCATTGTGTAAAAAAGTCCATACATGTGCAATTTAAAAAAAAATCTCTTTCATGAAATTTTCTATGTTCAGGATCAGTCATATGGTCAAAAATCGGTCAACTGGGACGAAACGCGAACTTGATCTGTAAGTGGTCATTATGCGCCCACAGACCAAACATTAGGTCAGTATCTGTAAGCACTGCATTGCAAAACTAGGATATTAGCACAAGCTGATAATCAGTTATAAATTTAAATTGGAGAGGTATGTACCATGTTTCATAACAATCCACCATTTGATTCCTGAGATATAAGCTTTTGAGTGTTTTTGTATAATCAGCTCTAAAATGTAGAAAAATGGGTCAAGGTCACCCATCTTCGAACTTGACCGAGATTTTATCGATATACATATTCACTGATGAAATAAAATTGCAACGGTGAATCCTTTTAGATATATATATATATATCTCGCTCACAAGGTAAAGGTTAACAGACGCAGGATGGACAGACTCCGGACGGACAGACAGACGGACGGACAGATGGACGCTTGGGTTACGACAATAGCCTATCAGCCTATGAGCTGAGGGCTAAAACGGCTGTACATGTACTTTGTCATGAAAATTTCTATTTTTCATGAAATTTTCTAAGTTAAGGAGCCGTAAAACGGTCAAAAGTAGGTCAACCGGGACGAAACGCGAACTCGATCTGTAACATGTCATTATCTGCCCACACACCAAAAATCAGGCTAATATCTGCAGGCATTGCGAAAAAAAGTCCGTACAACTGTTTGATTTCGGAATGACGGAATGACGGAAGGCCGGAAGGACGGACATGGGTAAAACTATATGGCGGGGGCATAAAAAATTAGTAGAACTGACAAAGATGAGTATCATGTTAGATATGAATCATTTAGTTATCGTGCCCTTAATCGGAAACGTATACAAATACACACTCCCTCTCCTCATATTCCAAGGTTCATTTGTGCAAAGGTGACTGCATGTACATGTGAATATTCCTTGATGACGTTTCTCGATCCGGATCATGCGTTGGATCCACACAAAAAACTAATCATTTCTTCATTGTCCAATTCCCGAAATACCCTGAAAATGTCATGAGATTCCCTTTATGATAGCGTGCGTTATGTTGTGAACAAACAGACAAACACACGAAAGTGAATGAACTCATACCCTCATGGCTGAAGCAATTATTTCACTATGGTTTGAGTAATGACTCGTTTGAGATTCAAAAGTAAACTATAATGCTGAGGCCACGCCAAAGAAATTGATCAAGGAACTCTGAGACCAAAAATAAATGGATACAGAGGACGATTGATTGTAATTTGTTGGGCGAGACACGTTTGTGAAAATTTTGCAAACTTGCTTGAAATGTGTTTCAATTCTCGGAAAGGTGTATAAAAGAATAACTCGTTAAATTCATTTTCAAAGATCTCTAGTTACACATGTAGAACAGGTCAACCTACGTGGGGTTTTGATGAACTGGGAACTTTGCATCCGGAGCAGAGAGCGGGCTCTGAAGTGATTGGCTGGTGCAAGTGTGACGTCATGGACATAAACTAGAAGCTAGAGACAACCTTAATCTAGAAATACCTGTTTTCATCATAACTTAGGCTTTGTAGAAGTCAAGAATTTAGTTGCCACAGCAGAATTTAAAATTATTTGAATTAAAACTTCGATATATAATCCATAATACCCTCGACAAAAAAAATTATCAAAATCCACTTATATATCAAGCTGCCTCCTGGCAAAGGTGAAATTAGTTGGGATATCATCATATCAAACATGAGTAAGGCAGATTTGTCCACAATTTATATGTTTACGTTAATGGAACGTGTTCTGAGTGAAGGTACCTTCCCTAAATATCACTGAATCTGTTGACCCAGGGTACTGTAGCGTATTAACCTATATATACATCATCCTGATTACTTTGGTGCATTGTTGTTGGGTCACATGGTTGTGTGATGAGGCGTATAGGCTGTGACATTCGAAAAGAACGGTCGGAACGATATAGGTTATATCATGGCTTGGTAATGAGAGGTCACTATCACAACAGTATCATGCTGCCAGTTGCTTTAGGCTCTCCTTGTAGGATTTTCGTTTACATTAGGCCATAAGCAAAATTTTTTTTGTTCAACAGATTCGCATTTTCGATCACCATTTTTATTTCAAATGAACACTAGTGTTACGTTACTCATTTGTGCAATATCACAAAGACCAAAAATGAATGGGGTATGGAAAAACCAAGCTGGCAAAAATTCCACATATTGGAATGACCGGCAATGAATAAGGTCGGTAACTCGCACCCTCGTACCGTATCTTTTGTTCCCGGAGTCCCTAGAACAAAGTTTTGTGTGTGTGGCCTTAAGTAATGTTCATTTAGGCAATTACTTTTAATGCAACCATTAGTGCACGGCTAATGAAGTTACGAGTACGAAAACAACTTGGCTTAATTTACCTCCGCGTTCGATAATTTATATTACAGTATAAACAACGTCCATATGAAAATGTTCCCCCATATACATTTGTTATCGACTGATTTTTTGTTCAGGACAATTTGTCGATTCCTCAAACGTTCCTGACATGACATGCATATTCGCACAAATGGCTAACAAAACCGTGTATGACCAAGAATGTCCAATGATTTCAGAGAGTACTGTATACCTAAGAGAATAAGCGAAATTGATGAGGGCAGCTACTAGATAGCAAGATGGCATACTAGCTCCCAAATTTAACATTATGCTGAAAGAGTTGGTCTTCCGTACATTCATGTTTGTATGTAAGCAAGTATCCATAACGATGGAGAGGGGATTTAACCGAGAGGCAGAATTCATTATCAAACGTTTTATTATGTCATTTTGATCTTTCTTAAGTGAACCATTAGGTACTGCTTATATTACCAGATATAGAAATAGTCCTGGACGTACGCTCTGGTCGGTGCCCCCAAGGATTTAAAGCATTATTACATATGAAATGAAGGTAATGATAAATTTCAGAATCCATTCTCAGTCAACTCTAACCTCACTCTTTACTTTTTACACATTTCTGGCTTGTGATTAATATATGTAACTGTGCACCCAATTGCTTGCCTATTTTCAATAGTGTCAGAAGTGGAATCTGGAGAGTTGCTGTTGTTGTATAATAACCCCATGCATCCAGTTCACTTGTGTGACCCCTGGGACCGATTCCCACGTTCTTTGGACAGAACGTTCCCGGAGGTGAGGTGAATGTAACCGTGCACAAAAAAGCGTTCCTACTGGCCTTGATGTTGAAGGTGTGACTTTTAGGTCACGGGTTCGAATGCACATTCGGGCCGGTTTCTATTTCATTCGTTACATAAGCTTTTCATGCCGCAATGTTTATTAAAGATTAAATTCCGTTGTTCAAGTCGCGTGTCAGAATAGATTAATATATATATATATATATATATATATATATATATATAAGAAAATAAAGCTTAAAGAATAATGGACCTTAGGTTGGGATAAGACTTAATCCGGGGCGTCAATACGGGGGATGGTAGGCATCTGAGTTTATTATGATATATTATATATCTAAATTTGATTTAGAATTAAGACACACTGAAAAAATAAAAGCTTATTTTTTTTTAATTTTAAGCTTAACTCTAATGTACTTTAAATATGTCACGGAGACAATTAAAGGTATACATAATAACCCTGCCACCCCCACCCACTCCCCAGCCCACTCTTGAAGATTAATTGACGCGAATTGACTTTATACTTACCATAAGCTTGACTACTAAAACGAGAAGAGAAGGAAACGAAAGACTATTCACGAGATTGATTATGTTTATAATAACATCATTTACTACAGTTTTTGTTAACCTTTACAATAACATCGTTTACTACAGTTTCTCACTCAGCGCTGAAGCAAGAACCAAGTTCAACATGTAACTATAGTGACTGACCTCAAACATACACAAACCTGGACCTGTAGTCACTGTTGTAAACACTGGGCATCCTGGAAACGTACACTGATACACGCAGCTGCTGTTTCCAGATGCTGTTGTTATATAATCTCAAAACTGTTGTATTTCACAACCTTGAACCACATCTGGCGCCATTTCAATTACTCATATCATAAATGCTGAACTGGGAGGGATGCTTCACTTCGGCTCGGCTGTAAAATTCTCATTCGCGCTTGCATTGTCCATTCACTACACTTCAGACTTTTGAAATCCGTCCGAATGCTGCACTGTCTTCGAATGTCTTCTACGTCATCCTGTACTGTTTAGTATTTGTTGGATTTTTTACGGGGGGGGGGGGGGGTGGAACATGAATGCAAATCTCGAAACTCGAAACATAAAATCTTAATAAGGAAACCATCTCAGGGATTTCCATCATAGTGCTTTTTTAAACTACCACTAACTACATCATTACCAAGCTTAAATCTTCAATAAATTCCCCTCCCATACCATCCCCCTCCCTTCGCTGCCACGCTGTATAACTACCCCCCCCCCCCCCCTTTTCCCCCATCCTCCTTTTTCTTTTTTTAATCCTCTTTTACTGTTAATACTTGTATTCCCGTGCATGGGTGCTGTTTGAAAGTCCGGTGATGTCTCGGACCAAATTTACAATACAGTATTTCTGAATCTATGTATTGGTCTCCATACGGAAGCTTTGTCTGGCAAATAAGACGTCGCCGGGACGCAGTTCATGTAGATAAAAAAACACGGGCTATATAAATCGCTTAGGTCATATTGCAAGCTATATAAAATAGGTATTTTTATTCAGATAAAAATAAAGAGACGTAAAGGAAACATTTTTCTTTAAAAACATCCAGCCTAATCAATCCAGCCTGTGGTCTTTTATCTTTCTTCAATGACTCTGGTAAAAAGCAATTAGTGTCATCAAGCTAATCGGTATAATCAACGTTAAAGTACATTCAACCGTTTTTGACTGACTTTTCTAGAGATACGGCATGACGGGAGGAAGATGCATCGATTAAACACAGAGGGCTAGACACGATCTGTATGTACTTGACCTATATAGGAAGAAGAAATAAAGAAAAAGTAATTTTACTAAAAGGAAGGCAATGGTTCCAATTCGCACAAGTTTTATACAATCACTTATTTGGAATTTTTTTCCAAGTATGTTTAATCATAGGTTGGCAACTAAAAAAAAGTCGTTTTGCTCTACTCTGGTACAAGTCCATTCAATAGAAATATAAAAATAAAAAAGCAACTATTTGAATAGAATACTAAAAATGCTCGAGAATGACACAAGGTTTCTCGGATTGCCATTGAAGGTCAGCTTTCCTGGTCTGCCATTGGTACTACTGGGAAATCATCACTTTTGAACTTTGACCTAGCTCCTTATTTGCGTCCGAACTATCAGCAAAGTTTTAACTAAATTCATCATGAACTTTTAAACCGACAGAGAAACTATCATTTCCTAGCTAATTAATGCATCGTAAAAACATAGATACATTCATCATTCATATGTACATGTATACACTAACACACACATACATATACATAATTATATATATATACCACCTCCGCTTGCTTTGCGATATACGTAAATTAAGCCGGCACTCAAATTTGTCCAGCTATAACCCTGTATAAATATATATATATATTATATATAAATATATATATATATATATATATATATATATATATATATATATATAGATGTAGGAGTAGCCATGCTGGTTCATTGTTTTATAGATGGAAAGAGTATACACAGAAAAGTGGTTCACTAACAGTGGCAGTGAACCACTTTTCTGTGTATACTCTTTCCATCTATATATATATATCTATATATTTATAAATTGTATAAATGAGAGGATAAAGATACGTCTTCTATCGTAACATACCGGAACACTGAAGAATTTTAAAACATGGGCCCAATAAAATGTGTAATAAATTGTTATCAAAGAAAAAACAATATTGCTTATATAGAAAAATGCCAATGGGTTTCTAAAAAAATACAAATATTACTGTCATAACTTAAAATATGTGCCTCCCCATCCCCACGGTATGGCAGCCTATGTAAACTTACCTAAGGGAATAAACGTGTTCAGTACTGAAGGCTAGGACCAAAGCTTTTAATAGGCATGAATAAACGAATATTGCATGATCAAATATGAATAAACCGAGGTATGGATAAAATGTCAAGGCTCGGTGAGTGGTAGAAAATTACCCTACTCTGTATAGCTTCCGCTGAATGTCACTGAACTGAACGACCCGCCGTTCATCACTTCATTAATGAGAATTATGTTTACTTCCCAGTACATTTTGTACGAGCAAATCCATGTATGAAAGAATAAAGAGATGCAAACAGTAGGATCAATTTATCTTCAAGAGTGGGGGATGACTTGCACACACACACACACACACACACACACACACACACACACACACACACACACACACATATATATACCTAGCGTCGATATCTACTTACCGTTAGACACATTTCAAATTATTACAATCAAGTATCAGGTTTTAGAAAATGAGGTATTTTATTTCCAACATAGTTTAATTCTATACCAGGTTTAGATACTGTCATTTAAAATTTCATAAATAGGACCAAAGTGTATAATTCAAATTATTAATTTTTTTTTCAATATATAAATATTATAATCTGAATACCCGGTGAAGATTACATTAACCATCTCCCCTTGCTAGAAAGTGGGGGACATATATACCCCCATCCCCCTATATTGACCCCCCCCCCCTGGATGCAAAATCCATTTGGTAGAGTTGCAGTGGCCCTAAAACTACTCTTTTAGTATTCTTTTATTTTATTTTTATCAAGATTAGAGAAGATCTTACAGAACACGGTTCCCCTAGGTCGTTACCACCAATCTGCTTTTTTTTTGTTCCCTAGTGCCCCACCTTTTAATTATATATGCCCGGATCAGCCATGCAGTCAGTAAAAGTGCAGATAACCAGTCTATCGATTATAAATCTGCGGGTGTACATAATACTCACAGTAAGATAAGTAGACCAAAGCAAACGTAATATAATTAGTGGTTTTGTGTGACCAAATATACTTTAGCTATTTTATTAATATCGTGATTTCACCTGATATCAGGTCGGGGAAAGCAGAGATAAAAAACGATTTACCTTTCGAGTAAAATAATGTCCTAGAGGAGATTAGCTAGACTTGTTTTATATCTATGGATGAAAGCTTTGAAGCATTTTCCATGTCCTATTATGATAATCGTTTGGCTCTTTAAATAGTGCATATGGTCTCCAAATGAATTTCTTAAATTTAAAAAAAAAATATTGCTGATTCCGTAGAATAGAGTTGATGCTGTTGTCTTTATAGTTTTAAAGGAAATACGACAATCAAGTCCATGCGACCCCTTTATGGTATTACTTGCAGGTCAGGTATTTTGTTCTCGTCTGTTTTGGATATTGACAAAAGACATATATACCTACGAGGACGTAAATTTACATTCCACTAAAACCCCGCAGATTCGGTCTACTTTAAAACATTTCTTTTTAATATTTTCCATAGTTTTCCATAAAATGATAAACGGAAATAAGGGAATATAGATCAGACGTTCCCAGTAAAGGCATGAAAAACTCATGCATTAGAGCGCGAATCACCTGTCATTTACTTACCGATGCAATCGAACCCGAACGTGCTGCTCACGGGTCTTGATTTCCATTAATGCACCAATATAGCAAGTTTCACAAGAAAATTCCCGTCACATAAGTCAGCATGCTACAACTTCGCCGATGAAAATGCTTCAATGGCAAAGCTATAACGAACGTTTTCGTGTGCCCAGTTACAGGTACATATGGCGTGTTTCCTCCCCGGGCAAAATAAACAAAATGGCTGAGAAAAACATATCAGTACATCAGAAACCAGTTGAAAAGCGAACTACTGGCCAAAGCATAATCTGGTCCCAGCTGGTTATCAATAAGAACAAAGAGAACGTGTATACCTGCATGTGTCTCCGCTATAGGCATATGGTGTATAACTGAACAATGCACTTAGGTATTTAGCTGGGAATTCTTTGAGAGAGTTTCTTCTTTGATGTGTAAAAAAAGGATGAAATGAATCCGTAAAATAAATAGTTTATATAAAAGTCATTTTCCACAAGTTTCTGCTTAGTAATATTCAGTCGTCTCAGTCTCATCATTTCTGGTAAAATTTTGCAAGTTAAATGTCTAAAATCCAGACTGACAGTGTACAGCCAAAGGTGTATAGCATTATGCCACACTTAAAAACATAAGTGTTTTGTGGATTCTGGGTCAAAATTATACGGAGCGAGAATGCAATTCTTTTATTTAAAGTTAGCAATATTCATTTAAAAATTGCGAGGCCTTAGTTACGTCAAAATTAACATAAAAAATTGGTATGACGGAGCGTATATCCTTGCTAAAAATCTAGATGGTATAATGTTATTCTCATTGCAATAGGATGTGTCCTCTTAATCCGTTTACAAATTGCAGACGCTCACTTTTTTCAAAATATGCATGTGGCTTAACTTCCATAAGCACAAATTCGATCGATGTATGAATGTAGAGAAAATATTTTCCTATTAACTGCCCTATGTAATCTTATTTCGTCTGTTATACATATATCAGTCTTGATCAAACGTGATCTCAATATACATGCTAGAGAAAGAGACAGCAGCCTTAGTGAACGGGAACAGACCAGACTCCTTTTTTTTCCACGGAAATCACTGCCACATGTATGCGAATTAGTTTCAGATACACGCATCCCTTTATATATCATTACATCATCAGCTAATACCGTAAATTGAATTAATTAGAGCCGCACGGCGGGCCTGGCTTCAGTTAGCATATTGAAACGTGACCAGATATCCCGATCAGCAGGAGATATTGGTGAACCTCAACCCCTTATCCGCCCCCCCCCCCCCGCCCCCCACACCCCCCACCCCCCAAAAAAAAACGAGATTCATTTAAGCTTACTCCAGTATTGCATTAGAAAACCAGACATTGTTAAAAAATCCAGCGTCAGTTTCTTGGGTATATATGTCTGAGTTTTGTAATTATTTAACTTTCGCAGCTGCTAGTGAATTGATGTAAATTGGGTCTGACAGAACAAGAAAAAATGACCGTTTCCTCCTGTAATGCACGGTTAGTTAAAATTCTCTGGAGACTGGCGGTAGCAGATATAATTTTATTAGAACAGGAAGGGTTTTAAATATACATAAATATATATATATATATATATATATATATATATATATAATTTACAAAAAGAAAGTTATTTTCAGGTACATGGGGTAGGGGAGGGGGTGTGTCCTTGCCATACTGGAAAAACTTTGAATATGTATTATCAATTGGAAATTTGTGGCATCTTTTACAAAAATTATGGGAATTTTCTGTTCTGACTGAAACGTCTTTTTCAGGTGGGTATCCTAAAAAAAAGTTGCTATATGATTCTGCAGGTATTGCCAATTTGCCTTGATATCGCCCATACTGTAAGTAAGAGAGATGACGAGGATTACGGGGAAAATGGGTCTTCCGTCTAAGCTCGGGTAATTGGACGGTAGCTAAAGGTTTGCAACTCAAAACGTTTTTAATATTTCTCTTGTTCCATAGGAATGAAGTCCTAACGTTTTAGGCTGTTGGGACGGTTGCTTATGAAGTGATCACATTGGGTAAGCAGCGGGTGGATTTTCCGTGTCCACGCCCGCCATGTGACTGTTTTTAAGATTTAAACAATGTACATGTCAGTCATTGCCAAGAAATATCAAAATAGAATATCCCATACCACTATAGTTATACAATCTACGTATTTCTAAGTTTCAAGTTGACTTCATTAATCGTCTTAATCTGACAGAGCCTATAACATGCCACATGTTATTAGTGACGCGCGATTTATCTATAGGTAACAAAGTATTCCCAACGCAAAGTCGGCAAAGGAAAATGAAACTTTTTCACAATAGTCCTATCGTATACAAAAAGAACCCAAATACACGTACTTGCAAGTGTAACAGTATTTTATATAATACAGGTGTTGCAAAAAATAAGTGTGTCCTATAGTAAAATCCTGCAATGCTTTTGAGCATCATTATCGGGAGTTTTCAATACAGCTTTAGCCGCCACTCCGACGTACGTTTACATGTCTCATGTCTAGTGGTGGAGTGGTGTTCACCACTCTGCGTGTAACCCGAATAATAAATTGTATACACGTAGTGAATGAAAACGTGATAGCAGGCCTAGTGACATATAACGGCCCTCAGTAAAGTACCACACCATTAATAATGTCGGTTGGCCACTGTCCCAGTTGGATGAGTATAATTTAGGGTTTCCTTTGAACAGTACTCACATGGGATTATTTTGGCTGACGTCAACATATAGTGATCCCGCCGATATATAATGACGGGTCCCCAGTCTGATGGTGTACGTACAATTTCGCTAATTTGAAATATGAAGAACTAAGTTAATTTATGTAACTTATTTCATATTAATTCATATTCAATGCTTTATTGTTATAATATGTACGACCATGTGTATTGTCTATGGCGGGATTTCGGGAGATGGCAGGCAAATGAGTCCATTTAAAGAACATTTATTCTATTTGTAATTTTTTTGTGAATTGGTCCCAAATATTAATCACCTGTTACTCGATGATTTTGACTGAATCTCTTCAAAGAAACCATAACGTATATAAAATAACAATTTTAAGTTTATATAGATTTAAAATGGATATATTTTTGTGTGGTTCGTGTATACCAGTTCAAGACTAATATCGCTCCCTGCAAGTTGGCAAAATTTCAGCCATTTTGTCTCGACCGAAAAATTAAAAAGGGAAAAAAATCGACAGCTCGTAATTTGTTTAATTTTCCGTGGGATATTATTTGTTGTTTGGCCTGATCGTTCCCCGGACACATTTAGGAGAGATTATGGGAAAAGCGCGCCTGCTGAGTACTGGCTTGAATTCACATACACGCCGATAAAAACCTGATGAACGGTATTAAGTGCCTCCAGAGGGTACGTGGGAGGTTGTGTGGGGGATTCGAGGGGCCCAGCTGAGCGAGAGAGAAAGAGAGAGAGAGAGAGAATTTTTTTATTCGGCATAAAAGTAAAGTATCCATACAAAATATATTCGATATGTCAATATTTTTGTTTTTATTATGTCTGGAGACTGTTGTTAAGGATTTTTATCCGCTGACACAACAGCCACCTGTTGACACATGGAGAAGGAAATTTTACATAAATATGGAGGTTAAGTGATTATACATTTCTCAATATTTAAGACTATATGATTTAATGAGAAATATGGTGAAAAAATGGGAAGATTTACAACTGGAGTAACTGAAATAAATTGATTGATTTAAAGAAAAAAATTATTTATGGTTTAGACTAATTCTTGTTACAGATGTAACAGTTTATTTGGAGGCATTTGTCTTTATATGAATTTACGAAATGTTGTTTGGTGTAGCAATTAAATCCTTGAGGACTATGAGTGAAGATTTTGTCAACAATGATTTGGTCGGTTTTATTTATGACTTTTGGTGTTATGTTTCTCAGACAATTGTCCGCTATCTTGGTTCTGCATGGTTTATTTGTAACAAGGGTATATTCATGTCTTGTGTCATGTTCATGTGACATGGTAGTGCTTCATGACAGTCATAATAGTAAAATGTTATTATATTTAGTCTGAAAATGTCATTGTTTAGGATTTTTAATGAATTAAAAAATAGTTCAGTGTGCGCATTGTATTTGCTATTTGTGATAATTCTTATGGCATTTTTTAGTTTTTCGAATCTATTAATATCAAAGACCCACATAAGATTTCCATAATTTAATTGTGTTAGAATAAATGTATCGTATATAATTTTAAGTACAGGAATAGGTAGATGTTTTAATTTATTCAGCATTCCAATTATGTTTTGATATTTTGGGTGCACCATGTTTGTGTGTTTGCCATTTCGCATGTTCGTTCAGTGTTATTCCTAAAAGTTGAAATCTGAGATCCTGTAGGTATATTATTTATTTTTAGTTCAGGGCGTTGGTCTTGTATGTTCCTATTTAGAGTGTGAAACATGATGAATTTAGTTTTTTTTTAACATTTAATGAGAGTTTGTTTGCAGTTAACCTGTTACGTGCTTTGTTTTATTCATTGCTTATGATGTTTTGATTTTTTTGTTTATTGTAATTAGATAAGGGGTTGAATAATGTTGTGTCTTCTCTATAGAGAATAAAATTAAAGAAGTTACTGCAATGTTGTATGTCATTCATATATGTTAATTATAATAAGGGACCTAAAAGGACCAAAGGGACTGAGAATAGTTTAATTTCCGGCAACCACAACTCTTTGTGAAGAAAGTCTTTATAATACAATGATACCCGAGGCTGCCAATTTATATCAAGAGTAACGCTACAAATAGAAAGAATTAAATGAAATATTGTTATCTTTCCTTTGTGTTCTTGTTAAGGGTAGTGTTGTAAGAAGAAAGTATTAAGTAAAACAGTGTCAGATTATGTCTCTATAAAGCAAAGTGCCACAAAAAAGAAGGCATCAAATAAAACAGTACTGTCAGGATTAATGTTAAATTACAAACAGTTAGAGTGAAAACAAAGCTTTTCACTGCCGCAGGGACAGGTATTCAACATACATATACGGATTCGTAATATAACTGCGACTTTCTTTTATAGAACGGTATCATATTCGGTGGCTACGTAAATGTTGTATACTTATAACATGTATACTTGTCATGAAATGTTATAAACTGAATAAACGTCCCATTTAATACGGCTCCTATAGTATTAATCAATGCCGGGTAATAATATATACTGAATAAGCATACCTGACTCTCATTGTGAGTCGCTGATGAATCCCTCCGTATCCTCTCTCCAGCATCCTTGTCAGTGTAACCACAAGTATCCATCACCCCCGCCTGCCTCCCACACAACGCCAGACTCAAAGCGGGGCAAAGATACACCAAGTATACCCGGTCATGTCTCACCACGCCAGACTCAAAGCGGAGCAAAGATACACCTAGTATACCCGGTCATGTCACACAACGCCAGACTCAAAGCGGGAAAAGATACACCTAGTATACCCGGTCATGTCACACAAACTTAATATAATAAGTGGTTTTGTGTGACCAAATATAGTTTAGCTATTTTATTAATATCGTGATTTCACCTGATATCAGGTCGGTCAACGCAGAGATAAAAAATGCTTTACCTTTCGTAATAAAATAATATTCTAGAGGAGATTAGTTAGATTTTTTTAAGATCTATGGATGAACGCTTTGAAGCATTTTCCATGTTCTATTATGATAAACGTTTGGCTCTTTAAATGGTGGATATAATCTGCAAATGAACTAATTAAATTAAAAAAAATAATTTCTGAATCCGTAGACTATTGTTGATGCCGTTGTCTTTATAGTTTTAAAGACGTTACGACAATCAAAAGTTCATGCGACCCCTTTATGATATTACTTGCAGGTCAGGTATATTGTTCTCGTCTGGTTGGACTTTGACTAAAGACATATATACCTACGAGAATGTAAGTTTACATTCCACTGAAACCTCGAAGATTCGGCCTGCTTTAAAACATTTCTGTATATTATTTTCCATAGTTTCGAGTTAAGATAAAAAATAATAGATCAAAAATAAGAGAATATCGATCAGACGTTACCAGTAAAGGCATGAAAAACTCATGCTTAAGAGCGCGAATCATCTGCCATTTAATTACCGATGGAAACAATCCCGCATTTGGTGTCACGGCCTCACGGGTCTTGATTTACATTACTGCACAAATAAAGCGAGTTCCACGGGGAAAATACCCCAGCCCACCCTTCGTAAATTGTATTCAACGCACCGGCCTCTGTTGTCTATAGGTATAACCCTGGAGATCATGAGTTCAAATCTCAACCGAAGAGCGAGTAAACTTTTCAGGGTCGGCCCCCATCCAGGGTGAGTGCTATGCAAAGATACCAGGCCACCAACCAGGATAACCATGTAACGGTTCTATCACGTAATGTAAGCAGAAACTGAATTCAGCATATGTACGTTCAGGTTTATATGAGTTAAGGAAGAAATAAAATATAAAGGCGTTCGCTTCCACACAAAAAATAGATATAAATGAAACGAAAAATGATCAACACTCCCCGAGGCCGCTCGTCTGAGGTTTTAACATAGAGGCCATCTTGTATTCCAAGATGGTAATGCTTCAATGGCAAAGCTATAAAGAACGTGTGCCCAGTTACAGGTACATATGGCGGGTTTCCTCCCCGGGCAAAATAAACAAATGGCTAAGTGATAAAAATACATATTGTTACAGGTGCACTTTTTATTATGTGACACGGGCGTAACTCCTGTTGTGGCACTCGTGTCTGGCCGCGTATTACATTCCATGTTTAATCCGTACTGGTTGAACTCTTGTTGTCGTGCTGGCTTGGGGCGAGATCACGTGTACACCATGGTGTGTAGAGGCACGGCGATGTTTTCTAGAGAATTCCTGAAACGCGTGTTTACTGTTGAGTAGGGTCCTTATAGACTGTTCGAGAAGTGGAAAATTCTCGGCTTGGGGTGTGAAGGTATATAAAGGGGCTGTTTTTTTAGAACCAGGGAGAGAGCAGAGAAGATTCCAGCGGACACAGAAGCGTGTGTCAGATTCTAGGACCTTATCCGACTGATGCGGCAATTATAGATTTTCAAAGACTTTCTCCTGGATTTTATGCATTTGGACTTCAGTTTACTTTCTGGGTTGTTGCAAGAACTTTCCACTGGACTGTCATTCTCCGTGAGTATACATTTAGGGAACTTATCGTGGTGGCGGTGTTGGTATCCAGGTACTGTGCACATTATTTTCTATGTGATTGTATTGACTTGTTGCTATACCGCTGTTTTACTGTATAATTGTATTGATTTAGAGTATTGTATTGTTAGGGTTGTTTTAAGAATAAATTATAGTTATTTGTTAACAAAAAACCACTGACTTCTTTATTCATTCCCCTAGACATTTCACGCTGCCTAGTGTTACAGAATCTGATTTTTTTTAAATCTCCGTTACAGAATTTGTGGGCTCTCGTCGGGATGCTTTTTGGTTTACAAATTTATTAGGCCTTGACCTGGACACATTGTTTTATCATACATTGTTTACAAGATTACATATTGTTTACAGTACATTGTTTACAGGATTTATCTCAGTGTTTTTTTGTTATTGTTTTGACATCTTAACATGGCAGATTTCATACCTGAGACATTTGTTGACGACCCCGACCCTGATCAACTTGAACAGTTGTCAAAAGAACAGTTGTTGCGTTTGGGACAACACTTAGGGCTAAGTGTGAAAAAAGCTTTGAGAAAGCCTTATATCATTGCTAAAATCATGCAAGATCTAGTTAGCAAAGGTTTAATTGCTATGCAATTGGAATTAAAGAAGTTAGAAATGCAACATGAGCTAGCATTAAAACAGTTAGAATTAGAAAAGAAAAACAGAGAGGAGAGAGGGAAGAACATGAAAGGTTAGAAAGAGAAAGACTAGAAAAGAAATAGAGAGAGACAGACTAGAAAAAGAAAAAGAAATTGAGTTAAAACCACTGGAGTAAGAAAGACTTAAAGTAGAACGTAGTCTAAATGCTGCCCCAACTCACAGTTTTGATGTTACTAAACACATTAGACTTGTCCCACCTTTTCAAGAAAAAGAGGTTGATAAATATTTCTTACACTTTGAGAAGGTAGCTGAAAATTTAAAATGGCCTGAGGAAAATTGGACTATGCTGTTACAAAGTGTATTGACTGGCAAGGCCAGAGAAATTTATACAGAGCTTTCAGTAGAAGCTGCTGCTGACTATGACCTGGTAAAACGGTTAATCCTAAAAGGTTATGAGTTAGTTCCAGAGGCTTACCGCCAGAAATTCAGAAATTGGGAAAATCGCAAAGAACAGACCTACGTCGAATTTGCTAGGACAAAAGAGCAGTTGTTTGATCGCTGGTGTAGTTCTAAAAATGTAATGAAAGATTATGACAATTTGCGCCAGTTGATTTTGCTTGAAGAATTTAAGCGCTGCATTAACGGAGATGTTGAAACTTTTCTCGATGAGAAAAGTCCTGAAACACTTGACATTGCTGCTCAATTAACTGATGATTATTCATTGACACACAAAATGTCCTTTACAAGCAAATCAAACCAGTCATTCACAAACAAGAATGTAAAACAGTATGGTCAAAAGAGGTTTAAAGCGCAGTCTCCCAGTACTTGTAGTCCTGATAGTTCAACAAACCCCATAGCTGCATCTCAGTCCACGTCCACTGTGTCTAAGTCCAACAAAGACCAGTCATTTTCAAAGAAAATCTTTAATTACTGCAAGAAGGAAGGTCATCTAATATCTGACTGCTGGAAACTTGCGAATTGACCAAAAAGCAAACCTTCTGGGTTTGTTTCAAAATCTATGCATAGCATAGTACAAGAGCCAGGCTCCTTTCATGTAAATAAGGGTACAACTCCTTTGTTGACTCAGATAAAGAGTTTGATGCTACGGAGGCCCAAGTGCCGTCTAAATCCAAAGAAGAACCCGTAGCTTGCGGGGTAAAAACCTTAGTTGATTCCTGCGAGGAATTAAATAAGGCTAGGTCCTTTCAAGACTCCTGCGAGGAGTATTCTCTGGATAAGGCTAAGTCCTTTTATGACTCTTGCGAGAGTATTTCAAATGAGGCCAGGTCCTCTTATGACAAACAAAAGTTTGTTTCTGCTGTGGAAAATTCCTCTGTTGACTCAGAGGAGTTTGATTATAAAAAGGATGTAGATTCCTTAGATGACTCTGAAACAGAGTTTATGACTGACACCTTCAATGTCAGTTCTTTGTTTGACGAAGTTGAGGTAGTAGATCCTCTCTTGACTCTGAAATAGAGTTATTTGAGCCATTCATACATGATGGTTTTGTATCACTTTCAAGTGATTTTTCAGATTCTACCCCTATTAGATGTTTTAGGGACACTGGTTCAGGCCAGACTCTCATGTTAGCAAACACTTTGCCATTTTCTAGTAGGTCCTTTACTGGTGCACATGCATTTGTTAATGGTGTGTTTTCAGACAGGCACACTTCAGTTCAGCTTCACAGTATACATTTAAAGTCAGATTTGATTTCTGGGAATATTACTGTGGGCATAAGAACTACTTTACCCTTTAAGGGAATTCAGTTGCTACCAGGCAATGGTGTTGCAGGTGATAAAGTACAGCCTGTACCAATAGTCACAGAAAAGCCGTCACTTGATCAGGACACTGATCAGGAAAGTCAGGAAATTCCTGGTTTTTATCCTTCATGTGCTGTAACTAGATCTATGGCCAAGAAAAACACACATGAGGATAATGGTCCAGATAATAACACTCTGGGAGTCACTAATGACTCATCTAACGACTCGCCCGTACAGGATGCAGCATTCTCAAGATCAGAACTTATCGCGGAACAGCATAAGGACCCTGATATTTCATGTTTGTTTCCCAGGGCAGTTTCTAAAGATGAGCTGTCATAGAACCCAGTTTGTTTCTATGTCAAAAATGGCTTATGCGTAAATGGCGACCACTTGATGTATGCGCTGATGATGAGTGGGCCATCAAACATCAAATAGTAATGCCCAAAAGCTTTCGCAGTGAAGTTCTAAGCATGGCACGAGGCTCCTTTATCTGGCCATTTAGGTATAAATAAAACTTATCAGAAAGTTAGTACACACTTCTATTAGCCTAACCTCAGGAAAGATGTTGTACAATATTGTAAATCATGCCATACATGCCAGATGGCAGGCAAGCCCAATCAGAATCCTCCTAAGGCCCCACTTAGGCCTATTCCTGCTTTCGAGGAACCGTTCAGTAGGATTATTGTTGATTGTGTTTGACCACTGCCCAAAACAAAATCTGGACATGAATACTTGCTGACAATTATGTGCGCATCTACCAGGTTCCCTGAGGCAATACCATTGCGCAAAACTAATGCCAAAAGTGTTGTCAAAGCTCTGACCAAGTTTTCTACAACTTTTGGATTACCAAAATCCGTCCAGTCTGACCAAGGGTCTAATTTTATGTTTGGCTTATTCCAACAAGTTATGCTTGAGCAAGGTATAAAACAGTACAGCTCTTCGCCATACCATCCTGAAAGTCAGGGCGCCCTCGATCGTTTTCATCAGACATGAAAAAAACATGATCAGGACTTATTGCTATGACACACAGAAAGACTGGGATGAAGGAATCCATCTATTGCTGTTTGCTGTCAGAGAATCCTTTCAAGAGTCCTTGGGTTCCAGTCCCTTTGAACTAGTTTTTGGACACTCCGTTCGAGGTTCATTGAAACTGCTTAAAGAAAAACTCTTGTGTGAAAATCCCGATTCTCTTAGTTTACTGCAGTATTTCTCAGACTTTCGCACTAAACTACACAATGCTTGTGAGATTGCAAAGTCTAATCTAAAAACTGCACAAAGTAAAATGAAAACAAAGTATGACAAGCACACTGTTAGTAGGACGTTTAAGCCTGGTGAAAAGGTCCTTGCCTTACTTCCAACCCCTGACAGACTTCTGCAAGCTAGGTATTACATTGTTAACAAGAAAGTCGGTTATTTAAATTACAAACTGTTGACACCAGATAGACGTAAGAGGAAACAACTGTGCCATGTTAACATGTTGAAACCATATTATGACAGAAATAGCACATCAAATGTTGTACATAATGTTACTACTGTAAATTGTGTAAACACTGACCCTGACCCAGTTAAAGTAGATACTGATTAGAAGTGTGATGTAGACAATCAGTGTGGTACAGTACCATTAAAAAACTCAGACGTGCTTAACAATCTGTGCCAAACTGTCACACCTTACCGCTCAAAAACAAGAAGACCTAAAGAACCTGCTGCGGAATTATGAACATTTGTTTAGTGACATTCCAATGCGAACTAACATGTTGTGCCATGACGTCGATGTTGGCGAGGCAACCGCAGTCAAGCTACATCCTTATAGACTGAATCCAAAAAAGCAAAGGTATCTACAGGATGAGATTCAATATTTGCTGGACAATGATTTTATTGAACCTAGTAACAGTAACTGGAGTTCACCATGTATTATTGTGCCAAAACATGATGGAAGTTACCGTATGTGCACAGATTATCGAAAACTGAACTCTGCCACCAAGACTGACACGTTCCCGATTCAGAGGGTCGATGATTGTATTGATAGAGTCGGTAGCTCCAGGTATGTTTCCAAGTTTGACTTGCTAAAAGGATTCTGGAATGTTCCGCTGACAGAACGAGCGAAAGTAGTGTCCGCATTTGTGACGCCGCAAAGACTGTACCAGTATAAAGTTATGCCGTTTGGCATGAAGAACTCGCCAGCCACGTACCAGCGCCTCATCCATATGGTTGTCAAGGACATTCAGGGCTGTGACGCATATATTGATGACCTTATCGTGTACAGCGACACCTGGGAGAAACATCTGCAAATTCTTCGAAAGACTCAGTGAAGCACGTCTGACCGTCAACTTAGTAAAATCTGAGTTTTGTAATGCACAAGTAACATTTTTGGGTCATATTGTAGGGCAGGGTCAGGTAAAACCTGTTGATGCTAAGATAAGTGCTATTTCTGCATTTCCAAGACCAGAAAACAAAAAGCAAATAATGCGTTTTCTTGGTATGGTAGGATACTACAGAAAGTTTTGTCCAAATTTTTCTGCTGTAGCTGAACCTTTGACTAATCTGTTAAAGAAGAAACAAAAGTTTGTATGAAATGTTCAGTGTGAAAGTGCATTTCAGAATTTAAAAGCAATTCTGCAAAGTTCACCAGTTTTAGCAGCTCCAGACTTTTTTGTACCTTTTAAGTTAGCTGTAGATGCTAGTGATACTGCTGCTGGTGCTGTGTTGTTACAAGAAGGCAATGATGGCATAGATCATCCAATTTATTATTTCTCAAGAAAGTTTAATGCAAACCAGAAAAACTACTCCACTATTGAAAAAGAATGTTTGGCTTTGCGTTGCAACATTTTGAAGTTTATGTTACTTCATCAGTCAGGCCTGTCATTGTCTTCAGTGATCACAATCCCCTCACGTTCATGAACAAGTTGAAGTGTAAAAATCAAAGATTTTTGAGATGGAGTTTGTTCTTACAGGATTACAATCTTGATATCATACACATTTAAGGGAAAGACAATGTACTCGCTGATTGCTTATCGAGATGTTTATGAAATGTTGTGAACAAGATGTTTATGTAATGTTGTAAATAAGATGATTTTTGGGATGTTGTAAAATTTTTGTGATTGTGATCGCAAAAAGAAAGTTTTCCGAGAAAACTTTCTTTTTTCTTAAAGGAGGGGGAGTGTTACAGGTGCTGTTTTTATTATGTGACACGGGCGTAACTCCTGTTGTGGCACTCGTGTCTGGCCGCGTATTACATTCCATGTTTAATCCGTACTGGTTGAACTCTTGTTGTCGTGCTGGCTTGGGGCGAGATCACGTGTACACCATGGTGTGTAGAGGCACGGCGATGTTTTCTAGAGAATTCCTGAAACGCGTGTTTACTGTTGAGTAGGGTCCTTATAGACTGTTCGAGAAGTGGAAAATTCTCGGCTTGGGGTGTGAAGGTATATAAAGGCGCTGTTTTTTTTTTTAGAACCAGAGAGAGCGCAGAGAAGATTCCAGCGGACACAGAAGCGTGTGTCAGATTCTAGGACCTTATCCGACTAATGCGGCAGTTATAGATTTTCATAGACTTTCTCCCGGATTTTATGCATTTGGACTTCAGTTTACTTTCTGGGTTGTTGCAAAAACTTTCCACTGGACTGTCATTCTGCGAGAGTATACATTTAGGGAACTTATCGTGGTGGCGGTGTTGGTGTCCAGGTACTGTGCACATTATTTTCTATGTGATTGTATTGACTTGTTGCTATACCGCTGTTTTACTGTTTTACTGTATAATTGTATTGATTTAGAGTATTGTATTTTTAGGGTTGTTTTAAGAATAAATTATAGTTATTTGTTAACAAAAAACCACTGACTTCTTTATTCATTCCCCTAGACATCTCACGCTGGCTAGTGTTACAGAATCTGATTTTTTAAATCTCCGTTACAGATTTTGTGTTCATCACGTGATCTGTTTATATTAGGTTCCGTAACAATATCAATACATCAGAAATCAGCTGAAAAGCGTACAACTGGCCAAAACATCATCTGGTCCCAGCTGGTTATCAAAAAGAACAAGGAGAACGTGGATACCTGTGTCTCCACCGTGGGCATTTGGTGTACAACATAACAATGTACTTAAGGTTATTCAGCTGGGTGTGTTTCTGCTTTGGTGTATAAAAAAGAATCGGTCTAAAATTAATAGTTTATATAAAAGTAATTTTCCACAAGTTTTTACTAAGTAATATTCAACCGTCTTATCATTTCTGTTAAAGGTTTGCAAGTTTAATGTCTTAAATTCAAACTGTCAGTGTACAGACCAAAAGTGTATAGCATTAGGCCACACTTAAAAACAGAAGCGATTTGTGGATTCTGGGAAATTATACGGAGCGAGAAAGCGATTCTTTTATTTAAACTCAGCAATATTACCGGGGACGCGGTGTTCATTAAGAAATTGCGAGGCCTTAGTTGCGACAAAATTAAGATAAAAAATTGGTATGACGGAGCGTATATCCTTCCTTGCTAAACATCCAGATGATAAATGTTATTCTCATTGCAATAGGATGTGTCCTGCCAAGAAGCATAAAAACACACCTCTTAATCCGTGTACAAATGCAGACGCTCACTCTATTCAAAATATTCATGTGACTTACCTTCCATAAGCAAAAATTCGATCGATGTATGAATGTAGAGAATAGGTTTTACATTTAACTGCCGCATGTAATCTTATTTCGCCTGTTAAACATATCAGTCGAGATCAAACGTGATCTGGATACATGCAAGAGAAAGACACAGCAGTCTGGGTGAACGGGAACAGGCCAGACTCATTTATTTCCACGGAAATCACTGCCACATGTATGCGCAATCAGAATTAGTTTCAGATACATGCATCCCTTTAAATATCATTACATTATCAGCTTATACAGTTACTTGAATTAATAAGAGCCGCACGTCGGGCCCGGTGTCAGTTGACTTATTAAGACGTGACCAGATATTCCGATCAGCAGGAGATAACGGTGAACCTCAACCCCCTATCCGCCCACCAAAAAAACGAGATTCATTCATGTTTACTCCAGTGATGCATAAGAAAACTAGTCATTGTTAAAAAATCCAGCGTCAGTGTCTTTTGTAATATGTCTGAGTTTTGAAATTGTTTAACTTTCACAGTTTTTGTTTCAGCTGCTAGTAAATTGACGTAAACTGGGTCTGACAGGACAAGACAAAATGAACATTTCCTCCTGTAATGCACGGTTAGTTAAAACTCTCTGGAGACTGGCGGTACCAGATATAATTTAATTAGAACGGGAAGGGTAATACTTCTATATATATATATATATATATATATATATATATATATATTAAATTTACAAAAAGAAAGTTATTTTCAGGTACATGGGGTAGGGGTAGGGACGGGAAGTCTATGACCAATCAGAGTGTAATAAAGGATATACTCCCTTTTTCATTACAGATAAATTTGGATACTATTTAACGGAGCAATTCAGTCAGCTGTTCATGTACATCCACATTTCATGATTCAAAAAGTAATAATCTGTGGATAACTTTATGATCTAATTGCTGGGGAATAAAAGAGAAATCTGAAAAATTACAATAAATCACGAATAAATTGGAAAGAAATAGATAAAATGAGAGATGTTACGGCTCAACAGTGGGAGGGGGCCTCTGGATCTGCCACTGTTCATAACATTGCTCCGGAGGTTATTTTCTAAATTTATTGTATAATTTAATATAGAGTTTATTTGACAATTAAATATCGGAAGAGGTTGTGGGCCAAAAAAGTGATGAATTGCGTATTGTGCTTGGGAAAAAAAGTGTCTGAACCGCTGGACCATCTTGGGTATTTGAATGTCTGAATCGTCTTTCTCAGATGGGAATCCTAAAAACAAGTTACTATATGGTTCAGCAGGTATTGCCAACTTGCCTTGATATTGCCCATACTGTAAGTAATAGAGATGACGAGGATTGCGGAGAAAATGGGTCGGGTATTGGGACGGTAGCTTCAGGCTTGTAACTCAAAAACTTTTTTTTTAATATTTAACTTTCCGAACGTTTTTGGCTGTTTGGACGGTTGCTTATGAAACCATTACATTGGGAGAGCATCTGGTGGATTGTCCATGTCCATGCTCGCCATGTGGCTATTTTCTAAGCTTTAAACAATTTTCAGTCTTTGCAAAGACAGCTAAAATAGAATATCATACTACCACTATAGTTATACAATCTACGTCTTTCTTAGTTTTAAGTTGAATTCATGTTCTTAATCTGACAGAGCCTATAACATGTCACACATTGTAAGCGATCCGCGATTACTCTAAAGGTAGCTTTGAAGGTAACGGCAAAGGCAAATTAAACTTCTTTCTTATAGTATTATTTTATACAAAAAAGTCCCTAAATTTACGCACATACAAGTGTTACAGCATTGTATAGAATACTTGTGTTGCAAAGAATTAGTGTTCTAGAGTAAAATCTTGTGATGCTTTTGAGCATCTTTATCGAGAGTTTTCAATACAGCTTTAGCCGCAACTCCGACGGACGTTTATATGCGTCATGTATGGTGGTGGAGTGGTGTTCACCACTCTGCGTGTAACCCAAATAATGAACTATATACACGTAGTGAGTGAAAACGTGATAGCAGGAGCAGTAACAAAAATTGCTCCTCAGTAAAATACCACACCATTACTAGTGTCGGTTTGCAACTGTCCAAGTTTGATGAGTATAATTTAGGGCTTCCTTTGAACAGTACTCACGTGGGATTAATTTGGCTGACGTCAGAAAATAGTGATCCTGCCGATGTATCATGACGGGTCCCCAGTCTGATGGTGTACGTACAATTTCGCTGATTGGAAATATGAAAAATAGTTCATTTATGTAACTTAATTCATATTAAATGCTTATTGTTATTATTTGTTCGACCACGTGTGTTTTCTACAGCGGATTTTCGGGAGATGGCAGGCAAATGAGGCCATTTAAAGAATATTTATCCTATTTGTAATCTTTTTCGTGAATGGGTACTATGTCTTAAATATATTTGGTACCAAGTCCCAAATATTAATCACTTGTTCCTCGGTGATTTTGTTTGATTCCCTTCAAAGAAATCATAACGTATATAAAATCACATATTTCAGTTTATATAAGTTTAAAATGGATATATATTTGTGTGGTTCAGGTACACCAGTTCATGACTAATACCGCTCCAAGCATGTTAGCAAAATTTCAGCAATTTTATCTCGCCTGAAAAAGAAAAAAGGGGAAAAAATCACCAGCTCGCTCTTTGTTTTATTTTCCGTAGTATATTATTTATTGTTTGGCCTGATCGTTCCCCGGACACATTTAGGAGAGATTATGGGAAAGCATGCCTGCTGAGTACTGGCTTGAATTTACATACACGCCGATAAAACCTGATGAACGGTATTAAGTGCTACCAGAGAATACGTAGGAGGTTGTGCGGGGGATTCGAGGGGCCCAGCTGAAGGAGAGAGAGAAAGAGAGAGAGAATTTTATTTCATTTGGCATAAAAGTAAAGTATCCATACAAAATATATTCGATATGTCAATATTTTTGTTTTTATTATGTCTGGAGACTGTTGTTAAGAATTTAAATCCGCTGAAACAACAGCTACATGTGACACATGGAGAAAGAATTTGTACATAAATATGGAAGGTTAGGTGATTATACATTTCTCAATATTTAAGACTATAAGATTTCATGAGGAAATCGGTAAAAAAAATGGGAAGATTTACAACTGGAGTTACTGAAATAAGTTGATTGATTTAAGGGGAAAAATTATTTATGGTTTAGACTAATTCTTGTTACAGATGTAACAGTTTACCTGGAGGCATTTGTCTTTATATGAATTTACAAAATGTTGTTTTATGTAGCAAATCAATCCTTGAAGACTATGAGTGAAGATTTTGTCAACAATGATTTGTTCGGTTTCATTTATGACTTTTGGTGTTATGTTTCTCAGACACTTAATTGTCTGCTATCTTAGTTCTGGTTTTATTTGCAACAAGTGTTTCTTTATGTCTTGTGTCATGTTACGAACGTGTGTCATGGTCCTTGTTGAAAAATTAAATGTTTGTAAATATTTTGGTTGTGCTTCATGACAGTAATTATAGTAAAATTTTATTATATTTAGTCTGAAGATGTCTTAATTTTTAGGATTTTTAATGATTTAAAAATTGGTTCAGTGTGGGCCTTGTATTTGCTATTTGTGATAATTTGATATTGATATCAAAGCCCAATATAAGAATTCTATAATTTAGTTGTGATAGAATAAGTGTATCATATATAATTTTAAGTATTGGAATTGGTAGATAATGTTTTAATTTATTCAGGATTCCAATATATCTTGATATTTTGGTTGCAACTTTGTTTGTGTGTTTGCCATTTCATGTGTTCGTTTAGTGTTATTCCTAAAAAGTTGAAATCTGAGACCCCTGTATATAGGTATATCATTTATATTTAGTTCAGGGCTTAGGTCTTGTATGTTCCTATTTGAGGGTGAAACATCATGAATAATTTTTTTTTTACATTTAATGAGAGGTTGTTTGCAGGTAACCTGTTATGTACTTTGTTAAATTCATTGTTGATGATATTTTGATCTTTTTTTTTATTTTAATTAGATAAGGGGTTGAATAATGTTGTGTTATCTGCATAGAGAATACAATTAAAGAAGTTACTGCAATGTTGTATGTCATTCATATATATTAAGTATAATAAGGGACCTAAAAGGACCTAAGGGACTGACAATAGTTATAATCCCGGCAACCACAACTCTTTGTGAAGAAAGTCTTTATTACACAGTGATACCCCAGCCTGCCAATTTATATCAAGAGTAACGCTACAAACAGAAAGAATTAAATGAAATATTGTTATCTTTCCTTTGTGTTCTTGTTAAGAGTGGTGTTGTAAAAATAAACATTAAGTAAAACAGTGTCAGATTCTGTCTCTATAAAGAGTAGTGTCACAAAAAAGAAGGAATCAAATAGAACAGTATTTTCAGGTTAGTATTAAATTTCAAACAGTGGGAGTGAAAACAAAGCTTTTTACTGCCGCAGGGACAGGGATTTCACATACATATTGGGATTCGTAATATAACAGCGACTGTCTTTTACACAGTGGTATCATATTCGGTATACGTCAATGTAGTATGATTATAACATAAGCACATTCATTGATATCATAAGATTGTTGTATCCAAGCCTTGCATATTATGCAATGTATAGTCAAAGCCTTCTGTCATCCCATACTAGAATAAATTAAATCTATGGAAATAATGGTGAACTATTTTGTAATTACCGCAATGTTAAAAATACGTCAGGGGTTATTAGGTCGAATTAAATTAAGCAGGACGCAACATTCATTTTATATGTGTAAAACATTGTCATGAAATGTTATAAACTGAATAAACTTCCCGTTTAATACGGCTCCTAAAGTATTAAAAAGGCCGGGTAATAAAATTTTCTAAATAATCATAACTCACTCTGTGTAAGTCGCTGATAAATCACTCCGTATCCTCCCTTCAGTATCCTTGTCAGTGTAACAACAAGCATCCATCAGCTCAGCCTTCTTCCCACACAACGTCACGCTCAAAACGGGGCAAAGTACACATAGTATATACCCAATCATTTTATGACTCAAAGTCCAGGCAGGTACCGTAAAGTGCACAGCAGTGGTGGCGGAAGACTTCTAGATGTGTGGGCCTATATGTACAGAATGTGGACAACGTTAATAATCCCTGGGTATTTATGTTTAATTGTACTATATGTTATTGTTTTTCTACCAAAGGCGGACTGGAAAAGAAGTGGACCGTGTCCCCTGACAAGATTAGTCTGCAGGATCATGAATGGGTGCTCAGTGAATCAGTGAAATGTTCAACTGAGGTTCCCATGCATATCAACGAAGATAGAATCAAATTGGAAATTAGCTGAAAGATGGCTAACACTTTGGCCGAGGTTATCCTTGATTTGTTTCATTGGATATCATCACTAACATCCGGGAAATACATCCGGACTGATCGGGAAATATCGGGTAAAGCTAAGATAACTTATGTACGAAATGCGGAATGCGGTGTTGAGAAATGTCAGGTGTACCAGCGCCTAGATACCACATTACATGTAGCGATCGTTTTTCCGGAACTGCATTCCGCATTCTGCCTTCCGTACATAAGGAATCTTAGCTTAAGATCGGGAGGAAATCGGGTATTTTGGGAAATCTCATTAAAAACAAAACAATACCCTTTTTTGGAATATAAGGGAAAAAGGGATAACAAGGACAACATGGGGATAAATGGGGATTCCCGGTACCTGGAACTCCCGGCCCCAGAAACACTCGTCCGAGAGATGCTCGGCCCTTTCGACTCTCGGCCACAGAGATAATCGGCCCAGCGAGTCTCTGGAACGAGTGTCTTTTGGGCCGAGAGTTCCTGTACACTGATTCACCAGTATACTTCAGCAGACTTCGGTTGACATCGGGTGTGAGAGAGACTACTTCAGCACATCACATCGGGACGCTTCCTCTTCACCAGGTTTTTTTGTGAACAGACCTTGAGCTGGTTTTTTTTTTGCTAACAATTTCACATTGGTTTAGAATCCTTTAAATCTAAGATATATTATGGTGATTTTAAGGATAGCATGGGATTATTATGGACCCAAATAATTTCCTTTAAAATATGACAGATTATTTCGAAGGTGCTTACACCTTTCACTCCACATTTTTTTACAATGCCTCCGCAACTTTTTAAACAAAATTGTGAACAGTCAACATCGTTAAGACTTAAACACAATACCTAGCCACCTAGTGAGGTATTATTAAAAAAAATGCTGTATGAGGAAGGTACCGTGTGCATACGCAGCGGCAAATGTTCCTTCGTCGGCAAAGCTGATATCCCTTGAACCCCAAAACATTTATTGATTTGGTCACACGGAACGAAAAGACTTAATGAAAGTAGGTTTAAGTATTGTGGCACCGGGAGAATTGTAAAGCGATTAGTCGAGGTGGGTTCCCTTGGCACTTATGACTAGGCAAACGTTCATTATTTAGAAAACACCACATGTGGGTGACGTTTTGTAGTATAGTGGGTCCTGGGCAGAACATGAAAAGGAACAATGGAAATGAAGAGTTGGAAGTTTACACACCTCGTGTAACATTAAGAATTGAGAATTAAGAATACCAATTGTACAAATTTTCCTGAATTACTTTCGTTTTATAAAACATTCTGACAGCCTGTTTTGTGTGGTGAGACCAAGGGTAGACCTGACAATCAGGTCGTTATATTTCCTGTCACTTAATTATACAATCGAAACGCAACATTCATGCATCATGCATCAATACAGTCATCACTAAATGGTAACCCCAAGTGCAAGGGGGCTCAGTGAACAGTTACCCCGAGTTTGATTTAACTCATAATGCTGCCATCCCACGGTTCCTTCAACAAGTCTCGCATACCGGCTTTTGTGGTCTAGGGAAGAGCACGACTCAAAGCCGGGAAATCGTGAGTGGCAAACGTTGCCTAGGAACAACCTACCCACTTGAAAAATTGGGGGAGGGGTAAGACAAACCTCTGGGACATATCAGTGCCTGACTTCGAATGGAACAAATGGGCCATCCATCGGATGGAAGGTTAAATGGCGGTCCCGTGTCCAATAGGGGATGGCCACGTTAAAGAACCCGTGCTGTTTTTCGATAAAAGAGTAGGCCCGTCGGTTGCCGGCAGTATAAATCCTGGCCCTGGAGTAAGACGGAAGGATCAGAACAGAGAAGGCTCCTAGACGTGAAACATGCGGGGGGGGGGGGGGTCTGATAGGAAAAAGGCTTCGATCATGATGGTCCTGGAGATGAAAGAAAAGCTCCCGAGATGACTCCAGACAGGGCTCCGGGTCGATTTAAAACTGTACTTGGTCGAAAGGGACAAGGCTCACCAATGGACTAAGTGATAGACCAGGAATACCTCGGTGGCGCTCAGACATTACTGACATTATTGGCAGGCACAGGCTTCCGGGTAAACCTGGGGAGTGTAGGGGCGAAGGGCCGTTGGCTCTCGCAGGGCTCGAATGTGCGTCAGTTCTGGCGGCAACAGTGCACGAGAATACCGAAGAGGCAAAACAACGGCGTAAAAAATTTAGGTGTTGTCTGAGCGTTGATACGAGAGATAAGATAATGTCGTGAGTTGGGATCTCTTCCCAGGCGGTAAGATTTTTCACTCCCCCCCCCCCCCCCACCCCCACCCGTGAGCGTTCTGTAGGCTTGAACGGAAGGACTAGCCCCATGGCCGTGTTTCACTCACTTTCACTTATGGGGGTCCTTTGCATATATGGCCCAGCAATGGGGACGATAACACACCCGGGTCCGTAGGTGCAGTAGTAACCGGGCCTTGTTCACTTCAGGATATAAAATAAGTGGAAGTGTGTGCTGCTGCCATGTCGCATAAACCAAAACAGGAAGGGAATTCTGCAGATGTACATGTACGGACTTCTTTATACAAGGGGAAACGTTGTCAAACTACAAATATGCATTTACAGGAATGCAGGGCTCCACCAAGTGGGGTCCTCCGTAACCTGTTTTCTTTCACTTGTTGGCCCATATTGCCAGGTTCATATGTTGTTACGGAACCTAATATAAACAGATTACTTATGCGTGATGAACACAAATTCTGTAACTGAGATTTTAAAAAAATCAGATTCTGTAACACTAGGCAGCGTGAAATGTCTAGGGGAATGAATAAAGAAGTCAGTGGTTTTTTGTTAACAAATAACTATCATTTATTCTTAAACAACCCTAAGAATACAATAACTAAATCAATACAATTATACAGTAAAACAGCGGTATAGCAACAAGTCAATACAATCCTGGATACCAACACCATCACAACGAAAAGTCCTTTAAATGTAAACTCTCGGAGAATTAAAGTCCAGTGGAAAGTTCTTGCAACAACCCAGAAAGTAAACGGAAGTCCAAATGTATAAAATCCAGGAGAAAGTCTTTAAAAAACTATAATTTCCGCATTCGTCGGATAAGGTCCTGACACACGCTTCTGCGTCCGCTGGAATCTGCTCTGCTGCTCTCACTGCCCTCTAAAAAACAGCCCCTTTATATACCTTCACACCCCAAGCCGAGAATATTCCACTTCTCGAACAGTCTATAAGGACCTTACTCAACAGTAAACACGCGTTTCAGGAATTCTCTAGAAAACATCGCCGTGCCTCTACACACCATGGTGTACACGTGATCTCGCCCCAAGCCAGCACGACAACGAGTTCAATCAGTACGGATTAAACATAGAATGTAATAGGCGGCCAGACATGAGTGCCACAACAGGAGTTACGCCCGTGTCACATAATGAAAAGAGCACCTGTAACAATGTGACTGCACATTTGTGAATATTCATGAAAGTTACTCCTGGATCTGGATCATGAGCCAAAACATGTAATCGATTCTTCATTGCCCCATTCCTGAGGTGGCCTGAAAATTTCATGGGATTCCGTTCATAACTGCGTGAGTTATGTCGTGGACAAACATAAAAAACATGTACACAAACACACATACACACGTTCGGGAATGAACGCATACCCATCTGGCGTAGGCGATATACCATTGTTAAGATTCTGTTACCACTGTATTAAAATCCTAATTTACGAACAGCTCATATTTTGCTTAATTAAATGCAAAAAATAACCCAACCATGACATATTGATCAGCCTGTGATCGTGTTTAACATTTTCAGTGTCACTGCTGATCGACATTGCCAAGTTATCAGTCTTGCAACGTTCTTTAAATGTCTCTTGTTCGGCCACCTAAAATCCAGTGGTCCATTTGTCGCTTAACTTGGGGGGGGGGGTATGTTTTTGGTGTTGCATTGTGTGGTATATGTATTTTTTATCATTTACCTGTATTTTTAGAAAGGAAGAAAGAAGTCTATAAGACTGTTTCTAAATTTGGCATTCTATATTTTCTATGTATATCTAAAGTAACAAATGATTTGTAAAGCTTCTCGAAATGACATATTTTTTAAATAAAGTTAAGGCTTTATTGTCTGATATCACTGACGATGTCAGTCTCATGCGACCTTCACACTTTGCCTTCCTGGTCTTTCGGTCTTGTTCATTCTTGTAGCTGTTCTAAGCGGCCTTGGGAGCATACAACCAAAGCAGCCATATCAGTTTCTAGAAGGTTATTCGTTCTACATTTGCTTGCCTCCCATGACAAGTACCCATTCACTTCTGGGTCGAGAGAGCACATCCTTGTGGTAAAGACTTTTTCCAAGGAGTCTTAGCGCAAACGGCGGTCAGAACGGGACGCGAACCTACTACCTTGCGTTCACAATCCATTACGCTACCACGCTCTACAAAACGCGTTTTAATTGCGTTTAAGGTTACTTTTCAATTTTACCATTACATTTGTCTAAACCTTTAAGTACCTGCAGTATCTGCAGTATCACAGTATCTGCAGGCTCGATAGCAAGAACAAATACCTCAAAATTCAATACCCTTCTATGCTTTTCGGTCATATGATTCTATTCAACGTACGCGATATGCTTTCAAGAGAACCGAGAGTGTATTAATAAGGTTATATATTAACTTTTACTTGCATAATTATTATTTACTACCTTAGTTCCCAATGATTTTTTAACGCAGTACCTGACAGATAAAATAACGTAGGCATAAAAATCACTGCATTTTGGCAATATTTCAGACATTATCTCTCGACCAAAGACCTAAAGGAAAAAGGAAAAAAATCGCTTTCTCCATGTTTTTTAGTCTTAGAGTCCGTAGAATTTGTTTTGGCCTGGTCGTTCGCCGAACACATACAGCCGAGATTTGGGAAAAACACGCCTGCTGAGTACTGGCTTGAATTTAAATATATGCCGATATACCTGCTGAACGGTAATAAGTGATACCAGAGGGTATATGGGAGGAGGGTGGGGGATTCGAGGGGCGCAGCAGAGGAAAGGCAAACTCCCGGCTACCACAACTCACACTACGATCTTTGTGCAAAGGTCTTTATTATACACTGATACCCGTGCCATCTTATATGAAGAGTAACACTATAAATAGAGGGAATTAAATGAAACATTGTTATCTTTTCTTTGGGTTCCTGGTAAGAGTAGTGTTGTAAAAAGAAAGCATTAAGTAAAACAGTGTCAGATCATGTCTCTATGAAGAGTAGTGCCACAAAAAAGAAAGCATCAAATAAAACAGTATCGTATTGTCACAAAAGTGCCACAAAAAAAAAGCCTCAAATAAAACAGTATTGTCAGGATTAGTATTAAATTACAAACAGTGAGAGTGAAAACAAAGCTTTTCACTGCCGCATGGACAGGGATTCCACATACATATTGGTATTCGTAAGATAACGACGACTGTCTTTTACACAGTGTTATCATAATCGGTGGCTACGTAAATGTAGTATGCCTATAACATAAGCACACTAATTGATATCATAAGATTGTTAGATCAAAGCTTTGCATATTGTGCATTGTGTTGTCTAAGCCTTGTGTCATCCAACACTGCTATAAGTTAATTCTGTGGATAATGGTTCACTAATCTGTAACTTTGTCATGAAGTGTTATAAACTGAATAAACGTCCTATTCAATACGGCTTCTATAGTATTTAACAATGCCGGGTAAAATTATATACTATAACACATACCTGACTCTCAGTGTGAGTCGCTGATAAATCACTCTGTATCCTCACTTCAGCTTCCTTGTCAGTGTAACCACAAGCATCCATCAAACCCGCCTGCCTCCCACACAACGCCAGACTCATAGCGGGGCAAAGATACACCCAGCGTACCCGGTCATGTCACGACTCCAAGTAGGCAGGTGTGCACGCAGTCGTGCCTTAAGATTTTTAGTTCAAATGCAACTAAGGGATATCTTTATCGAACGTTGATTATGTTAATTATCCCTGTTAATTTATTAGTTTAATCTTACTACTTTTAGTACAAGCTCCCACCCTTGAAGTGGGCCATGTATAGTGACAATATTAGCCTGACGGGTCATAAACGGCCGCTCAGTGAATATTCAACAAAGAAGATTCCAAAGAATTTAATTGGAAATTAATCTTAGCATAAAGAGAATTCACAGTTTTGTCGAGGTTATCTTCGGTTTGTCTAAGGGTGACATCGGCTTTCCAACAGGATATACATCCAGAGTGATCGGGAAATATCGGGTAAGTTCGGGAGGAAATCAGAAAGTAAGACAAGCATTCGGAAATACCGGAACATTGCATTGAAAAGTAAAACATGACCCTTGTGTTTTTGGATATGAGGGACACCGGGATAGCATAAAAATTTCATTGGAACAAATGTGGACTCAATATACTTCGGAAGATCTGGTTGACATCGGGTGTGAGCGAGACGATTTTTGGACATCAAGTCAGGACGCATCTTCATTACCGCTGCTACCTGTGAACAAGCCATTAGCTGCTTTAACTGTGTGTAGAAAAATCATGACATATTGCATTCATATAGCCTTTTTAATGGTAATGTCGTTTAATGTACCATGTACCTGATATTATATAAAGAAAAAAATAACTGATATATGTACCAATTTTCTGTCTCGAAGATGGGTAGGATTTTCACAATTAGAACCATAATCATGACATCACTTCTTTACATATGTCTGTTGCAAAAAAAGCTGTGTTGATATATATTACGCCATGGCATTGTCATGTATGATATACATGTAATAATAGTGCTTTTTTGACTCATTGGTATCATTTTAGAATTGTTAAGGAAATATTCTGAGGTTTCCAGACCACTTTGATATTGAAGTGCTGGTATCACATTTGATATATGTGTCTCACATACATAATAACCCAATTTGAAAATAGCTGTAGGTAGCGTACACCTAACACCTGAACAGTATAACGTCCGAGACTTCTGTACTTCCAAAAGGTTCGTACTACACAGGAAATACGCAAACCCTGAGGAAAGTGCATCACATATCACTAACTCTATGGCTGTATCACAGGTGAGTTCCAGAATAAAGGTGGTTCTAATACCAATAGATTGCTGAGATAAAGAAACTGCTGACAATTTCATACAGGTTTAGAATCATTCAACTCTAAGTTAATATTGTGATATTCTGGATATCATGGACATATTATGTACCAAATAATTTCCATCAATACATAACTGATTATTTCGAGGGTGCTACCTTTACACTCCACATTATTCATCACAATGCCTTCAAATTTATGAACAAAATTGGCAAAAGTCAACCCCGTTAAGACTTAAACACAATACCTAGCCACCTAGTGAGGTATAATTATATAATTACAATCTACACTGTAAGGAAGGTGTCGTGTGCAAAGGCAGCGGCAGTGGTTCCTTCGCCGGCAATGCTGATGTTCCCTTGAACGCCATAACATTTATTGATTAGGTCACACACACAGAACAAAAAGACTTCATAAAAGCAGCTTTGAGCATTGCGGCACCTTGAAACTGCTTATTTCCCTCCGGACACATGACTGAGCAAACATTCATTATGTAGAAAACACCACATGTCGGTGACGTTTAGTTGTATGGTGAGTCCTGGGCAGAACATAAAAAGGAAAAATAGAAATGAATGAGAGCTGGAAATTTTGTTTTTTTAAGAAAGGAAAAGATGGCGCACGAGCGTTGAGAAAGTCAAGGACCCCCGCCCCGCTCCTTCAGAAATGATAAAGATGATATTTGTTATGTTAAGATTTGTATTGAGTTTTATCCTGTTGTTCGTGTTGACGGATTGTTCTATCATGTAATCTTTAACAGTCGGTGTGTTTGTGCGTGCTCTTAGTTCTAGTGTTTTAGTGAACCTACTAACTCTTAAGGCTGCTCTGAGGGCTTTATTTTGTTGAACTTCTAGTTTATATAAGTGTGTCGTAGCTGCACTTTAGAAAGCTATACACACCTCGTGTAACATTAAGGACACTCTATCCAGTGAGCAAAATTATCTGTGCTCACTTTCGTCTTAAAGGTTTGGTAGCCTGGTTTGTTTAGGGAGATCTGGTGTCGACCTGACAACCAGGTCGTAGTATTGCTTGTCACTTAATTGTATCCGCAAATCTCTTTTCAGCCGGCCGCCGCATAGGTTTCCAAAGAACTACTACATAACCACTGGACGGCATTTTATGAAACTCGGAAAAATGATCGAGACACATGTGAACTGCTGCATTTTGGGTTGACCTCTGACATTTTCTATTTGCAGGGCGTCCATCTGTTTTCACACATAAACCCACATACCTTGGGACTCGTTCGACCAATCGGGCTGACTGGAGGCATGAGTATAGATCGTACATAGCTCGACATCTTATACAATTTGGTGGCCCAACCTACAACCATTTTGCCAAACGTCCTTCTGTTCGTCTGCCTTGGGTTGAAATCATTCATAATTCTGCAGTGGTTGGACCTATTCGATGCACATTTTGCACATACAGACATCATGGATAGCTTTCTCGTTTATATGACAGGTAGCGCCACCTACAATCACGTTTATGCTGCAGACATCCATGCTAATATCTCAGAACTGGTTTGATGTATCGGCCTTAAACTTTGCTCGTGTATCGTACATAGCTCTTTATCATAAAACTGGAGGCGCTACCTGTACCCATGTTTGCACAGCGTCCATCTGTTCATCTGCCTTTGGTGAAAGTGACTCATTATATCGGCAGTGGTTTGACTTATCCACCTGATATTTTGCATATGTTCACATCTTGGATAGCTTTCTCGTTCAAATGACAGGTGGCGCCACCTACAATCTTGTTTACGTGGCAAACATCCATGTTTATAGGAAACACATCTCACTATATTTCCCCTTATCATTCAATCCATGAATCACTTCACCCATACCACTCTGATTTAGGCGGATACACGTTGTCGCTTCTTGACTACCCGTCAACTACTATAGTTATCTGGAAACGCAACACTTCATGCATCATGTTTCAATAAAGTCGTCACAAAATGGTAACCTCAAGTACTAGGATGCAGAGTGAACAGTTACCCCGGGTTTGATGTAACTCATTATGCTGCCATCTAACGGTTAAATTGTTCAATTATTTTAATGAAAATGACGTAGGCGGTGCATTTTATTTATTTATTTATTTTTTGCCTAAAACGTTAATGAATTACCCCCCCCCCCCCCCCCCCTTCAGAATGCGCCTTAATTTTGTGTACTCATTGTGATCAATGATCAGTGCGATCATTGCACAGATGACGTAACATACGAGAGCGACCTCTGCTGGAGATCTTTGAAACTGTTTCTGACAGACTCTTAGAAGTTGGAATGCATGATTATCAAATCATATATCATAATAATCACGTGACATTTATCCATCAGAGCTCTTCCACTACATTATAACAACAAATCTGCGGACGTCCCGCCACGTTTTACAAGATTCTTCTCAACAGTGTATGCACTTAGATCTCAATTCTGGCTCCTGTAGAATTTTCATACAGATTTTTACCTTTTTTAATACTTTTGAGACTATAATATAACCGATATGCGGGGCCATGGGCCATAAGGCTCAGCTGTATCTCACATACTACAAGAACGTGTCTGTATATTCAGTTTACGCATCCTGGTTCTAACGATACCATTTGCGCCCTTCTCAGTATCAGAGTGATAGCTGTACTCTGTAATTCTCAAAAAGAGTCTTTCCTTCATCTGTGTAAAACAGTGCGTAATAATTGGTAACAATGAAAACAAAATATAGAAACTGCATTTAATTTGCAGCCAATTCAGAAAATGTATTATGTACCATTTTCGTGACCATTAACCACACGAAATAGGTCAAAATAAATGGCGCCATCTGTAATTTACATACCTGCGTCTTGTACAGCGGCCAAGCACCTGAAATACTTAAATTTTGCAAACTTGCACATGAATACCACTACCTCTAGGCATCTTTAAAATAATAGACCGCCAAAATTTGTATCCTCAGGTGGCGCGATTTTGATTTTAAAAATGGCCACCAAAATATGCATTTTTCCGCATCCATGATACTATTTTTCAATCAGACAGACCTAAAAACATGGCCGGTCAGCACTTAAAGAGGGGAAAATGCTATCGAGCTTGTTATTCAATCATGTTTTGAGCTCTTAATAAGAAAAATACTTGATTAAAGTACCAGGGTGGTACCATTCTGTAAAATATAAGTTGGTTTGAGGATATTCTCACAACTGACCATTTTCTACGATTAAAGTATTTAAAAAACGATTAAAGTATTTCAAAACCAAAGAGCATGTAAATTACCATGTGGAAATAACCTGAATAATTTACAAATTATGTATATTTTGCATATTTAAACAGTGTCTCCGTCCAAATGGTCAGGATTTAGCTTTTGAGCCACAAGGATCCATGATACTGAAAAGGTGCAATTGCAATCAACTTTTTTTAAGGGCAGGTATAAGAAAAACAAATTTATGATCTAATTTGCATATCTAGTATTTGCATATTTTAATTAATGAATATGCATGGTGGAAAATTGTATTACCAGTTTTTTCTCAATCTGCTTGTCCAATTGTATTTCGAGCTTTTCTCACAATTTACACTTTTTTAATTGTTCTGCTGTAGATACCAAATGCAGTAATTATCGTAAGGGTATAGCCAATATTATAAAGGAATTCTGCATAGTTTGCAGTGATGTACATAATTTTAATAAAACCATCACAGGGTATATTATCTGTAATCGCCGGATACATCTGTCAATCCCAAAACGACGGCAGTTGGTATCAACAGTTATCAAGACACTCATCTGTACATGCAAATATAAGGTGGGACATCTGAAATAATGTAAACATGCAATTAACTGTATATGTAAAATAAGTGTGAAATATGTATATAATTGCTTACTAGGGATCCTTTTACTTATTTTCGCCTGTTAAGTTTGTATCCATATTCAGAATAAATGAAAATTCCAAACATATAAAGAAGTACAGAGGATTTTCCACAGAGATAATTTGTAATATCTAAAACTCTCTTCAAATTAAATTGAATTCTCTACATTTATTTTGTCTCGAACAGGATACATGCGGATGATTTATAGATTTATACAGACGAAATATATTGATAATGAAGTAAATTGTATTTTTCTCCTTGTTCGATAAATTCAATATAACACTTATAAAAGATTATTATAAGACGGGCGAAATGAGGTGTTTAATTTCTTCGAAAGATAAAAGCGCAAGTTTTAAAGCATGGAATGTTATTTTATAAAATGACACGAAGGTTATTATGAGACGGGCGATAGATTTTACGCCGAAGATTACTCCTTATCTGAATGGTCTTAACTGATATTAAATTGGCAGTTATTAATGTATTGAAGCCAGAAGACAGCATTACCGCAAATGCAGTTTTGTTTTTATTGTAAATTATAGAAACCCAATGTTTCAGCTGTGAAATATATTCGTCTAATATTAAAATACGACCGTGATTTATATTACGTAGTGGGAGCCTTTAATGTTATTAAAACGTGATTTTAGATATTACGTCTACGCAAAACATTTGCATATTGACAAGCGTTTGTTCTGGAATCCATCAGTCCTTTAACGGTAGCCGTCATCTGCCATATGTTCTGTCTGACCATGCACTGCAAAATAGGCATTTAGCGTTTATTCTGAGATAGAAACTTTTTGTAGTTTGTTTATAGCAATGATAACAATTAATACCATTATGAATATAATTATTCATAATAAATTTTTATAGATTGTTTTTTTAATTCATAAAATCGATTCCATATATTATATCAGCCGTTTACCAGGGTGTCCTTTCTATAAATTGTTCAAACGCTAGTGTTGGTTTAGGGGCATTCATTTGCTTACACCCTTTTTCGTTAACTTGTGCACCGGTGACTAGCGTAAGTTAAATTAAGTTCAAAGCCATAAACATGAAAACAAATCCTCAAAATGAGTTTTGAATATTAATTTCAACATTACCATTAAATGCTGCATCATCCAAAAGCCTGCACCCACTGAACTAGAAAGGACACAGCCTGAGACTACATTAATGCATGCAGGATCGAGAAAAAATGTCTCACGGTTCACAAGATTGATGTTTCTATCACAGGTGAGTTCTGCCCACAGGAACAAAGGTGTGAAATCATTCGTGTGGATCGTGTCGGTCTGATTGATAACTTATAGCCATGAATCCACGACTCGGAGGTCATTTATATTGGGCTAGTATGCCTGACTAGAGTCGGGATACAAGCACAATGGTGGAATGTACTGTCGGGCTGACCTATCCTGTTGCATTGATATCGTGGTAAACAGCCGATAATCTAAACATTAGGCTACGAATTATGATTTTACACAAAAGAATACATGTGAACTTATACACCAAACTGAAAATCCATCCTATGTCAAAGAGTCATCCCTGATCGCCTACATGTTGGCTATCGTCCAGTAACCCGTGCCAGCCATGCTTGAATTCATGCGGTCAGATAATCAACAAACATGCACAGGGATTTAACAATACGCCGAGTATAAACGAAGTTTTTCTCGCACATGGTAGGTGTTCTTAGAAAGTATACTAAATAAGGTTACTGTGATAATAAGATTATGGGATCGTGTTCCGTTCTGATTGTACCCGATACTAGATTCAAAAGGCCTTTCCTACAAATACATGTATGTACCATCTCCACTCAGGAGTAACTTAGTGCTGGTCACGTCAGACTAACACATGTAGAAAAAAAAGACTCCCCTGTACCCATTACATAGACTACAATATTGGAGTATTGAAATGATAGATCAGAGTAACTGGGGAAATAGTCCCTGTAAGTTTGAGTGAAATTAGCCATATTTTAACACCATCGGAATCATTATTTGTTTCATACCACCGGTACACATGCATCATGATACTGTTTTCCCCTCGGCCCTCCGGTAAAATTTCCGGTGTCCCGATGGCCAGTCTGCCACTGATAGTAACATTAAACGAAAGATTAAATTGTTCCTCCTTTAGTTCTGTCAATCCTCCAGTTGTTCGAATTTTGTGTCCATAGATATATTTATTAAATACTTTCACTTTGCGTGGTAGTGAAAAGCGTCACCCCATGTGTAAGAAAATGAACTCGTTTAGTGTGATCGTATCTGAAACGTCATTCAATTCGGTTAGTTCATATAAATTTTTCATTTTCTATAAACAACAAAAATGTATATACTTTAAACTTTATTTAATTTACATTGATTGCACAAATAGTTATAAGTAATCGAGGCACTCTCCATGGCACAGGTGGTGGCTTTCGGTAGGGTCCAGAGGTGGAGGAAACCGGGGTACCCGGAGAAAACCACTTGCCTAGGACGGGCCACTAGAACCTTTCTCATAGCCACGCAGGGGATCGAACCCGGGTCGGCAGCGGAGAGAGCCGAACGTTTCACCACTCGACTGTCCATATAAAATGTATACTGCATGATCAGGCACCCACATACATCACAGGGATATTGCATCCCTATATTCCATCAACAGAGTTACGATCTAAACCAACTCACTGTACCAAGACACCAACATGGGTATGGAAAGTGGGCCAAAACAGTCACCGCCTCATTTCTGTGAAACTCTCTATACCAACTCACAATCAAAGACCAGGTGTGCTACGCAGCATTTAAATCACCTCTTCAGACATATTTATTTAAAGATTTAGTCTTCATACTTAGTTTTGACCTGGCCAGCTTTACTAAACTGACATTGCAACTTTGTATAATTTAAGTCTACACGTGTTGTCATTTTATCTGCGTTTTTTGACCATGTGAAGCGCATATGAACGCTGCAATGTTATGAAAAATTCGTTATGTAAGAAGTAAGTTATTACTATACATAATGAAAATTTACGGAGCTTATTCACAGTTTCTAACTAGCACGACACTCGCAGAGATATATAGATTAACGTTAAGCTGACTGAAGTATCGTAAGCATGTAACACATCTGTGTATTGAATGTGCGTGCGTCATCAGGACGAGAAAATGGGTGTTTGTACATAAGAGAATGAAGACTGATTAAGTCCATCACTCTATTTTCACTTTATGTATCCATTATTGTACGATACAATAATGAAACTTGTATCGTACATTAAAAACCGTCATAAAAAAACAATTGTGATACTGTACATTTCACGTGATCTACTTTAATTAGTTTCATATTTTTCATGATTTACTGTAAAACATCTAAACAGATTAAAGCGTAAACATTTCACAGTATGGCACACCGTAAAAACTAGATATAAAAATAGGATATCAGCCGCATAGAGTTCATCAACCTTGAATTCATTTTCTGACGCCTGAAATCTCTTTAAGTCACGTGATAAGGATGAATAGTAATAAATCATATCAAACAAGCTTTCAGAGTTATTAAATGTTTCAGGAGCTTAATATAGATATTCCTTGATAAAATTTCGTCATATGTATAAATACTCCTTTTAATGTTATTTTTTGTCCTATACATGAGCGGGCTGTTAACCTGTAAAAGCATTTAAAGTATAAAATATATTTGACCCGAGATCCTTTACATTTTTACTGAACGTTTCTTTGCAGGCGCTGCATTAACCTCACATATTGGTTTGAATCTGGGCCCGTCCTCTCCTGCATAGATCCATTCGAAATTAAAACTCTCTATTGCGATGTACCTCCAACCGCTTAACTCCATAGTGACCGGTGGTCTAACTATCCAGTTGGCGAAGACCAGTTCTTTCCCGGTAGCTGTCCACTGCCATCTGTTCTGATTGACCATGTACTGACCACTCGTCCAGTAGCCATGTAGCTCACGACCTAACAAAGGGGGTTAAAAGGAAAAACCACAGATAAACTCTTGTCATTAACTGTTGTCGAAAATGTTTGGGAAATATGGGTGTATGAAGCATACACATCATAATACGCCCTTTATGCTTTTTCAAAATTAAAAAATTGCAATGTTCCATCTGCTTCTTTAATATTTCGCAGAATTTACAAAAATATGTAATGGATAAATTCAGGCATTCTTACTCTTTATATATTTATACTGTTTATTCTTATTTTGTTTCATTCATGGGTCCATGTGTCTTCAAAAGGTCTTAATCCTTACATAAAACAATATATACAGGTGTATATTTATATTTTGGTGACATTGCTTTTGAAACGTTAATGTTTATGTTATGATTGGAGTTGAATTCACTGTTCTCAAGTGCTATAAGAAACTGATGGAACAAGAATAAAATGCATTTGTTTGATTTTTCAAACTTCTTAATTATAAACTTGTTAATTATAATCTGCTAAACCAAAATCCAACAAAATGTATATAAAACGTATTTTACTGACTTACTCTTTCTAACATCATGCAGAGCGGACTTTAAGTGTTTGTTCTCCCTCTCTGTTTCAATGCTTACAAGGTCCCCGTCAGCCTTTCTGCAAAGTTGCCGGCCTTGAGTCCAAGTTGCCCAAAATACCAATTTGTAGCAAGAACCATTCTGCATGAGAGAATCCGTGCGTCCTCTTTCGGTGAAGAAATAATCATATCCTGAGGGACACAGGTCTGAGAAAAAGATTGTGCGAAAAATAATCTTTCCTTCAATCCTATAGAAAATAAAATTCTTGCCCATTCAACAACCCTTTTAAGTTTCAGCTGTATGATTTAATTTTTCTATTATATCATTACGTAAAGAAAGTCCGTTCACTGCCGGCAGTGAACCGACTTTTCTGTGTATACTCTTTCCATCTATAAACAATGAACCAGAATGGCTATTCAGACATCTATATATAACATTAGGTAATATATAATGATTTAATAAATATATATATTTTTATATAAATTTATATAAATCATGCTTCTTTACATTAAGTAGGGTATAAATATATATATATATATATATATATATATATATATATATATATATAAAATAATTAATCATCTCCACTCATGGGTCATACCAAAAGAGAATACCAAACCGACTCGCTCATTTGTGAGTAATACAGATTTCCCATTAACCACAATGAGCGCTCACCCTGGCTGGGGCCGCTTCTCAGTTGAGCTTTGAACTCACGCCCTCTCCGTCTTTTTGATTGACTGTTGTTGCATGTCTTAATAACGCAACAAGCTACCCAAAGATGTGTCCTTACTTTCCTTTTTGTGTGGCCATTAACACTAATAAAAACACATATAAACATAGCCTTTTTTCTAACCTTGATCTATGAATTCCTCATCATGTGAATTCTTCTCAGCAGAAATGCTTAACACCATGTTCAATATGGTTGAAGTACTCTCCGATTGGTTTGGAAGGCATTTGAGTTCACACATTACTGAGAACTTTGAGGGGTTTATCTGAGACATAAGCGCCGCCTCGTTTCGGGTAACATTGAGTGACAAAACTAAAAAAAAAGACATTCCTGTGAAATCTTACATTATTTCTACGTTATTTCATTACTTGAAGATAAAATATGAGCTTTGTACTGCATGGAATGTGACATGAAGTTGATACCCACACGAGTGCGTATTAAGAATTTAGTTTCTGTTAAAAATATACCAGAATCTGTTGTATCTTTTTCATTATACTTCACGGTTTCAGAGTTCCCAAACTTTTACAGTATTTGTCGTAACGTCGCGTGTTGCGTGCTGTTAAGAATATAAATAATATAATACACAATCATTTCCCAAATCATACAGAAATCAAATCGTATGTATTTAAAAAAATATGTATAACATTGCCTATTTAAAATGACTTGTGAATCCGATATATATATATATATATATATATATATATATATATATATATATATATATATATATATATATACAGTGAAAACTGGTCTAACGGACACTTCACTTAGTCGGACAACTGGCTATAACGGACAAGATAGTTAAGTCCCTTCAAAATTATCTATATGCTATGTATAAGCGGAACCTCTGTAAGGCGGACACCTCACTACTGCGGACAACGGACAGCAGATTTCAACTCAAGCCAACATTCTAAGAGTAAATGAACCTGACAAATGCCGACACGATACGCCCCCACCGGCGGACACTGATCACTCGCCCCGGGCAACATCAAAGACCACCGGTACTGTTGCTGTTCCCGGGACTGGAACCCAAAGGATTATGCAGTCCCCAGTTGTTACCTTAATGCGTGTCCGTGCTCATGTCACGGTTTAATGTGCTCCTAAGTTAAACACAGCAAATATCAAGCGGTAAACATCGTGCCACTTTATTTCACGGTTGATCATTCACACGTTGCGAAGATGCAAATTTTTAGTTCGACCGCGGGGTCATTAAATTGATTAAACGGCTACCGATGCGTCCCTGATCTCACCACGCAACATCTAACTGTAAAATTAGCCACTTTGTTATAGCAGGCTGTTTGATATTAATTTATCGGTTTTGCTCAGTATATCTCAAATCTGCTCGCCCCGCAGCTGTTTGTACCGCGTCGCCGTGCACAAGCTCCTCAGGGTTCGTTTAATCTCGGGTGCCTTCAACATTAAAGCAAATCAAACCAAACAACCATCATCAAAGAAAGTTTATTTTAGGCTTAAGCTACATTCACCTATAAAAACGAATGTTCCCAGGTTCGTAACCATTACAATCTTCGCATTATCGCATTTGGGCAGCTGATGAAGGAGAGTTTTAGGCAATCAGCGTACGAGAGTATATGAACATTGTTTTTACGAATGTCTTCATAGACTTTTCTCCTTATATTGTTCACTACTTGAGATAAGTAAAAATAATCACAGTTTTTATATGGATATTTAATGCATGATGTGTGCATGAATATGTTGTACATATACATGAAATCTGATATAAAACAATAAATACGTTCTTGCAGCCGTTCGTTGTCTTTATTTTTAATCCCTCAGTTATCAACCAAGGTCAACCTGCCTAATAAGGACACCTCACTATTAAGGACAAAATGATTGAGTCCCTTGACTGTCCGCTTTAGACAGGTTTCACTGTATATAATATAATATATATATATATATATATATATATAGAGAGAGAGAGAGAGAGAGAGAGATTGAGAGACAGAGAGAGACAGAGAGAGACAGAGAATTCATGATAAAAACAAATGGATTTAACTGACTTGTGAATCCGATATATAAATAATGAATACATGATAATGACAAATGGATTCAAATTAATATATAATGATTATGTTAGAATAATAGGATCCTTTTTTCTCGTTTTCTTACCAATCGGAATTACCAACATAGCCAAGACCATCATCTTTTTTACGAAATCCATCCTTCCTTTATTTTCACAAACTGATTATGACCCCTTGGATAACCTGTTATTCAGAAAGTCCGTTATGGTCTGTTGAATGATATTCATAAATAAATTATTCTTTAATATATTTTCTCGGCACACCTTTAACCGCATTCAACTTTAAATCTTTACTGGAAGCGGGTCTTAACTTGATGAATGCTGTTTATTTATTACTTCTTCGGTATATCATCGGGTTCCATAGAATACAGATAAACTGATCTTGAAATGAAATTTATAAAATCGAAATTATAAAGGAGTTTCTCCAATTTTTGCTTTCTGCAAACGGTTTGTATTTAAATATAACTGATAGCATTGCATGAGTTATGCTTTCATTAGGATCACCTTCAGAAAATGAAATTGTTTGTTTTTCATGTCAAATGTGAAATTTGAAACATTTTGTTAATATCACAAACAATGAATTAACTAACATGTTCACCTGTTTAAAAGGTTCCTCTTGCAGTAAACGTTGAGAAGAGGTCTAGGTTAACCGCAGGGTACGGGGACGACCAATCCTATCACAATGATAGTTCGTTGGAACATTACAACTGAAATTCATTATATTATAAGCGACTTTTTAATACAATAGTTAATTGAATGCAAACAGCTAAATACTCTCGCATGGAGAAAGATAACTTCTCCTATATCTTCCAAACAAACCCTTTTTGTTGTAACAATTTTAAATGTCAATTCTAAAAGGTGGGACATCTGTATATGTGTTCACTTGTATATAAATGCTTTCTATGGATACTTTCACTTATTTCCGCTTGTTTAGGTTGTATGTATATTTAGACTATTCAAATGAAAATTCCCAACACATTAAGTAATACAGGGGATATTCAACAGAGATAATTTGAAATATCTTAAACATCCTTCAAACTTAATTAAATCTGCACATATATATTGTCCTGAACATGTTATACATGCGGATGCTTAATAGATTTATACAGACGAAATATAATGATAATGGAGTTAATTGTATTGTTCTCTTTGTTCGATAATTTCAATAAACACTTTGAAAAGATTGTTAAATGTGTTGAATGAGGTGATTAATTTCCTCAATAGATAAAAACGCAAGTTTAAATTCAACGAATGTAGATAAAATGATATGAAGATTAATTTTACGATGGGCGATTATTTTTATGCAGTAGATTATTCCTATTCTAAATGGTCTTAACCGATATTAATTTGGCAATTTATTAATGTATTGAAGCCAGAGGACAATGGTTCCGCAAATGCAGTTTTCTTTTTATTGTAAACTATATTACCCAATGTTTCAGCTGTGAAATATATTTGTCTAATGTTATATTTATATGACATAGTGTGAGCCTTTAATGTTATTAAGACGTGATTTAGGATATTGCGTCTACGCAAAACATTTGCATATTAACGGACGTTTAGCCAGGTATCCATTTGTTTTAGTTTAGTTCTTTAACGGCAGCCTTACTCTGCCATGTCCTGGCTGATCATGCACTGCAAAATGGGGATGTAGCGTTTATTCTGAAATCAATTTTTTTTATAGTTTGTTCAAGCAATGATTACAATTAATACCATTATGATTGTTTAAAACCGGGATAAGCTCCGGCCTGATGAGCCATTAGGCTTGAGTGTAAATGCCCAGCAGACTTTACCTTTATGATTGTTCATAATTAAATTTCAAATTTTCAGATTTTTAATTAACCATGCAAATGGTTTCATTTTACATATCAGCCAGTTTAACCTCGGTGTCATTTGTGTAAACTAAACAAACGCTAGTTCACAAGCTTGATGTTTCCATCATAGGTGAGTTCTGGGTCCAACAAAATGTATAAAAACATGTATTACTGACTTACTATTTCTAACATCATGCAGAGCGAAATTTAAGTGATCGTTTTCCCTCTCTTTCTCAATGCTTACAAGGTCCCCGCCAGCCTTTCTGCAAAGTTTCCGGCCTTTAGTCCAAGTTGCCCTAACTGCCAATTTGTAGCAAGAACCATTCGGCATGAGAGAATCCGTGCGTCCTCTTTCGGTGAAGAAAATATCATATCCGGAAGGACACAGGTCTGAGAACAAGATTGTAAACTATCACCTTATGTATTTTTTTCTCCTAGCGGCTACTAATTTTTTCTTCGACCCTATAAAGATTCTTGCCCATTCAAAAGCCCCTTTTAAGTTTCTGCTGTATGATTTACTTTTTATAGTATATCATTACGTAATATATGCTTTAATAATTAAATAAATTATGCTTCTTTACATAAAGAAGGGTGTATATATATATATAAATATATATATATATATATATATGTGTGTGTGTGTGTGTGTGTGTAATCATCCCAACTCATGGGAATACAGAACACATTCGCTCATTTGCGAGTAATACAAGGTAATCGGGCACAGACTTCCCATTAACCATACAGAGCGCTCACCCTGGCTGGGGCCGATTATTTTGGGCCGCTTCTCATTTGAGCTTTGAACTCACGCCCTTTGAGGTCCTGTGCTCTTCCCTAGACCAATAAACTGTTTAATTGACATGTTTGTTGCCCGTCTTAATAGCGCAACAAGCTAACCCAAAGAAGTGCCCTTACTTTCCATTTTGTGTGGTCTACAACACTCGTAAAATATAGCCTTTATTCTAACCTTGAATCTATGAATACCTCATCATGTGAATTCTTTTCAGCAGGAATGCTTAACACCATGTTCAATATGGTTGAAGTACTCTCCGATTGGTTTGGAAGGCATTTGAGTTCACACATTACTGAGAACTTTGAGGGGTCTGTCTTAGACATAAGGGCCGCCTCGTTTCGGGTAACATTGAGTGACAAGACTAAAAAAATTATCCCTTTGAAATTTTACATTATTTCTACGTCATTTCATTACTTGCCGATGAAATAAGAGCTTTGTACTGCATGGAATGTGACATGAAGTTATTATCCACACAAGTGAATATAAATAACTCAAAATACACAATCAATTCCCATATCATTCCAAAATTAAATCGCATGTATTTAAAAACACATGTATAACATTCCCTATTTACCCTGAATTGTGAATCCGATAGATAAAAAATAAATTCTGATCAAGTAAAATAGAATCAAAATTAATATATAATTATTTTATTAAAATAATATGATCCATTTTTCTCGTTTTCTTACAAATCGGCATTCCCAACAAAGCAAAGCCCATCTTGTTATTTACGAAATCCAGCCTTCCTTAATTCTGTCAAACTGATTATGCCCCTTTGGAGTTCTGGATAACCTGTGATTCAGAGAGACTGTTGTGGTCTGTTGATTGATTTTCATTCATATATTATTTTCTCATATATTTTCTCGGCATACCTTTAACACCTTTAAACTTTAAATCTTTACTGAAAGCGGTCTTCACTTGATGAATGCTGTATCTTTATTTTTCGATAATTGTTATCGACTGAAAATTTTTCGGTACATCATCGGGTTCCATCGAATAGAGAAAAAACTGAGCTTCAAAATGAAAATTATAAAAATGAAATTATAACGGAGTTTCTGCAATTCTTGATTTCTGCAAACGGTTGGTATCAGCACAAACAGATAGGATTGCATGTAGCTATGTTATCATTAGGATCATCTTCAGAAAAGGCTTAGAAACGAACTAAACGACTTAAATTCTTTTTTCATGTCAAATGTGAAATTTGAAACATTTTGTTATTATCACAAACAATGAATTCACTAACATGTTTATCTGTTTAAAAAGTTCCTCTTGCAGTAAACGTTGAGAATAGGTCTAGGTTAACCGCAGGGTACGGGGACGACCAATCCTATCCCAATGATAGCTCTTTTGAACATTAAAACGGAAAATTAATTATTATATAAGCGACTTTTTAATACAATATAGTTAATTGAAAGCAAACAGTTAATAATTCTGGCATGGAGAAAGATAACTTGTCCTCTATCTTCCAAACAAACCCGTTTCTGTTTAACAATTATAAATGTCAATTCTTGAAGGTAGGACATCTGTATATGTTCACTTGTATATAATTGTTTCCGAGGGATCCTTTCACCTTTTTCCGCTTGTTCAGTTTGTATCCATATATAGACTATTTAAATGAAAATTCCAAATACATTAAGCAATGCAGAGGCTTTTCAACAGAGATAATTTGAAATATGTTGAACATCATTGAAATTTAATTAATTCTGTACATATATATTGTCACAAACAGGATACATGCGGGTGATTAATGGATTTATACAGTGGAAATATAACAATAATGGAGTTAATTGTATTGTACTCCTTGTTCGATTATTTCAATGTTACACTCAGAAAATATAGTTAAATGGGTGAAATGGATTGTTTAAATTCCTCAAAAGATAAAAGCGCATGTTGTAATGCAAGGAATGTAGTTATATAAAATGATATGAAGATTAATTTTACGATGGGCGATTATTTTTATGCAGTAGATTATTCCTATTCTAAATGGTCTTAACTGATATTAATTTGGCAATTTATTAATGTATTGAAGTCAGAAGACAATGGTTCCGCAAATGCAGTTTTCTTTTTATTGTAAATTATATTACCCAATGTTTCAGCTGTGAAATATATTTGTCTAATGTTATATTTATATGATTTAGTGTGAGCCTTTAATGTAATTAAGACGTGATTTAGGATATTGCGTCTACGCAAAACATTTGCATATTAACGGACGTTTAGCCAGGTATCCATTTGTTTTAGTTTAGTTCTTTAACGGCAGCCTTACTCTGCCATGTCCTGGCTGATCATGCACTGCAAAATGGGGATGTAGCGTTTATTCTGAAATCAAATTTTTTTATAGTTTGTTCAAGCAATGATTACAATTAATACCATTATGATTGTTCATAATTAAATTTCAAATTTTCAGATTTTTTATTAAACCATGCAAATGATTTCATTTTACATATCAGCCGTTTAACCTCGGTGTCCTTTGTGTAAATTAACAAACCTTAGTGCGGGTTAAGATGCGTTCATTTGCTTAAACCCTTGTTTATTAAATGGGAAATAGCGTAAAGTAAGTTAAGTTCAAATACGACTACTACGAATATGCTTAAAAGCCATGGACATGAAAACCAATCCTCAAAATGAGGTTTAAACATTAATTTAAACATTAACAATTAACTGCTGAATTGTCCAACGCCCGCACCGCCTGAACTGAAAAGGACACAGCCTGAGACTACATTTATGCATGCAGCATCCAGAAAAATGTCTCACGGTTCACAAGCTTGATGTTTTCATCTCAGGTGAGTTCTGCCCACGGGAACATAGGTGTGAAATCATTCATGTGAATCGTGTCGGTGTTTTTGATAAGTTACACGACTAAGAAGTCATTTATATCGGACTAGTATGTCTGACTATATAAGAGTCGTGACACAAGCCCTACGGAGCAATATACTGCAGCGCTGACCTATTCTGTTGCATTGTTATCGTGGTAAACAGCCGTTAATCCTAACATTAGGCTACGAATCATGATTTGACAAACGAATACATGTGAACCCATACACCAAACTTAAAATCCATCCTATGGTAAAGAGTCATTCCCGATCGCGTACAAGTTGCCAATCATCCGGTAACAAGTGCGAGCCATATTTGCATTCATGCGGTCAAACATTCAACAAACATGCAGAGCGATTTACCAATATACTAAGGATAAAGAAACTTTTTTCTAGCATATGGTAGTAGTTGTTAGGAAGTATACTAAATAAAGTTAATGTGATAATAAGGTTATGGGATCGTGTCCCGTTCTGACCGTGCCATATGATAGACTCCAAAGGCCTTCCTGATTAATATGTACCATCTCCACTCAGGAGTGACCGGGTCCTGGTCACGTCAAACAAATACATTTAAAAATTAGACTCCCCTGTGCCCATTACTTAGTTAACAATATTTGAGTATTGAAAGGATATATCAAAGTAACCAGGGGCGGACTTGGGAAACAGGCCCTTTAAGTTTGAGTGAAATTAGCCATAATCTAATATCATCGCCTCATCGGTCTCATTATTTAGATAATACCACTGATACAAAGGCATCATGATACTGACTCCCCGTCGGCCCTCCGGCAAAATTCCCGGTGTCCCGCTGGGCCAGTCCGCCCCTAGCTGTTAGTAACATTAAACGAAAGATTAAATTGTTCCACCTTTAGTTCTGCCAACCCTCCAGTTGTTCGAATTTTTGTATCCATGGATATATTGACTCATACTTTCACGTTTCGTGGTAGTAAGAAGCGTCAACCCATTCGTGAAGAAAATAAACTTGTTTAACGTGATCGTATCTGGTCATTCAAGTCGTTTAGTTCAAATATATTTTTACATTTTTCTAAGGAGAAACAAAAAGGTATATACTGTAAACTTTATTTTATTTACTTGGTTTGCAAAAATAATTATAACTAATCGAGGCACTTTCCATGGTACAGATGCAGGCGTTCGATAGGGTCTAGAGGTGGAGGAAACCGGACGACCCTGACAAAATCACTTACCTAGGACGGGCCACTAGAACCTTTCTCATAGCCACACAGGAGATCAAACCCGGGTCGCCAACGGAGAGAGCCGAGCGTTTCACCACTCGACTGTCCATATATAAATTTATACTGCATGATCAGGCACCCACATACATCACGGAGATATTGCATCGCTTTATCTTATCAACAGCGCATTTGAACTCTGCAATGTTATGAAAAATTCGTTATGTAGGAAGTAAATTATTACTATTATTATACAAAATGAAATGTTAAGTGAAGTTATTAACAGTTTCTAACTAGCACGACACTCGCAGAGATATATAGATTATCGTAAACCTGACTGAAGTATCGTAAACATGTAACACATATGTATATTGAAAGTGCGTGTGTCCTACGGATGAGGAAATGCATGTTTTCCAATTAGAAAATCAAGACTTATTTTGTCCATCACTTTATTTTCGCTCGATGCATCGATATATGCAAGCGACATGATGAAAATAGTATCGTACATCAGAAGCCGAGATCATAAGAGAAACATGTGGTCATGCACGTACATTTCACGTGACCCACTTAGATTAATTCATTTTTTTCATGATTTACTATACATCTAAACATATTAAAGCGTTAACTACTCACATTTCACGCGTACATTATGGTACACCGTAAAAACAGGATATAAAAATAGAATATCAGACGCACAGAGTTGTATCAACCTTGAAGCCATTTTCTGACACCTCACACTTCTTAAAGTCATGTGTTAAGTATAAATAAAAATAAATAATGTTAAACAAGCTTTAAAATATTATGTGTGGTTATGCTATGATCTTCTAAAAGGTCTTACTGCTTATCTTAAACAATATTAACATAAATTTATGGCCGGCAGTTTTCATTTATATTTTGGTAACATTGCCTTTAAAACTTTAACGTATATGATCTGATCGGAGTTGAATTCACTGTGGTCACATGCTGTAAGAAACTGACGGAACAAAAGCAAAACGCAATTTTTTTCTAAGTTTTTTCACCTTGTGGCTCGATGACATCTAGTACTTAATTTACTGCCAGTAAAATTCGGAAATATATATTTGCGAAACCAAAATCCAACAAAGAGTATAAAAACTTATATTACGGTCTTACTTTTTTCCAATATCATGAAGAGAAGTAGTTATGTGATCGTTTTCCCTCTCTGTTTTAATGCTTACAAGGTCCCCGCCAGCCTTTCTCCAGTTGCCGGCCTTCAGTCCAAGATGCCCATTTTACCCATTTGTAGCAGGAACCATTCTGCATGAGAGAATCCGTGCGTCCTCTTTCGGTGAAGAAATAATCATTGATTAAGATTGAACAAGATGGTAAATTAACACTTTATGGTTTTGTATATATATATATATATACACAATAGATCGTCCCTGATCTATTTCTTAAACTCTGTACATGTACATCTGTATCGTTGGGATTACTGACATGGCGGTAGCACTGTCATGTAATTTCTTGTCATTTTATTTTATTTGTCTACCCCAGCTGCCTGTCCTGTGTGTGTAATCACCCGCACTTATGGGTCATATCGGGGAATACCAAACAGACTCGCTCATTTCTGAGTAATACAGGGTTATGGGGCACAGACTTCCCATTAACCATACAGAGCGGTCACCCTGGCTGGGGCCGATTATATGGGACCGGATCTCAGTAGAGCTTTGAACTTACGCCCTCTCCTGCTTTGAGTCCTGTGCTCACCCCTTAGACCACAGAACTCTGTTTGATTGACATGTCTGTTACATGACTTAATATCGCAATAAGCTAACCCAAAGAAGTGTCCTTACTTTCCATTGTGTGTTGTCAATAACACCTGTATAAATATAGCCTTTATTCTAACATAGATCTATGAATTCTTCGTCACGTGAATTTTTCTCAGCCGGAATACTGAACACCATGTTCAATATAGTTGAAGTACTCTCCGATCGGTTTGGTAGGCATTTGAGTTCACACATGACTGTGAACGTTGAAGGTTCTGTATTAGACATGAGCGGCTTTTTTTCGTCAACAAGGAGTGCCAAGACTGAAACAAAACCATTCCTGTGAGATTTTACGTTTATAAATATTATTTTACAACCTGAAGATAAAATAGGAGCTTTGTACTGCTTGTAATTTGACATGACGTTAAGATACACACAAGTGCGTATTAAGTATTTTGTTTCTGTTAACAATAAACCAGAAACTTTTGTATCTTATTCAACACACGTAACGGTTGCAGAGTTCCCATACTTTAACAGTATTTGTCGTAAGTTTCGTGTTGCGAGCTGTAAAGAATATATATTACTCAAACTACACCATTAATTCCCATATCATACAGAAAATCCTATTTAAACTGACTTGTGAATCTGATATATAAATAATGAATACGTGATCAAGACAATCGATTCAAAATTAATATATAATGATTATATCAAAATAATAGGATCGGTTTTTCTCGTTTTCTTACCAATCGGTATTGCCAACATAGCCAGGACCATAATGTTATTTACAAAATCCAACCTTCCTGAAATTTTCTAAAACTGATTACGACCCTTTGGAGTTCTGGATAACCTGTAATTCAGAAAATCTGTTGTGATTTGTTTTTAAATGACTGATTGTCTCTAATATTTAATAGTATACATAAACCCCAAGGATTTATGCAGTTATCAGACCATTTATTAAGGGTCCAATTACACCTGAGCTTAACCATCATTAAATAAAAGGCCTCATTTCGCCTCTACATTGATACCGTTTCAACGACCTATTTTGGCATTAAGACCATTTTATCATATAGCCACGTTTCCGTTGCCAGCTAGACGGATACAGAAACCAGCCCAGCGAGTACCGCCCTAAATAGAGCCCAGTTTGTTTTGACTGACAGGACTCAAACCTCCATGAATACATGGTCTGATCTGTTACCCATATCATCCGAGCTATTGGGCTAAGAAGTACCCTCAGTATAATTAAAAGTTTTATACAAAAGTTCCAGTGTCTGAACAACTATTGCATTGATCACCATGACTTTTTGCATGGTTATAGATCATGGAGTGTTTCATCAGTTTCTGCAGACTGGTGGCGCCACCTTTATATTTTTTTCTCTCTATTTTTGAGACCTTAAAAGATGCCGTCGTCTGTTAATAGGGCACAAATCAAAACCACTTTACCTAGAATCTTCTAACTTGATATCCAGGATATCCATGAAAAGTCTCCTTGAAAACCTGAAAGTAGGTCTCTATTACCCATTTTATCCCCAGATGTACCCCCAGAATTATAAAAAATTTGATACAAAAACTCCAGTATCTGAACAACTAATGCATTGATCACCAAGACTTTTGTATGCATATTGATCATGAAGTGGTTCATCAGTTCCTGCAGACTGGTGGGACCACCTGGATATTTTTCTGAATTTTTTCTGTTTTTCTCTATTTTTGAGATGCAGGTGTCTGTTAACAAGGCACAAATTGTTACCACTGAGTCTTTATGAACTTAAGCTTATATGCATGAAACATGATGCCACCTACATTATCTTAATCAATTGCCTTTGCACGGACATATTGTCAACATGCCAGTCGGCTGTGCGTCATGACCCATTGGTCACTTGTTAAGTTTCACCTGTATGATGATTAAAAACTTGCATGAATACATGATCTGATTCTTAGGCATATTCATTCTAAATATATTCATTAGAAGAGACTACTGTTCATGAGTTTCTCACATATTTCGTCAATCAATCATATTTTTCTTACGATAAATCATTAAGAAAAATTAAATGTGAAATACATACACGAAGCGTGACCTCATTTTATGAATGTTTCATTTTTGAGATTTTTGGAACATTGTCCTCCACATTGAATACAGATGACCCATAACCATGGAGGCCTAGCTTGAAAAAAAGAATAGATTTTAAAAAGAAATAAAATTATGTAATATTTCATCTTATGCTTTAGCTGGCCTTTGCAAAGATTAGATTCGCCCTCGCCCTCAGAAGAGGTGCGACACGAAGGAAACCACATATGTGAGACGGTTTTTTTCTTTCATGTTTATTTTAGATTCTGAAGTATTGTGATATAGTCGGGACCTTTTTTTATCTATAGCTCACACGGGGCATTTGGCGTTCAAGGGGCTCAGCTAATTGGGCTTTTGTTTCTCAGTAGGTACAACGATGATGGGCTATTGAAAGTTGTGTACGATGGTCTTCGTTGCTAATTAACATGTTAACAAACCCTTGTATTCGAAGAATTTTTTTTCCAGAGGACAAGGAAAAAGTCATCAAGCATATTATTTGTACAATAAATTGCTCATATTGGCTTCTATAAATAAAAACCAGCTTACCGGTTGTGAATTCTATCCAGTATGACGCTTGAAGCAGTGCTCTCGGTTAACCACTGGGGACAGGGAGAACAAGTCTGCTCATAACGCGCTTCAAATTATTATAACTGTAAATCCTTTGTAAACATATGAGCCAGTTTATTGTAGTAAAGGTTATTTTTCTGGTATCCACACGAAGTTATTTGACCTAACACTCTCTCTGAGGGAAAGATGACAGTTCTTCTACCTTCTGAAAACATGCTCCTTAGCCCCATGTAACAATGACTGTCAATTATAAATGCTGTGACACATCTGAATTTTTTTCGTAAATACAGGCTTCTTTTATATGAGAAGAGCATACGTTAAGTTTTATGTATTTGTATTCTTTGGACCCATTAACAGAAATTGCTGTTTATTTATACGCACATCTAGGTTTAATTCAAATTCCTATCACCTTCAGTAACACAATGGACTTCTTACGGAGACAAATGGAATTACTAGAAAAAACTTTTATTTTTCAATTTAATTCTGCATGCCTTACTTATATTAACATGCACACGAAAATCATCAGTATCCAAAGGAAACATTCAAAGGTATACTCCTGTTTGGACACGTTTTATGCATTTTTTTACGAAGAAATCTAGCCTCTGTACATTTATTTAATAAATGCAACCCGCATGGTCCAGTTAAATCTTTACATGCTCTTTCACTGTTAAAGGGACATAATCAGGAGCAATATTATGTTTAATCTTTCACACTATCAATTCAGTTTTGCTTAATATGTAGTTCCCCAGCAAAAGCATCCCAGCACACAGTCTCAGTACCTCATATACCGCTGTTTAACACTTTGTTATGTTTCTGCTTATAGGCAAACACAGTCACGTGTGTCTGTTTTACCATTACAAGGCTGCGTGACCGGAGATATGATTGTGAGCTTCAATACGCGATGCCAGCGGGAACATGTATTACTATTTTTTTGGCGGGGGGGGGGCAAGTCTGTCAGCTCATCTCTTGATTGACATGTGTCGTGGCCCGGTCAATGCAAGCGCTATATTTATGTTGACATCTGTGATCGCGCCCGACTCACTGTTTTTAACATTCTTTACAGGATAAAGTAAGCGGTTTCAGGGCAATATTTTGGCAAGTGCAAATTTATTTTAAAGGGAAGGAATCACATCAATGCATTGACCAATTAGATTGTAGAACAGTAAAATTTCTCATTTTTTTTTTAATTCTGGGTCCGTCAATATGCTGGATACATTCATTCAATTTTTTATTTTACCGCAGCGACAAAAGCAGCGTCTCATATGGTACAGAATAAATATGAAAATTCAATTGGGTAGGATTTACACATTTTTAATTAATAACAATAGAGAAACTCAAATAAGACCTTTTTTCCACAAAGGTACACCAGTACTTTGTATTCGCATAACATAACTAGCTCAATGGAATTTATCTATAAATCATATTACTCTATGTTCTCGTTTATTTGCCACCCGTTTATCTGCCAAACTCGCCTTTCGCCAAAAAATCACAAATACCCGAATTCCCTTCTTGATTAAAAATCTTGTCATATGTGTTAAATATGGCTGCAACTCACACATGACCTACATTCATTAATTGTCAACGGTATATCATCTAAACGTATCCTAGCTTAAACACAAAATACATTCACATAAACATTACACGTTAACTGCATTCTTTATTCTTTTATTTTTATTATCAAATTACGTTACAGAATTAAAGCACTTTCAAACTTGAACACACGCCACATCACCACGCACTTAACACGTGATCAACATCAATTAATCTTATATCTAATGATTTAACATTTCAAGATCATAACATATTTAAGCCAAAACACATCGCGTTTCACAATTAAAACACCATACGGGACCTATATTCATGCATCTTATATTCTTTATCATGTCACGTTACACCACCAAAACATAATAAATCCTAAACACATGAAATTTCACCACATACATTACACATACCTAACCAGCATTTTGGTAAATTGCATTTCACCACGCACATTACACAGGACTAACATCAATTAGTCCTATATGTTATGATTTTACGGTTCACCGTCAATACACATTAAAACCTGAACACATGGTCGCATTGTACGGGTCCAATTCAATTATAAAGCGTGAATCCCATTCAGGCGAGTGTTTGTTACCTTTGGACCGTTTCCCCTTTCACTCTATTTATACACTTAATATCCACGTCACAGTTTAAAATTAAGACTCTTCTTCTCTGCTGTCCCCGAATGGTCATTGATATTAACTATTAACGGCTGTTATTTATATGAATCAACTATAATTATGTTAGCAACTCGTTTCTTTAAATTCATCTGATTTATTCTCTTAAGAAATAGCGTGTTAGTAGATCGAGAAGCGTGACGCCTTTTGTAATTATGTATGACATCAAAAACATCATCAGAGTAAGTATATGTTTCATCATTACTTGAGACATTCCTTGAAAAACAAAATCAATTTTGAAAAAAAAAACTCCTTCCAATTTTAACAATTATATTTCATTTATACGTTATGTTACCTCGTAAAACATTTTGAGTGCCATGTAAATGCTTCACTCAAGAATCCCTACTTTTTAAATGAAAGTGTCTCTTTATGTATAGGGCTTACATTAACCTCACATATTGGTCTGAATTTGGGCCCGCCCTCTTCTATATTGTACCAACGGAAATTTGTACTCTCTATTGCGATGTACCTATAAATTTTTTTCATAATAACCGCTGTTCCTGGTACCCAGTCAGCGAATATCACTTCTTCCCCCGTAGCTGTCCACTGCCATGTGTCCTGGTTGTCCATGTACTAACCACTGGTCCAGTAGCCATGTAGCATATGACCTGACAAAGAGGATTAAACCAAACGACAGATAAACTCTTGTCATTATTGAAGAATTTGTAGGAAATATTGGTGCATGAAGCATACACTTCATATGATGTATATTTTTTTCGTTATTAACTCAAGATCTTAAGTAGTTTGCAACGTGTACAGTGATATAGCGTTCTGGAAGTCTGGCTGTTTTACCAAGTTCATTCCGTTTCATTTGAAGGTTAAACGAAACCATAAATGAATCCCTGCTATCATCAAAGATTTTAGTCGAAGGTATGGGTCACGATGTTACTTTGTTGATAAGAAATTGTCGGGACAAGAGAAAATATTGCAAGCTGCATCATCTGGTGGCCCGAGGACATACCGTATTTTAGTCGCTATTTTATATAATAGGGAAATGTATAGGTCTATTAGACCAAGATATAACAGATGTACAATAGTATATTACTGACTTACTATTTCTAATATCCTGTCGAGCGGACTTCAGGTGGTAATTTTCCCTCTCTGTCTCAATGCTTACAAGGTCACCGCCAGCCTTTCTGCAAAGTTTCCGGCCTTCAGTCCAAGATGCCCATTTTACAAGTTTGTAGCAAGAACCATTCTGCATGAGAGAATCCGTGCGTCCTCTTTCGGTGAAGAAATAATCATATCCGAAAGGACACAGGTCTGAGAACGAGACTGTAAACTATCACTTTATAGTTTTCTTCCCGGCTTGAGTGATACCTATTCAACTTAAGACTTTTATCATATTTTTATATATTCTCAGTTGTATTCCTCAAGTGCTTATTAATTTATGTTTCAGTGTGACGACAAAGAAATGGTTTCCTCACAACGGACACACGGATGTAAAAAAGGTATAATACAGAAATTAAGGATATATATATATATATATATATATATATATATATATAGAGAGAGAGAGAGAGAGAGAGAGAGAGACAGAGAGAGAGAGAGAGACAGAGAGAGAGAGAGACAGAGAGACACAGAGAGACACAGAGACAGATAGAGAGAGAGAGAGAGAGAGAGAGAGACAGAGAGAGAGAGAGAGAGAGAGAGTGTGTGTGTGTGTGTGGGGAGGGGGGGGTTGAATGTGTGTGTGTGTGGGGGGGGGGAGTCTTCTTCTAGTGTTTGTTTGACTGACATTGTTTGTTAATATTGCAGTTCATAGGGTAGATTTTGGATATTGGTTGTGTAACCATGATTGCAAGGAGTCGAGGAATGCTTTTGTTGCATGCTTAAGATCGCAACAGCTAATCCAAAGAATGTCCTTAAATTCGATTTTGTGTTGTCAATAACACTTCTTTAAATATAGCCTTTATTCTAACCTTGATCTATGAATCTTTCATCATGTGATTTTTTCTCAATGGGGGCGCTGAACATCAAGTTCAAAATAGTTACAGTATTCTTCGATAGGTTTGGTAGGCAATTGTATTCACACAGACCCTTCAACGTAGGATCCGTCTTAGCCATGATCGCTCCGTGTCCGCCAACAAAGAGCGCCAAGACTAAAAAAAACCATTCGTATTGGACTATATGCAATTCTACAGATCTAACATTCTTAATTTATTTTTCTACATGAGAATAAAATGTCAGCTTTCTACTGGATGAAATAAAACATGAACAGTATATCCACACAAGTGCGAATTAAGCATTTTGTTTCTATTGAAAACAAAACAGCTCATATTGTATCTTATTTATCCAATTTTCACGGTTTAAGTTTAAGTTTATCCGGGGGGGGGCTATTATTAAACCATGACAGGTAAATTTCTTGGAATAATCACACAATGACACCCGTAGAACCCGCAACCCCCCCCCCCCCCCACACACACACACACACACACTGCAAAAATTTATTTGATCCGCGCATGCCTGGGGCTAAATACAGAAACTCACTACTCATATCGAAACCAGATGTTTGTATTTATTGTATCCACCAAAACAAAGTTTTGCGGATACTATGTTTTTAACCGGGTTTCGCCGCCACCGCCGCCGCGTTCGTTTCAGAGAACTCCCCTGAGACTACTGGACTTGATTTTTCCGAAACTTACAACAATTATCGGGTCACATGTGGCATGTGTATACATCCCGGATAGCTTTCTTGATTTTATGACAGGTTGCGCAACCTACATTCACGTTCATGCTGCAGACATCCATGCTTATATCTCCGGACTGGTTTGACATATTTTCCTGAAAATTTGCATGTGTTTAGGTCTCACATAGCTCTTTATCATACAAGAAACTGGTGGCGCCATCTGCTATCATTTTTGAACAGCGTTTATCTGTTAGTTTGACTTGGGTTAAAATAACTCATATCTCGGGAGTGGTTTGACTTTTACACCTGAAATTTGGCATGCGTATACATCCTGGATAGCTTTCTTGATTTTATGACAGGTGGCGCCACCTACATTCACGTTCATGCTGCAGATATCCATGCTTATATCTCCGGTCTGGTTTGACGTATCTTCCTGAATTTTGCATGTGTTTGGATCCCACATAGCTCTTTATCATACAAAAAACTGGTGGCGCCAAATGCAACCATTTTTTTTCACAGCGTCCATCTGTTTGTCTGCTGTGGGATAAAATCACTCATATCTCGGCAGTAGTTTGACTTTTCCACCTGAAATTTTGCATGTGTATACATCTTGGATAGTTTCTCGTTCAAATTACAGGTGGCGCGACCTACAATCATGTTTTCGTGGCATCCATGCTAATATGTAACACATCTAAGTCTATTTCCCCTTGTCACTCAATCCATGCCTCACTTCACCCGGCTCACTCTGATTTTGGCGGATACACGTAGTCGCTTGTCGACTTCCCGTATTCTAGTTTGTATTTATAACACTAGATCGGTTTTACATTTAAACTGACTCACGATTCGGGTATAAAAAATAAATGTAAAAATAATAATAACAATTCCGAGTAAACATGTAATACTTAGGTATATTAAAGGAACGTTCTCGTTTCTTACCAGCAGGTATTATGTTCATGTTCGTCATCTTCATGTTCATCATCTTAATTACATAATCCAACATACGGAAATCTGAAATTCGGAAAGTTTTATAATTATCTATCGCTCTTGCGATATGGCTGTATTCACTCCCATTATTTCACTCCCATAATATAAATAGCGGTCCATCGGCGAGTTAAATGAAGCTAAGAAGAAACTCAGTTCTTGTTTTGCGCTTTATCATAAAGGGTTCAACAATATACTTGTATTTCTTATTTCCTCCTGTTTTGCATAATTTTCATAACACTCTTTTCCCTTAATACTTATACATAACTTGAATGGGCGTACTAATTACATATAACTATCCGTTTATTTCAAGCTAGTGTGATTAACAGGTACTTTTATACCGTGTCTTTAGCAAACCAACTTATTTACAATTCGAGCGATTATTGCTAATATTTAAATATACATAAAAAACAGTCGGCATAGAACAAGATATATACTGGTTTAAATGAAGCATGTCAGAATAAAACTTCTAATAAAAACTATTTATTTTTTTGTTGTTGGATGTAACCGCCTCCGTTTATTAAACGCATCTGCAGAATTCCATTCCGCTTCGGACTCGGTGACACGGCGAAAAGCACAAGATATCCTGCGTCAAACAGGCTCTGTAGGACCTTGTAGGTGTTTAGTATGTGGTTTACCACATAACTTGGACATATCATCGAGGAACCCCCGAAAGGCGCGCCCGTTTATGAGTGAAACACCCATTTATCGTGCTTGGCGCTCACCCTCGACTGGGTTCGACCGTGAAAACTATCAGCGCTTCTCGGCCGGTTTTAACACAATATAGTACCAACAAGAAATTAATTAACATGCTCACCAGTTTAATGACCGGTTAAAGACTTGGACGTGGAGATAGCATGGAGCAGTCTCAGCAGTAGTCTGGGATCAGGGAGAGCCAGATCCTTCACAATGTGACTTAGTTCGGTATATATTTGTATATATATATATATATATATATATATATATATATATATATATATACTATCTTTCTAACATATCAATTAAAGATACTTTACCGATATCCCCACGAAGCTATTCTTCTGAGAAAAAAACATTGTATTCTCTGTCTTAGGAAAAACGCGACTCTGGATTCCAACACAACAAAGATATGGCTGCCACTTCATAAATGGTGTGACACATTAACAGACATGTGAATACAAAACTCGCTTTAAATAAGCGAAATGTGTTTTTTTGTGTTATAGTGCCTTTCTACTGATCCATTCAATTTTGTTCTTTGGCTCAGTTTATATCAATAGTCAAGTTAAATAGAGACTACTAGGACAGGTAACACAATGCATGTTTGTCAGAGACCGACTGAAATATCTGGTTTCTTTCAATTCTCTGTATTTATGCTTATTTTCAGGTGTATACACTATTATACATGTCCATTATATATATATATATATATATATATATATATATATATATATATATACATAGCTACTTATATATTGTTATAATCTAATAATAAATTCCATTTGTTGATAAACATGAAATTAGATTCATTCAAAGTTCTTACTAACATGTCGTCAAATTCAATTATTCTCTTCTTCAACGAATATATCTGTTTGCGGACTGGTGCATCAAAAATGATAATTTGACGACATATATATTATTTGCTGATACTACAGTCTTTATACATATATTGTACACTGATATAAGGCAAATCAAAGAATTAAATGAAGAATATGGTGGGTGATCAATGATGTGAAAGACTTTTCCAGGTTTAAGATAATTTAGGCAAAATATACTTCACTTTAGCTGGTTTTAAACTGGTTTTAAATGTTGACACCAGGACTCAATATGTATCATACATGTAGTTTATTTTCGTTTATTGTAAAATATATTGACTCATGTTTCATCTGTAAACAAAACATATGTAAATCGCTAAAACTGTTTCCAGGAGCGTCAATATAGAGAGGGGGTGGGGGTATATATCCCCTCCCTAACAGTTTGGCAAGGGGGGTGGTCAATGTAATACCCCCCCCCCCCCCAAACTTTTACGAGAATAATATTTATACATTACAATTAAAATATATTAAAAAATAAAATTATAGTCTTTGGTTATATTTTTGAGTATACTATGACATATTATATTTTTAATGGAAAAATAATACCTTATTTTCGAAAAACTTATACTTAATTGTAATATATTTGAAATGTGATTAAGGATATGTTTTTCAAATGTGTCATACAGACGCTAATATATATGAAATGTGATATACAGACACTAAAAAAGAGAGATATATATATATGTGTGTGTGTGTGAGAGGGTGTGTGTGTGTGCCAGGCAACACCCCCCCCCCCCCCCCCCCAGAAGAAAAATTAACGCAACTGTCTGTTACCGTGATTCTTTACGAGGATAGGAAGAATCTTTTCATCAAAATACATTCATAAGTGTTTTAATAACTTTGATTAAGGACGAACTAACCACATAACCAATCAGCTACCAAACGATCATCCAACAAAGATCAAAACATAACACTTCCATAGTGAGTGTTTGATATATGTACAATGCAGATAATTACAGGGGATCAGAACGGCCCGAAATGCCATGTGTCATGTAGGTTTGATCCAGTACCAAGAACATTATCTTATACAAGAAAATGAACGGGTCCCATTGGAGAGGAAGGGTATATTGCCGCGTAGCGAACTCCCCAAAGCCCGTATGATAGCGACGTCTGGTGGGCCTTACGCACATGGAGACTTGAATGTTCTTATATTATTCCAGCACACAGAGCTAAACATAAAGTTCCACCAATAGGACTAAGTACTTAGGGTCAGGGTTAGAAATAAAATAAAATTATAGCCCGCCACTGCATCAAAAAGCAAAATGGTGAATTCAGAACCTCCGCGATTCGGTCGTATGTTTAAACTAGAAATATGTATTCAGAGAGCGCAGACCTCCGTAATATGGCGTTGTCAGAAACGCAGCGTTTTTCCTTAATTTTTGGATCACCCGTAAAATTTAATCAACTGTCCCTTTTATGATTGCAGAGCTATCCTGAAAATTTCCTTAAAATCCGTTTAATTTATAATAATTCTTCTAACACATAACCCCCGCTTTGCGGAGGTAACTAGAAGCCTCAGTAAAGGCATCTCATTCTCATGAATACAAAAGACTAACCATTGATCGATCTTTACTAAATTAACCGGATTTGAAACTGTTCTGTTACAAATATGATCTATTACTAAAACTAATGAATTGCTTGCAAATAACGAAAATGAGAATAAATGCCCCCGCCCCTATAAAACCTGAATGAAACATTGATATTAACTTGGATATTCAACAATATTTGCTCAAAGAAATATATGCAGAAAACAAGACTAAGACTACGAGGATTTTTTAGTTATATGAACGAGCATAGAAACCAACCACGTAACATCTGGACCCAGAGTTTATGATTTACATATGAAAAGGTCCGTTTTTTCATGTATGGGTGGTCAAAACAGACTTAAGTACAAACGGTTTATTGCTCAATGTTCCCTAATGTAATACTGTTTAAAACTTTTTTTTTTCCACACCATTCATGAGATAGGGTATAATACAAGAAAGTATGTCGGATTGACAGAATAACCCCCGAGGCAGCGGAAATCTTCCGCTTCTTTTAGAAACAACTGATTTTCACGCTGCCTGATTTGACCATTTATGATACATTAAGACACCAGATGGCGGTTCGTTGTCCGCTGATGCGTGCGTATGATGTGACAAGCAGCAGACCAGATGTTAATAAACAAACACTCGACAGGCATCTTGGCTCCGCCCATAGCTGCGCTTCTAGCGCCGCTTGATGACAGTTTATGGTCGAATTTTAATTGCTCCCTCTGCATTCTCGCATCATCGACCGATTCGATTATGACAATATGACTGTGTAAGCGTAGCCTTGTATCTGTTGTCTGCAGAAATGAAACCAGCCAGCGAGGTGCGACGCAGCCTTTGTTGTTACGTTTCGTTTGTATTACAGCTCACCGGCCGGGCATCCTATGTGCCCGAGGCCCTAAGCAAACCACGTCAGGGGCCATTCTCTCTGAGCCTGTGGCCTGTTCAGACGTTTACCGGGGCGATGAGCTGTCACTCAAAACGAAATGAACATTGGCTCCGTGTATTCCTCGCTTGGCTGTGTCTTACAGCACAAGGTCTGAATAAATAAATATATATCCAAAAGATTGGTCAAAGTAGACAAATAGTACACAGTAAAAACGATTTTTTGCCACACAAAACTGTTCAACGATTCTCATAACTGCATTTACACCATAGAAGAACAATAGCTAGAAATGTTCTCCTAACGACCACTCGCAAATTTCCAAAATAAATACTGCAACAGAACTTGGTTATAATAAATTTTATTGGAAGTAAGTACATGAAATTACAAATCAACTGAGGAAACAGAGAGATCTTTACAAAGTAAGGTGTACGTTACTGATATAAAAGCCAACGTTACGTTTATCTTGTAATGTACCATTCTTACTATATTTCTTGACCCGATAAGCCCCTTCAATATACATGCTTAATTGGCTTAGGTCCTTGTATAGTGTGATGGGCTATGACGTGCACAGCAGTAGTGCTGGTGAAATAGTTTATTGTCGTTTTTATTAAGTTTATAGTTACACAATTTTTACAGATATATATTGCAAAGTTTCATTGATACTAGTATTTACATGTCATTTGTTTTAACATATAAAATTAATGAAATATCTTAAATCTATGAATATCTCTCGTGATCGATGAATTGCACATTTTGATATTTTAATTTAAATATCTACTTTAAATTGCATTATTATTCGACAAACCGAACGCAATACGTGAATTCATAAATTTTGAATTGTGAAATATGGTGGATGTGGTGATTCAACTAAGAGAAACACATTTTAAATTTTGGGATTAGAATCTCTACTTCCTCTACCTGAGTCAACAAAATGGGGCACTTGTATAACAGCTCGGAAAATGCGTCAAATTGAATCACTGGTGTCAAACTAAGTAAAACTGGCCAGCCAACAAATGGAAGGAGTTAATCTTCGAATTATGGGTGTCATAGATTCCCTAAATTAAAAGGAACTTGTCAGCTTCAACAACATTATCAATTTATGCAAAAATCATATCTACAACCGTGTTAGTTGTGCAGATCACGTCCCACACATTTGATAAAATATAAATTTTTCCCATTCTATCCCTCTAGATGGCCAGAGATTAGTAAAGTATGAACTAACAATATAAGCATATCACATGAGTTGCCAAGTAACTGTACAAGCAAGATCCATATTAACATATCAACAATCACTCAATAAACAACAATATCATGACACAGTTACAAGACTGGCAATTTCAACAGGGCACCACAACGAACAATAGCACCTCAGCCGAGTCAGGGACTGACCAATATAAAACAAGACAACATATTACTCTGGCCTCGGTACCTGCATAATACCTTCAGTGTTTGATAACTGTGTCACAATTAATATCATAATTAATCATTAACAAAAAATCCTGGACTTGGGTTTCATAAATATATGTGGCTGAAAGATGTATTTTTTGGGGGTAATAAACGATACTGTAAGCTATACTTAACTTTATCTCCGTCCAGTCTAAGCTATGTTTAGTGAAATCTTGATCTAAATATTCTGACACATTAAAAGTTCTTTTGTTAAATAAAATACGTGTCATTCCGATTAAACCTGAGTGCAATTGAATCCCTCTACTCCTGGGCTGAACGTCCGTGCGATTAGCTAACTTAAAATGTTCTGAATTGACTTATATTAGGTTCCATTGTTTTATGTGTCAAGCATTCCTCCAGAGAACGGAATGTAATATCCAAAATATGAAAGTCTAAATTTTCAATCCCCGTGCGAGCTGGTATTAAGAGTATTACATCTAAGTTTCAGCTATGCAAGAGTATTCATTTTCCTTGGCACCTAAGTGCCACTGCAAGGAGAATGAGTATTCAGCCTCCGTGTCATCCAGTATGAATACTGAGATCACGTTTCATCACACATATAGTATCAGCATCACAGCAGCACTCACCTCTCCAAATGGATTATGTGAACGACCACCATGCTTAATTCACTATTCCTCTATCATACGTATAAATCCGACTTTGAGGTAGTCCAATCCAGCGATTTTTATATAAAGCTAACATAAGAAATCTCTCCAAATTATATTAATGATTGAAATTTAAAATGGAGTCACAAATCAGTAAGAGTATTTTATGTTCCGCATAGCCCCCAACAATGCATCCCTGTCCAATTTTTTGGAGGCACTGTCCCCTGGACAAACAGGGCTTTTTTCCAGAAGGGTTCATATGCTTAACCTTATATATATTTGCAACCCAGATAAGGTAGTAAAAGTGATAAAGCAAGATATGTAACATAATACCCAGATGTTAACAGACAATTTGTTATACAAATATTGAAAACGTGCATGTGTGTGGATTCATTTTCATCTTTACTCTCCTTGGGTTATTCTTAAAATTCTTCTATTTGTGGAATGTCATTCTTGTCAACACTTCAAACCAATTTTATTCACCTATACTAAATTTGCAACATTTATACATGAGGACATAATAAGAGATCAGAAAACAGATGATATACCATTAAAATGGTGTCACCATTTCTCCATGATATGTGCACGAGGACTCTAATCTATATATTTTAAAAAATAAAATCTAAAATACCAGAAATTTTGTTGTATGGCGAAGAAGCTTTCATTTTCGTAATGTTACTGGCTGATACTGACAGTTGCAAGCATGTAGGGTCAAAAAGTTTGTTTGAAAAATGATTTCATTGGAGTAAAATAAATATGGTAAAAAAATTTAATATAATATTGTATAAATGAAACGGCCTGTATATATGAAGACATAAACAAAACATGAAACCAATGCTTCCAGTATTTTGGTAACTATTTTTTACACCATGTTAAGTTAAAATCTATAAAGCATATTCAAATTGCTTGCACCTTAAATTGTAAAAAAAAAGTTTCCATTGTATATTTTCATGTTCTCCAAGAGGCCAATCAACCCCAGATAATTACAACATACATTCTTATGATAAACATTGTGATAAAACATATACCGAGAGACTGAAATTATTAACATGTAGACCTTTAATTCTTGGATCTTCTCTGGCTGTCTACACTTATATAGTAAAATGATAGTTCAGATGTGTTTAAATTAGATCAGTCCTGCTGTATTTTTTGTAATATATTACAACTTGGAGGCTTTTTCTCACATGTTAATTGTAAGTGTGGAAAAATCATGTCTCATCATATAAAAATCAATCTCAACATCAATACCGCTAGAACTAGACAATCTGATGAACTACATGTTATAGTGTACATTTCATCTTACAGGAGTTACATATCAGTGATCACTTGCTGCCATTTTCAGAAACTACAATGTCAAACTGGGAATCTGTATATCATGACTTATTTGCACCTCATATACTTGATGTCCTTGAACCGTGTTCATATTTCATATTCATCATGTCACCACTGAGTGCATCATAATGGCAGGTTATAAAACTTACTCTAATTTCAGCAAACACATAATTGTGTAATGTTGGAAACAAAAATGCTTATGATCTAATAAACATGAAATCTCTAACATCATACACCTTCCCTTGTTCAGTTTTCAAAACACATTCAGTGTGACGGTTGGTAATGAAATTATGAGGGATATCATTTATACAGGCAATCTCACCCTAGATATTTAGTATATGATCTGAAAAGAATGTGCATTTGCTCTTCAATAATGTATTGAAACAAAAATAAAATCCACAAAAATGACAGGATCATTAAATCCTTAAAATACTATATAAAGTCTTTTCATCACAAAATTGAATAATTTGTTATTTGAAGTATTTACATGGACACCAATGTGGTACCCTCTGAACCGGCTATCACATAGTGCCCTCTGTTGATCAAATAACAAACCAGGATTCCTCTATTGATCTTGCATGTCTTTAAAGTACAATATTTAATTAATCATTAGATTAAATCTTTCATAGAGTCATATATTTTTCTAGCCTGACTCTAGTGCTTAGACATCACCATTTAAAGAAGGACCCAAAAAGGCCATAGCTATTCATTGTCCATGATTTTCTTTAAATGGGCTCTGTAATGGAATGAAGATGGTCATGTCATCCAATATACTGTTTACAAACTGCAGGACTGTGAGATTCTTATTTAAAGCCGCGGCTTCAAATGGAGGAGATACAGTAATACTTGAAATGCACTGCATATAATGCAATGTCACCAAGACATAATAGCACTCCATAGAAGCACAGTCACATTAATTATCTGTAACGGGCTTGTACATCTGGCTGTGATTGGTGTTAAGGGGTTTGTCAGCAACATATGACCCATATAAATCTCAATGGAGAAGAATTATATACATTTGGTTATAACGTAGGCCACCTCCTCTGGCCATTGTCACAGCACAGTGTCAAACACCCCCAAGGATTTTGAAATAGCCTCATCCTGCAAAGATAAAGCAAGAAATATCTTACCAGTATGTATATATTGATAATAATCAGTTATAAGAATTTATGTTACATTTAGCACATAATAAAATATACAGCAGGTACCTACATCTCCAGTTTAGGAATATGTCAAATTAATGTATACCAGCAAAGATAAAAAGTTAAAAATGCTTAAAAGAAAAATAATGACCTTGGTAATTTTGTCCTTGATATTATAACTGTTTAATTTGTCCCATTTCATAGATGACCATAATGATATATTTATAGGCAGTCATAAAACCAAGTATTACCAGGCCAATCACATAATTTTGTTCATGGGAACATCAAAAGTAACAAAGTTAAATTATATATATATACCATTTGAAAAAGAATTTATGTGATTTCTGGCTTCCTGTGTATATATTAATGATCTAAGGGGAATTTTGGTTATGAAAAGTTCATATTAGGCCTTCATGAAGGATTTGGGCACTTGTTTATCAACAACATGTTTGTAAACACAGCAATATTGACAAATGGGAAAAACATGTCACCTAAGGTGGTAGGCTGCATATATGCTGAGGTAGAATAGTCACTTGTTGCAAAACGCCATTTGCAGAGCTCTGGCGTTATCTGGCTTGCTCCCTGATACCCTTACAGAATTTGCTTTGATTATTTTGGCCAGCCCCGACACATAATAAACATGTTGATTTTAACAAAACAAGCAGCCTATGTGCAGTGATACCCACTTTTTGTGGCCTATTATTATAAAAAGCTTCAAGGGAATACCTTAAGTTGATAAAGGTCAGATAGTTGATTGGGCCCCTTTAATCCAGGATTTTTATTGCTTTTATTAATTCATTTGCACCATATTTTATTAATAACCATGAAAACCCTTGCCAAATGTAACAATTTACACGAAATAATAAATATTTTGAAAAAAAAGTTAATACTCACTCTTCGACAGGTGTCCATAAATTCTTCTACTGATATTACCCCATCCTTATTTAAATCCATTTTCTGCAGATACAAAATATGAAACACTTCAGTCATAAAGTGGTAAAAATATGCATAGGATCGCTTAGTTTAGTGATATTGTATTTTGGAGATAACTTTGAATTTAGTGCTGTTTCATATTAATTGTTACAGAGCATGGTAATTTCTTCTGTACAGAGACTACACCATCGATGCAGCTCAAGCAGACACATTACATTTGTTCTAACCCATTCCACTTGCCTAGGGCTGGCAGAGGAAACCTTTGCTTTATTTGTCCACTAAGTAAGGTGCTGACCAAATGTTTTCATCTAAAAGAGCAAGGTATTTTATTTATACACAAGAAGAAACTTGTTGAAAATCAAGAATACCCCACTCTTGTTGACAGGAATATTCCTGGCCCTTGACAACCACCTCAGTGGCTGTATATGCCTCTGCTGGCAGTGGGCAGATGAAATGAGTTTAATGAATGTTACTTGACCAATGTATGGAGTGTGACATTAAGTTTAAGGGTCATAAATGTTATTATTCACAATGGATATTTTAAAAGGTTAATACTTGATCATGTATATTTGTAATAAACATAACACATACCAGTTATAATACTGTGTTTTTTCAAAGCATTATATGAATTTACACCGCTTACTTAAGCTTTCAGATATTACGTAACTAAAACTGAATACACAATCAGGCATTTATGTTTATAGTACATCCACCACAGAGCTAGATATCAGTCAGACTATTCCTGTACAATACATGCAATAAATTCAAAGTTATCTGCAGAATTTATTATGGTATGCTTAATGTGTTTGTTTTCACTCCATATTTTATATTTAAAATAAGCAACAAAAGACTAGTATTCTGTCCAAATAATAATTCCACACAATCAAGTCATTTCAATCCGTCATTACCATACACAATGTAAAAGACATTAAGGAATGGCATCATACTTGAAGTTTAGACAGTTACCTGCAGAGGCTGCCACATTTTTAGAACCTCAAGTATGACAACCAAACCAAAAATTAGGCAAAGAGTTTTTGCAATTTTTGTGTACCTTAATACAAAAATAAAACTTGCAAAAAATATTTCAAACTGCATCAATGTAAAGAGTTATTTTTAAAACATCTGGCTTTGACATTCCTCCAAAATAGCACCTGACCATCCCAGATATTGTGGGGTAAAAGTGGTCATATTTGCATGGAATTTTCTATGTATAATTCAATCACAATCAGAGAATTCTTCCTCCAGAATAATCAAAGTACTTAACTAACATCTTATCCCTTCAAAATAAACTCTGGAAAAAAATTAAATAAGGCTACAGTAAAACATCAACTGTTCCATGGACTATACAAACAAGTGACCCATGGGTCATGACGCTCAGCCGACTGACATGTTGATAATATGTCCTTGCACAGACAACAAATTAAGACAGGTGGCATCATTGTTCATGCATATTAAATTAATTTCATCAAGACCCATAAGCACAACAAATTTGATGACAATCTAACCAGCCTTACATGAGGAATCTGGCAATTTATGTGTATTTTGCATTGTTTCTGGGGTGCTCAAATATACCCCAAAACTCTGAGAATACAGGTCTCTGTGACCCAATTTCAGTTTTCTGCGGAGAACTTGTGAGGAACTCTCAGGATGTCAAGTTATAAGATTCTGGGCCACATGGTTATTATTTGTGCCCTACTTTGGTATTGAATTTTCAATTATTCTGAGGGGTGCTTATAAGCCCCATAGCTCTAAAAATATGGGTAACAGAGACCTTAATTCACGTTTTCATGGAGACTTTTCACAGATCTCCCTGGATATCTTGTTTGAAGATTCTAGGACCAATGGTTACAATTTGAGCCCTGTTAAGGGACGACCACATCTTTCAAGGTCTCATAAATAGAGAAATAAATTGTGTTAAAATTTAGGTTGTGCCACCAGTCCGCAAGAACTGATGAAACATGTAATTCATGATGCATATGCATGCAAAGAATAATGCCAAACAATGCACTAGTTGTTCAGATACCAGAGGATTTGTATCAAATTTTTAGTTATTCTGGGAGGTACTTCTAAGCCCCATAGCTCGGAGGATATGGGTAACTGAGACCTAATTTCAGGTTTCCATGGAGTTTTTATGGACCTCCCAGGATGTCAAGAAAGAAGATTCCAGGTCAAATAGTTATGATTTGTGGCCTGTTAACAGAGGACAACATCTTTTAAGGTCTCAAAATAGATAAAAAAAATAGTAAAAAAATCGAAAAAATATAGGTGGTGCCACCAGTCTGCAGAAACTGGTGAAAAACTCCATGATTAATATCCATGCAAAGAATAATGGTGATCAATGCATTAGTTGTTTAGATACTTGAGCTTTTGTATCAAATTTTCTATTATTCCCGGGGGGGGGGGGGGGGGGGGGTTGAGACTTGAGAGCCCCATAGCTCACAGGTTTTGGGTAACAGAGACCTAATTCCAGGTTTCCAAGGAGACTTTTCATAGGCCTCCCTGCATGTCGAGACAGAATATTCTACATCCAGTCATTAAGATTTGTGCCCTGTTAACATGACGGCAACTTTGAGATCTCAAAATAGAGAAAAAAATTGTAAAAAATTAAAAAAATAAAGGTAGCGCCACCAGTCTGCAGAAACTTATGAAACACTCCATGTTTAATAACCATGCATAGAATATTGGTGATCAATGCATTAGTTGTTCAGATACTTGAGCTTTTGTATTAAATTTTTCATTATTCTGGGGGGTACTTTGGAGCCCCATAGCTTGAAGAATATGGGTAACACAGGCCTAATTCCAGGTTTCAAAAAAGACTTTTCATGGACCTCTCAGGATATAAAGTGAGAAGATTCCAGAACCAGCAGTTACGATTTGTGCCCTGTCAACAGATGAAGGCATCTTTTGAGGTCTCAAAAATAGAGAAAAAAAATCGTTAAAAAAAAATCGAAAAAATACAGGTGGTGCCACCAGTCTGCAGAAACTGATGTAACATTCTATGATCAATATTTATGCAAAGAATCATGGTGATCAATGCATTAGTTATCCAGATACTTGAGCTTTTGTATCAAATTTTTATTATTCTTGGGGTGGGGGTGGGGGGGTGGGGGTGGGGGGTATTGGAAGCCCCATAGCTCACAGGCTTAGGGTAACAGAGACCAAATTCTAGGTTCCCAAGGAGACTTTTCAAGGGCCTCCCTGCATGTCAAACAGAAGATTCTAAGTTCAGTCATTAAGATTTGTGCACTGTTAACAGATGACTGCATCTGTTAAGGTCTCAAAAACAGAAAAAAAAATCGTAATAATAATAAAAAAAATACAAGTGGTGCCACCATTCTGGAAACAATAATGTAACACCCCATGATCAATATCTATGCAAAGATTCTTGGTGATCAATGCATAAGTTGTTCAGGTACTTGAGCTTTTGTATCAAATTTTTCATTATTCTGGGGGGTACTTCGGAGCCTCATAGCTGAAAGAATATGGGTAACAGAGACCTAATTCCAGGTTTCCAAGGAGATTTTTCATGGACCTCTATCAATGTAAAGTAAGAAGATTCCAGGTCCAGTGGTTACGATTTTTGCCCTGTTAACAGATGATGGCATCTTTTAAGGTCTCAAAATAGAGAAAAAAAATCCTTAAAAAATCTAAAAAATACAGGTGGCTCCACCAGTCTGCAGAAACTAATGAAACACTCCATGATTAATATCCATGCAAAGTCCCATGGTAATGGATGAATTACTTGTTCAGATACTTGAGCTTTTGTATCAAATTTTTCATTATTCTGGGGGGTACTTTGGAGACCCATAGCTTGAAGAATATGGGTAACAGAGACCTAATTCCAGGTTGCCAGGAAGACCTTTTATGGACCTCTTTGGATGTAAAGTGAGAAGATTCCAGGTCCAGCAGTTATGATTTGTGCCCTGTTTACAGATGATGGTATCTTTTGAGGTCTCAAAACAGAGAAACAAGGGACCTATGGGTCACTGTGCTCAGCTGACGTTAACCTTGAAGGTAAAAATAATATCTAATGGAGATAAAGTGTAAGAGGAAGAGGTAATAAAGGCCATGGTTGGTTTATATGATTGGTTTGTATTGATGAGCAAGAAATTGTTGCAAAAAATATTTTGTGACCTGACCATGTGTTTCCTAATGTTGAAACTAAAGCATGTGAGCAGTTTGTGAACAAATGATCTGTACTATTACCATGATCATTAGTTGGTTTTTTCGATTAACTGTTGACATTTCAGTAGTTTACACATTTGTTCAATTGAATCTATTTTTTTGTATAATATATATTATTAAATATATATGTATTTTTTTTATGAAATGTATACAGTTGAAATATAGCTAATTAACAACATAAAACAGGGCAAACAAAGCCTGATCTCAAATTCTGCTGAGGCAGGAAAATAATGAACAAATGTTTGTATTAAATCCTGATTTTTTATCACATCAATTATTTTCTAATTTAAGTTTATATTTCTATACATTTCCAATATAACATATATATCTGAATATAAAAGTTGATTCATAATTCTCAATTGCATTATCATAAAATCTCAATCTTGTCAGATAAGACCACATCATGCATACAAATGTTTATTTATTTTTTACCACAAAAATATATCTTTTAAATCTGTAAAAGAATAAATATCTAAAATTAATACTTGATTTAGATTTCACAATTTTTAATTGTGTCTTTATTTATCCATAATGTGCTTCATATTTTATAATAATTTAAGCATACTGATGGGTTCATTTATATTTGTTAAAATCATTTAAAAGAAAATTGATTTCTTTAAAAATGCTACATTACACAACATTGCATCTTCTGGATTACACCTTGAATTATTTTTTCAAGGAAAGTTTTTGCATATCGGAGTGGAAACAGCATTACAATTAAGGAGATACAGTGAAAACAATAACAATTACTGCATAACACTTGGTGGGTTGGGTTTGCCGGGGGGGGGGGGGGGGGGGTGATTGGGGAGGTGATATGAGAATAACTGTACACCTGTCACAGCAGGGGATCTCCCCCAGTGACTGTAACAAATCAGAAACCCTGGCATAGCTGACTTCCAGTGACCTGGAGTGGGACCCTGCATCTGTAATCAAAGCAAGTGACTACAGAAAAAAATCAATAACTAGCTTAATTTTCAAGCTTTTATTTTCAAATTTCAGATTTTGACAAACTAAATATTTATGTTTACATGCTGTGAAAATTAAATCAATGGTGCTTACAGGAAAAAAACGTGCCATGGTCAAAGTTGGGCAAAATTTAAGGTACTGATTTTTTTTTTATGCTAATAACTTAAAAAATTTACAAAATTCAGATCTAATTTTGGGTAAACAATTGAATCTTAATTAAACATAGTTATATACTTGATAAAATAGACTCTAGTTTCAAAATTTTTCATGTTAAGTGAGTTATTATTTTTCCTGATTTTTTACAAATTCCATTATGTTTGGGCCCATAACTTAAAGAATTTATACTTTACAGACTTAATTTCTGGCATGTACATAGGAACTATATAGAGGAATATTTATGGTAAATATGAGGAAAAACAGATCAGTGGTTTTGATATTAGGCAGTCCTGAAGTGTGAAAATAGGATTTTAATAAAAAATTGAGGTTTTTCCTTAATTTCTCAAAGGAACGAAGTCGCAAAGACCCAGTTTTTGGTTTGGTAGGAGATCTTGGGGACATCTAACATTATGCTGAATTTTGGATTCCTAGTTCTTACGGTTTCAAAACGTGCCACATCTACGGACGGACGGACGGACAGACGGACGGACGGACGGACGGACAGACGGACGGACGACGGACAATGGACCACGACTATAGCTCAGATGACTTATAGTCAGCTGAGCTAAAAAAATCTTATAAATCAAAAAAATACAGGTGGCACCACCAGTCAGTAGAAACTGATGAAACACTCCATGATCAATATTCATGTAAAGAATCACGGTGATCAATGCATAAGTTGTTCAGAAATTTGAGATTTGTATCAAATTTTTCATTATTCTGGGGGGTATTTCAGAGCCCCAAAACTTGAAGAATATGGGTAGCAGAGGCCTAATTCCAGGTTTCCATGGACCTCCCTGGATGTAAAGTGAGAAGATTCCAGGTCCATCGGTTATGATTTGTGCCCTGTTAACAGGTCACAGCATTTTTTGAGGTCTAAAAAATAGAGAAAAGAAATCGGAAAAAATCGGAAAAAAATTAGGTTGCGCCACCAGTCTGCAGAAACTGATGAAACACTCCATGATCAATATTCATGTATAGAATTATGGTAATCAATGCCTGTTAAGATGACTTACAGTCAGCTGAGCTAAAAATGAGCATATTTCCTGATATAATGTATAATATCAAAATAATTAATGAGTCCATTGTCTATGATTCATAAGTAAATTTTTAGGGATTGAGACCTGATGATAAGAACAACATAACCGAAACCTTTTGTCCATATTCACCCCTAAAATATTGATAAAATAGGAGCAGCAATTCCATGGAACATTTTATTTTTTTTGTTTGGATTGGTGTCATTGTGAGAGCTGATACAAACCTGAAATACTCTTTCCACATGTTCCCTAGCTGTTTGTTCATCAACTGTGGGTTCAGCAAACCTCCCCATCATGTCGTATATCGCTGACACAATATCTAACATTTCGTCTTTTGTTATAATGCCATCTCCGTTGATGTCGTAAAGTGTAAATGCCCACTGAAGCTTTTCGTGTAGTGTTCCCCGGGATAATACTGATAAGCCCATGACAAATTCCTGAAAGTACAAAACATATAAACACTGTAAAAATGTGTGTATGATAGCCCAGTACAAAACTATAAATACTGCAAAAATATGTGTATGACAGCCAAGTACAAAACTATAAATACTGCAAAAATATGTGTATGACAGTGAAAGTACAAAACTATAAATACTGCAAAAATATCTGTATGATAGCCAAGTACAAACATATAAATACTGTAAAAATATGTGTTTGACAGCCAAGTACAAAACTATAAATACTGTAAAAATATGTGTATGATAGTCAAAATGAATAGGCAAGCATGTTCATGTTCTCAAAAATTCCTTATTACAAAACATATAAACAGAAATCGTGTAAACATTGTAAAAATAAGTTTATGATGGAGTACTGAACTGATCCATAAAGCCTTGATAAACACCTGATAAGAAACAGAATTGCATGAGCTACATTACCCATCAGATTTTTCAAATGTGTAGGTTGATATATGATAAAAGCCTTGTAAACAATGGTTTTAACTTTCATAAACAGTAAAACTGGCAAGAGTTGTAACAGCAGAATTAGTTACAAATCACACCAACAGAGGGCAGCTACTAATAAAAGTTGGGAAGTATCTAAAAGTTGAAGTAATTCTGTCTTCCACCAGCAGGTGGCAGCACACATATCTGCTAAGGATTGGAAAGCAAAGTGGAAATTTCAAAGAGTGATGTACAATGAAACATTTACATTTATACTTCAACTAAAGGTTTTATTGTTCAGTGATTCAACCCCATTGGATAAACAATCCCTTAATTTATACATTTTAAGTTCCATTTCATCTAAAAATTGATGCTACATGGCAATGATTAGTAATTTGCTTATATATTCATGAAACAGAAAAATGTGTATGGCACTTAAAGTTTTCGATGAATTAAAGCGTTCTGGGAGACTGAAATGGCCATCATTGCTGGGTCTCAGTTCAGGGTGGATCTTTGGCTAGGAAAAGGAGGGGTCAAATAGGTTGCTTTTGCTGAAAAAGGGGGGGGGGGGGGGTCCAGACTGCCTGGATCCCCCTTGGATCCACTTCTGGTGTTTAATAATCAAGTGAACAATTCTTACACACAATATCCTGATACACATGCAGCCATTTAGTGATAAATAATGCTTTAACCAGTCTCCAGGATACAGCTCCATCAACCATTATGGAGGCCATTGCTGTATGCTTATGACAATGACCAAAGTGCATTCTGGTGCCTAACAACAACCGTGCCCTCATCATAACCTATTTTAACTAAATTAACCTCCATTACCAACCGGTGATGTTCCCCTGCATCAACCTTTAATGACATTAGTATAATTTACCGGTAGCTGTAACCAGATGAGTCTCCCACAGAACCCTGGGATATGATTCAATCACCGATCAATATAAGTCTAAGATGAGGTGTAAAACATGAATTATTCAAGACGTTTCATGTATGATGTGAAAAATAAATCTTGATATTTAAGTGGCCTGGCACCCTATATTGTCAATGGCTCTAGCAAAAATCAACCTGATTATCAATGGCTCTGAAAAGAATTTATATAAAACAGAAATGCAATCTTCAAACACTGAACAATTTTTTATAATTTATCACAGTAACTAAGCTTACTAGAGTGTATCAAGGTTTTCAAAGGAAAATTAAGAGGACTTGGAACTCGAGCTGAAATGACTCAACACTTCTTCTATTTTTTATTTATTACAGTTGCCCCAGGCAATTTTAAATATAAACTTCCTGGTTATAAAAAGATTTTCATTAACATTCTGATGCAAATACTTGATTTTAATATAATTCCCCAAAAAGCGTACGCTCCCGAGGCAGAGGAAATCTTGCGCTTCTAAAGAAGCAACTGATTTTCACGCTGCCAGCTTTGACCGTTTATGATATATTTAGACACCAGATGGCGGTTTGTTGTCCACTGAAATAAACGTGCGTACGATGTGACAAGCAGCCAATTAGATGCCAATAAACAAACACTCGACAGGCATCCTGGCTCCGCCCATTGCCGCGCTTCAAGCGCCGCTTATTGAGTTTCCGGTCGAATTTAAATTGCTCCCTCTGCATTCTCGCATCATCGACCGATTCGATTATGACATTGAGACTGTGTTAGCGTAGCCATGTATCTGTTGTCTGCAGAACTGAAACCAGCAAGTGAGGTGTGCACGCAGCCTTTGTTGTTACGTTTCGTTTGAATTACAGCTCACCGGCCGAGGCTCCTATGTGCCCAAGGCCCTAAGCAAACCACGTCAGGGGCAATTCTCTCTGAGCCGCCTGTGGCCTGCTCAGACGGTTAGGCTGGGGGATGAGCTGTCACTCAAAAAGAAATTAATATGATTGGCTCTGTGTATTCCTCGCTTGGCTTTGTCTTCCAGCACAAAGTCTCATCTGATTGGACAAAAATACAGTGCTCCCTTCTGGTGTTGCAATTCAGGATACGAGGTCATAACAAACAGCGCCTTACGATATAGGTATAGTAGCCCTATAGGTAAAGCGCTGTGTAAAGAGCGTACAAAAAGCGTTAAAGTGAACAAAAACAAACCCAGAATTTTTTTATGGCCAGGAATAATATTCACTGTTGTATCGCTGCTTATTTCCCATTTTGACTGGTCTGAGGGAAGTTTTTAAACAGCTCCTTATTTTTATTATATAAGCAGTACACCCATAATTTTTACCTGTGACAACTGGACTCAGTGTGCAGGCAAATGAGGCCCCTATGAGGGGCTCTGAGAAACTGGGAGGAATAAAGCTATCAGGGTGAGATAGGAATACAGGGACAAGAAGGCATTTCGAGGACAGCTTCCATTTTGATAGCAAAAGGATGTGTATTGACAAAGTTTGGTGTGGAATAACAGTGGGCCATACAAAATCCTAAAAATAATTATAGTAGGATGTGTAATGATTAACTGTGTTTTTTAAATTCAATTTCTCACTGATTATTTATAGCTTTATTAGCTATAAAAAAAATAAGATACCAAAATAAAATGTTTGTCCCCTGTGATGGAAATAATTAGGGTAAAGTTACTGATGGGAGCCTGTGAAACTTGATCACTTCTATTATCTCTGGAATATTCATAAAACTGCAAACATTTCACCAAAACATATGCAAAAACATATATCCCTTGCCATACATTTAACAAGTATTATAAAACTTGTTTTTCCACTTGGACAGAGTGTAAAATCCAAAACCTAAGGACCCTCTGAAGTTTACAAGGTCACTGAAAGATGACATAAATGGTCTTCCAGGGTCTGATAAGCACTTATAAATCAGCTTTTTTGTTAATTAATTAATCATTTTATTCAGGAAGGTGATCAGCTAATGGGTCAATGTCAAAATAAATCCAGCAGCGAAGTGTGACTCAATGTATGGGGTGTTCTGAATGACCAACTCTGGAGTAAAATAATTTTTAGTCCTCTAAAATATGAGACATAAATGTCAAACTTTGAGAAATTTAATGAACCGGAAGGCATTAATTTTGTAAAAACCTTTTGTTTATTGTCATCCACTGGAAATGTTCTAACTTGATAAGCTGGACCACAAATTTGTGGTACACTTTCGTTATCACAGCTGGAAAATGTTCTGAAACACAGAAGAGTTCGGTAACTTTTCTGCTTTGTTTCAGCCCACTGTCCAGGATTTTACTGAAGCCCACATCACACTTCACAGAGAATTCTCTGCTGGTTTGGGACTATGGGTATAGAAATTATGTGCCTATAGAGGTCACTGGGTGTATTGAATACACCAGTGTCGCAGGTATAAATATTGGGAAGAGGATAATGAAGTCCACCAGCTGCTGTGGCTCAGGGGTAGAGCACAGGACTCAAAGCCGGGAGATCGTGAGTTCGAATCTGAGCCAAGGCGGTGAGATTTTTCACGGTTGGCCCCTGACCCAGGGTGAGCGCTCTGCAGGCTTAATGGGAAGGCCGTGCCCAACGGCCATGTTTCTCACACAAAAGAGTGTGCCTTTCGGGGGTTCCTCGGTGGTATGTCCCAGTGACGGGGACGATTATGTACCAAGGGCCCACAGGTGCCTGGTTGACGCCAGGATATAAAATGAGAGGAAGCGTGTGATACTGCCCTGTCATGTAGTCCGAAACCAGAACAGATTTCTGCAGATGTACATATAGGTAGTTAAGTTAGCATTAAAAAAAATGGAGGCAGTTACCTCCACCAAAACAAATATATATAAAAAAAAAGGATAATGAAGTCCATAAAGATGTGTGGGATAGAATTGTTTCACGTTAATTACATAAGAACTTCGTGGTTAGGACTTCATGGTATAAGTAATAAATATAAACTTATTTTATTTTACATGGATAGTTATTAAAAATAGTTATTATAACTAATCGAGGCACTCTCCATGGCTCCAGTGATGGCGTTCGGTAGTCTGCAGAGGTGGAGGAAACCGGAGTACCCGGAGAAAACCACCGGCCTTGGAAGGGCAACTACAACCCACTCTCATAGCCACGCCAGGGATCGAACCCGGGTCACCAGCGGAGAGAGCCAAGCGTTTTACCACTCAGCTGTCCAGGCCCCTAATATTTTGTTGGCATCCAACAATCCCAAACTGGAAGCGGTTAATTTTCAGTAGAAACAACCTCTGGTGGAAGTACTTATTGAGGAAAATACAGGTTTTCAGTAATTAATTTTTAAAACAATAGTTCACAAATTTGTAAACATTTTACTACTTTTTATAATAGACAAAGAATCACTCATATGGGAATCAAAAGGTAACACAATCATTCTTGATTTGCTAATTTTGTGTGATTCTTTTGAAAATTCAGTATGGATCAGTCTAAGTAAAAAAATAGTTTTACCAATTAATCATAAAACTAGATGTGTTTTTTTAAGTTCAGGAGGTGTCGTATGGTCAAAAGTAGGTCAACAAGGGCAAAATGCAAACTCGATCTGTAACGGGTCATTATCAAGCAACACACCAAAAATCATGCCAGTATATGCAGGCATTGTGAAAAAAAGTCCATACATGTGCATTTTCCATAAAAATTTCTGTCTTTCATGAAATTTTCTATGTTTAGGAGCCGTAAAACAATCAAAAGTAGGTCAACCGGGATGAAACGCGAACTCGATCTGTAACTGTCATTATCTGCCCACACATAAAAAATCAGGGTGGTATCTGCAGGCATTGAGGAAAACAAGTAAGTACATATGCATTTGTTATGAAAATTTATATTTTTCATGAAACTTTCTATGTTCAGGAGCAGTCAAATGGTCAAAAGTAGGTCAACTGAGAGAAAACAAGAACTCGATCTGTAAATGGTCATTATCTGCCTACACACCAAAAATCAGGCCCGTATCTGCAGGCACTGCGAAAAAAAGTCCATACATATGCACCTTTTTATGAAATTTTCTTTGTTAGAGCACCGTCAAACGGTCAAAAATAGGTCAACTGGGACAAAACGTGAACTCGATCTGTAACTGGTCATTATCTGCCCACACACCAAAATCAGGCCAATATCTGCAGGTATTGTGAAGAAAAGTCTGTACAAGTGTATTTGTCATGAAAATTTATGTTTTACATGAAATTTTCTATGTTCAGGAGCCGTAAAACAGTCAAAAGTAGGTCAACCAGAACGAAATGCGAACTCAATCTGTAACTGGTCAATATCTGGCGACACACCAAAAATCAGGCCAATATCTGCAGGCATTGCGAAAAAAAGTCCGTACATGTGTATTTGTCATGATATTTCATATTTTTCATGAAATTTTCTATGTTCAGGAGGCGTAAAACGGTCAAAAGTAGGTCAACCAGGACGAAACGCGAACTCGATCTGTAACAGGTCTATATCTGTCCACACACCAAAAATCAGGCCAATATCTGCAGGCATTGCGAAAAAAAGTCTGTACATGTGTATCTTTCATGAATATATCTATTTTTCATGAAATTTTCTATGGTTAGGAGCCGTAAAAAAAATCAAAAGTAAGTCAACCGGGAGGAAACGCGAGCTTGATCTGTAACTGGTCTATATTTGCCCACACACCAAAATCAGGCCAATATCTGCAGGCACTGCGAAAAAAAGTCCGTACATGTGTATTTGTCATGAAATTTCATATTTTTCATGAAATTTTCTATGTTCAGGAGCCATAAAACAGTCAAAAGTAGGTCAACCAGGACGAAACGCGAACTCGATCTGTAACTGGTCTATATCTGCTCACACGCCAAAAATCAGGCCAATATCTGCAGGCATTGCGAAAAAAAGTCCGTACATGTGTATCTGTCATGAATATTTCTATTTTTCATGAAATTTTCTAAGTTTAGGAGCCGTAAAACGGTCAAAAGTAGGTCAACCCGGACGAAACGCAAACTCGATCTGTAACTGGTCTATATCTGCCCACACACCAAAAATTAGGCCAATATCTGCAGGCATTGCGAAAAAAAGTCTGTACAACTGTTTGATTTCAGAATGACGGAAGGACGGAATGACGGACATGGGTAAAACTATATGCCCTGGCCACTTTGTGGCGGGGGCATAAAAAACGGACAAATTCTGATGATCAGGCACTAATTTTGAGCCCTAGTTATGTTTACTAACATTAAGATTATTTCTTCTTTCACATTTAAATCCTATGTACCTGTTACTTTAATTGTAATGTTGCATAATATTACTTTATACTCTCCTTATCCTAATGCAGTGGTCACATGTCATTTTGTTCTTTTCTCATTCCACACAATTACTGCTTGCAACAGCAAGCCTTGCAGGATACTGCCACTGGGAACTGGCACAAGGCCAAGATAATTCCAACCTAAGAGACCTAGGTACTGCAGATTTAAAATGTGTTGATATACATATATCAGAAACCCTCATTACCTACACTCATTGGTCAGGACATATTGGTCATGGTGCAGCCCTCTGGTGGACATATATGGCAAGTCCTGTCACTGCAAGCAGTGGTAGAGTGGTTCAAGTTTAGCTCTAATGTAATGTGAAGGAATGCATTAGGAGTGCAAGTATCTTAATTTAAGAACTTTCAACTGTGAACATCCTGCAAATATATTTATGTTGTTATATGATTTATCAGACAAATGGACCATGGTATACATAATTACAGTAATACAGGTTTTGTGTGTGTTATCAATTTCACCCATATACAAGGTGAAGTTGACAAAACAGGTAAAAGTTAAACAGTTGATCCTCTTGAATTGTCAATTCTGACACTTAAGTCACACAACGGAGAGTTATTGACTCTACAGTTACAGTAGATTTCAAAGACCTAAAACACATCCTTTTACACCAACAGTTGATATTCTCTCAATATGCTCACCGGCTGGACTTTCAAAAATTCCATATCTCATAAAGTTTGAAGAAACATTGACTGGAATCTTGTGGCACAGACTGGCTCCCTCCACTTAATCTACCCATCAAAAGTTCTAGATAAGACAGAAAATATAGTTACCGGGCTACCTAAAACCCACAACTTCCTATTCTCTATCAATCCTGGCATTAAACTGGCTGGAGGCCAGATTATTTGAACCAAAACTTTCACAGATGAACAGTATAAAATACAGATTCTCCCTTAAATGACATTTTGACTGCTTCAGTCCACACTGGCTATAACTATAAAGGACCAAAAATGAGCAGAGGACAAGTCTATGGTGAACCTGCCAATATGGCATTGGTTCTTCTAATGCAGGACATGATGTTATTATCACCAGGGACTATAAGCTTTCTCTCCCAAGGCTAATATCTGTTTAGGATGAAGGGTTTGGTGACAGGATAATTGCCACCTCGGCAGGATTCACAGACGTTGCTGGTGTTCGTCTACTGCAGCTGACAGGCCTGAAAACCACGGTGGCTGGCTTAGACCGACTGAGGACGAAGCCATGACCAGATTATTGATTACTCTGAGTGCGCAGATAAGTTGGCCATCTCCTTTCTAAACAAGATAATCAGACCCGCCCTATGTGTCATGGTTTCAACATCATCCATACATGCTCCCATAGAGTAATAAAGAATCCTTTCACTTCAGTACAGAATTTAATACACATTGTTCATGTACATTTTCTTTCAGGAGTGTAGGTACTATTTTTCCCCATGTTAAATTTCCCTTAACAATTTTAAGAAGAAATAATCTACTAATTATAAAATGACATATTTCTTCATGTAAAAATACCTTGACAAAAAAAACCCCAGATATTATAAGACCTTTGCAATCAGACAACATTTCTTCATTGGAATGTGAATCTCTTATATGATAAAATATCTTCATATAAAAACCAGTCTTTTTTCATGTTAAAATATCTTCACAAAAGCAGGGCCAGATCCAGAATTTAGGAAAAGGAGGGGTTCAACCCAGGAGGACTAATGACTCATCCTAGAAATGGTCCCCCGGTCTGAAAAAGGGGGGTTCCAGGCCACAAAAGATGGTCTGCAACCCTGAAAAAGTTGCTGCGGTTGAAAAAGAGGGGTCCTGAACCCCCTGGACCCCCCCCCCTTCTTGGATCTGCTTCGATCTGGAAAGGACAGCTCTTTAATCATTCTGGCAGTATACACACAATTTTAACATGCAACCTATGATATCCAGGTTTGAGTGTGCACCTAAAATGACAGCCCCCACAAGTGGTTTCGAAACTTGGAGAAACAAATCGGTCAGGGTTTGATAATGGTATGGGGATAAGACAAAAGTAGCGTGGACAAGTGTCCATGCAAGAATCTATCTGCAGAGAGAGTTTGGTGGCAAGGGGATATGAATCAGCAAAGTTTAGAGTGGAACATTACTTTTTTTAACCACAGCCATTAATAATTTCGTTAAGAATTAGGCCCAGAAAAAAGTAACTTTTTAACAAATGGGTGGTCTGATTTTACAGGTTTACTGTTATCAGCTGAAGTAGCAGAGGAAAATGATGAGCATTATTTATGCATGGCAGGATGCAGGAGTGGTTGTAAATCCCTTATAGATGACTTTCCAGCTGTCTCTGGTGTTAGATGTAAGGGTTTTGTGCTGATATTTCACACACACCAGGCAGCCTTATGCTATTGTTTCTTTAATATTTCATGAAACACATTAACTACTGTAATTTAAATTCCATTAACACATTATGTTTTCAGAGCCTCAAGCAAACTGAAAGCAAGTGCAACAGATATAATATCCAAACTATTGTTTGGAATGTGCTCAAAATTAATATATTTTTTAAAATATTATTTATGAAGTATCATATTGTAATCTAATTTCACAGCTGGCATATATAATCATAATTATTATTTTTTATACTTGATTGCACTTCAGTCCACATAAGGTATGTGAAGATTAATTGGCATTCTACAGAAAAAAAATTAAATATTTCAAATAGATTTGTTAACATTGATTTTCTTCTTGAATAGTATTTCCTACCTCTAAATATGGATGAATTAAACCATAATGATAAATAATGTAAAACTAATTGTAAAGTTTTCAGTATCACTTCATCACTCCAGGGTTGAAGGAGATGGGGAAATGTTCCCTCACTCATCAATCAAATAGTTACAGTTTATGGATGCACGATAAAAGAATAGCACAGCTGTTTAAATGCCAGATCATTCAAACATGATATTTTTAATGGATGTACCCGTCATGTTAAATACCAATCAGCTGAAGCAAGTGACCCATGGGCCATGACTCTCAGTTGACAATAGTTCATACACTGAGCCACTGCTGACTTTAACATGTTTCCCAAATTTTTTACTAAATGCATAAAGCATTTTGGTCTGCTGTATATTTGAATAACACATGTTTAGCACAACCATAGGTAAAGACCAATTCTTTCACTCTGTTTGAAATTCTAAAAATAGATCATCAAAGAGACTTCTGAAATCTACTGGAACAAAGCCCCCTGATAAATGCTGCTATGAAGTAATCACTCATAAATTCTGACTTTTTTTCCTTTAAAGCCTGTTAGATAATTGAGTGATTGCAGACATGATTAATTTTGACAGACTCATGAATGGAAGTAAAAAAATACTCCAATGCACAGAAGCTTCAGTAATGTATGTGCATATGATTAAGTCCATCTATCCAAAGTAGAAAATGAACATACGTGTGTGTGTGTGTGAGACAGATGGATATTTTCCTAATGTAAGCTTTCTTATAAATACATATATGTGTAGAACAAAGAAAAATTTTTTTGAACAAAGACATTTTATGTGCATTCATTCTATGTGGAAGAGTTATCTCCATGTAATGTCTTGACAGGGACCTTGAATGGACCGTGAAACACACAGTTTAATACTTTATCATCTAGTCACATCTTCAATCAATGACCAAGGCTTTCTTGAAAATATGCCATGAACACTTCATGAATCACACCTGAAAATCTGAATCCAGGAACAATAATTGTAAAAATTCTTCTTAAAGGACTATCGTAAACTTTCTAACAGAAGAGGCAAATATACGAGTCCTTAAAAGACTAAAAAAAACAGAAATGACAGAACCTTGAAGAAAACATTGTTGGGTGTTTTGCTTATAGATAAAATGCACTTAAAGAAAAAAAAATAAAAATGAAATGGAAAAAAGGAATAATGACTTTGACAATATCTTAAAAAGAAAATATCAATATTTTCCTTAATTTATTTAATAAAATATTAATTATTGAACAGAAGCTGCCCATGACTGGATTTAACCAAATATTTCCTTTTCAGGTTTGTAAGAATATATCTGAATTTTCTTTGTTGAAACTAAAAATCAGCCAAAAACATTTCTTTTTACAGGAATTTAGCATTTTGGACAGTCTGATATTTTTTGGTGGGCAGTTATGCTTTTAAAAAGACAGACTGCCATGCAAGGGAATAAAACATATACTGAAAATGTGGATTGTACGGACTCGAGTATTAGGTAAATGAAGAATGGGGGCTGAATTATTCAGGTTAGAACAATGAAACTACATGTTACAGTGTGGGCACAAACAGACAACTGTATATTTTAGCTAAGTACCTGTGTGGGCTGGACAATGGAGTTTTAATGGCAGCAGTAACTAATCAAAAGGAAATGTCCTGCCCAAGGTAGAGGAGAGACCTATGGAAGATGCCAGCGTAGGAGGATGGACTGAACCTTTCACATATCCATCCAGTGATTTCAGGCATTAATCACTTAATTAACTGCACTTCCCTTGATTTGGTGTTTAGCAGAAATTTCTTGTTTTTTTTTTTTTGCTACTTTTTAAAAAATTGCAATAGAAGCATTCTGCATTTTATTTAATATTTAAATAATGGCAGTAGTAGTGACAGTAGCTACAGTAACTGTGGTAGTAAAAGCCTTGTTTGTCACCATTTAAACTTTTAACTTTATTTTTTATGGACTGTACACATATTTTAGGTAACAATTGTGACCCTCTGATGGTGGCATTTGGTGTTCTCCACAAGAGGAGGAAACCAGACGACAGGGAAAAAAATCACCAACCTTGGCCACTTTAAAAACCTGTTCCCAAAGATACACAAACAAGGTGAACCTGGGTCACTATTAGACAGAGCTGTGCTGGTTAGCACTTGTGTTTAGCCTCTATAACACTGTTGTATTGGTGTCTGCTCAATGATCAGAATTCCTGAATTTGATAATAGAGCCCGGCACCGCCACAATTTTTTTAGCAGCCACCAGCCTAGTTAATATCAAGCCGAGCTGAGTTTATCAGGACACATCCCAATATTTCATTAAGCTGAACTGAGCCAATTTTGTGCAGCTCAGTTTGGCTTGAGAAAAAAAAATTAATACAAAAAGTTCAATCTTTTTTAATGATAAAAGCCTGAAACATATACAGACTAATACAAATTTAGTCTAAAAATATAATTGGCAATTCCATTGGAAACTCACCTGATTAAATTAATCACAAACTAGATTAATAATGCAAAATGGATATAATATGGCACATATTATATAGATAACTTGTTTAAATAAAACCAGTACTTTGTTACATTGTGAAATGAACAGGCCTTCATGTCAGTTTTTAAAGCCAGCTGACATTTTGCAAGCTGAGTCGATCAAGCCATGAAACTCGGCTTACTACTAAAGTCAGCTATTTTTTTGTCCAAGCCAGCTGCATTTGTGTGGCTTAAACTCAGCTCCAGGCTCTATCTTATAAGTTCCATAAGACTGCCCTATCATGGAGTCTTTGAACTGGGGGTCAAGATTAAGTTTATCAGTTGCAGTCAATCTAGCCCCTATATCTTATGGTTGTTCTGAATTCATTGTTTGGTTCTCATGAACATTTCAATAAAAAAAAAAAAAAAATGCTACATGGGAACCAGTCCTCATGTTTTTTACATAACATCCCTTTAAATGAGATTCTCAATATATGCCACACATCTTAAGAACCGGTGGGCTGCACCCAGCACCACTTTAATCAGATTTGTTAATTTAACCACCAGCTGGCCTCAGGGCACATGCTGTTGATCAGGAGTCATCGCAAAATCAATTTGCAACCTCTGGGAATTATCGTCAGTTGCCCCATGTTTCTATGGGAGGTTACAAGACAGACATTCTTGGAATCTTTGCAGCTGCTATACATAAGTCACAGACTGACAGAGGATACTTTCAGTATGACAACCGCTTCTTGCCATGATTAATTACTGTAAATTTCCTATAATGGTCAAGCTTAAATTTGCTTCTCTGACATGGAGATCGAGTGCTGCAAGAAAACATTAAAATCTATTTTGCAAGCTAGAGAAATGGACAAATTGTTTAAAGCAAAGCCATGTCACTGTTCCAATTTTGTAAAAAATACTGTTTTCAATATTTTAAACAAGGTAAAGAGAGTTTCAGAGAGAGATTACTGCTAAGCATTCAACTATTGCGAAATATTTATAAATTTATTACTTCCCATGACATTAATCAACCATTTCTTGCACTAATCAACTATGCTTTGCATTAAGACCAACATGTTTTTTTAATTCCATATCTTAAATCCTACTAGTGTAATCACCAGTGTGATGTCCTTGATGTAAACACAGACAAATGACAACTTGAATTATAAGATTTTAACTTACCTCAAAACTAATTGTTCCATTATGATCATGGTCAAATGTATTGAAAACGTAGTGAGCATAGGAACTTGAATCTGGAAAAGAACAGAAAATAAAATGCCATAAAATATTTATTCGATATCTGTCATCTTCAAACTTCATTAAATAAGAATGAAACTATAAATGAAATGAAATAATTACAAGCATATCGGCATAGGTACAACCTATATTGACATATATATCAATTCCAAAACACTTTTAAGTTAATGAAGGAATGACTATAATTTTATTAAGCAGATGTCCAAGTGATCATGAATCAAGGTGATCTTTTGTCAGACCCAAATAAGAATGGGAAAGCAAGTAAAATTTTGGACAAGTATTTTGATTTTCACCTTTACAACAACCTGGGAAAATGGCCATTCAGGTGACCTTTAACATAAAACATGTCTGGTCTTTATGAGAATAATGTGAGTCTGTGAGAGCACTATGGGTGTGTAGGGTAGACGACTTTAAGTTCCAGCTGTTTTATGACATGGTCTAGACAGTGCACAAACTCTGTCTTCATCACGCTAAGCTGGATTTTCTTTACCACTTGGGAGGAACTAGGACAACATACATTCTGCTTTAGTTGGTTTTACTGACTGATCTTTCGCCTTAACATGACCCAGTACTACGCAATGGTTTAAACATAAAAATACATCACCATACCTTGGTGGTAACTAAAAAATGTTTCAGTGCATTTACATGGAAATTTTAATGACCTTTTTAAATACACCCACATAACACTGGAACAGAAAGTCAACTGATTAATAATTAAGATGAATGCCTCAACTTGACCAACTCTATATAATTTGTAATTTTAAAGATAATAAAGAAAATATATTTTTTCCTAACATCATGAGGTATTTTCAAGAATACACTGACAGATTCAGCAATGACCAAAACATAAAAATATATAAAAAATATATACAGTTTGCTACATTCAAATTAAAAGGTTAAAGAAAATCAACTTCTTGGTCAACCTCACAGTATTGGTTTCAAGTTGTGAATGGAATAATTTTTTAATGAGAACAACATTTCAAATTAATTTTAAACATTGGGTAAATAATACTGAATTTCTGATCCAAAATGCACTAATGAAATGTGTTTATGTAACTGCTGTTGCATTATGTATACTGGTTCAAGGCAGTCTACATGTATGTGCATTAATCATGCCACACAGGCATTTTAGATACTGCCTCTTGGTAATGACCCTGGGTCCATGTGTATGGAAGGGTACAGGAACTGATGGTTACATACCAGAATGGTTTTAAACAGCTTTGTGAATGAAAGACATATCAAAAGTGAAAACCGTCTCGTGGGGACTAAATCTGTGTTATATCCAGTCAGATCTGGGACATATATCCCAGACAGACAGTGCTTTATAGCTGAAGAATTGGGTACTCCCAATAGAGATTGAGAGGATGATTTCTTATTCCTCTTTGACTCCTGCTGGTAAACTGCTTTGCTCTTCCAGAAAATCTTATTTAAGAACCAATCATATTTTTTTCTAATCAGTGGCAGACACAGTATTCCTCTTACAGTAATATTTCCTAATATTTGGTAGCTCTGGTAACTAGGTTACTTTTTGCAAATCACTGCCATCTAAAAAAATTCACAGGGTACTTTTTTGGCAATCATAGATATTTCCAAAGGAAAACTTTCTCTCTGATAATTTCATTTCAATTTCTCCAAATCTGTGTTACTCTTGTTGCTGTCACTTTTTTTCTGTGTTAATTTTCTTCATGACTATTTGATTGTTTTTCACATTAATCTTTTATTATCATTTTTTTTCTGATTGCAGCTGTAGAAGTTTAATGGCAAAACACTGATGGTTCTGTGCTCAATGAGAACTGCATGATTTTGAATTTTAGAGAGGACGTGAGTTTTGACAGCTTTTAATATGGTCATTGAATTGATCACTTCTAAATATAAACTGTATGTTAGTCATATAAATCTCAACAGAGCTAACTGGGTAACAATGTGCCTATTCATAATGGACCTGTGAAGAGCCATTTTCTATGAAAAACTGATCTATGTATGAACACCTGTAAAATTTATTTGATTAATTAACAAACTTCCAAAGTAAAAAATTTTGCAGTTTTACTCTATATAATCTGTTCCATCACTGTCTGTCCACCTGTTTTGGGGGAACAATTTTATAAATGGACAGTTTTTGTTGAAAGGAAATGGACTGATCTAATTAGCAAGACTGGAAATAAACAACTGCCTGTCAAAATACTGTAGAAACAAAATTTTTACTTATGAAATATTTGTCATATACTTCATTTTATATATAAAGTAAGAGACCCTGGATGCATGTGCTTCTATTTGTAGAGAAAAGAGCCAACTGCCTCACCACCAGAGCCCTTAATATTTAATTATGACCTCCCCTATTGACCTTATTATTATAATGAGCTCCTATACAGGTCTTCCTTACAACAGCTGTTTTCATGACAATAATGACGTCAGGAAGGTCAATGACATAGATGTCGCACTGACTGACGTCATCATCTGGAATCACTGCACTGATGAATATATCACAGTCATTGTGAATTGTCTTGCAATATTTTGGATTATTTGTCTCATACAAATTACGTGCTATGCAGGTTAGACTTTATTATTCACTGGGTAGTCGGAGGAATGACTCCTGCAGCTTTTGGCCTAGAACTTTTTTTACTGTCTCTATCCTTTGTATAAGAAAATATCCTGAAAAACATGCCGACATTGGTACTGTACAGACTACATACATTCTGTTTGGCAGAGCTCTGCCAAATTATGCAAATTTTTTGCTTGTCAGATGATTGATGGTTTGCGATGACAACAATCACCTGATTGGTTGATTATTCATTGAATGAATGTGTTTAAGCTTCGTCACACGGAAAGGTCAATTGTGATGAAGTTTACATCTGTTTTCATTTGAGAAGGCTATAAATCTGTTATCGCTGCTTTGGCCATTTCTTGTCTGAGAGAGGTATATGTGCCTATACAAACACAAAACTCCAGGAAAAACTGTTGCTGGAAGACATTCATCTCTCTTCAAAGATAACCTCCAGGCTGTATCTAGCTTTATCTAAACAGGCCGCCGGAAGATCTACCTTCTGGCATTAAGGGAACTGTAACAGATAGTACAGGAGGGTAAAAAAGCATCAGCAAAGACTATATTTTTATGTGTAGCACCCGTGTGGTGTTAACATAGAGTTTCAGACAATGGACTGATAAGATACATGCCCAAAGACATCCAGGTGTGTTACTAAGGCAATGAGCAGGAGAGCTAAAGCAAGCTGACTGGGGTGTCCTTTAACTCAACCAAGGTCACGGTATCAGTCAAAAGGAGAACATTTCAACAGACAAGTTAAATGTTTACTGATAGAATACCAGGTCTGAATCTCTTACTTTCACTACAAAAGGTAACCAAACAACAAACCCCAAAATTGTTCAGGATGCCATGGTTATACTCAAAATCAGTATTTGAAGCACTGCAGTGTTCAATTCAATTCTTATCAAAAAGAAAAGAAGTTAAAATCAAGTTCACATTTTATCAAATCTTTTTGTAGGTTTTATATTAACTGCAGATCACTGTCCATTGATCAGTTTTTAATTTTAGAATATTAATTTTTCCCGTGATTCAAAAGCATATTACGAACAGTTTAACAACTTTAGTTTCCCAAGTTTATGTAGATATACAATGTAAGATTTGTATACCAAAAAAATATTTATTTAATTGTTTTTTTCACAAAAGTGCTTTAAATAATTATTCAATAAGCTGTGGCTTAAAGCACTGAATTCAGTTTAATGGTAGATCCTATGTTTTTGGCTAAAACACTAATGTTTAGTCCATCTGTTATTCTATGTGAGTGGCCTATAATATTCTCCTCTGTGCTATATCTGTATACTTGGCAGCTGGTAGTAAGTGTTGCAGATTTTCTTACCTCCCTGTGGGAAGAACTGAGCATAGATCTCCTTAAAAGTGTCCTCATTCACTATCCCTGTTGGACATTCCTGCAAAGAAAAATATACAACATTATACTATCATTAAAGAGCCACCTGAAAGAAAGGACCTGGAAGACACAGCCACTTCCTCATTCGGCTGCATGGACCAGTGGACAGCACAGAGGCTCCTGCTGTAATCACCACTGGACTGAATGCCCTGCACTGACCCACTGTTCAGGACAATTAAGCCTCAGCAATTATGGAAGGGTCAGGCTTTTATGGGTTGAAGAGTTTATCGCCTCCGCCAGGAGTGTATGCCTCCATTCTTGTGTGTGAGTTTGTATGTGTTTGTGTGTGTGTTTGTTCATAACTCGCACAATCATGAACATGAATCTCAAGAAATCTTCCAGAGATTTCGGGAATGGGCCCCAGGAAGAATCGATTAGATTTTAGTGTTGATCCAGCATCTTCTCTGGATTCTGGAGCATCATCAAAGAATATTTACAAATGTAAGGTTACTAATGCATGAATGAACCTGGGAATATGGGCAAAAAATAAGTGAATGCAGACAAGGTCTAGCATCATGCACCTTAACCAATGGGAAAGGATTACAATTAAAAGCTCTGTTCATAGTGACTGGGAACTGAAATACAGTCCTGATAATTTGGCATAATTAAGATGCTACCTCAAAGCAACCGGTCTTCTTCAAAATTCTAAGCATATAAGAACATTTTGTTGTGGAGAAGCTTTAAGTCTGCTGGAGTTTTAGCAAGGTTGCTTGAAGATGAAGGCAGACTTGATTATATCATAATGTATATATATATATATATATATATATATATATATATATATATATATATATATAATATTGCTTCACTGATACAGATGAGAAAGGAATATATGTCAAATTTCCATTGAAACAGTTGAGGAATCATGAGTTAAGATCAGGTATGATGTTCCTTCTGCATGTTGATAAATTTACCAGACTGTGGAATTGGAACTATACAGCCTGTACTAAGGCATGTACTTTATCACTTCTGCAAAAAAAAAAACTTTTTATTTCACTAGCAAGACAGCAGTCATATTTGTATGTGCAATTTACAATAATATATGACTGAGTGACTGGTATATATGACTGCATTTTTGGGTAACTCATTCACCAGGTTTCATAGCTGCCTTAGACTGGCTTCAGCAAGCTTTTGATTAATGACCGTTCCATGATGATTAAATTAATTGATGATCAAATACAGGACATTTACACCGCCAACAGTAATTACAATAAACTGGCGTTCCTGTGCTTTTTAAAAGGAAATCATTCAATGATTCTACTAAGGTTTTGTGCAAACAGTCATCATTAAGATTTTTTGACCATCCATCATTCAACATTTTTCACCATTTCCATGGAGATATATGCTCTGAAAAGGGCCCATTATGAACAAAGACAACAAAGCCCTGATAAAAGTCAAATGATTTAATTATATTTAAGGATATAAAGAAATATATGAGAGTTCTTAATGGTGGTTTGATAAAGAATTTAAACCCATGAAATGGGATCTTTCTCATTACATTCCCCTGTGGAAATTCACATTAAGCCATTTCTTGTTTGGTGCTCGATAAATACCGAAAAATCTACTGAAAGTGTGTTGGTTTATTACAGCAAGCAATTAAGAACATGGCTGTTATAATGAATGGTTTGAGTGATTTGATATTATTTTCACTTTTATTATTAATCACAGAAAATGACTCAGGCACTGGTAAAATGGTAAAATTAAGATGTCCCCATAGTCCTGATATATTCCTATATGTTCACAGAGAAAAAAAACAGCATATGAGAAAAAGAAAAAAACTCTAAACAGACACCTCTTTCTTGATTTCACTGGTGGCTAGAAAATTAAGTCATTCATGAAGACGGCGGCATAAATATAACTTTGAAGGTTAAGCCAAGTGAAAGAGATACCCAAAAGGAAATTCGAGCACATATCGACTGAGATTAACGTCCAATTTAGAACTGATCCTTGTTCTTGCATGGCTATAAATGGCAAGCCCCTTTCCACATAGTGCACTTTTCCCTACTTAATTACCTATTGGAGGCTGTTCACGTTGATTGTTTTACAGAAATAAATGTGACTGAATGATCTCTGAAGCAATGTCAAGCATGGTAAATGCAGGATGAAGTTGACTTATGGCACACTTTGCACATCTTACAATAACAAAAAACAGTGAGATAGTGCAAGCTCTTCTCGTAAATGCCTATATCACACCCTAAACTGTGTAGATATAGCATACTAAACTGTGACTGTCGTATTGCAGCCATCATGTATGTGACAGTCACTAGAGTGAAGCTATGTTTCATTTCAGGCTAAATCTTAAAATCTTCATCACAACTATAATTATATAAAACATATACTACTTGGAAAGGTTTGTTACAGGAAAACATATACAACATATATACTTTTAACATAATTTAACTCTGTCAAGATCGCAATGGGTCCTATATATCATACTTACACATAGAAGGGAATGTGAATGTAACTTAATAAATAGTTTTGCACATTCCATTAAAAACTGTTTTACGGCACAATAATAAACAGAACTTTGTGACAATATAACCACCTGGTTTATCCTTATGTAACACAAATATGCAACAAATCATGTAAAAGATCAGATTATCAACTCTTTTTTTTTTTGTCTGCTGACAGCTAATCCTCCTCACAGGAATGACATAAATACTAACTCTACTGCAGGACTCTAGGGACTATAAACCTCATAATGGTTCTTTAGACTTTTTAAGCCGCAGGATAAAAGACAATAATAAAGCACAATTCAGTATTGTTTAGCACTGTTGTGTTGTGGGCAATTTCTTACTAAATTCCATATTTCCTGTCGATCCATCTCCATTAAATATATTTTACCGGAGAAGCAAGCTGATCATCTGTTAAAGCACATGTTAGAAATGGCACCATATCATGACCAACTATACAATTACAGGAAATTTGTATTACCTTAAATTTCCTTGAGGGCTAGTGATAAATACCATCATATCATGACAAATGTATCACTGTCCTTGTGCCCAGAGATCTTATATGTATAATTACCATGGAAACATGTTTTTTTTAATTTGTCCCGTAAAATTCCTATGAGGACTAGCATCTTCAGTGAGATTCTATGAAATCATAGCTGTAAATTATTACTTTTGATGAAGTTCGTAATAAAAGTTACAACCAAAGGTGAATGGACTCAGGAAGGCTACCTTATTGTTTATGGTTGTATTTTTGATAACCAAGCAGTTTCTCTTGCAGCATTTGTATTTCATTTATCTGAAATACTAGCTAAATATGTTCCTTTCCACATTTTATAATTGATGATGCTGGCACTCAATCACTGTCTGTAGCCAAACCTCAGAAATGTCTGGTTTTTTTTGTAAGTGTCAAGCATGATACCAAATAAGCTTGGGGCCATTTTTTAATATTTTCTGAGGAATAAGCCATTATTTTGTGGTCTATTTTGTTAAGTACAAATATCATAAACTATGCAAAGAAACTGCCCATTAAAAACCCAATTCTGCATAAACTAGACTAAAGTCCAACAGAACTGAAGTCAAGCTTAATAAGAGTATCTCCTAAATAAATATAGGATATACCTTATATTGTTTCTCTTGCTGTAAGTGACTGTATAGTTTGATTTACCATGTTTTCTCTATTAGAAATAAATATGCCTAAAAAAATTCCTTGAGTTAATCAATAAAGGACATGGCATGTTGAGACATGTTGAATGTAAGACCTTTTTTATATTTTTATACAGAGTAGGTTACCTGTAAGCAGCTGCAACTGGATATGAAATGAATATAATACATAAAACACTCTCTGGCACCAATAATAAAAATGTTATTTTTTAGATTGAGTGATTTTCTAAGGAACATATCACAGCTATTAATAAAGCATGCATGTGCAGACAGGTGACATCCTGCAACTCTGTGTGGAGATTAGAAGTCCTCTGAATCTGCGTGGAGATTAGTACCAATGTGGATCAATCTGAATATGACAAATAATAAATTATGCAGTTTGCTTAGACAGGTCTGGTTTTGATTGCTACAGCTCTAGGAGGTTTCTGCTGACTGAAGCAGGAATGAAACGTTTTAATACAAGGCAGCTGGAGTCTGACACAGGCATCCATTAATCCCAAACACGGCTGATGGTCCAGAGTGAAAGCGAGGAAGATTGGTTTGCCGTATATCAATTTGTCAAGACCTTGCCACAATGAGCGTATACAACAGTCTGGTGATCCCATCTGACTCTATGCAATGACATTCTATGGTCCCTGGACTGGTTTCTATAGTTATGTGGTAATCCATAATTTCAAATCATGGTTCTCTTACCTGGTTATGTTACATGGCATAAGGATTGTAGGACAACACAGCTGGACTGGATGGTATTCATCTGTCTATGTCAGCAATATTTCCTAAAAGCACCTTGCCACAGTTACAGTGAGAGTTACATAATACTGCTTTAATATTGCCAATGAAAAGAAACTTTTACACGCAGCTGTGGTTCTATCTCATGTAATTTCATTATAAAAAGGTAATATATTGCCTATCAGAAAAATCTATTGCCAATCAGGAAACACACCCTTAATGAACAGCTGTTTTTTTTTATACTACATTTAACTTGTTTCCTATATGTGTATTCCTAATCAACATCCAGTTTCTTTGTTAATCAAGGCTGGTAATCTTACAATTTACTTAACAATTGAAAGAATCTTCCACATGACTTGTGTACCATTAGAGAAATGGATGGTAACTGTGGGAACCATAATTCTAATAAACAAATATGTTCTGTATGGAGAGATAAAAAATCCCATTTTTACATAGATGATGAAAGTCCTTTCTTTTCTTTAAAAATTCTTTCAAGTTCTGGTTTTCATTCCAGACAATGGCTTATGGGATTGCTGTTCTCTTACGTAATCAGGTTTGTCTCCTTTTCCTGGCAAACAGCCTCCTTTCGAGGGAAAGTGGGTGCACATAATCAAGTTATTGTGAATGAAACCTCCCCAAGATCTTTAGTTTCATTTTTTTCCCTGCCACTAAGTCATCACTGGGTAATCAGCACATTTTCTAGCTCAGAAAAAAGTTGATTCTTTGTGGTGGTAAAATGTAATTGCACATTGTGAGAAAGTACTACTCTCTTCTTGTGGCTGACTCAGTGCTGCTCTTGTACATGCTAATACTGCACTCTACATGCCATTGCTGCCATCCTGTTCTGCTGAAGCAAATGGCACAATCTGGCATCTGTAAAAGCAGCAAAAGAGAGGTCTGGCCCAGCCCCAAATCTGTTTACACATCTTCTGCTGACAGCATGTTACCTTTAAGATGAAATGCTATCTAATCTCTGCATGCCGTTCCTCCTGGGTATTCCAGGTGAACACCACTGATAAGAACTCTATCATCATAAAGGCAATTGGCAAGTCCAGGAAAAGCCATTATAAACAATGAAGGCTCCAACTGGGAAGAAATCCTCAGATTTCATGTTAGTCATTTCATGGACTTGAAACACTGGCAGAAAGTTAGATTCCATTAAAACAAAACAAACAGTACTTGCAAACATAAACAGAGCAAAGATCTGAAAAAAAAATTATCGATTATGTTTTTTCTGTATTGATTTTAAGTTATTTTGCAGGTGATAATTATGCAAATTACACTGGAAACAGAAGTTTTCATCAGATATATTCCATTTTTTGTTTGGTTCTGGTTTAGGTATCAATCAATATAAAAAATTAATGTTACATATTAAAGTTAATTTAGTTAATAAATGTATTAACACAACTTGTTAATTTTTATTTGCTATGATACTTCCTGTTTTTGAGTATAATTTTTGGTTTTGCCTTTGCTGTCTTTACTTTACTTATGTCTTTTACTCATCATCTGTTTGTTTTGTTGGGTCGATCTTTCTCCAGTAATACTGAGATTACTCTTCCATCTCTTTATTTTCAGTTCTGACAAATTAATAATATATCTACAAAACTTAATAAAAAAACAGGCCATGGGAAACATCAGTTTCGAGGAGCTGAGCTGCCAGAAGAGCTTTAGTGTTTTTATTGGGGATATTTCTGAATCTTCCAGACATTTTCTGGAAAGTAATAATACCATTGGTTTCAAACCTAAAATACAACTAAGATTTTCTTGGGGAAAAATGAATATTCTTCAAGGAGGAACAGTGTGACTTTTCATTTGAAAATTATGAATAATCTTTGTGGTCTTTCAATCTCCACACACAGTATGCATTAAATTATGTTCTTCAGCTTAATTTAGCATTTTCTTATCTATAAAATGTTTAATATTTATTAAGCCTGTGTGACCATCTGTCTTATTTTTTTCTAGTTGTATCACATATCTAATCAGAGAGCATTTGGTTTCCAGGAAACTGATAAGTTTCACATTAAGAGGTCATTAAGATCACTAAGCTCTTCTCCGCTGTGGCTCATCAAATTTAACAAATAACACACCTGCCCTTGCCTGGTGATACATAAATAACGCGATATCAACACATCTGACAACCTGTTCTTGGTAGACAAACATGAAGGCTGTCCATGAGACCGCATACATGTTGGCACAGTGCTGACAAATGGCCACCAACTGGTTGTATCGATGTCATGATCTTTCAGAACTTTGTTAAATGATCCAATCTCTTCTATTTTTAGATGTGTGGTTGACTTGTGTGATTACAAAATGAAGCATGGGTACTCTGCACCAGAGAGGGCCAAGATCCCTCCTGCAGATAAGCAATCAGGAGGGACAACAGAGAGAGGAGATTAAAAGAGTTACAGCAGCCAACAGAGATGCTTAATTTGCATGTTGTCAAAAATAAGGATATTGGGATATCATATTACCATGGCAACCAGATTTTATCTCATTTGATTTTGATTTTAAAATTTGAATAAATTACAACGGGTTATATCCGGCATCTCTGATATGACTTTCAGTCACTGATCCATATCCGGATTCAGGATATCCAGACAGGTCATATCCTGATAAATATAGACTGAAAAATCCATAAAACATTTAGAATATCAATTTTTACAATTTCATCTCGCCATTGCTTGTACTCACATTTACTATATGAAAGAGAATGTCTACCTATTACTGCCTTAAGCTGAGTTTACTTGGCAGAGTTTACAATTTACGTTAGAAGACTGCAGTATAGAAATATGGTTAAAATCAAATAATTAAGGTATAAAATCACATATGCATTTACCTGACAGGCAGTAAAACACTGTGGTATGGGATTGATGATATCAAAACCCACAAAATCAAACTGCATTTGTAGGTCAAATACATGGTAACCAGGTTCTGTGGTCAGTACCATGTGCTTTATGCAGATCTATTCTCTGCTGAGAACTCTATTTTACCGCTTTTCTCATTCTGCATTCCACCAGCAACAGTGCCGATCCGGAGGTGGCCGCCCGCTCCTGTACAGTTGAAACATCTCTCATTTATCAAGTTCTTTTCCCATTAATTCATGATCACGTTCATTTTTCAGATTACCTTTTTATTCCCTAGCAATTAAATTTTTATGTTTATCATTTTCCAATTCATAAGATGAGAATATTAATGAACAGTTGTGTGAATTACTCCATTGAGGACGTATGTTGAGAGAGGGAGTTTAATTTATAATAAACTAACTAGAGAAAAAAAATCATTTTCTAAAACCCCGCACAACTTAAATGCAGCATTATGTTTACTTTTAGTCAATTCAGATTGAGCACTTACTCATAATATATAGAAATAATATGTTTAATTGCTGTCTGCACTTTTGAGTCACAACACCACTCTTTCTGGTGTTCATTGCACAAATTAATGCCAATGTTGAGAAATATAACACTGAACAACTGGCAGACAAACTAAGTTGCTCACCAATCTGCCACAGACGATATATAACAGAGTGTTATCAATGGGTCTGTGTCAATTAAGTATACAAACAAGAATTTCATTTGTCTGTCTAGACCTTGGATAAATTGACTTTGGTTTTTTTTTGTGAAGATTGATGCCTGAAATAGTGTCACATCTGAATTTGATAAGATTTCGCTGATTTGTCTGAGATGGAATACAGGTATACAGATTTGATTCTCATGAAGTCTGCATGCCATACATAACAAACACTGAATATCTGTCAATCTGCTGACAGTCTCAACTAAAATGTAATCGAGCTCTACTGTGCATGAACAAACATGGCAGTGGTATATCCAGTCTTGATTTCAATGTATTATTCACTAGGACTAGCAAGAAATTTGGATATATCACTAAACATTACACACTCATTGACAGCTCTGATAAGAATCAATAAGATTATTAATACCTGGGTGTGACAAGAAGTGACAACATTTTTTTTAAATCTTCATTTACTTGCTAGCTGACCTGAATTTGGCAAATTATTTCAACTTGACAGTTGGGTCTGGCAAGACAAAAAAATTACTGTGCCATTTCTAAGTAGAAAATACAGAACCATATTTAAGATTTAGATGAAGTTTTAATTCTTTCTTCATATCCATTTTTAACTATGGTCTGTAGATCCATTCTTATGATTTTTCCAGTTACCATTTAATATACCATGAGTACCAGTGCTACATTTAAAAGGTGATATTTTGCATGTCATAAATGTAGATGCCCATTTCACCAATGACATCAACATGTTATGTACTATTGAAATTTTGGACTTTCTGGATTATACCTTCATTGTAAAGAAAATAAAATATTAATGCCGGCCACAAAAAGAGAATAGTAGTTGAGGATATAAAAATCCTGATAATCTTTTGTGAAAGACCGGTGCCTTAAAATGTCCTCTTTACATTGCATATATTTAAAATTTCCCCATAGGGAGGGGGTGCATGTCCCCCTACCCCATGTAAATATAATTCACTTTATATAAAAATAAAAATATAAAACATGGCTCTGGATTTTGTTCATATTTTCCATCAATTATCGCGGCGACACACAAATAACCTAGTGACCTCATTAAATATGCATCAATTTTGACCATAATCAAACTTGAGTGAGATTATCTGTTGGTTAGTAGTTCTGGTGAGTTTTGTAAAAATCCATCAAAGCCCCGTTAAGTTATGGCAGAGACACTAAAAAGTTAACAGAAGGACTGTGGTAAAAAAACAGAATACTCCTGTCATTTGACAGGCGTATAACAAGGAGACACAGAAAAGTGAGAAGTTAAGAATTCAACCCTTTGCACTTGAAATAAGTCCCAAGTGTCCTATTTTTGCACTTTGTACAGGAACTAAGAGGTGTCATGCATGGCCTTCCCTTTATTTCAGGAAGACAGAAACCTTTCCCTGACTATTTTTAATGTCACAGATGTCTTCGAGTCTGCCACTCATATTTTGTCACAGCCTCAGAGTATGAAATGGTGAGGTTCACCCACATGTGTTCTCACAAGAGAGATTTCTAAAAAGCTGGCTAATGTTTAGTTTTCCCAAAGGTCACATATGTCAGTAGGTAAAGATATCTGTCACTGTCAGTTCTCTACTCTACTTGAATTAAGGCATGTCCAGCAGGTACAATATTTTCTTCTTGATTTACAAATGTTAGTATGTCATAATGAACTTTATTTCCCTTGTTACCATCTGATCAAACCTTCAGGGACCATGCCGGAAAAATGCAGCGGAGCCATTCACTCAGTCAATAATACAAGGACACTGAAGACTGGTTGATCTACCATGAAAACAGGTATAAGTGTATCTACAAAATTTACATTTGGGATCATAGGAATACATCTAAATACATTGTTATTTATATACCATCATTTATTTGATTATACTTGATTTACATTAATTCTTCCAAAATGAAGCCCAGTGCAGCTTCTTACATATAACAACAGGCTGTCCAGCTCTCTTTAGAAAAAGAAAGATATAAGGATTGGATACAGAGATAAAGTAGAACAAAAATAGGAAAATAGAAGGGATAAGTAAGGCCATGGTAGAACTAAAATCACATGTTACAACATTATTCATGCTCATTCTTGATAAACAGAAAAAAATGTGAAATAAGAAAAATGATTCAACTTATCATACATTTCAACAATTTTTATAAGGTGCCAAATTTTTATATGCATTTTCCAGACCATATACTGCTCAAAACTTAGTTTACCTATAAAAACACAATTAAAGGGTCCTATTCATCTATTAGCTAAAGATAATCCCTTGATCTAATCCTTTCATAAAAATAGGCCAGAAAACACAGATCCCACCGTACATAGGTTGTTTATTTGTTTATAACATTAAAGGGGCCCACCAAAATTACAAAAAAATTACAATACATTCAACAAGGACATCTGGTGCCAGATTAGACCAACCAGATTTTTGTCAAAAAAATTTGCAGCTAGTTATCTTTACCCTTCTGCGCATATTCAACTCACAAACTTCTGATTTACTTTGTTTTTCTGTGTGTCAACAACAGGTGCAAGTACCATGTTTACTAACAACTTGTAGACAGATATGGTCATACTTCTGTCACAAAGGCAATACTGCTTTAAGCAGGAGCTAGATTTGTGCTAAATTAAGAACACACATTGTTTCATAAAACCTTGACATCTTAAGAAGCCAATGGCTCTGAAGTACGATGGAGAGCAATTAAGCTACGGTTGTTGTCAGCTCCATTTTTTGTTCATGTGTACATAGTAGGCTGCATCTAGTTAATAATCACAGTTGTTGTTGTTGAGCAATTCTACAGCTTACTGAGATGTCAAACAATTTGGCTTGGAACAACACTGGAAGACTGAGCAGAATGGCAAGGTGTAGCTCATTGGCGATGACCATGTAGCTCTGGGCATGTTCAAACTACACCGGCTCCTGGGGGTCAACATATCCAGCCAAGAAAGAATGTAAAAAGGAAGACAGATGGATGACAAAGATACAGAGGATGAAGGTTCAATACTTATCATTCTCTGATCAACTACTTCACTGCAGGAAAGACTTTGTTGTGACAGCTCAAAAGTACTGCAATTTGATGGCAAAAGATAGGTCAAGAGAGGCAAAAGATACTCAAAGTGATCACTACAGTTACCAAGAGGCAGACAATGCTGATACACAGAAATATTACCATATATTTGTCTATTATTCGGACTCCTTATGAGCAATTTATCAAAAAAGAAAAAATAAACATATCAAATTTCCTTTTTGACTCTCCAGGAGCATTGGCTGATCTGTTGGTGTTTTACATGGAGCACTTTCACAGATACAGCTAGGTCAATACATCAAATTCTATAAATAACATTTCTATATTTAGCTGCTGTGCCCTTTTATTGGAGATCATATATCATGACCAGTGGCATCTCTTTTACTTGTAAACCATTGTCAATTTGCTGTATGTCTCTCTGGGCTATAACCTAACCAGTCTGGTCCTATATTTTAGTTCTCAACTGCAGGATAATTTCAATATAATTATATTAATTAAAATTTTTTTTCTTGTATACAGCCTGCCTGCATACTTTGCATTAAACTGATGGATATTTTTATATTACCTTTGTTTTCCTTTCTCATTACACATATTTTTATCAAAGAAAATTATTACTTTTCTTAATTAAGAACTTCGCTGACTTAGATCCTTAGATTTTATTTTGATTTATCACACAGAAAATGAATGGAACATCAGGTTCCTTAAAAAGTGTACAAAATATGTATGCAGAAATTTTACATAATACTGTGACTCTGAGGGGCAGAATCTGACACAAAATTATAATTACAGGGTTTCAATGACAGTATATATATTGATACATATATATATATATATATATATATATATATATGTATATATATATATATATATACACACACATATTTGTGGAGCGCAGTGGCCAAGCCAAAGAAAGTATACGCTCATCGAGCAGGTACAGGTTGCTGCTGTCAAGACCTCAGCCCTGTGCGTTCCTTAAGCATGTTCTCTGAGCCAACAGTCGCAGTGCCACACCAAGCCAAGCAGGGAGCCGCAAAGGCCGCCACCGTCCATCCCGAGCCGGTGACCTTTTTAGAAAGCTACAGCATCCACAGCCACAGAGCCAGAAGCAACCCACATTCCCTCCACCTATCCCAGCAGCGGAGACCCAGCCATGCCATTCGAGAGCCGAACTCGACCTTGTGAACAACACTGATTCGAGACCCTTCACCACTGTACTTGCAGTGTCGTTCACAAGATCTAGTTCGGCTCTCGAATGGCATGGCTGGGTCTCCGCTGCTGGGATCAGTGGAGGGAATGTGGGTTGCGTAGTGGTTAGGGCGCTGGACTTGTGACCGCAGGATTGTGGGTTCACATTCCATTCTGACCACCATCTGTGCTTAAGACTCCTAGGCAAAGTCTTTACCACAAGGATGCACTCCTTGGACCCAGGAGTGAATGGATATACTGGTCATGGGTGGCAGGCAAATGTAAAACGAATAATCTTTTAGTGCCTGTAATCTTTGCTTTGGTTGTATGCTCCCCAGGAAGTTGAGAAAAGCAACAAGAATGAGCAGGCCCAGAAGACCAGCTGACAGGAAGGCAAATTTTAATTATAGTGTTAAAAGTCAGCTGAGACTGTGACTGACGGTAGTAATAGCAGACTATAAACCTGTACCTTTTACCTTTATATATATATATATATATATATATATATATATATATATATATATATATATATATATATATATATATATATATATAAAACACAATTGACTAGCATGGCTATATTATCATCTGTACATAATTACAACCTGATAAAACCTCCCTATTCTATTTAATACGTAAAAAACTTTAAACATTAAACATTGTTTCATTTGTATAAAGCTGATCACTGAAAACAATCATAGTATGAACAATCATATTGTTAAGCTGAATAATATCTTATTAACAAAAAAATCATATACTGGAGGTCAACATTTATAGGTTTATGCCAAGTTAAGATTACGTGTCATTGATTTCTTGGGACCTAGCTGCCAATTATATTCATGTACAGTCATGTTTAATTGGAAGCTCTGCTTTCTTCATGTGTCTTGATTATGGATGTTCGCCACATGCTGATATTGACTATGTGATACCATACACACATCATTATTATGATACTCTACGGTAACCAGGACCTGATGGTGTGAAAAATAATAATCACATATCAATGTACATACAATGTGCTGCAACATCTGCTGCCATCACCCAAGGTTCAATATCAATAAACATGCCTCCTGGACAGAAGCACAAATTTTTGTTGTCAGAATGCCGCAATCAATGAAACCAAGTGCATGCAGGCCAAACTTCTTAACTTCTTTCTTTCAAATCAGGTAATGAAATATGCCAGTCAACCTTGTGCACAAGGTTCTTTTGCCAGACAATATTATATAAGTATATGAACCTCTCGACTTGGTCGTCTCACTATTATATGCAACTCAGGAAAGTTCCGTCACTTCTGTAACATGTGTGTATAAGTATATGAAAACCTCTCCCCATGGTAACCTCATTATTACATACACCTCATCAAAGTAGATCCTAAGGTCCATAACCTCTTTAATACATGTATATAAGTATACAAGGAAACCTCTCTACAGGGTCACCTCACTGTTAAGGAAACCTCATGAAAGTACACTCAATTGTACATAAACTATTTAATATGTCAATAAAAGCAAACCTCTTTCTAGGCTCACCTCACTATTACAGACACCTTTTGAAAGTGGACTCAGAGTAATAACTTCTTTAATATGTGCATGTAAGTATATAAGATATAACCTCTTCGAAATGGTCAAAGCACTAGTACAGACACCTCAGGAAAGTAGACTTCAATGTCAATAACCTCTTTAATTCATGCTAGTTGTATAAGACAACATTTCCCCATGATCACCTCACTAGTACAGACACCTCATGAAGGCAGACTTCAAGGTCCATAACCTCTCTAATATACTAGTATGTATATAAGTATATGAAAAAAAAACCTCTCTACAGGATCACCTCTATATTACAGACACCTCATGAAGGCAGACTTCAAGGTCCATAACTTCTCTTATTACAAAATAGCGTCCTATATATAAAATATATTTTAATTACACTGACCAAACACTTTTCTGCAAATTGTGACTGTCTCTGTATGGACACTTTTTTCAATCTCATTTATTCTCTGATTAAAATTTATAAGTATGTCAATAACCCTTTGAAACAAATGGCAATTTACAAAAAGTAACCCTTGGAAAAAATTAATATGTTCTATAATAAACATGTTTTTCAGTATCTGGTCTGAGCAAGCAAATCATACCTGAATCTTTTTGTGCCTTAATTGCAATCTTGGCTGAAAATTATAGATATTTTACCATGTGATAGAATGATTAATCAAGATATAGGACATTTTCATAGCAATTATTACATTTTTTCACATACTGTCACCTAATTAGCTATGCAAAGGTGAAGAAATGAGAAAGATATATTTGCTGGACCTGCAGTTTTAACAACAGATTTGAGGCCAATAAATGAAACTTGTACAATAAAACACCATAAAATTATTGTTCTCATTTGATCATGTTGCTGGGTAATTGGCCATCAAACTAGAAATAAAATAATCCCTAGTGCCTGTCTGGAATGATTTAAAGTGCCACTTTATTGATCTGTTGTTGCATGTAGTACATAACAAGCTGTGCAGTGAAAAACAATGAGATGTAGGTCACCATTTAATAATAATTTACTTGGGGATAATGACAAATAAGAGGTAGCATGCTAACGATTTTTCTACCGCACTTTGTAATTATAACTCAATACAGGCCAGTGAATATTGAGTTAATAGGATGGTGTTGTCATGGGTCAAATGTTTACTGCTTGCCTCGACATGCCCTGCAGAGAGTTTGGCATCCAGAAAATCTTTACGACTGTGAATGGATCAATGCCTAAATAACTGGCCATATATGTGCCCAATTTCAGTAACATTTTTGGCAGAGGTTAAAATTTTAAGAGATTTTAAGTAGACTTAAATCAACTTCTTTAACTGAAATGAAAATATTTGTGCACTGTTGGCCTGAACAGGTTATAAATCAGATATGCTTCATGTTTATGATGTCCTTTTCAGAATTTTTATAACAATAACCAATAAAGAGTGTTGAAAATTTTTAAAGAACTATGCGGTCTAGTGCATAAGACTTTTTACAAAATGCATAAAGATATCAACAAAATATCTGACACCACCGTCGGGTCACCAATGACAACAATTTATAGTTACCAATGGCAACCAGTCAGACAGAGCAGAAAATAGAGCCAGAATATCGAGGTTCAAATCGATACTAGAACATTCTCTGAGTGTTCACATTTCGGTAATTTCTCTGATGGATTCTAGCGAGGATAAAAAGGCAGAATCCTTCCATGCAGTGTAAAACAGTTACAGACTCACAACAAAATCCATAATTATGACAAATTTTTCATTTTTTTTCTTTCCTGAGGAGTGGGAATTACTTTTGAGTCCAGTTCTTTGATGAGCTGATTAAGACCATATTCATCAAGGACTTTGACTTATGTTGTAATAAATTAAGAAAAATTTAATTTAATAACTAATTAATCATAAGACTACAGTCAACATTATTTCACAAGACAAATATTTACTCCTTTTTCATTTTTATATTTACAAAAAGAAAATGAATTCTTCAGATGTACCATTAACACTAATTAAAAAACTGTCACAGACTGATTGAGTATTCAAAAGGTACACTATATAACCTCATATAAACCATTTTTTTAGTGTTTATTCTTTTATGTATGTCTGCTTATCCATAGAACATTTCTAAAAATTCACAATAAATTTTACTGAAATTTTATGGAAATTAAGCTGGCAACAGGGGCAATAAAACCTTTATTGTCTGTTTGTTCACAAATTAACCTGAAAGTTCAGACTGAATTTCAATTAAAGATCAGTTAAATGTTGGGGTAGATTCTGACGTTAATCCAGGCTATTTCCCAGGTAGAGTAAGGCTCCTAATGTATTTGCTGTACAGACAAATAGTTTGAACATAAATTTTTCAGCAAAATGAGTCTTCATCACCTAATTAAGTGACCCTTCCAAGTATTAGATTAAGCCCAAAAATGACTGATGACTGAGACTAATGCAATAAATCCTCTGATTAAACTCCTGTCTCTGAATATGCCTATGAACTCAATGTTCTTAATTAATTACTCACAAATCAAGGCAAGTTTAATCCTTGATATGATTAGATTTAACAAACACAGAATTTGTGCATGGTACTGAAATGTTATATACAGCATACTTGTAAAGGTTACATGTAAAGTATGCCTTTCATATATCTAACAGCAAGTACAACTATCAAAGGTGATCTGAAAACAGCACTAAATGTTTACACTGCAAGTTTGTTGACCCTTAGATCCTGGATCAAGCTTACAAACAGAAAAGCATGTCTCAAGTACGTCACCTCGCATGTACATGTAGCTCAATGTTTGGTTAATGTTTAATATAGATGTATACATACCACAGTGAATGGCCTAAATACTCACACAGATTAGTACAACACATCAATGAAGGTTAAGGGGTAAAGTAAATACAAGCAGCATGATGGGAATGCATGAGATCAACATGTTCAATACTGAAATATAGAACAGGTCAGCTTTGCAGCAGTGTCTTGCTGGATATAACCTGTAACTACAAACTTGCTAAAAAGAGCAATGTTACATAAGATGTTAATTTACAGTCATTTTGTATCAATGTGGCTATATATAAATGTCAATTAATGACATGTATATCCCTTGTGGTTAAAGGGCCCCAATCACCTATCTGACCTTTATAAACTAAAGGTAATACCTTAGAGCTTTTATAAAAATAGGCCTTACAAGGTGGATATCACCTCACACAGGCTGCTTATTTTTTTATATCAAAGTGTTTATAATATATGGGGGCCCGCCAAAATAATAAAAAAAAGTCAAGGGTATCTTGCAGCAAGTCAGATAAGCCATTGCTTTGCAATTGGCATTTTGCAACAAGTGACCTTTCTACCTCCACATATATGCAACCTACCACCTTAGATTTCATGTTTTTCCTGTTTGCCAATATTGCTTTGCTTACAAACATGTTGTTGGTAAACAAGTTCATACATCCTTCATGAAGAATTTATAAGAACTTTTCACAACCAAAATTACCCTTAGTTCATTAATATTTACACTGAGGAAGCCAGAAATCACATAAATTCTTTTTCAAAAGGTAGGTGAATGGGCACCTCTAAAAAATAAACATAGGTAGGGCTGTAACAAACATCCATCCATGATCCATGCAAATATCTCTTGTAAGACTAAATGTTATCTAATATTCAGTACCCAGTAACTTGTTGTGTCTCTATTGGTACTATGTATAAGCCATGTATATTGGTACTGAAACAATTGTGACGCAAAAATATTTTGTATACATATTAATCAACATGCAGGGGGTTGTAGGGCTTTCTCTTGCTATGAATTATATAAGGTAAAACATTTTGCAAACAATCTTGCATATTGTCATAACATATCATGAATCAATTTATCTCTTGAGTTGCCTGCTGATACACAGCCCTAGACCAATCATATCTCTCATTCATACATGCAGTTAATAATCTGATTGTTAATCGCTGGCTATCTTGAAAGGGTTTTTGGAGGTCTGTAACATCAGCAAATCCAAATGAAGACATTATTTTATTAAGCACTATATATATGTATATAGGGCCAGTATCAGACAAAGGGACAAATTGCTCTCTTCCCTGGTTTCGGTTCAAATGATTTCTGTTCCAGCCAGAGACTAATATGGCTATTTTGATAAAATACCTAACTTCCAACTGCATTAACTGGATACTCAGGCACTAATTAAGAATAAAACCAAATTCTTCTCCACTGGATCTTGCAAATTTTATGATATATGGTAGTATATATCATGAAACAGTATTTGTTGATTGCAATTCAGAAGAAACTGCAAAAGTAACCTTCTCTTGGCTGGGAAAATCTTGTCACAAAGTATCATTCATGTTCACCATTTTCACCACATCAATAAGGACTGTAAGGCAAAATTACCTCACGTAGAAGAATCTGGAGATTGCATGGCTGTCATATGAAGGTAGGGGATGGTACTAAATTAAACATTCATGGTGCCTGGGAAACATCAATTTCAAGAGAGACTTGGAGTTGGTAGTCTTTTACAACTGGTGCAACAATTCATGCTCCAGTACGTATCAGGTACAAATCTGAAGTACTGATAGGACCAAGAGCAATGGACATGAAAAAAGTTATCTGGGCAGCATCAAACTGGACCTGAAATTGCATGCCTGCCATTGAATTCTTAACAGAAGAAGTAAAATTGTAATGTAATGGCTGGCAGGAACATCAGTTTCAGATGGAGGCCATCAAGTTTTACAGGTGATATATTGAGGTCGACACAAGTTTCCATTTGATGCTGCATCTTAAACCTTTGGGAATAAAAAAGGAAAATGTTTTTGTGTGACGGCTGTGAAGACAATGCCATTAATGGACCCAGGAGATGCCCTCACAGATGAACACTTGACAACAACAAAAGTGCATCATGGCCTCAAGGACATTTCCTACAAACACTTTCAACTTTTAATGGCTCTTTGGCTTAAATGCTTCTATGCACAATGCCTACTTGGTGTCACCCTCCGTTACATCAAAGGCATTTGAAGATCACAGCCATGTCAGAAAGTTCACAAGTGAACTGTAACATATGACCCACTTAAAGTGGAAAAGTGGCCAATTGAGCTTTATGGGATACTTGTGGCATTATCTTGATGTTGATGGATGGTGTCATAACTGCTTAGTGCGATTACTTCCATCAACACCCATGGACCGTTGGGATTCTGCCAATATATCTTTATTTGCCAAACAAACAAAAAAGTGACAATTACTGAGTCAATATTGGCCAAGGAAAGAATAACAATAAACGTTTACATGCAAACTGGTCTAATGTATGGCCAATTTGCACTTGACTTTTGAATCTGTACTTTGTATGGTCCATACAGATGGTGATATTGAGGACTATGACTGTCGAGGGAACCACATAAATGTAAATTCTTTCATACCTTTCTCTGTTGACATTATTGATATCTGGCTATCAACAGGTGAACTTATCAAATATATATCAGTTTTATACTTACATCCACATCTGACCCTAGCTAGCCCTACACATGTAAAAAGGAAAAGTTGTTCCAATCTCTGAAAGACTAAACCCTGTGCCAACAATTAAAGAATTCTGAAAGTTGGAATTTTGAAATGACTATAATTTATTCATAGGCCTTCGAGTCTGAATAGCGAAAACTGCTTCTCTTTCCCCTCTTGAACTCTCTTGTATGAGTTGGATTTGTCATTTGCAACCACAATACTTTATTAAAACTGCAAAAATTAATATGCTTCCCTTAATAAGTAAAGGTGTCCCTACAAATTCACATGCACTTTTACACATATTTATAATGCAATTTTTCTTTTTCCTGTTTAGTCTACACTAGCTCCTGTTGACTATATGTGTTGACACAAATTTGGTACTTGGCATTGTCTTGACTGTAATTTCCCAGTTCTGGTCAGGAATTGGGTCAGAGTCATTTGTCTAAGGAGAGTAGTTGCAGCAGCAAATGGGAAGGTAAAATACCAGCAACAACCACTGGATGAGCTTTCTTGCCGAGTCCTACCTTTGTCTAAACACTTCTTGCCCCGGAAATTGCACTTCCTGTAAGCATGGGTTGGTAATTGTGCATGACATGTATCCCATTTGACTTCCTGCTACATGCCCATAATCAACTTTGTAAATGTCAGCATGTCTTCCACAAGCTCATGCTGTCTGCAAGTAACTCATCCCTCCTGCCACCCATGGTCTTTCTGGATGACAAGAAACTCTAATGACATGCAGCAAAAAACTATTTCCATATCAGCAAGAGATATAATCGCAAACGTCCTGATGTTTTTATTGCCAATCATGCCAAGCATATTGATTAAAATAGCTGAAAGGCATTCCCCAAAGAGAATTCATGTTTTCTTCATTTCCTAAGTTATTTATTGCAGGTCTTTCTATATGCGTGGGTGTAACGGTCTTTATGCGAAGCAACCATCAGAGTGCCTTTCCTCTGACACCATCTTCATTACAATTTACTGAAGGCTTTCATTTACTTTATTTACTTTTCTCAAAGAACAAATAATTCACTGGAACTGTTCTCCCTGAGCTTATAACCATTACTTCCCCATTCCAATCACAGGAATAATTGCTGAAGTGGTGGTAGAGACTGTCCCAAAAATTGGAAAAAGTAGCTTAATAACGTGGACCTCATTACCAAGCAATAGCAGTGTATCATATGGCTATACCTGAGACTAAATTGTAATGATTTTTTAAAGTACTCCAATATAGTTTTATTTACAAGAGGTATAAACTTGTTTTATTTTATAGGAATAATATCATCACAGGTTCTTTGACTGAAATAAGCTCATCATGGCTACTTTCCTTGAAGGACACTCTCATTTTTTTACACTTTAAATTTAATTTATGTTCAGAAAAAACTGTTACTTGTGTCATGTGTCACTGTGCTGATGGAAATAATGTGACAATGGTTGACCAACTGCAGTCCGTCAGGTTTGGTTGTGATCATGACCATGCCTGTTCCTAGGCCTCATACTGCTCGAGGACTGGACATGAGAAACATGGCAGGTAATCGGTGGAGTGGAATAAACAGTGACATTTGCACTAACTGGGGTGTCAAGTTGAACTATCAAGAATTTTCAAGATGGATGTTCAGGAAAAGAGTAATTAGGAAATTTTTAGATAAACCTTGATATCATCTCAAGACAGTTTCAATCAGATTTAAAATCAATTGTTAACATGTTGCCTGTAATCAACTGTTCTTTACACGGACCTGAAGGTTCTTCATTTAAAAGCCAAATAAGCTATTACTAATGGCTCTAACCATTAACCAGCTTCTATATGTTTGGACTTTATGCAGTTCTGTGCATACAAAACTTAAAACCTAAAACTAATTATTATGATACATATTCCACTGTCATTAAATTGTCTTCATCTCCATTCATAAGACTGCATGAATTACTGGCTGTAGGCCTCCCACTGAAAAAAGTTCTTCTTTTGTCCATAAATTATTGACTTTAACTTGCAGAACAATCAGTTCTAACCTATTTGCAGTCACAGCTTCAGTGTAGAAACTGTAGTTGTTAATTAACCCTTGGCCTTGGTGTGGTAGTAAGTTGATCAGCAGTGGTTCTGTGCACTGACCAAGTAAATAAATAATGTCACCACATGTCACTGTGTTAATCAAATAAGAGGCAGTAATTACATCTCAGCATCAAGAGGTATAAGCATGTCAGGTCCTGCATCAATGGTCAAGATCAATCAAATGAGAGCATATTTCATTTTACTTGTATCTATAAATTACTCCCCTTTCAGAGTTGCCATCTGACAACTGCAAAGATTATATCTGCTATTATACTCAGACTTTTCACTGACCTTCTCTTGGTTCTCAATGATATTATGTAGTAAATATGTAAACGCTGAGTTCAGCCTCTATGATTTCATCTTAGAGCCGAAGTAAACCCACCACAAGTAAATATTTGATTGAAAACAATCAAGGAACAAGTCTTGTATTCCAAAAAAACCTGTTCTAAAAGGACAAAGAATACCAAATATGGACTGATTGAATGCTTGCTCTAACAGTAAGGGATGTCTGACCCTTTCAACCTGAACTTCAGTAATACTTGCCACAGTTGTCTCAAATTAAAAAATTCTTTTCCCATTCTTTCCCAAGTAAAAGTACCATGACATTTGATGATATTCTCTGACTTTTCACTGATCTTTAAAAAAAATCCCTGGCCTTTCCCTTGACCTCTAGCAAACCTCATTGCTTTTTTTTCTCACAAATTCAGGCATATGTACAATGAGATGTTTATTTAAGTTTCCCTTTTTCAATACAACAAATCCTAAGCAGAAGAAACATGTCCAGCTCACTTCCTGGAAAACTGAGGATAAGTCATTTCATCCAAAAGAAAAATTCCCAAGAATATTTCTTAATCAAACTGAGTCCACATTATGCTTGGCTGAATCAATATACCAATACAATGATAAAAATCAAAATATAAATGTTAATTTAAGTAAAACAAGCTGTATGGTCATTATAAGGAAACATAGACAACCCAAACCCAGCTTTAGTCCACAAGAACATTAGTGTGGAGTGAGCACCACTAGCTCAATACCTAATGCAGTGTCTCAGGTTCACTGTATATCGTGAAGTGTGGGGGTACAACAGCTAATTAACTGGAAATTTCTGGCATTGGGGAAGCCGTAGTTTCCTCAGACCTTGGCTATATCCCCTTTTAAATAGGCTCCCTTCCTCAAACATGTGTCTATAGACATGCAACATAGGACATGTCACAAGACTTGTTCAGTTGATATAGTTATCCTTTTTCAAAAATCTTGTTGTGTGATTTTCTACCAATAGACCAAACCAAGGTCAGGGTAACTTAAATGGTAAATGTCAGGACCAATTTTAAATAGGGTGAGTCTAGCAAACAATTGGTAAACAGAGTAATCTTTAAGAGTTTAAATGATTTGTTTATGTGACAAATGTGAGGTAATTTGCAGCCAGTGAACTACAAGATTTAAAAGGCCTACATGCATGGCACTTTCCATTAACATCAATTAATTTTCTAATATTGGCAGATGTGGTAATTCTAATCATCAAAAGTAATTAATCAAAATCATAATGACCTACTATATTTATAATTTATTTACTGCAGTCTAAATTGTACATGTTATAAATTGTTACATGTTATGGGACATTGAACCACATAAGCAGACAACACATGCACAGCATTTGTTCACATAATCCAGATTTCAAACTATACAATACTGTCAATCAGTATTGAGAAACTTCATGTGTGAAATATTGACAATATTGATTGACAAAATAAATGCCATCAGTGACCTAAGCTTCCTGAACAGGACACTCTATTGATTATCAAGAATATCTTTTGTCCTGAGGAGGGCCACATCATTTGGCAGCTAAATTATCTATTAACATAATCAGGACAACTTTTGTCCTGGAGTCTCAGGACTGGGGAAAACTTTAACCCAATGTCATAACTTGGTTAGTTCAAATGAGCCATAAGGGACAAGAGCTCAGTTCTGAAACATTATTTTTTAGATGGAAATTAAGTGGGACCTGTCAAAACCCAGAAAAACTCTTAATAAAGTTCATAACATGTACCTTTTTTCTTGGTCAATGAATGTAAGAGAAATCTGTGAGTGCTACATTATGTATTGATGATTGACAAACTCAAATATTTTTCATGGCAATTGTATGACCTTCTTAAAAAGATTTTTTGTTCTATTGTATGTAATAAAACTATCATATTTATCTCACAATTTCTATATGAAAACAGGTTTAATAATTATTTACTTTTGACAGTCACTACTGAACTAGTAAGAGGCACGTGAAAGAAGCAGTCCTCATGGGCCCTGAGGCTCAATATTTTGGCAAACAAGGTGCAGTAAATTGCTTACAGGACACTTATATTGACTGCAGCATGACTCTATCTATATAGGCAGCAGTTCTTGACTAAAAATCAATCTATATATCAAGTTCAAGGAGATAAACCAATACAATTTTGATCAGATTTCCTTTGCTATGTAGTGTTTTTACCTGTTTTGCAAAACAATTTTGTTATTATCACGCCTGATCATATGACCTTTTTATCGAAACATACAGATAAGGTAAAAAAGGTAAAAAAATAAATTTGTCCTTTTCATTGGTTTCCGGAAAAAGTGCCTGAGAACCCAACCTTTTTGTTTTTGGCCTTATGCTACAGACAGTAGGAGACACTTGCCTTTATATCACAGTTGTGCTCAGCCTAGCATGCCACCAGCTGCCGCCATCACTGAAGTGGCCTCTTCCACTATATTTATATGATTATACTTTTGCTTTTTTTTCAGTGGTGGGGAGGAGGATTCTACTCAGTTAAGAAATAAGGATTCTTACCTGTTTAAACCCCCTGTACATAATTTGTAGTTCTTTTCGAGAGAACTTGGTGTTTCGGCATAAAGCATCCAGCCCCTCTGGCTTATAGCGCACCACTTGCATTTCCAAGTCATCCAAATCATTGTCTGTAATAAAAAGAAACATGTTTGTGACTTCCAGATATCAAACCCAAACTGTATGTAGAGAAGCGGCTTCAAGTCAAAAGATATATCAATATCCCAGCAAAATATCTGGTGGTCCTGAAAATTCTGCAAAAAAATTTATGAATCAAAGAACAGCCATATGAGAAGTGCTGAAGTGGTAAACAAAGCTTTGATTATTAGTATTCAGAAAGTTAATTAATATGGGTTCATAACTGAAATGAGTATGGGGCCCAAGTCCCCCAGTGCGTAATTCTCAGCCTGGCACCAAGGCAATAAGAAAGTATACATGTCTTCTAATACATGTAGTTGTTTTCATGGTTACACTCTGCATCAGGATGCACTCACACAAAAACAATACACAAGTGTGTGTTTATATCTCATATGAGCAAAACATAAGGGTATAACGACTATGACAGAAAAAAGGGTTTTAGATTAAATTGGGTCATGTAGTTTGATGTTAGCCAATTAAAAAGTGGTTTGCTGTCACTGGTTGCTTAAAATTGTGTACCATTTAAAAATTTCAAGTTTAAAAAAATGTTCAAATTTCCTATGAAAATGAATGTGAATACCATTAACACATATACCATTAGAAAGAGCTCTGTGCTAGGGAAAGCCTCATTAAAGAATGAGTCAGTATAGGTAGAGCCTCATTGAGGAATGAGTCAGTATAGGGAGAGCCTCATTGAAGAATGAGTCATTATAGGGAGAATCATTATGTGGTGAGCCTTACTGAGGGCTGCTGATACCTGCTATGGCCTCATTAAAAACTGAGTCAGTACAGGGAGAGCCTCATTGAGGACTGGGTCACTATAGGTAAAGCCTCATTGAAGAATAAGTCAGTATAGGGAGAGCCTCATTGAGGACTAAGTCAGTATAGGGAGAGCCTCATTGAGGACTTAGTCATTATAGGGACAGCCTCATTGAGGACTGAGTCAGTATAGGGAGAGCCTTATTGAGGACTGGGTCACAATAGGGAAAGCCTCATTGAAAAATAAGTCAGTATATGGAGAGCCTCATTGAGGACTAAGCCAGTATAGAGAGAGCCTCATTGAGGACTGAATCAGAAAAGGGAAAGCCTCATTGAGGACTGAGTCATTATAGGGACAGCCTCATTGAGGACTGAGTCAGTATAGGGAGAGCCGAATTGAAGAATGAGTCAGTACAAGTAGAGCCTCATTGAAAACTGAGTCAGTACAGAGAGGGCCTCAATGAGGACTGAGTCAATAAAGGGAGAGCCTAATTGAGGACTGAGTTTGTATAGAGAGAGCCTCATTGGAGAATAAGTCAGTATAGGGAGAATCATTATGTGGTGAGCCTTACTGAGGGCTGCTGATACCTGCTATGGCCTCATTAAAAACTGAGTCAGTACAGGGAGAGCCTCATTGAGGACTGGGTCACTATAGGTAAAGCCTCATTGAAGAATAAGTCAGTATAGGGAGAGCCTCATTGAGGACTAAGTCAGTATAGGGAGAGCCTCATTGAGGACTTAGTCATTATAGGGACAGCCTCATTGAGGACTGAGTCAGTATAGGGAGAGCCTTATTGAGGACTGGGTCACAATAGGGAAAGCCTCATTGAAAAATAAGTCAGTATATGGAGAGCCTCATTGAGGACTAAGCCAGTATAGAGAGAGCCTCATTGAGGACTGAATCAGAAAAGGGAAAGCCTCATTGAGGACTGAGTCAGTATAGGGACAGCCTCATTGAGGACTGAGTCAGTATAGGGAGAGCCTAATTGAAGAATGAGTCAGTACAAGTAGAGCCTCATTGAAAACTGAGTCAGTACAGAGAGGGCCTCAATGAGGACTGAGTCAATAAAGGGAGAGCCTAATTGAGGACTGAGTTTGTATAGAGAGAGCCTCATTGGAGAATAAGTCAGTATAGGGAGAGCCTCATTGAGGACTGAGTCAGTATAGGGAAAGCCTCATTGAAGAATGAGTCAGTATAAGTATAGCCTCACTGAAAACTGAGTCAGTACAGAGAGGGCCTCAATGAGGACTGAGTCAGTATAGGGAGAGCCTAATTGAGGACTGATTTTGTATAGGGAGAGCCTCATTGGAGAATAAGTCAGTATAGGGAGAGCCTCAATGAGGACTGAGTCAGTATAGGGAGAGCCTCAATGAGGACTGAGTCAGTATAGGGAGAGCCTCATTGAGGACTGAGTCAGTATAAGGAGAGCCTCATTGAGGACTGAGTCAGTATAGGGAGAGCCTCATTGAGGACTGGGTCAGTAAAGGAGGAGTCTCATTGAGGACTGGGTCAGTATAGGGAAAGCTTCATTGAAGAATAAGTCAGTATAGGGAGAGCCTCATTGAGGACTAAGTCAGTATAGGGAGAGCCTCATTGAGGACTTAGTCATTATAGGGACAGCCTCATTTAGGACTGAGTCAGTTTAGGGAGAGCCTTATTGAGGACTTGGTCACAATAGGGAAAGCCTCATTGAAAAATAAGTCAGTATATGGAGAGCCTCATTGAGGACTAAGCCAGTATAGGGAGAGCCTCATAGAGGACTGAATCAGAAAAGGGACAACCTCATTGAGGACTAAGTCAGTATAGGGAGAGCCTCATTGAAGAATGAGTCAGTATAGGTGGAGCCTCATTAAAAACTGAGTTAGTACAGGGAGAACCTCATTGAGGACTGAGTCAGTATAGGGAGAGCCTCATTGAGGACTGAGTTGGTATAGGGAGAGCCTCATTGAGGACGGAGTCAGAATTGGTATACCCTGAGTAAGCCCTGGATAGTGAGTGGGTGTGAATCTTTAGAACAACATGAGTCAGGGCTAATGACGTATTGATGTGAGCGGAGGTGGGTAGAATCTTGATGATATTTTCACGGTCTGTAAGGATGTTGATCAAGAGCTTTTAATCCTTTAATAAAACGAATCCCTCTGCTCTGGCACTCTTTTTTGGGTGCTGAAGAGTACAGAGACCCTGCAGTAATCTGATTAAGTATTCTTCAGCTTGCACCTGCCGAAGTGATTGGCACTGCCATATCCAGAATCATAATGAACACCCAGTGGGCTGCTACGTGGCGCTCCAGATTTGTAACGAGACTCTGGCTACACTTGAAAAAAAAAAAGCTTTATTGGGAAACACACACATATGGAAGAGCCACGGCCACACATGCATGAACAATAGCTTCAAATACCTTTGATAAATGGTTGACCAATCCGAACAGCAATGTTTCCCATTATATTAAATATAAACACTGTCGTGATTCAGTGAACCAATCCCCTAAGGTCGGCAACCACATAGATGAAAATTCTTAGCCATCTGTTTCCATAGTACCCATACTTAGTCTGAATGAAATTATAAAACCATGTTATTCTTCGCTTGAGAAGCCGACACCCTGTGGAATGCAGCCATATTCAACAGATTACACCCTGACTGTATGATAATGTAATCCCTATTATCATTTGTGTGAAGATTACGAACGGCAAACCATGCTGGGATTGTCACTTGTTCATCCTTGTCGTGATGTGAACCAGATCCGTTTATTTATGTTTTCAGGTCGGATTGTTGCAGGCTGAGAGAGACCGAGCTGTCACATTAACCGAGCCTGTGCCATGTACCTGTAACTTCTCTATAACCATGGCAACATAGCTCTGTGCTAGGTGATATAACTAGACATTGAAATTGAATTCTATATCATGTGCTTAGTGGTGGTAATCTCCATAGAAACGGCAAGAGTGTTTATGGAGGGGCGTCGTATGTGAAGCTTGATCCATAAAGCCATACATTACAAACTGAATCAAACAATATAATGCTGTTCTGATAAATAATACATCAACTGATCAGGTGCTGAGGTTACTGATACACTCAAAGTATACCTTTATTATTTCACCAAGTATTCCAATAAAAAGCTTCTATTGATATATGTCATCAGTATATTCATGTTTGTGTTTTTTGCTGTGGGAACAAATCTATTTTCTACCAATATCAGGTTACCGGAGGATATGTTAAATGACCAGTTCTCATGCAGAAACAATTGTAAATCATGTACTAACAAAGCACTAGAATAAGTTGGTTCATGTGTTATTTAAGACAAATTCTACTTGTGCAGCTGCTGTTGCTTCAAAATATGGCAAAAGGGATCATTCTGTAATTTTTTTTTTAACTGATATAAAAATATAATCTATAGGTGTTTTGTCTTGCATTATTTGTGACTTAAATTAATATAATAAACTCAAATGTCTGTAGAGAAAAATTATAGGTCCTTTTCCTTATGAATTTCCTAATAATCAAAATAAATGCATGAATAAAATTAACTAATACTAGTTTACACAATAACCACTCATTTTGATCAGCCACAGAGTAAAGACAACCAAAAGCATTCAGGTTAATAAACAATTATTTTCAAAATTAATGGTGACATATTACTGATAAACACTGATAACATGTCCAACATATTTCAAAGCAAATTATAGGACTCTAAAACAAATCAAGTCTCATAAAACCTGCTTCAGGTGCTGAGAATCTCACATTACAAAACACAAGTATAAGGCAAAAAAAAAATTATGGTTCTCAGGCACTTTTTTTTAAAAAAATCAGTGCGGATGGGCAATTTTTTGTTTTACCTTTTTTTGTATGTTTTGATAAAAATGTCATAAGATCAGAGAAAAGCATGAAAATAACAGATTTTTTTTGCTTAACAGGTAAAAGCACTACATAACAAAAGAAATCTTATCAAAATTGTATTATTTAATCTCCCTGAAATAGGAGAATGAAAAGAAAAATTTTTGATGCAGGAAGTTAAAAATGATGCAGTCGGTGCCCGAGAACCATACCCATTTTTTTGCCTAAATATACTCCATACATTCACAGCAAAGACACACTGATTTTATCTGAACAGTGATAGGCAGAGCACAGGGTGGATAAAAGACTGACATATAAGAATGAGTATAGTTTTTAAACACATTTTTCTGCCAATAACACTGCCAATCTTTTATCTGGCCCTACATTTGATAAAAAGTAATTTGCTTAAAAAACAGAGTCTATTTACCAGACTTTTCTTCAGATTAATGTTTGGATTTTATCTTACATGGAATAAGAGTTAGATACAGTGTACGTATTTATCAATAAACTTTCCAAACCAATAAAGTTTCTTGATACATTTTTATGCATTTGACTAACATTGCAGATCATAGAGTTTGGCTGATGAAGCTAAGATTTATTTTGACATAATGCTGAACATGTATTTAACAATAACAGGACAACAAAGGGACAACTAGCAATGAATTATTTATTAGACATAGGTCTGCCCATAGGTAACTGTCTAAAAAAAGGGTAAGTGCTCCAAACAAAAAAGGAACCTGTGGGTCATGCCGCTAAGCTGAAATGGATTATGAGAATACTTTTAAAAATACCTAACATCCTGAAATAGGGCAACATGGTTAATTTTTTTTAATATTTTTACTTGAGGAATGTACACAATATATACTCATATTTGGAGTTGTCTGTGTCCTTTTTTGGGCTTCAAGAAAAATTCAGGAGCCTCTCATGATTACATATTTGTAGAAGTACTGGTATCTAAATATAGAGACCGTAATATGCATTTAAATCATAAAAAAGTTTCAAGCCAATCTGTATACCCAACTTGGAGTTATCATCCCTTAACTCATTTGTGAATGGATGGGCCCTATGACCTTGACCTTTGAGTTTGTGACCCCAAAATCCACAAGTTTCTTACATTTGTGAGCAACAGGTGGAATGGTTGGGATAAAAAGTTTGGCTTAAAATGCATCAACAATCTTTTGAAGAAGTAGGTCCTGTGACCTTGCCCTTTGACCTTTGACCCAAAAAACTAAAGGGTTCATACTTTATTGGTGGGCCATATATAAATCATGTTTGAAACAAATGTGTTAATCCAAACTGGAGTTATCATTCAGAAACAAATGTGTACAGCTGGCCACTGTGGTCTTGACATTAATTAAATTAATTTGACTATGTGACCCCTAAATTGATCAGATTAATTGTATCTGCCAAAACAGAGTTTTGCTGATACTAGGTTTTCAGCCCACCGCCCCCGCCGCAGCCCCGCGTAGGTGTCCGGAGAACCCCTCCGTAACCGCTGGGCAGAATTTTACGAAACCCGGGATTATGTTCAGGTCACATGTGAACTGCTGCGCCCCGATTTTGTTTTGACCTCTGACCTTTCCTCTGCGCTCTGCGTCCATTTGTGCGTCTGTTTCCACACATAAACCCACATATCTCAGGAACCGTTTGACCGATCAGGAAAATTTTTTTTGCATAAATGTAGCACTTGGAGAGCTTTATAACATACACAAAAAATTGTGGCACCACCTGCAACCATGTTTGCACAGTGTCCATCTGTTCGTCTGCCTTGGGTTAAAATCACTCATATCTCTGCAGTGGTTTGACTAATTCACCTGAAATTCAGCATGCGTATACATCCTGGATAGCTTTTTCTGACAGGTGGCGCCACCTACCTTCACGTTTATGCTGCAGACATCCAAGCTCATATCTCGGGAACCGTTTGACCGATTGGGCCAAAATTTTGCATGTGTATAGATCTCACATAGCTCTTTATCATTAGCAAAACTGGTGGCGCCACCTGCAGCCATTTTTGCACAGCTCCCGTCTATTTGTCTGCCATGGGATAAAATCACTCATATCTCCGCAGTGGTTTGACATATCTGCCTAAAATTTTGCAGGTTTATACATCCCCGACAGCTCTCTTGATTTTATGACAGGTGGCACCACCTACATTCTAGTTTATGCAGCAGATATCCAAGCTCATATCTTGGGAACCGTTTGACCGATTGGGCCAAAGTTTTGCATGTGTATAGTTCTCATATAGCTCTTTATCATAAGCAAAAGTGGTGGTGCCACCTGCAACCATTTTTGCACAGCGTCCATCTGTTTGTCTGCCAAGGGCAAAAATGACTCATATACATGTAGTGGTTTGACTTATCTGCCTTAAATTTTGCATATGTATACAACTTGGACGGCTTTCTAGATTTTGTGGTAGGTGGCACAACCTACATACACAATTTGGCTGCAGACATCTATGCTAATATGCAACACTTCACTCTATTTCCCCTTGCCACTCAATCCATGCCTCACTTCACCCCTTCCACTCTGATTTAGGCGGATACACGTAGTCGCTTGTCGACTACCCGTATTCTAGTTTCCTTTATGCAGGTCACCTATATGCATTAGATGGAAGGTTTCAAATGAAAAGTCTGGCTTAAAATGCATCAACAATCTTTCTGAATAAGTGGATCCTTTGACCTTGAATTTTGACCTAATGACCTAAAATTAAATAGAGTTCTTGCTGTAGAGGTGATTCCTATATGATTCAAGTTAGAAATTGATATGTCAATCATGTTACTGGTGCTCTTTTATTGTGTGACACGGCGTAACTCGTGTTGTTGTTGCACTTTATGTTTAATCCATACTGGTTGAACTCTCATTGTCATGCTGGCTTGGGGTTTTAACGCCTGACCAGGTCACGTGATGACCCTGGTGTGTGGGGATACACACGGCTATGTTCTTCTCGATAATTCCTGAAACCCATGTTTACTGTGTTGTGTAGGATCCTTAAGACTGTTCGAGAAAAGGAAAATTCTCAGCTTGAGGTGTGAAGGTATATAAAGGGGCTGTGTTTTAGAGCCAGGCAGAGAGGAGAGCAGATTCCAGCGGACGCAGATGCAGGTGTCAGTTTCTAGGACCTTATCCGACGAATGCGGCAATTATAGATTTTCTAAGACTTTCTCCTGGATTTTATGCATTAGGACTTCAGTTTACCATTTCTGGATTGTTACAAGAGCTTTACACTGGACTATCTTCTCTTGGAGAAGAGTATATATTTAAAGAACTTATCGTTGTGACGGTGTTGGTATCCAGGTACTGTGCACATTATTTTCTGTGTGATTGTATTGACTTGTTGCTATACCGCTGTTTTACTGTATTAACTGTATTGATTTAGTGTATTGTATTGTTATGGTTGTTTTAAGAATAAATTATAGTTATTTGTTAACAAAAACCACTGACTTCTTTGTTCATTCCCCTGGGCATTTCACGCTGCCTAGTGTTACAGAATCTGATTTTTTTTTATCTCAGTTACAGAATTTGTGTTCATCACGCATACGTGATCTGTTTATATTAGGTTCCATAACAATCAAAACTTGAGTTAGCAACAAGAAACAAATTTCACTCACATACAGAAAAATGAACAGTCAAACAGAAGGATGGACTGGGTGATTACTATAGGGCATCCCCTTATTCAAGCAGGGCCAGATATAATACACAAGGTTTCAGGACACTAGATGAAACCTTAGTTGCAAATCTGATATATCAATATAATTTGGCAATCTCAAAATAAAGGAAAAAATTCATAGAAAAATTGTTAATTTTAATTATTCTGGAGAGTTTATATATACACTAAATAAAAAGCCCCATATCTCCGAAGATATAGGTAACAGGTTTCCAAGGAGATTTTTATTGATCTCCCTGGATAATCAGTTACAGGTTTCAAGGTCTAACTGTTTAAAACATGCCCTGTTAATGGATGGATGGCCAGAAAATGGACAAAGGACCATCACTATAGCTCAGATGACTTATAGCCAGCTGAGCTAAAAATATTAGCTGGCTTTGAAATAGAACACACTGAAATAAAATCACAGTCAATTCTTTGTTCAAGTTTGTTCAATTTTTTAACAAAGATTCAATAAATGTCTTGATATGATTCATACTAACATGTTAAACCTATAGACTATCCCATTCTCTTACCCATTGGCCTAGATAACAGTACAGTAATATTAAATTTCAGAACAATTTCCCTATTCCGAAACAGAATGAAAAAGAGAGCTGCAGAAAAGAGTAAAATGGAGTAATTAATGAGTTTCTAAACTCATTTTCATTTATCTTCATAAACAAGAGTGACTCAAGTGATTTGGCAGGCCTGAAACACTTTTTCTAAGAAACATGTAGGAGTTGCTTCATTGCACTATAAAAGTTGCACTGGCACATTGTGACAGTTTGTCCAGTCAGACAGGACAAACTGGCACATTGTGAAAGTTTGTCCTGTCAGAGAGGATTTAATCAGAGGGAATTCAATATAGGTAGCAGAGCCATGAACATATTTCCCTGTCACCTGAGTCTTTCAGTCTGATTTGATTCCTTCCATTTCTTATGATTCAGTACATTCTGAATTGACAGCAATCAAATTTGTCCATGTAGGGTTTCCATGAGACACATGATGAAATATTCAAGATGTCCCATGGCTGTCTAGAGCCTTTACTATATTATACATGGATATAAAAGATGAAGGAGAAGCAGCCAGCTTCTGGTTTGACTGAAATATGGACCCTTTCCCCACTTTAAGCTGTTTCAGCAAAAGGTACCAATTTAATTTTGGCACATTTTCAGTTTGTCTTTATTTGGTTTTCTCAGATACAAAACCTAAGTCACAAATATAAACAACACTGATGACCTGCCATACCCCACCTGAGAGACACATAAACAGCTCTGATGACCTCCCACACTCCACCTGAGTCACACACATTAACAGCTCTGATGACCTCTCACAATCCACCTGAATCATGTACATTATAAAACAGCTCTGATGACTTCTCACACTCCACCTGAGTCACACACAAAAACAGCTTTGATGACCTCTCACATCACACCTGAGTCACACACAAAAACAGCTTTGATGACCTCTCACACTCCACCTGAGTCACACACAAAAACAGCTTTGATGACCTCTCACACTCCACCTGAGTCACACACAAAAACAGCTTTGATGACCTCTCACATCACACCTGAGTCACACAAAAAAACAGCTCTGATGACCTCTCACATCACACCTGAGTCACACACAAAAACAGCTTTGATGACCTCTAACATCACACCTGAGTCACACACAAAAACAGCTTTGATGACCTCTCACATCACACCTGAGTCACACACAAAAACAGCTTTGATGACCTCTCACACTCCACCTGAGTCACACACAAAAACAGCTTTGATGACCTCTCACACTCCACCTGAGTCACACACAAAACAGCTCTGATGACCTCTCACACTCCACCTGAATCATGTACATTATAAAACAGCTCTGATGACTTCTCACACTCCACCCGAGTCACACACAAAAAAAAGCTTTGATGACCTCTCACATCACACCTGAGTCACACACAAAAACAGCTCTGATGACCTCTCACACTCCACCTGAATCATGCACACAAACAGCTCTGATGACCATTCATACTCCACCTGAGTCACAAATATAAACAACTCTGATGACACTCCACCTGAGTCACAAACTCACAACATAAGCAGCCCTGATGACCTCCCACACTCCACCCGACTCCCACATAAACAGCTCTGATGACCTCCCACACTCCACCCGGACTCCAAATAAACAGCTCTGATGACCTCCTTCACTCCACCTCAGTCACACACACAAAAACCTCTTAGGAATGAAATTCAAGCTAGTTCTCTGGAAATCATGAATAAACAACCATAAGAATACTAAAATAATCTTCTTGTATCATATCTGCAGATAAACAAAAGCTTAATTTGATCAGACACATAATTAACAGCAATTTGATTAATACCACAAATGGCTAGAAAAAATCTCAGACGGACATGTTAGCGACCACTTGTGGTGTAGAGAGGTGATCCTCTAAATATATTGTCCCTACCAGACCGATCCAATGAGTATGATCAATAAAAGACTGAAACGGCAAGGACGGTGTGAACCCCTACGGCAAAATTAAACACAGTATCTTATTCACACTTTCAGCCATGGCAGATTTATGCAAATACAGCCAAGATTCCCTCCACAGCAGGGGAAACTCCCATACCCGGAGTGACCACTTGAAGAATGTGGCAATATCACAGGAACACCATAAATTATTCACCCATTGTCTTTGGCGGAGAGCTAGATTTTTATTGCAGTTCTTGTTATTGGGATATCTGCTAAGATTTGATTTATTACTAAACTGCAGCCTACTGGCTGGTGATAAATACCTAAATGCTGCAATATAAATTGTGATTAGTCAACATTACTCAGTCACTAATCTAACATTGTTGTTTTAATCAGTCCCAGTACTTGAGAACTTTAATTATATAATCCAATCATTCTTGATTACAATCCATATTTTTTTTCCACTCCAGTGATGACTCTGTTTTTATAAATCAGAAGTGATGAGATTTATCCATAATTAATAAATATTATGCAAACATAAGTAGATTTATGGTGCAGTTTCTTGATTAAACATCCACATTAATTTTTTTCAATGTTATTTGTCATTCAGCAATTTTTATGTAATGAATGAGTGGTGTTCAAACATCAGTGAACAAGTACCAAAGATCTAAAAGAATTAATGCAGACTTTTGTGTAGAACACAGAAAAAGTAAATATAAAATATAAGGGATAAAGGACAGGCAACATAGGGTTAGACAATATAATCAGTGATTCCATATGATTGAGAGCTTTTAGGTCAGAGGTCATCTGAACTCCAAACAGAACACAACTCTCATAAGACCTGGCATGGAGCATTGGTACCGGGGCAGCTGAGTAAATATAGTACGAGCAGTGTTTATATATATATATTTATATGAGTATGTTCTACGTCAGAGTGGTCCACATCAGACGGCTCAGATTACTAAGAATACAGCTCTGACTCTTCCTTCAGACATCTTCCCACGTTTGTGTATGTGTGTGTGTGTGTATATATATATAGGTAAAGAGAAAGAGTAATGTCTTTTAGATAGACTAACTTGTTTATTAACACACTAGGCTTCTTCATCAGGTGGTAAATATCATATATAAATATATATATACATATGAGAGAGAAAGAGAGACAGAGAAAAAGAGACAGAGAGAGAGCGGGTGGGAAGCAAGAGAGATCTCGAGAGAAAGAGAGGATGAAGGACAGAAAGATTCATAGATTAATATAACAAATTTATGACTTTTGAACTTTAATTAATTGAATGTATTTATTAATCAGTTAATCAATATTATATGCTTTATCATTTAAAAAAATCTAGAATTAGATGAATAAAAGCAAAGTTGATGATGGTCACACTGACAGCATAGTTATATGTATGAGGCAACATCTATTAATATTTCAAGAGTGTGTGCATGTGTGTGGAGAGAGATAGACATGTACACACAGAAAGGCCAAATTGTCCTGGTTCAATGGCCAATTGAAGCTGAGCTTTCCTCAGGGGAAAAGAAACCAACAAAGTTACATATAAATCTAATGTTTTTAGTGAAACCTCTACTTACAGGCACCTCTTCAAAAAGTGCAACTCTCAGCTACAAACATTTGAGGTTGTCCCTTGGAAAAGAAAAATTGACCCAGGCCTGTAACCTGTCTGATTCAGACACAACTGCATTATGGCAAAAACCAAGGTCCATCTGGGGTCTGTAACTGGGTGATTCCACAGTATATATGATGATGACAAATAGCACAATAATTAAGTTCTTGAAGTCTGAATGCAACCAATGATGTATAAGAAGGTATCACTGCATGCAAGCATTTATTCTCTTGATTTAGAGAAAAAATACCAAGTGTCCTACCTTTTTTTAGTAGTGGTGACTGGAAAAAATTAATTCCCTTAGAGAATTTCCGTGAAAACCTGCGAGTTAGAGCAAACATGCTGCTATCTGCAGAAGGATGGCAAGTAGACTAGAGTAATAATCCTGCTGATGAGGTCAGTACATGTTTCATGTTATCTTCCGTCAGAGCACACAAGCTTGACCAGGTCCAGGTGATACATATCCAGGTGAAAACAGACCAGAGGTGTAGCAGTACCGCTACATCAACCACTACAGGACCAGCTGGTCTTACAGCTGTCCAATCAGCCTCTGAAACAGCTTCCCAGCACTGCACAGTAGCCAACAATCACACTCAGTAATCACCTCCCCTGTACATGTAGCATACTGATTTTCATCATTACATACCTAACCCTAATTGTTTAATCACTGTTAACAATTCAGGCCTGCCAGCACCTGTTATAGACATCTGTGCAGTTCCAATATTGATAATAAACTGAGAGGCCCAACACTTTAGCGGTCCATTACATACAGACTGGACCAGTCTGCTGAGGCTCTAACAGCACGTCCACAGCACATGTATAGCTGCAGCAATAAGCCCACAGCTCCAGTGATGGTCATCTGCAGTGCATTTCATTTAATTGTCCACAAGAAGCGGTCAATAAAACCCTGGACATGATGAAAGCAAGCACCGATGATGGTTTTATACAATGCACCCCTATGAGAGGTCAGGTATTAAAAAGATCCAACTCCGGTTCAGTAGCCCCACACTGCAAGCAGGTACTCCCTATCTGAAGATGAACAATTGTGCAGGCCACCCGCTCAGCAGGAGCACCATTCACGAGTTCCCGCTACAGATGTCACAGGAAGTGAGATAGCAGAGGTGGTACCCAGGCACCCGGCAGCTTATAGCTTCTTTTGGACACTGTCCCCTGACACCCTCTGTGTGTTATTGATTTGCCTGTAAAGTACACTAGGTCAGACTACTTCCCCTGAGCACCTCCAATATCTCTCTTTACCAAAGGTGTTTGTTATTTACAGTACAATCAATTCAATCTCCCCTTACTTTAGTTTGTCGACTGCCGATACTCCTGGTTTACTTGACCTCCAGTTTGGCTACGAACGATAGCTGAACTCTTTACATGAATTCTGCTTTTACATTTAACCACGGCAAGAACCCTGGAACATGAATTGTGCTTTTACGTCCCATGACAGCTTTAACTCCCAAACAAGAACTGCATTTTTATATTCAGAAATAACTAAAACTTAAAACTGTAGTTTTCAGTGGTAGATAATAAAATTCTCAAGGGTCAGCACTCTTTGTGACTATGATTTAACTGACCAAAGTCCATATGTCACTACTCAAACCAATAGGGTTTTCACCAATGCCCACCCTGCACATGTGACTAAATCAACAATTCTGACTTAAAGGCACCTAACACAACCCCAGTTGTTGACTCCTTCAACTTGACCTGGACAGTACCTTCCCAGCTTCTGTTGTATTGACATGAACAGGTTATGAGGGTAATGATTGCAGCTTACTTGCAACAGCAGTAAGTTCAAGTAGCCCTCAGCAGCCATTGGCTGACATGGTTGCAGACAAAGCCATTGCACAAATTCTCAAGCTGCCAGCAGTCCTCTTCCTCTCAAGAATCTGGTAACTACAGCTAACACTGAATCACATATACATAAGTGGCTATAACTTATGTTTAGATAGTACATGTACAAGAAAGTAAATCCTTCAAGTAAAGACATTAAGACTGCACTCCATGTCAAGTGATGATGGTAATAAATGGTTGATTTAAAACCCAGTGGGGATGGGAGCGTGTGTGTGTGTTTGTAGTAGGGCTTTGTTAAGAAGGTATGATATTTTTATTTTTCTCAAGTAGGCATGTCCATATGAAGTCATTATGGGGATTCTTACCCTAATTATATACCAGGCATTACCTTATAAAAAAGTAATTCCATATTATCACAGTATAATTATTATTATTATTACAAAATTGGATATAAGAACATCCTATATCCTTTATAAATCTTAACTGAACTTGAATATGGCCTATCATATCTATATAGTTCTGGTAATGAATTCATATCATCACATAATAATCCAGACCAGACAAGTTCTACACACTCTTTACTGTTAAATTCTAGCACTCTTATGTTGATACAAAATATGGGTAGCAGTATTGTTTAAATAATAGACAGACTTGATATATCACAGTTTTGTAGGTCCACTGATGAAGAAAAGTATTCTTTAATCTCAACGCTAATGTTTTTACCCAAAATACAATGGCATCCCTAATATCATACAGCAAGTTAAATAAAAGGCAGGGTTTCAGTAGGTCAAAACATTTTGTGAAAGTCTAAGAACCTTTAAGGACATTTTTGAAAGGTCTTGCAAATATTTGGAGCACCTTTATGTAATTCTAAATGGGTTATATATTATTGTATTTCTGTAATAAAACAAGGGATCCATGGGTCACGGCACTCAGCTGATTGTGACAGTTATAACTGCATCACCATAGATTTTTTTTAAGTTACAATAAAAATACTATCCTCAGTGCTCAGGAACTAGGGCTCATTGACTTGGGGGGGGGGGGGGGAGAGTTACAACACCTTGGGATATAAATACAGAATATGGAATTAAACTCAGTGGTGCTTACAGGGACTGGTGGGAGTTACAGCACCTCTGCATATACGTAAAGGATAAAATTTATTTTAATGAAATTATTTTTAAATATTTAAAAACAGGCGGGAGATGGAAAACAAAGCAAATAACTTTAATTTCCATTCTACTGAGACAGGAAAATAACAAACAAATATTTGCATTAGATCCTATTTTTCTTTTGTTAAGTCATTTATTTTTAGTTTATAAATTTTACTATATATTTTTTCAAATATACCTGAATATTTAAATTGATTCAAAAATCTAAATTACATCAAAAATTATTTTTAATTAGTCAGGTAACATCACATTATGCACACAGATATATTTCTTTTTTTTTATAATATAAGAACACCCCAAAAATGCTACATCAGAACCACGTGGCATCTCTTGGATTACTTCTTGAATTAATAGTTCAAGAAAAGTTGTGAACATTGGATCAAAAACAGCTTTACATTTAATTGAATACAGTTGACAATAACAAACCATGTATTGCAATATATTTGGTGATAGTGGTGGTGGTTGGGGGGGGGGGGTATTAGGGTAATGCCCATGAGAATAACTGTATGTTTATTACAGCAAGGGTGTTTTGCCAGTTTAATCACTAATAAGATTACCTAGACAAGGCTGTAGTGAGCAAGAGTGGGGTCTTGGATAAACAAAATGCAAATACATTAGAGCATCTGAAAAACTTCAATAATTAGAATAATTTTTAAGCTTTTACTTTCACATTTCAGAACTCAACAGATTACGGTAAATCTTGTTTTTATGGCCGAACGTCTATTAATAGCCGCACCCTGAGTTTGCAAGGTCTCTTAAAGGAGCCCCCACTAAGGTCAAAATACCCAAAACCCCCCTTAAAGGCCGCACCCCGACTCCGTCTCTGGACTGTGGGTAAGATAATCAGCTGCATGAAGCAAAAAAAATCACGACATAGTTGCTTTAATGAAGACTAGAATAAAAAGTATTAATTACATTACATTAATTACAGGTTAAATATGTTGCCTGATCACGTATATTAAATATATTTAACGCCCGAGATAGGGACAAAGTATCTGTATGTTTCTTACGACTTTGGCACATGGATGGGCAGGCATTTATCAGAAAAAGACAGATTCCCCGAACGATCGTTTCGTATGAATGGTGGTTACGCAAAACGATTCCTGTATGCATCAAACGCTTCTTTGCATGTACGTGCAATTGTCAAAGACCATAGGATGAACACTGAATTGAGGTTTATATGTACATTTATTGAGCAAAAAGCCTGAATACTATTCACTATTACGCACCATCACGCAGTAGCGTTCCGGGGCGACATGCTGGCTAAGACTGCTGAAACTGTCAGATTTTCAACCTGCACGAACGTAATCACGGCTTGTGGTATACATATAAAAATTTTAATGTAGAACCTTGACATGTATATCTTTCGTGTGATATATAACTTGTTATAAAAATCTTGGTAATTGTCACCAAATAATACGTTTAAACACCCCTGCTGTAACACAGCAGTACACTTCGTTGGGCATGGTCAAGCAACATTGAAGTAAATGCCTACTTTAAACTCATTTGCAGCATTATTTAGCAACGATTATTTGTTAAGAAAGTAAAATGAATAATAGCTGACATCGTAAAGAGTCGCACAATGGCTGACGATCGTTTTAAAATCAAGTTTGAGTGCCGCCATGTGCTGAAACGCCCTGGTGTTCTGCTAAGATTTTTCTGAACGGCTCTACATGGTGGGTGGTAAACAGAACAGCCACCTTTTCTGTCCTAGTGTGCCTTGCGCGAACGCTACCTTGACAAGATGGCTCCCCACACGGAAACTTTATAGAGGAAAAAAAACTTGCTCACCTCGACCGGCCATTTTAATTTCACTTTAAAATCACTTGTTTTCACGCGTCATGTTTGCTATATGTGCGTATCTAGACAAGGTAACAGTTATTTTGATAATTAGTTAAGTTGACAAGCAATGTTTTCAAATGCACCAGCAAATTGTGACATGGAGCGATGTCAACATACGATATGACAATGATAATACCGAAGTAACTGATATGAAAATGATTCAAATCTTCCGAGTAATTCAAGAAATGGAATTTTCATCATAGATTAAGATTTCAAAATATTACTTTTAGAATTAAAATATACAGTGACTTTAAATGGATCAGCAGAATTTTTCTATCCAAAATATATTGGAAAATCAGTAGCAAACAAGAATATGCACGGCATATAAAATCTGTATATTCAAAAAATTCACATGTATCCCAGCTGTGAAAATATATTAAATATACATGTGAGAAAAAAAAGCCATGGTAAAATTTGGGCAAAATTTAAGGTACCAATTTTATAATTTTGCTAATATTTAAAAAAATTTTAAAAGATTTTGATCTAATTATGGGATACAATTAAATTTAGATTGATTAAAGTTATATTACTGAAAAAAAGTCCCTAGCTTTAACAAATTTTTGTGTAAAGTGACCAAATATTTTTCCTGATTTTTTACAAAGTGCAATATGTTTTGGCCCATAACTTTTTAAAATTATATAAAACAGACCTAATTTCTGGCATGTACGCAAGAACTATATAGAGGAATATTTATGGTAAATATGAGTGGTTTTGATATTAGGCAGTCCTGAAGTGTAAAAAATAGGTTTTTAATAAAAAAATTGAGGTTTTTCCTTAATTTCTCAAAGGGTCGAAGTCGCAAATTAAGACCCAGTTTTCAGCTTTGTAGGAGATCTTGGGGACATCTAACATTATGCCAAATTTTGGATTCCTAGGTTATACAGTTGCAAAACTTGCCACATCTACGGACAGATGGATGGACAGACCATGGACAATGGACCACGACTATAGCTCAGATTACTTATAGTCAGCTGAGCTAAAAAGTAAAAAAAAAAAAGAACATTTTAGATATAAGTACTATACAAGTAAAGGATATATCAAATATGTCAATGAAACTAATTATTGTACATGTACTTATTATATTAGGTCATATACTGACCACTGCTGGTAGGGACATGTGGGTTTGAAAATCAGTGTCCAGTGTACATTTTGGCATCTGATTGACTCAACTACATACTTGAACGCCCCATGAGTCAAATATCTTTTTAAGCACTTACTATGTACCATTCTATCACTATAAACCCTCTTTTTATGGTCACAAAAAAAAACCATAAAAAGAAGCACTTGTACTCTAATGTGGCTATTGTTTGGTGCTCATATATATCTGTATATTCCAATTATCACCTTTATCATTCACACAGTCTCTGACTTGTGCTGGTTAAAGCTTCATCCAGGCACAAATGTCAGTTAAGTGCACAAATATATCAATGAATGGAGATGATTTATAATTCACATGCAAGTCTTTGCCACTTGGACCACTACCACTCATTTCCCAGGGGAGATATTAATGGCAGATCATACTGCATTTATTGTTCTCCTGCATTATAAATTAAGATCATTGAATATCAACAATTCACCAGTTTTACATTTATAATACATTATATAATCATACGGCACATAATATAACAAAATCCACCATACACATATATGATAAAACTTAAGTACCAGCCTCCAAAAAATAAAAGATACAAAACGCATATGTCACACTATATATTTTTAGAATTTACTTTATTTTTTTCTAAAAAAATTATAGAATAGGTCCATTGCCTGCCACTGGCACTATCTATCCTGAATATGCTTGAAAATGACTGTAAACAAGAAATAAGCCCTGTAAATTTTAGATTTTTTATTTAACTAGGTCATCTGGGCTAGAGGGATGGTTGGTGAGTGAATCTATCTGTTCTATCAGCCTTACAGATCCTCATAGTTTCTGTGTTGAAATCCAAAATTAGGTCACTGTGACCTATATTCTTTGAGTTACAGGATAAAAAATGTTTATAAGCACCTCTGAATTAAGGAATTCTGTGATTTTCATAAAATTTGGAATGCTGATTGTTCCTGAAGAATCCAATTTACAGTGACAGGAAACAGTGGCCCTCACCTGTAATTAATTTTTTTTTACATTTTTACCTGAATATATAGGTGATGGACAAGGTAAGTTTTTACCAATGTCTGTTTTTCTGTCTGTTTGTCTCTTTTCAAGACAGTGCCAAACATAAGTTATAGATTTCAATCATAAGTTATGGATAGACTCGTTTTTAATTTATCAAGATTTTATTTAATTTTGTAGGTGAGCAGCATCTATGAATATAGGATTTATTTTCTATTTGTTTGTGATGAAATCTTTCTTGTTAATAAGTAAAAATTAAATTTCCTAAACCAAGTTATGAAATTTAAACAAAATTCTACAGAAATGTGGGTTAATTCTGAGGAAATAAGGCCTTGTTCATATTATAAAAAGAAAGGATTGACAATTTTGATATTTATGAACTGTCCTTAATCTTCAAATCTATGAAAATTAAACAATATCTACTCTTAATGATAAAAAATGTGTATATATGTAAAATGATAAATAACAGTTGTTTTCCTTAGAAAGTTCCATCCTTGGCGTAAGTGCTAGTTTTCTGCTAACATCAATTATCAAGAGAATAATGATTCTGTATCCTATAATTTCCAATATTTCAGATACACGTTGTACATTACTGTTCCATACATTATCCCAGTATCAAAAGACCCTCATAGGACAGATGGTTTGCTTTTCTGTGATAAAAAAAAATCAGAGTAGTTCAAACAAAGTCCATCTAAATGTATTCAATTGTTATTTATATATTTAATGATCATTCGCTGTGAGCCAGATGGGATTGAATTGTGAAGTTCTTGTTACTACTCATTTTCCATATAGTCAATGTAACAATGGTGAAGCCTCACAAATACCACCATCATCTTCCATTTTGTTGGAAGTCTGCAGACCAATCATATTACAATGTTACTCTGTGCAATTGATTAATACAGGCCTGGTGAAATAATAAACCAAACACAAAGGGTGCGAAGCCAATAACTACTGTGACTATCTGTATTCTATGTGTCACCTTTTTTTTCATTTTTCTTTCACTCTGAATTACTTAAATGTATTTTCTGACTGAGTTTTGTTTATCATTGTCCAAAGCTTCAGCACAATTAGGCACTCAGCTTAACATGGGGGAGAACTGAACTTATGAAGAAAATGTAATTTAAAGTACCACAGCGCTTTGCTTTTGTAAATTCTATGTGAGAACAGGTTCATGACAATTTCCTAAACAATACAGATGCACACTGAACAATACTGAACCTTTCATAATCATCAGCAAACAGGTATTGGATTTTACAAATAACAAGGGACCCATGGGTCATGGCGCTCAGCTGATCATGATTGGACTATAAATGTATCACCATTGTGATACCATATTTAGTTGACAAACCTTATGAATATCATGGAGATGTTAGGCTATTTTAAAGGAATATAATGTAGTATGTGAGTAAATGATGTATAAAATTACCTGACTGATGGATTAATATGGATTAAATATAGTGGTTTATTTTTTATTTATTTGGGAGCTGTTGAAAATAGCGATATATTTGAGCAAATATGAATGCAATGACAGTACACTAAGCAGTGGTAGAATGATGATAAGGCTATTTGTTGAAGGATCTATAGTGTATGGAAGTCCGCAAGATTTCAGTTTGACAGATATAATGTTATGATTAACTATGCTGAAGAGGGGATTTATGAATTGTGACTGTATTACACGATATCTCTTAGGTCTTTACAAGGTACATTATATTGATGCCCGCCACGTCTACATATTACACAATATTGACATAATTTCTGGCATGTACATAGGTAACAAATAGTTATACAATATAAAAAAATATGAATATATCTGATCTATCTTGTTCTCAATTGAGGCTGACATTGGAGAGGAGAAAGGCTCTCTGGTAATTACTGCCTGACCTGACCCAGCCTGACCCAGACACTCACAGAAGCTGTAGGCAAGGAGTGATGGTGTTATGTAACAGCCTAGAACACTGTTAACCAATGACTTGATGTAAACATTCAAGACATGGTGCTATAAATATGGGTCACTGTGCTCAGCTGAAGTTGACTTTGAAGGTAAATATTGAAAATAATATCAAATGGAGATCAAGTCTAAGAGGAAAAGGTAATATATGCCATGGCTTGTTGACATGATTGGTTTGTATTGAAGAGTAAGAAATTGTTGCAAATATATTTTGTGACCAAATCATGCATTCTCTAATGTCAAAATTGAAGCATGTGAGCAGTTTGTTAACATAAGATGTATATTATTACCATGATCATTGGCTGGCCTTTTGATAAATTGTTGACAGTTCAGTAGTTTACACATTTGCTCAATTAGATCTATTTTACATAATATATATTATTATATGTATTTTTTATTTTATAAAATGTATACAGTTGAAATATAACTGATGTCCCCAGTCCCCAGAATATATTTCTGAATTCTAAATTGCATCATCATAAATCTCAATCTTGTCATATAACACCACATCATGCATACAAATGTATATTTATATATTCATGGGGGGGGGGGAGGGGGTGTGATATGAGAACAATTGTACACCTGTCACAGCAAGGGATCTCCCCCAATGACTGTAACAAATCAGGAACCCTGGCATAGCTGACTTCCAGTGACCTGGAGTGGCTTATCTGCATCTGGAACAAAGCAAGTGACTACAATAGAGCCTCAAGATAAAATTCAATAACTAGCCTAATTTTCAACCTTTTATTTTCAAATTTCAGATTTAAACAAATTAAATACTTATGTTTACATGCTGTGAAAATTAAATCAACGGTACTCACAGGAAAAAAAAACATGCCATGGTCAAAGTTGGGCAAAATTTAAGGTACCAATTTTTTATTTTTGCTAATATTTTAAAAAATTTAAAAGATTTTGTTCTAATTTTGGGTATACAATTTAATTTTGATTAATAAAAGTTATATTACTGGAAAAAAAGTGCTTAGCTTTAACAAGTTTTGTGTTAAGTGATCAAATTTCTTTCCTGATTATTTACAAAATGTATTATGTTTGGGCCCATAACTTTTTTAAATTATATAATACAGACCTAATTTCTGGCATGTACATAGGAACTGTGTAGGGAATTAATTATGGTAAATATGAGGAAAAAAAGATGAGTGATTTTGATATTAGGCAGTCTTGAAGTGTAAAAATAGGTTTTTAATAAAAAATTGAGGTTTTTCCTTAATTTCTCAAAGGAACAAGGTTGCAAAGACCCAGTTTTCGGCTTGGTAGGAGATCTTGGGGACATCTAACATTATGCCAAATTTTGAACTCCTAGGTCGTACGGCTTCAAAATGTGCCACATCTACAGACGTACGGATGGACGTCAAGACAGACAGACGGACGACGGACAATGGACCACGACTAAAGCTCAGATGACTTATAGTCAGCTGAGCTAAAAATGATATACAATATTATGAATATTTTTAAATTTAGATGTTTCTATTTGAAAGATATTCTTCAAGATTTATTTAAACATATTTATTTAGCTCTTAAGGTGATTTTTTTGGCATTTTCCCATAATTTACTTACAATTTTACAATGTCTATATTCAAAGGTTACAGCTGATTTCAAATACTATTTACCCCAATATATACTTAATGTTCCACACATATCAGTATTAAAAAGGGAAATTAATCAAAACTAATGAATGATTTTTTAAGTAAATTAAAGATGAATTTGAGTATCTGAATGGTTTAGCTCAAAATGGAAATGTTATTTAAATGACCTTGAAATGAAACACCAGGGAAAATGCTAAATTAAAGTCATGATGGGTATGGACTTGTAGGGCCATGAGGGATCCCAAACCTTAATTGTTGCCCGCCTCTTACTCATTGGACAGGGAATATTACCATGGCAACCATTAAATTGTAATTTACTGAAGTTATCTCTGTGCTCTTGGTCAATCAACAAATTGTTACTCTTAAATGTTATGTCTTTAATGTTACTTTGTTATGATTTCCATACTGTTCTAAATATGTAAATTGGATCTGATAAATATATTCACCAATAGTATATTGTTGTCTGGCCAACCCTACAGTTATCATAAGTAAGTTTTGCATTTATCTGCTGTATATTTTCAGAGAAATTCTGGAAGTTTCACTCTGAGATCATACAGTACAAGTTTAAATCCATGGCAAGTGAAATACCAGAAATACAAGTAATACCATAGTGTTCTTCCTGTATATGGTGGCTTTAAATGTCTCTCTCGTCAGTTGAGACATTTCTCTGTCAAACATTTTAAAAACCATAATAATAAGGGTGGTCAAATAATCAGCATTAAGGGTGGTACAATGTATACCCTTGATGTTCCATCAGCAGTAAGCTGCATCTGCTTAGTACTGTCGCGTCTCTACTCAGCTCTAAAATAATTTTATGTATAAAGAATACTGATAAAAACCCAAGTATGTTTAAACTCTAAACCCCTTTTTTGGATAATACATGGCTTAAGTTACTATATCAGTCAGAACATTCTTTATCTGGATAATAGTATTTCATGAAACATGGAATTAACAACAAGTTGTGTTTTGCACAAGACCTTTCTAGATTGGTGTCACCCAAACATGACAGAAAAAATAAGTAAAAGTTCTATGAGGAAAAGCCAAAAAAATGGATATTTACTCAAATAAGGGCTACTGGTGACACATGTTTAGACACTTATAACATGGGGGTCCCATATTTAGATCACAGGATTTCCTGGATAAGCCTCCTTTTGGTTTCATCGTGCCCAGATCAATTCCTGAACTGACAAGCACAAAATTGGGTTGATCATTTCTATTCCTGGTAATACAAGATGCAGAAAGGAAAAGAAATAAAAAAAGAAGAAAATGTCAATAAATAAGCCTGAAATAAGCCTAAAAGACCCTGAGAGTTCTTGGATGAACAGCAAATTTTATCAGATATCAGAACCATCTACCAAGCTGTCTCCAGCTATATTGACAAGCAGACAACATTATATTGACTAGCAGAAGACAGCAGCTGGTGTTCAATATGAGGGGAAATGATTTTGTTCTTGGGCAGGTGATCCAAATAATACCTGGCATATTAAGGCCTGAAATCTGTCCTGTCAATGATAAATCATAATTTTTTTAAATTATGAAATAAAATGAGCTGCGTATGCAGGATGTAAAAACGGGTGTTTCTTAGCAATGTTTTTTTGTCAGGTGAGATTGCCCTCTTAAAACCAAAAGACTTGTAACAGTAAACCTAGGCCATCTTAAGAGCAAGAAACATTGATAGAAAAAAAGCCAATCTCTTGAAGAATACTACTTTAAGAGGAACACATATGATGTAAAAGAAAAGGAAAATGAGAAGATTTAATGTAAACATGTTCAGAGCATCCTATATGCTGGAAAAGAATGCCTCTTCATGGGTATAAAAGTAGGACAATTGAGGGCACCTTTAGAGCAGTCCAGATGGCATAGATGGAGGCACCTGCCTAGAAACACAACCTGTGGTCAAAAGCATCTGCAGAAGAACCAAGGTTTGAGCCATATTTGGAGCACCATATAACTATAGTGTCTCTGGAAGGACCAACCATGGAAATTTGCTTCAATGAAAAGATATCAATCCTGCTGACTCTTTCGGTTTAATTTTTTTTTTACCTAAATATTTACAACAACTAACATCACATGACACAATCAAAAGGCAGTAATGGTAACTTTGAAGTACAGAAGTATAGATGTTTATATGAGAACAACAAACAGACTTTCTTACTATATTAAACAAATTTAAAGATGAACATACATGTATATATATACTACAGTTACCATGATAATTAATCAGTCATTGGAAGCATATACAATGTGATTCCCTGGAAACTGTTAATTAGCAATGATTGCAATATGCATGTTTGGTACTGAGTACATGGTTTTCATGCAGTAAGAACACAATGTTGTTATTAAATAACCCTTGGCACTTATGTGCTTAACAATATGTTATTATAAATAACCCTTGGCACATTTATGCTAAACAAAATGTTATTAAATAACCCTTGGCACATATGTGCTAAACAAAATGTTATTAAATAACCCTTGGCACATATGTGCTAAACAAAATGTTATTAAATAACCCTTGGCACATATGTGCTAAACAAAATGTTATTAAATAACCCTTGGCACATATGTGCTAAACAAAATGTTATTAAATAACCCTTGGCACATATGTGCTAAACAAAATGTTATTAAATAACCCTTGGCACATATGTGCTAAACAAAATGTTATTAAATAACCCTTGGCACATATGTGCTATACAAATTGTTATTATAAATAACCCTTGGCACATATGTGCTAAACAAAAAGGTTTAAACTACAGTTTTCCTATTCAATTCAATTCAATTCATTCAGTTTCTATTCACTTTAGAACGAGAATTTTATAATGTCATTTTGGTGAAAGAGAATGCTTTATTAAAAGCAAAGAAGTGACAAAAATGTATTTCTTGAGAAGAGGAAAAATATTTTCGAATGAAGGCAATTAAGAAAAGATAAACATGATTCTGCAAATATCTCCATTTAAGACCATTATTTAGTGTTTTCTTTGTAACTCTGAGGCCAATCTACACCACTAAGTCTTTGAAAAGCAACTAAACATTAAATAACAAATCTCGCTAAAAGAGAAAGAAATAACACAACTACCAAAAACCTGACTGGTTCTTTGTCACCTTAATATTTCTTTTGCCGAGGTTATCAAGTGCTGGCCTCTAGTGGAAACAGAAGAAATCGCAAATTGATGACACTCCCTTTGATGTTTCTTAAACAGATCGAATACGAGAAGTTGATTCTGATTAATCAGGAGTGCCAGAGGGAGAAGAAATCAAACATCAAACAAATTTTAAGAAATGGGAATTCCTAAGTGAGATGAATCCATTTTGTCCAGGCATATTTTTGAAGACAAATATTGTAAATACTAGCGACTTTGTGAACAGAAGGAATTAAACTCTCCCTGGAACATCATTAATTATTATTTAATCTGAACTGACAGCAAATTTTACAGGAAGCACGTAAAAAAAAGGCCTAATAAACAAAGAAAACACGGTATGCTATGACAGTAGCAACAAATGCTTTCACTGGAAAACAATTTGGTGATTGTTTACCAAGTTATACTTAGTATGTAGATGTATGAACAATTTGACATTCAAATTTTTTCTGCTTATCATAGTCTTAACTTAGGTACACACTAGAACTCAATTCTCCATTCTTTCATTCATTTCTGTATGATTTAATGGCAAGCAATCACTGATTTTACTTTTGTTTTATAATTTTGTGTGTCAAGCTTATAAGGCAACTGTTTTAATCTGAATCAATAAACTTTGATAATATCCATTTTTTTTAAATATGTGCTATATTGAGCATATATAAGGATTTTCATTTTTAATTTTTTAAAAATTCTTTAAAAAGTCTAAAAGAAATCATGAATCAATATACATACATCTACTTTAACAACCTTGTTCAAAAGTTCGATGTTGTAAAACTTGTCAAATTTCTTTGTCATATCATTTGTCATTAATTATATTTCAAAGCAAGACCCATTTTTACAGATTCTGCCAATTTTGGTTACAGTAACTATTAGTAAACAGCTATTTTCTTTTGTTTAAAGAATAATTGTTGAAGTAAATTAAATTCTTAAAATAGAACAAGAACAATCACTCATGCAGCTATAAACAGAGACATAGGAAATTATCCCCTCCAGAGAGTTATCCCCAAGATGGACTGGAATGATTATTCTGACAGAATACTGCAAGGTCACTCGGGACACTGGCTGACGTCATCTGCATGTATAAAATCCAGGGCAAATTCTACAGAGATTAATTTTACCTTGACATCATGACACTATAGTCTAATTTGACTTTCTGGTAAATATTCTAATTATGAATGATAGATCAAGGAGGACCAGACCTGTCCAACACTCAGATTAATCCTGAAATTATAATAGAGATCTAAGGCTCTTGAACACACCAGGACAGTAACAAGACATAAATATGTACATTAATATGTGTATTATATATTGCTATTAGTTCCTTGTGGCTGCAAAAACAAATGTTTCACAGCAAAATCATTCCAGTCCAGTGGTTTACTCTCTCCAGAGACTGTTTTGAAAGTTATGGTTCCGTGTGCTTATAGTGATCAAACCCAGTCCTCGTGTCTATTTACCATAGCCAGACTGTGTTCAGAGGTCTGATATTGTATCTCCAAATCAAGAAGAAGAAATATTTAAGAAGAAACGCACAAGTTTGTGAAGTTGTGCTTTATGACTACCAGGTTGAATACAAAATGTTTTTATAATATTTATACATTACTGATTGCCCCAGATGCAAAAGTTCTTCCATTTGTGTATACGAGTATGCAAATAGTTTTAGAACAACTATATAGTTCATGTATTTTTTAAATACGTGGTATATGTGAAATAGGTCCCTTCAACTTCAGCATGCATATTGTAGTATTTTTGTCAAGGGTACAGCGGACATCTCTTTATAAATATGTCAGCTTTTAAATAAATTGTTGTAATCACATCACAGTCACATCTGCATTATAGAAGTAAATTAAATTTGTTCCCATCATATAAGAATGATATTGTCTGTATGTGTGATGCTGTAAGCTATTGTCTTGATATGTGATGCTGTATGATATCATATTCCCTGAATTTTACTATTAATTCACCTAGGCAGAGACTGGTGGCAATACTCTTACTTCCTGGTAAACTCAAAGAGTACAACAACATTTTCAAGGCCCAACTTAAACATGCTGACGCCGTCTAGCAGTTCATTTCATAACTACCTCAATAAGACTGTAAAGTATCAGAAGTAATAAAAACACAACTGCCACCAGCCAAGATTTATAATTTGGGTATGATATATATATATATTTCAACCCCATTGAGGACAGTCCCAAAAAATGTCATTAAATCGTATAACTATATGCAGACTTGGTCCGTTAAGTCCACAATGGAGCAGGTATTGATGAGGCATATAAGTCCCTATAGTGTACAGCTAATGATATTGACCGTCTGGTTGTCCACGGAACATTTCATGCCAGTCACCACTTTCATTAACTGTGTCACATTAAACAGAATGAATGGCCCCTGGCTGCAGCTGATAGCTCACATATTTACAGTAATATGTTCCTGAATGTTTGATCATATGCCCGGCCCATGGCCGCTAAATGGACTTCTGGTGGAACTAGCTGGCCATCTGATTTTAATATTAGTAGTTGATATATCAGCTTACACAGGAGAGGTGTAGTGAGCTTAACATCTAACTATCAGGGAAACTGCAGACATAGATTATTAGATGAGTAGGGTAAGCCATCAATAATCAGTAAAATACTTAAATTTATCTGACGTGGGAATCTGAACAACTTGTGCAATTTGTGCAGCTGTAATGTTTAAATAAAGCCATAGGTTTGAATGAAAAAGGAATTTCAGTTGAATAAAGTCAACATTATTATAATTATTTCTTTAATAATAATAATAATAATAATAATAATAATAATTGTTATTATAAATAATGAGGAATTAAATGGTAAGGTACTTTAGATGTTTCAATTTCATTTAATTTGCCTTAAAAATCCTGATAAAACTGTTAAGATGTTTGTTTAAATTTTTTTCCTTAAAAAAGAAAAATGTCTTCTCTGCTCTATTGGATGATGTCGCATGTACCAGTATGGATCAGAGCCATCAAGACTCAAACTGGAACCCCGACGTGGCCTGTGATAAACAGATACCATAAAAAGGCACATAGTGAACCTCGCATGTAAGTCGAGGGTAAATTTTTAAGGTTAATATCAAGTAAAAACTTTTTATGGTAATACAGATAACTAGCATATCTCTATCTGATGACCCCTAACCATGAGTTATGCTCACTTATGCACCTATACAGGATACTTATTCCACTAATTTCACAGACAAATTCATCCACATCCAGCACTCTCCATAAAGTCAATCCCATTCACTACTTGAGTAAATGCACCAATTTCTTTAAATTTCATATGTCTTCTGTGAATATATGGGCATTTTCAACTGAAAGGGAGAATTTATCAGGCCTAACAAGCAAGTTAAGTCAATATTTAACAATCAATTAACATAATAAGATGCTAAACTACACATTGTTTTTTACATGTTTTTACCAACCAAGGTATATATATTTAATATACATGAAATACAGTACACTAATTCTTGAAATATAATGATATCTGCTAATATTTAATTCTAAAACTGTTTGCTTACTCCTACAAACTAGTGGCAAAGAGCTTGCAGTACTGGCTACCATCTATATCTAAACACATAAACATAGCATGCAACCCATCTGGTGGTAATGCCATGCAACTTCACAAATAAAAATTATTCAAGCTTCCAATTGTTGTTTCTTCTGTGTTTCTACATTAATGTTTCTTTGAGTTGTCACTATGTGTAAGATTGGGTCCCCTGTAATGCAGTCTTGTTATAAGGTAAACAAGCAAATTCGTGGAATTTATGTATCCCACTTCCACCTCTTGTTGTCCTTCTTTAGCCTTCTCATTGTGTATTATTAGTTTTTATTTTCCACTGAAGATGTCTCCACATGTCATGGTGCCTCTGTTTTAGTTTTCATTGTCCCCTGAAGATGTCTCTACATGTCATAATTTTGTTGTGAATAGGGAAAAAAAAAGGAAAATTTACGCCAAAAAAATTAAAGGTATGGTTCTCAGGCACCGCCCACATCAATTTTAAACCCCCGCATCAAAAATTTTTATTTTGATTTTCAATAGAAACATATCAATTTTGAGCTTCAGCCGCTCGGACATTTCTTTCAAGAAGATAAAATCATACAATTTCCTTTATAATATGGTACTTTCACTTATTTAGCCAAATAAATATGTTATTTTCATGCTTTTCCAAATAAATATACCAAAAAACTCAAAATGAAAAAATGCCCGCCCGCATTGATTTCTGGAAAAAAGTGCCTGAGAACCATACCTTTTTTTTTTATTTTGGCCTTATTTTGGTTTTGGAGCTGGTGGATTTGCACTGATATGACAAGCCAAAATGTCATTTGAACAACATGAATTACAGGTATGTTGTTACTCTGTTTCTACCCTGGGAAGAAATGGTGGGAAGAAAGTATTCCCTCCGTACGAGGAAGAAAGTATTTCTTCCCATCCCTTCCCTTCCCTCTGGGAAGATTGTGCCAAACCTGATATGTGATAATATTTAGGAAAGTTATCGCACAGAAACAAAAACCTGACGGACAGACAGACAGACAGACAAACCCAAATCAATGTCCCCCGACCTGCAGACACGGGGGACAACAAACACAAGTGGACTGTGTTTACTCACACACAAAACCACAATAACATTTAAAACAGGTGAGTTGGAGATAGTATGTCCATGTGCCGGCACAGTTTCCCCAGGAAACTTTTGTATTCAACCAAAATGAGCTAATAACCTGAGATATCACACACAAAATTATTATTTCATGTTTATGGACCTTGATAAGTGAACTGAACATATAAAGGGCCATGTAAATAGTTTAATGTTCCTAAGTTTTTTATAATCATTATTTATGGAGAGTCATTATAATACATCACAGAATATACTCAAGTTTAACAATCAAACTTCAGATTTAATCTATTTCAATGTATAAACTTTTATTAACTGGTCTTCATTCTGGATGGGACAGATGACTTTAAAACGATCATTTGAGATATTCTGATTTTCCATTTCACTTGAATAAATTTGGAGAAAAAAAGTTTTTAGAAATAACAGAATTCATTATTTCATAAATCCAATCAATGAATGAAATATTTTAACTTAAATCATCAGCACTTAGACATTACACATAGACAAACACATCTGCCATCTGGTGGCTATCATGGGTACTAAATGAGTCAGAGCTGGAAAACCAGAAACCTTGGGACCACCTGTATACCATAAATAGAAAAATAATAAAATCCTACCCTAAGTCACACATGCCTGTGACTAATAAAAGCAGTCATCTGTGTGTGTGAAGATTAAATTTTATATATTACAATAATCACAATGTTTGTACCAAGTGAACAGCAAACTTGAAAATATTTGATTTATATGCAATAACTCTATTTGGTTATTGCTGACACATCCTATGCTGTAAAATATACTCTGATATAGTAAACACTGTAGTAAATTAAGTTAAAGGTGTATTTTGACAGGTCTACTGTAATAAAGCTATTGCAGAGGCATCCCTTGTATATCAAACTGGAATTGAATTTCACTAGCAGCTGACAAATTTAGGGTACACTTCCTGTGACGGACATAAAGGCACTGAGTGACACCTAGTCAATGAAAGGGAGTAATTAATGACTTAAAGAAAACCTTATTTCATTAGTCGGGGAACAGGAGGAGGAGCTGAAAGGACTAATATTGATGGCTGAAATCAGATCCAGCCAGGAGAGGTCTGAACAAGAGAACTGATGGATCGACACAGGAAGCGCTGCCGCAGAACAGTTAGGGCAATTCATCAGCGCCACAAGAACTGATAATGACATGTTTAAGTCTGAAACGTGGTCTGCAGGGCTTATCACTAGTCCTCCCTGCCACAGCTACATATCAGGTTTTTGTGATCTCATCAGTCATGGGAGACGTGATTGAATGGCGCCATGACTGCCGTTCACTGCAAATGGGACGTTATGACATCATTATTGATAACTATATTGACATTGCTCCTTATTTTCTTGTTTCAGTCCTAATAGTCATGTTTTCTCAATATATACTTCCTATATTAACACATTATTGTTTTATAAAAGAAAAAACCTTTAACATCTCCCTCATCCATGACTCAACCATACTACACTGCCACCTATTGACTACTTTGGAAACTGTTCTTCCAGGCAGACACAGGAAAAGCAGGTCTGCGGAAAAATCCTGTATATATTTAGAATTGTTTGAAAATATTTATTCACCTTTATCCTAGTGAACAGATGAAAATCTGATTGAAGGTTATGTTACTGAACATTAAATAAACAATTTTATTTAATTGTTTAGTATGGGCATAATTTCTGTTGACAAAGCAGTTTTCATATCAAATTAATTTACTTTACAAAAAATAATGACATTCAAATGGCCAGTAATGCAAATTAACTTGAAATCATTGTAGTCCTTTCAAAATCTGTTTTAAACATATTTAATATAGTCCCTTATCATCTGTTTTTTTAACACAGCCACCAGATGGGTCATGTAACTTAACATCAGATGAACTTCAAAGAATTCAGTGCATTCAGATTTTATGTTCACACCATTTGTTTGGATTTTGTTCGAGGAAACATAAGTAGTGTAGAACAAATTTTCATGAATAATGATAGATACTCCTTAGGAAAAGTTCTGCTTTAAATATGATTCATACATGGTATGCACTAAGTGGAATCTCTTTTTCAAAGAAAATATTCCAGGACCTTTAAACTGTACTGATATCATTATGATAGGAATTTGACAAGTCTGGTTGTTAATTAAAACCCTGATGAGTGGTTCACAGTATATACAACTGAACAGGCATAAAAACTTGACTGTTTAACATAATATTGTTGTACATTGTTGGTAATGGATGTGATAATTATGCTCGTGAGTAAGGAACTTATATAAAGTAAAAAAAAACCTCTCTCTAGAGCTGCCTTAAAGTTTCCTGTGGCCTGCTAAGGCAAAGTGTTGGTCATACACACTGTTGAACACATGCTTGCCCTTTGGGCAAATAATCAACAAATATGCAGACAGCCATACAAGTAATTAAAATTGTAAAAGATTCTTTTCGCATGTGACAGGTGTCATCAGGAAACAACTACTCATGTTTAAAAATTAGTCTGGTTTATCTAAGTGCAATTTTACCTGTACAAATGGTGAGATGTTTTCCAAAATTTTTAAAAACTAACTTCCTGAGCACCAAATTTTTCACAGAAATTTTTGTTATGTATCCTTGCTGTGGTCTAGGGGTCTAGCATATATGACTCAAATCTGGTAAATTTTTTAGTTTTGATCTCAGCTAAAAATTTGTGAGATATTTCACAGCCAGTCCCATCGAGGGTGAGTGCTCTGCAGGCTTAATGGGAAGGCTGTGCCCCATGTCCATTCTTCAATTGCTCAGGGTTGTGACCCAGTAATGGGAATGTTTACACACCTAAGAGCTAAAGGTGCCATAGTCACAGGGCCTGGTTAACACCAGGATATCAATGAGAAATCACATAGTCCAAAACTGAAATGTAATTCTGTTGATGAACATACTTAGTTTAGCCAGCATTTAAAAAAAAATTAGGTGGTTTCCTCCTTATATAAGTTTGTATAAATAATGAGTAAGATATAAGTAGCTCCTCCCCTCCGTCGCCTCTGACAGTGTTGGTGGACATTATAATGATGCAGGCGGGACAAAAACTGTCACTAACACAGTAGCCAAGCACTCATCTGCTTCTTTATGCTTCACCAGTGGGATCTAAATGAAAGTTTTTGTATGCACTGTCACATTTATTCTGGTCAATGATATCTTAGGTAGTGTATCCAGAAAGTGGTTCAACGGTTTTTCCTATGAGTAATTCAGCAACATCTATGATTTTCATGAGCAGCAGCCTGGATCTTATTTGGAAATTGTCAAATATATATTCTTATGTTTCATCATTTGCATCTGGTTACTGGCAATGTTTAATCAAATTTAAGACAGGAACCTAAAAATTTCATATTGTTAAATGAAATTCAATATTATTACCTTGAATATAAAAAAAACACAGCATTAATCACATATACTGAATTAACAGCACGTTCTGCATATTGAGTTTTTCCTTGAGGGTCTATGGCTTAATTTCTGCCAGATTCTTGGAAACTTATACTGGTAATAATACTGGTAATATGAATATTTTTATATTATTCTTTTACCCCTTAATTAACGTTCCTTTATTGATTGTATAAAATCTGGAATGTCAGCATCATGAGTAATGAATATTTCTCCAATGGGTGTATATGTAATGTATGGCTTTTTTGGGTATAATCTAGAAACTGTTCTCAGACATAGAAAATACAAGAAAAGCATTATTAAATTCCATAAAACAGCTCAAATGTTATTTGAAAATGTTCAAATAACAATGAGCAGCTTAGACCATAATTCCCTTAAATGCCAGTGTTTTATCCTTTAATGGTTTACAAGGTGGAATACCAGAAGGTCCCCTATGATTTAAGCTTACACATGCAATGTTATACTGTGTGTGGGAATTTTTCCTGTTTTCTGTCACGTCTTGAAATTTGTAACCTGACATATCCTCCTAGTAAGCCGATCCATCTGGGCTCAAGCTCAAATCCTATTCTATACCTCCCTACACTAGGGATAAAAAGCCAGACTTGGCATAGTTACCACGGTAACAATCCAGCCATGGTCCTTTGAAGCCCATTCCTTTCAAGCAACTACAGAAGCTGATTAACAAGAAGGAAAACGGAAACCGAGACAGGGGCCAGTCTATAAAAGATTCAGCGGCTGACACAAATGGCAAGAACTGATCCCTTCTGACATGCTAACTGCTACTACAACCACAGGAATCAATTTCTTGAACCGCTTTTTGACTTTATTTGCATGCCATATATTCATTCATGTTCCTTTTTGACCCTGCACTAAGGCACTACTTACTCTGCATACCTTTAAACATTACCTAGTGAATGTTGAGGTAAATAGATCTTAATTCATTAGCCTATACTTTGCTTCAGCTATAAATAAAGGACTCCAAATTAAGGTTACTTGTTAAAAGTATTAATTTTTTTTACTTGACAATATGACTCTCTTTGCATTAACAGTGCTGCCACGATAGATTATATGAAAATGAAAGGAATTAAACTCATTGTGTGAAAGAAGTACCAACTAAATTTTAAATGCTGAGATTTACAATTTTGCGAAAATTTTCTGTTTGTGATACCTTCAAACATGCTTCAGGCATAATATATACATATAGGTAAATATGCAGGTATGAAGAGTTACAGCTTGTATGTTATTCAGTATTTTGTAATTCCATTCTATTTTATGGAAACTATTGAGATCACAAACATAATCTTTACTGGTATATATAAAATGCAATTATTCTGAAATCCTTGTTGACAGATCTCTTAGTCTCAGCATATTCAGAAACATGTATATGTACTAAGAATTTAATTTCATCATCTTGCAGCTAAGTGATGTTAAAGAAGAAAAGTGTAAATTTAAAACAGTCTGAAAAAAGCACTACATAGTACATTAGAATACTGCTTTCTGCAAAGCCTGCACATTCTGGCCTGTTCACAAATGAGCAATAACATACTGATACATGTTCTACAAACAATGGAATTTCATCATCTGCTATCAGAGAAATGATTTAGTAGAAAATGAAATGTCAATAATTGGCCCAGCTTTGGCAAAAGATTATAAAGAAAAACAAATATATAAATATCACATGGTATCTTCATCTAGATAGCCAATAAAAAAGCCGATGGATATTTCAGTGTTACAAGTCAGTTGCAGTATTACTGCAATGTTCTTCGTTTCATGCAGATTAACATAAAACTAAACTTTCCCACCTGTTATAAATGTTATAAAGTCTGTATACTTATTTTGATATCAATTCTTGTCTGAGCCATCAAATGGTGAATATTAATTCTTGTAAAATTAAGTAAACTAAACTTATATGTCTGTTACAAAAGTTTATGAAGTCTGTATTTATTTTTGTTACTGATTCATGTTAGAGTCACTGATAGCCATATAGTCCTAATCAATATTATATGCTGCATCAGCCTTGACAGAAACTGTGTCCACAAGATGACTTAGACTAAGACACTTAGTAATAGGATCCTTGATTTCTTCATAAATTCTTGTAAAGGTATAACAATATATCTATTCAGAGTAATGATACAAGACAAAATTTATCTGAACTGGGCTATTCATATTCAACGGGTGTGTATCCTACTGAATATAACCTGAAACCTTTACCAATCCAAAATGCAAATACAACTGTTACAGAGGTAATAAATATATAAAATTTTCTGTCTGATTAATTTGTCAGTCATTGTTATTGCTGGAGTAATGTTTGAGTTGCCTACCCTAGCCAAAATTGAATAATAGTAGGGTTAAAAACTCTAATATTTCAAAACTGTGGAGGGGATCCCCTATTCTAAAACCCCTTGTATAAAACAGAAATATTGTCAGTCATAAAGCAACTACAGATATTAATTACTGGACTAGAAGGTCACAGATAAAGTTAAGAATGGAATATGTCTCCTGACATAACACCCATCCAAATTTAATATGCCAAGTATCTCAAGATTCACTGACAGACAAAACTTAAAGGGAATTATTGTAGGTCGCACCATCAGTCACGTGTAAAAGATACAGCTATCAAAGAACTTTGGACATGCAAAATTTCAGGCTTATACATCAAATCACTCCTGAGATATGTGTGAGTTTCAGCAAATACAGACACACAGATGGACAGCATGCATAAACAATTGTAGGTAGCTTCAGCAGAACCCTAGTGAAAACACAGAATCCTCAAAACTCAATAGATATTATTATGATCAGCCTAGGCTATGAGTGTTAATTAACACTTTTAAAGTTCATGTTCAGTCACTGATTGACTGTAATTGATGAATATTCCTGCAAAAGGCTTTCAGAACAGGTCTGACAAAATATTAGGGGTTGCAGGCAAGTTGCACCCCCTCCAAACATCTATCTTCTATCTATCTTCTTCTATATACTATGAAAACTGTCCTGTCGGTTTGTTTGTCGCATTAAACCTGCAGTAACAGGCGGTGACAGTGGGCCAGTTTTGCTGTCAGCATCAGCCACACGCTTTAACTTACAGAATGCACACCAATTTGGCTATCCACTTGCACACAACTGAATTCCCGGCAGGATCACATCACCTTCGTTAAAGAAAAATATCCTTTGTTCCCATTTTCTTTATTTGGACAGTATGTCATTTCATTTGTGATCCTTTTGCTGTACTGTTATCAATTTTAATAAGCATGGATAATTCTGTTGCAGGCATGGAGAAATTTTATTCTCATTCAAGTGAAGACTTAAAATTTCCTTTATAATTAAATCAGTAGAAGGCGGCACCCAGAGGTCTATGAACTGAGAAATTCATCAAGCAGAAATTTCTACTTGCTATCTTCTTAGCCAATTTAAAATTTATTAAATGTAAGTTTTGCTTTTGCAAACACTAATGAAAATGGGGTGTCTCAGAACCAGCTAATTAAATCAGGGGTAGCAATTAGTTTAACAGGCTTCTATTAAGAAAAAAGCTAAAACAGAAAAAGCTCTGAGGAGAGTTTAAAACAGGGACCTCTCTGTTTTTACATTGATTGGGTAATTTGTTGGTGAAGCATGAACACTGTTTTAAGAAATGGTCCCTGGGTTCATATCCCTTTGATTTCTGGCAAGTGGAGCTGTCTTGAAGTTGAAATCTAGAGGGATTCTGGGCATATCTCAGGCCAAAAATCAATAGGCAAGGAGGATATCTGGAGGGAGAAAATAATGAATTATTTATCAGGTGTACATGCATGGCTACAGAATTCTGTTACAGAAACTCTCCCTAAAGTGAGGGGATACACACTGATTTTCATGGGTACTTGCGCGTCCTCACTCACATAAATTGTAAGGGTATGATCCCATGTGGGCCTGATGGATTTCTGGAGGTTTTAAGTTGTGAGCTGGAGGGATAATGTGGCGCTAATGTCCCCAGGTTCTGATGAGCTGCTGTTGTAACGGAGGTAACCTGGGGTTTAATTAGATCACCTGAAAAAGGTTTCACAGCTGGTTCAATGACTCTCTGACAAAACTAAGTTTGCCATCACTGCCTCTTAGCTGTTAGTGTTGGTGCTAAAATTAAATTTAATACCTGTACAAAAATTCTTTGTTTAATGTACTACAATAAAAATCTGGAACTGATGTATTAAGATTAGCATGCTAAATATAACCAAAAGAGACTGAAACTCTGCACCCTTATGAGCAAAATAGACCAAAATCTTATAATTTTATTGCCTGATTGTCATCTTGTGAAGCTATAATTTAATTTTTGTTCAATATATAACAAATTTCGATGAACCTGCATGTGCATAATATTGTCTTAGCGTAAGACAAACTCATATGATAAACTCATGTGATCAATTAATGTTCAATTTGTACCTTCTTTCAATGAAACAAAACCCTCTTGTTCATAAACTGAAACTCTGCAATTTCAATCAGGTTAATTACTGAACTCAGTTGAGCCAATGATTGCACTGCAGATATGTGTCATTTATGATGAGTGAGATCTGGCTCAATTCAGGACAAATTTGCATATTTTTGCATGGCCTTATATGCAAACATAACAGAAACAACCATTACCATAATACTAGTGTTCTTAAATCCCTCATAATGAAATAATTTTAAAGAAAAATTACTGTTAATAATTATACTACTGCCAGTATTCAGTATATTTACAAACTCTATTGTCTTATACATTAGTTTCCAATGCCATTACTCTTCCAGCAAAAAAGGGCTCAGCTATTGCAAAGGAGTAAGTCATGAAACAAATGTAGTATACTTATATATAATGATGACAGAAAGAAAGGTGATAGCTTATTATTACAAGCAAATCCATTCACTCTTTGTTGAAAAATAAAATAACATGTAGACAGGCATGTAACAAAAAACCTTTTGCAATAAAGTGTTGACAAGGTAATAAAATAAGATTTTCCAACATTTCCTACTGAAGGTATATGACCAAACAAAAAAGTAAGTGCTCTGGAAAACAAGGGACCCATGGGTCACTGTGCTCAGCTGAAGTTGCCCTTGAAGGTAAAAATCTGAAATAATATCAAATGGAGATAAAGTGTAAGAGGAAGAGGTAATATAGGCCGTGGTTGGTTTATATGATTGGTTTGTATTGATGAGCAAGAAATTGTTGCAAATAATATTTTGTGAACTGACCATGTGTTTCCTAATGTTGAAACTGAAACATGTGAGCAGTTTTTGAACAAATGATCTGTACTATTAGCATGATCATGAGTTGGCTTTTTGATAAACTGTTGACATTTCAGTAGTTTACACATTTGTTCAATTGAATCTATTTTTTTTGTATAATATATATTATTAAATATATATGTATTTTATTTATTTTATGAAATGTACGCAGTTGAAATATAACTAATTTACAACATACATACATGGCAAACAAAGCCTGGTCTCTAAATCTGCTGAGGCAGGAAAACAGTTAACAAATGTTTGTTTTAGATCCTCATGTTTTTATCACATCAATGTTTTTTTTATAAGTTTATATTTCTATACAATTCCAATATAACATATATCTGAATATAAAAGTTGATTCATACTTCTCAAATGCATCATGCATACAAATGTTTATTTATTTTTTACAACAAAAATATATCTTTTATATCTGCAAAACAATAAATATCTAAAAATAATACTTGATTTAGATTTCACAATTTTATATTATCTTTATTTATCCATAATGTGCTTTATTTTTTTATAAATTTAAGCATACTGATGTGTTTAATTATATTTGTTAAAATTGTTTAAAAGAAAACTGATATCTTTAAAAATGCTACATTAACACAACGTGGCATCTTCTGGATTACACCTCGAATTACTTTTTCAAGGAAAGGTTTTGTGAATTGGAGTGGAAACAACATTACAATTAAGGAGATACAGTGAAAACAATAACAATTACTGCATAACACTTGGTGGGTTGGGTTTGCCGGCCGGGGGGGGGGGGGGGGGTGGGGGGGGGATGGGGGGGGGGGGTGGAGATTGGGGTGTTGATATGAGAATAACTGTACACCTGTCACAGCAGGGGATCTCCCCCAGTGACTGTAACAAATCAGAAACCCTGGCATAGCTGACTTCCAGTGACCAGGAGTGGGACCCTGCATCTGTAATCAGTAAACGGAGCAAATGACTGCAATGAGTCTCAAGAAAAAAATCAAGGAAAAAATCAATAACTAGCCTAATTTTCAAGCTTTTATTTTCAAATTTCAGATTTAAACAAATTAAATACTTATGTTTACATGCTGTGAAAATTAAATCAATGGTACTAATGTGCCATCAGCAAAATTGGGCAAAATTTAAGGTACTTATTTTATTTTTATGCCAATAACTTAAAAAAATGTACAAAATTCAGATCTAATTTTGGGTAAACAACTGAATCTTAATTAAACATAGTTATATAATTATGTAACTTTGGAAAACAGACTCTAGTTTCAAAATTGTTCATGTTAAGTGAGTAAATATTTTCCCTGATTTTTCACAAAGTCCATTATGTTTGGGCCCATAACTTAAAGAAATTACACTTAACAGACTTAATTTCTGGCATGTACATAGGAACTATATAGAGGAATATTCATGGTAAATATGAAGAAAAACAGATGAGTGGTTTTGATATTAGGCAGTCCTGAAGAATGAAAATAGGTTTTTAATAAAAAAATTGGAGGTTTTTTCCTTAATTTCTCAAAGGAATGAAGTCGCAAAGACCCAGTTTTCGGCTTGGTAGGAGATCATGGGGACATCTAACATTATGCTGAATTTTGGATTCCTAGGCCTTACGGTTTTAAAACGTGCCACATCTACGGATGGACAGACGGACGGACGGACAACGGACATTGGACCAGCACTATAGCTCAGATGACTTAATAGTTATCTGAGCTAAAAAGAGTAGCCTTCTATGGAATAAATAGAGTAAAATTAGCATTTCTCAATTTTTATCAAAGACTGAATAAAGATGTGCTTTGCTTACTATGTATGTGTATATAAATTACTCCAAAATTCAGAAATATACCTGATGCACATCCCGGGCCTGCATAAAGATGAGGGTATTTTCTACATGTTATGACACATTTTGGACACTGCATACATAATAATTGTGAAGTGTCCCTTTTTGGTTTGACTGTTATATAAGGAGAGAAATAGTATATATTGGAATTCTTTCACTGAAAAAAAAGAAGAACAAGTGGCCCATGGGCCATGATGCTCAGCTGAATTCAAGGAACCTTGAACAATGGGTAAAATGAACTCCAAGAGTGCTCAAAATCATGCACTTTGCCAACAGACATTAGATATAGGTTACAGTGATTTTTTTCTACATCCAACTGCTACCATTTGTGTCCATATGACTAAAACAGTGCTAAAATCATGTTCTTTCACACAGCTTGCAGAATATAGGTCACAGTGACATTATTTAAAATTTCCAAGAAATTTTTACAGGAACCTCCCTGGATCTTATTCAAATTAGGTCCAACTGTAACCAATCATGCAATTCTGTCCTACAGGGTGCTCAAATCATGTTGTTTCACATATCTTTCAGAATATAGGTCACTATGATCTAATTTCTAATTTCCCTGGATGTATGGTTAGAAGTTTCTAGGTAAAACAGTTATGGTTTGTGCCCTATTAACAGCCAGACCACTTCATTTGAAGGTCTCAACTAGATGACACCACATATAATTAAGAAACTAATTTTGTCACACTAAAAAATTTCTCAGTCCAGCCGTTATGTTAACAGACGACCACATCTTTGAAGGTCTCAAAATAGAGAAGAAAATTCATAAAAATTGGAAAAAATACTGAAGAAAGAGTCCATGATCAATATGCATGCAAAGAATCATGCTGATCAATGTATTAGTTATTCACCTACTGGAGCTTTCGTATCAAATTTTTAATTATTCTTAGGGGTACTTCAGAGGCCCATAGCTCGGAGAATATGGGTAACAGAGACCTAATTTCAGGTTTCCAAAGAGATATATTCATGAACCTCCTTTGATGTCAAGTTAGAAGATTCCAGGTCCAGCAGTTAGGAATTGTGCCATGTTAACAATTGACAGTTTCATTGCAAGTCTAAAAAAAAACAAAAAAACAAAAAAAAAAAATCATAAAAAATGGAAAAAATACAAGTGGCACCACCAGTTTGCAGGAGGTGTTGGAACACCCTATGATCAATGTTCATGCAAAAATCATGGTGATCAATGCAGTAGTTATTCAGATATTTGAGCTTTTGTATCAAAATTTTGATTATTCTGGGGGGGGGGGGGTTATTTCACAACCCCATAGCTCAAAGAATATTGGTAACAGAGACCTAATTTCTGGTTTCATAGAAAATTATACAAGGAACTTCCTAGATTTGAAGTGAGAAGATTCCAGGTCCAGCTGTTACAATTTGTGCCCTGTTAATAGATGACAATTCATTGCAGGTCTCAAAAAGAGAAAACAATTCATTAAAATTGGAAAAAATACAGGTGGCGCCACCAGTCTGCAGGAAGTGATGGAACATCCCATGATCAATATTTATGTAAATAATCATGGTGATCAATGCATTGGTTATTCAGATACTTGAGCTTTTGTATCAAAATTTTGATTATTCTGAGGGGGGGGGGGGGTACTTCTGAGCCCCATAGCTCAAAGGATATGGGTAACAGAGATCTAATTTCTGGTTTTCAAGAAGATTTTTCATGGACCTCCCTGGATATTAAGTTTGAAGATTCCAGGTCCAGTGGTTACCATTTGTTCCCTAGAACAATAGATGACAGTTTCATTGCAGGTCTGAAAAAAGAGAAAAAAATTCATAAAAATTGAAAAAAATACAGGTGGCCCTACCAGTCTGCTGAAAGTGATGGAATATCCCATGATCAATATTCATGCAAAGAATCATGGTGATCAATGCAGTGGTTATTCAGATAATTGAGCTTTTGTATCAAATTTTGCATTATTCTGGGGGGTATTTCGGAGCCCCATAGCTCAAAGGATATGGGTAACAGAGACCTAATTTCTGGTTTTCAAGAAGATTTTTCATGGACCTCCCTGGATATTAAGTTTGAAGATTCCAGGTCCAGTGGTTACCATTTGTTCCCTAGAACAATAGATGACAGTTTCATTGCAGGTCTGAAAAAAGAGAAAAAAATTCATAAAAATTGAAAAAAATACAGGTGGCCCTACCAGTCTGCTGAAAGTGATGGAATATCCCATGATCAATATTCATGCAAAGAATCATGGTGATCAATGCAGTGGTTATTCAGATAATTGAGCTTTTGTATCAAATTTTGCATTATTCTGGGGGGTATTTCGGAGCCCCATAGCTCAAAGGATATGGGTAACAGAGACCTAATTTCAGGTTTTCAAGGAGATTTTTAATGGACCTCTCTTGATGTCAAGTAAGAAGATTCCAGGTCCAGTGGTTACGATTTGTGCCCTGTTAATGGACAGACGGCCGGAGATCAAAGAGTGATTTGGCAGGCCTGCAGCTGTTGAATTACACAGGTAGTGCATAATGAACTTAAATTTTTGCAACTACCCTCCACTTAACACTGCATAAAAGTTTAGTTGGAGCTGTGCTAATTTCAAATCTTCTAATATACCATCTGCCACATATTTCTCTCCAGTAATAGTGTGGGAGCTGGAAACAAATACATAACTCAATTCCTTCCAGAATCAACTGAGGTGGAATATCTTTGTTGTGGGCAGTCTTTCAGACATAAACTCTTGAAAAATTGGTCTACACCTTGGCTGTTTCCCCGAATTAATATCATCCAACTGTATAAAATATATCTCACAGACATAGACTCTTGAAAAACTGGTCTAAAGCTTGCCAGTTTCCAAAGTTAATATAAACCAACTGCACAAAATATATCACCTTAAATCTGTTAGTCCCAGCTGGCAAAGCTGCACCTAAGTTATTTGTGCAGGTTAGCCCAGTGAGATATATATTACGTGATACAATCAAATGTTTTTATTCAGCTGTATGTCTTTGCTTCATTTTTCAGCTTAACTGCAGAATCAATGGACGATAAAGCATCACACCTTACTGTGCCGGAAAGCTTACACTGGCAGATTTATATTTTTTTATTCTGTGTAAATCAGCCAGGCTCCACTGCTTGTACCTCCGCACAATGCAACAGGCGCACTGGTCTGAACGTTAGATTAATTCCGCTCAGACAACAATCTGGCCTGGGAAACTATTGATACCCAAATGCTAATCATGAAGAAATGAAAGAGATTGCTTCGATATACCAGAATCCATCAATTATTTCTAGCAAAAGTCCAATTAAATACGTATTGATTCCCTGGAAGCCAGCTCTCAAAGAAGAAAGTAATATGGGTTTGGGTGACACTCGAGGTTATAGCATTCTTTTCTGATCTTGTTTGTTAGCTTCTTATTTCAGAGATACCAGTTCCAAAATATATAAGAATTTAAATACCAAGTACCATATCTATGAAGTCCTTAGGTGCCTCTGCCACTAATTTGCAGGGAAATACAAATAAAACAATAGTAATTTCAGGTAAACATGTGATAAAATATATATACAACAAAATCAAGTTATTTATTTTTTTCCAAAAACGTTCAAAGACATTTTCACTCTATTTGCAGAGCCATGCATATACATTTAAAATTAATAACAGGGTCCTAACAAGTATAAATACCAAACCCATTGACCTAAATAATTGAAATTCATTATCAGTGTTGAACATAAAAAGATTTGAATGGAGATATTAGGGGTTATTCATAAAGAAATTACAACACCAGTACAGAATGCTGATAAATTAAAGCTATATATCTAAGTAATGTGGGCATTGATGACATTCAAAAGGTGGATTAGGTGGTACACACCTTCAGCATATGAACCACAGCTTTAAATTTGTCGTCGGCAATATTATAAGGATAAGAACCAGCAATTCATCATAAAAGTTCATGAAAATCACTGTTGCGCATAAGAAGAAAACACTGGATGGTGATACTGAAGTTTACATAAAGCAATTTTAGCAATGCAAATTATTGCTTTAATGCTGGTAGGATAATGCCAAATCTAAGTCATGTGGGCATCCTAATAACATATACAATTAATCTCAATGTCTGTCATTTATAACAAAAGATGGACATGTCTTTCCAGTATTACTGGGGATGGCTCTATGTTCCTGGCATTAAAAGTTTGAGATTTTCACATTTTCAGTGTTTCACAAGGGTTCCCTTTTCATAATCTTATAACAGAGTATCCTCCATGTTGTATATCTGTGATTATATTAATAAAATTCTTAACATTCTAATGAGGACCCATGGTAACATCGGAAGCATAGGATTCTTGTTAATCACTGAAAAAAAATCTGATATTATTCTTAACATCAATCTTTGACTTACAGGTAACATTTAGCAATATGTATAAATGAATATAAAAGCTTACATCCTGCTGAGAGAAGTATTGAGATCAATGGGGATTAAAGTGGACCTTTGACCTCTTATTGCACACTACACCTTGTGGCCAGAGAGCTTGAAATGCAGGAAAATCCCCAAGGCTCCTCCTGAAAAAGTGTGACAGGCTTGGAGGACCTTAAAGCACAAATGAATTAGGGGCACCTATTGGGGAAATATTAAATAATTAATTATGCAGCTCAATAAATAATGATCCTGCAAAGTAAAACAAACTTGTCCTGGAAGCGTGCACCACCAATTCATGTGCCAAATTTCGAAGGCCAAATCACAGAGTAGGCAGGTAATCCTGTCTAGAAAAAAACTACTTATTAATTATATAGATCTTTGCCTGTCAATTTTTGATGCTACAGAAATAGAAAATGTACATGAGATACATTTGACTGTATGATTGTTCTTCTGTGTAGGTGAGGCATTTCATTTATAAAGTTTTTATTTTTGTGATTACTGTTCTTTAGTGAAAATCACAAATTTGAAACCCTTGCAAACTAATGGACAACAACAATATGTTAATACATGGCAAGCAAGGTGTTAAAGTGTGAAGGATAATTAGGATTTCTGCACAAGAACACAAGAGGAAAATTACAGCACTTGAAGAGGCATTAGACAGCCCAGAAAATCATAAGTAGAGCCTGGCCATGAAGCCAGCACATACTGCCCTCCCAAAGGAACTCCTGATGGCAGCCGAGACCTTGGTGACCTACCATAAAGGGCATTCTGATGCTCCACTTCAATTCTTAAGCTTTCAGTATATGGTGGCACTCATTCCTTCACCTCACTGTCATCAATTCTTAAAAGAGTTTCTTGAGGACAAAGGAGGAATTAGGGGTTTGGAATTTTAAACTGAAACAGTTAAATTTGGTAAGAACTGGCTGCAATGTCAGGTGCAAATGGGTTCCAACTACTTCCTGTTTATCTTTTTTTAAAAGATTCACATTTTATAATCGAATATCAGGAGAAAGACTTTGCAGTCACTTTAAAGGCTATAAAACCAAGTTGTTGGCAATAAAACTGGGACATTTTTTTATGGTCTGCTGGTAAAAAATATTTGAGAGATGTCGAGTAGTTTTCATTTCTGTGAAAATGCTCTTATTTTGAAGCAAAACAAACAGCATGATTCTAACAAAGAAAACAACCAAAAATATGGTTTACAATTTGACAGATTATCAAACAGATGCTTTTTGATTGATATTCTTAGGAAAGATTTCTTTCAAACTATGAAAGAAGACTATGATAAAGATTATCCTTGTTTAAATGCCTCTGTTCTTTCCTTGTTTCCTTTCTTTTCACATAATGCAATCACCATTTGAGTTGGATCATCAATGAGCAAAAAGATATTTGTCATAGTTGAGACTGAAATCAAGGCGGATTTGAAATTTGCCTGGATGAGATTGCAATTGTGATTTTTATGCCCAGGTGAAATTGTGTTTGTGATCTTTTCCCAGCAGATGGTACTTCAATCCCAGGATATCTCAGCTAGATGAGTTTAAAATCTGTCTGATATCATCCAGGCAATTTTAAAATCTGCCAAGAAGAGATTCAAATATTGATGTGTTTTCAGATAGAATGTGCTCCATACATTAAATATTCATCACAATTTTTACTACATTTTAATAATTCGCTTTAAAAACATGAATAGGTAATTTAATTGGTTGATTATTTTTCATTCTTATCTTTAGGCTTTTTTTTTTGTACAGGTAACCACCTCTTTTTTTTAATGCTTGCTTAGCTATGTATATGTACATCTGCAGAAATCCATTCCAGTTTCAGACTACATGACAGGGCAGTATAACAGGCTTCCTCTCACTTTGTATCCTGGCGTCAACCAGGCCCAGTGACTACTGCACCTGTGGGCTCTTGGTGCGTAATTGTTCCCATTGCTAGGTCATACCACCAAGGAACCCCCCAAAGTTGCACTCGTTTGTGAGTGAAATACGGTAGTTGGACATGGTCTTTCAATAGAGCATGCACAGCGCGCATCCCGCATGGGGGCTGACTGTGAAAAATCTCACCTCCTCAACTGAGATTCGAAATCATCACCTCCCGACCTTTGAGCCCTGTGCTCTACCCTTTGAGAGCTGTGTAGGCTCTTGCATTACTTTCACTTTTTGAGTATTTTGTCTAGTTTAAGTTAGTCATCTCATACTAATTATAATGGAGAAGTAAACTTAATTAATATTTTAACAAGCATATTTTAACAGATCATTTTATCAGCATACGTCAACAAGCTATACAATAAACGGGACTAACCAGCTGGGTTGACAAGTTTTTATACTGATTTTTTAACACTTTGCTTATAATTTATAATGAAAATTCTCAATATAAAATATACCACGTAAAACTATTCCTCTACAAACCCATTTGTTTCAAACACATTTTCTTTATTAGAACATTCAGTCTTATGAATCTTAAAAGTTCAAACCTCATTTCACTGATTAGAAAGAAACCCAGAAAAAAGAACAAATGCGTAGCTAGCATTTACTGGTCCATCAATAAATCAAAACATCCATAATAATGTTAAAATTTTCCTTTTTATAAAGACTTTACTTAATGAACACATTACTGGCAAAGAGAGTATAAAACCTGGTTCTCTGATTTGTCCTATAACAAATCTGGCAGTTAATCAGTGAACCCCTCAGATTTATTACATTTTGGTGTGTAACTCTGCCTTACTGTATTAAGAAACCTCAATATAACATGATCTACAGCCAATGCTTTTACCAGTAAGAACCGCTAGCTCCTTATTGGATTAGAACCTTGTCTAATATATGACCTTCACATGTTAATCCATAGCTGTTTATTGGTTCTTCCATATATTTATCATCCCTGAGGGCAACAACCCTTGTGGCTGAATGCTGAGATGGGACACCATCATGACGAAGATTTCTGATAAAGGAGAAAGTCTGGCAGGAATATTGACTGTCCACTGGTCAGCCTTGGTTGTCATCCATTTCTACCAAAGGGCACTTACCTATCCATGAGCTCATATATACAAAATTTCTATGGATAAATAGAAATTTTTATCCCTGCTATTAGCTTCTATTGAATAAATTGTTATTAATTGTAAAGAATTATTAATGTTTCAAGGTTTCTTTACACATTCTCATATACTAAATGATTTCAAGTTTGATCAAATATTATGAGTGTATCTTATAAATTGTTTTTTAATATATATATATTTTGAGTATTATATCAAAAAGTTATTCCTTGTGAAACAGTTGAATACAATATATATTGCTTACAGATACTAATGATAAATTGGCATTTAACAAGAAAGCATATTGCAGGTAATACAATTTATTACACAAGTTCTTTTCACACAGGTGTTGAAAGAAATAAAAGGATTTGGCATTTTGTTAATAGATTAGAAAAAGATGGAAGGATTGCAAAAGCTGTTGCCATTTTATTTTCCTAGGACTTAAGTAAAACTGTGCCATGGTAAACACTAACCACTGCTTAGCTGCAAAAGGTGTATCAGTTAAAGCCTACACTATACTTTTTTTATAATCTGCTTTGCACCGAAAATATCCTGCAACTTTTGAAAATTTAGCCACCTTAGAAATAGCTGTACCCTGTTTGTTTGATAACCTTTACCCTGCCATATATAAATATGATACCATTATTTCTTTTGTAGTATATGGCCAGCCTGTATCAATTACTTCAAGCATGTCTGCTATTGCATCTACAGGAAAGGCAGATAATCTCAAGGGTGTGAACCAACTGGAACCCACATTAAGCAGTTGCAATTACTGCTCTATCCACAAGTGATAAGAGAGGGCAAAGAACGATATAGTGGGAAACTAAAACATCAACCACACACTGGCTTTACCTGGGATAGCTTTACTGTATATTGCACCTTGGGAGCAAAACATCCCTTCAGCAGTTCACAAACATCACCAGTTTTAGTCCCTGGGTGGCTGGAAGGTCATAAAACATACTTAAAGGCTCCCTGTGTAGTTCTTGTACAGATACTTAAACTAGTCTACATGTGGAGTTCTTCAAACCACTCATGTCAGAGCTAATAAACCTTATAAACAAGCATAAAGTGTGTCTCAAAACTATAATTTTTCACTTGAGCAACAAGGCAGCAAAATTGTGCTTGCCTTTTTACTGCACAGGAAAGGATCTTGACACTCTAAGAGATAACATAACAGTAAAACCAGGGCTTATGTGAACAGCCCAGCGTTGTATAGTGCAAAGAGAATTTTATTATGCTTTCCCAAAATCCTGAAGCTTTGAATGTGAAAAGTGCTGGCAAAAACCCATTGTTTGAAATTTCTTGAAGCATCATATTTCATAGTGTTAATCACTGTGTGAAGTACCTAGGAATGAGCTTCCTCATTTAATGTACATACTCCAAATGGCCCATAGGAAAAGAGACTATATGAGACACTGAGCTATATCTCAAAACAAATCTAATTCACAACATTATAATATATTCAGATGGATGTCACAACAGCAGACAGATTCAGCATGTTTTATTACAACAAAAAAAGATCCTTGTGTTGTTTGAAAGATTAGTTGATACAGAAGAATGCAATAAACATACAATGATCTGTATACAAGTAAACAAGCAGTTTATCAAAAGGATTTGCAAAAGGATTGGGTGAAAGCCTGAGGGTTTAGATTTTTCTGTTCCAATGTAATACAGATAGATAATAATTTTTAAAAGGTGAGTTTGTATACCATATAATTAGTTATCTTCATATGGTTTTAGGTAAAGTGTTAATTAGATTAATATTGTATATGATGGCAGTGGAGTGAAGTGGGTGAATGAGATTATGTTACAGTAGCGAGAAGTGGGTTTGATGGAATGTGATAGGGTCAGAAGAAACTCTTCACATGTGAAGTCATGTTCCAAGTTTGGAATATAATGTATTATGATATTTGGGAAAGATTTGTCTCAGCAATAAATAAATGAGACTTTTTCAAAAAGTTCTTGTGTTTGAAAAATTCTTGTGTTGTTCACAAAAGTCAAATAGTATGCACCTCTAACATAAGCAATGTTTACAGGTTTTATAGAATTCCTTCAGATATAAAATAATATGGCTGATACACAGCCTGTCTGAACTAAAGTGTCTGAACTAAATTCTAAAACAAGGGCACCGCAAAAGGAAGCATCCCCAGTTAGAATGGGTGTATTACACAGTGTGAAAATGAGTAGGGCAGCTCTGAGGCCTTGACGTTTGACCCTATGACCTCAAAATGGATAGGTTTATTCATTAGTGTGTGGGTGAGCCACATGTGCAAGATGAAAGGTTTTGGTCAAACTGTTTGACTTAAAATGGGTCCTTTGACCTTGACCTTTGACTCTGTGACCTCAAAATTCATAGGGCTCTTCATCATTAGATAGGTGAGTTATATGTGCAAGATGGAAGGTTTTGGTTAAATAGTTTGGCTTAAATGGGTCCACAAGCTTTATAAAGGCCTTGAACTTTGACCCGAGGACATAAAAATGGATAGGGTTCTTCATCCCAAGGTGGGTGAGCAATATGAAAATGCCATAGATGAAAGGTTGATAAAACATTATGGCTTGATATCCACAAGCCAATAATGGACAGAACGGACAGACAGTCGGACGCACTAACGGAGGCATTACTATATTCTTTTTGCAAGTTTCTTGCAAGGGGATAATAAAATAAAGCATTTGAGATACAGCAAGCATTGAATCAATGCAAACTGGACACCATAGAGGTCTCAAAGAACCATAGATTGATTTGGAAAAGGATATTTAAATAAAATCCTTTTCCAGCTTGCCATGAGGAAGCCACTTTGAACTCTAGAATCTCATTGAACTACAAGTTCCTGTTACTTCTTTGAAGAACTTGTTCAAATTCAATCAATAATTGTTATCATATATCAGTGGAAAAACTCCTCTGCAATGAAATGCATGCTTATAATGTTAACAGAGCAAGAGCATTTTTTCCCCCTTTTTATTTTCCACCAAATTAAAATAAATCTTTCATGTGAATGATACATGAAGATATCACTGTTTTCCGTGAGTTGTCTTGTACATGAGTGGCAGGGATAAAAATAAGAGAAAGAGAGAGAGAGATTATAATTTTATTCAACATAAAAGTAAAGTATCCGTTCAAACTGTATTCAATATGTCAATATTTTTGTTTTTATTATGTCTGGAGATTGTTGTTATTGATTTTATTCTGCTGACACAACAGTCACCTGTGACACATGGAGAAAAAAAAATTGTATATAAATATGGAGGTTCAGTGATTATACGTTTCTAAATATCTGAGACTATATGATTTAATGAGGATATTGGTGGAAAACTGGAGAGATTTACCACTGGATTTACTGAAATAAGATTGTTTTTGATTAAAAAACTAGATGTGTCGGAACAACACGAATGCCCCCGCCTTGGGCAAATTAGAAACATTTGTAAAATTTGGAAAATTTTTTAAGTTCAGGAGGTGTCGTATGGTCAAAAGTAGGTCAACAAGGGCAAAATGCAAACTCGATTTGTAACGGGTCATTATCAAGCAACACACCAAAAATCAGGCCAGTATATGCAGGCATTGTGAAAAAAAGTCCATACATGTGCATTTTCCATAAAAATTTCTGTCTTTCATGAAATTTTCTATAATTTTTCAAAAGTAGGTCAACAAGGATGAAACGTAAACTCGATCTGTAACTGTCATTATCTGCCCACACAAAAAAAATCAGGGTGGTATCTGCAGGCATTGAGGAAAAAAAGTCAGTACATATGCATTTGTTATGAAAATTTATATTTTTCATGAAACTTTCTATGTTCAGGAGCAGTCAAATGGTCAAAAGTAGGTCAACTGAGACAAAACAAGAACTCGATCTGTAACTGGTCATTATCTGCCTACACACCAAAAATCAGGCCCATATCTGCAGGCACTGCGAAAAAAAGTCCATACATGTGCACCTTTTTTATGAAATTTTCTATGTTAGAGCACCGTCAAATGGTCAAAAATAGGTCAACTGGGACAAAACATAAACTCCATCTGTAACTGGTAAATATCTGCCGACACACCAAAATTCAGGCCAATATCTGCAGGCATTGCGAAAAAACGTCTGTACATGTGTATTTGTCATGAAATTTCATATTTTTCATGAAATTTTCTATGTTCAGGAGCCGTAAAACGGTCAAAAGTAAGTCAACCAGAACAAAACGCAAACTCGATCTGTAACTGGTCTATATCTGCCCACACACCAAAAATTAGGCCAATATCTGCAGGCATTGCGAAAAAACGTCCGTACATGTGTATCTGTCATGAATATTTCTATTTTTCATGAAAATTTCTAAGTTTAGGAACTGTAAAACGGTCAAAAGTAGGTCAACCAGGACGAAACGCAAACTCGATCTGTAACTGGTCTATATCTGTCTACACACCAAAAATCAGGCCAATATCTGCAGGCACTGAGAAAAAAAAAAGTACATGTGTATTTGTCATGAAATTTCATATTTTTCATGAAATTTTCTATGTTCAGGAGCCTTAAAACGGTCAACAGTAGGTTAACCAGGACGAAATGCGAACTCGATCTGTAACTGGTCTATATCTGCTCACACACCAAAAATCAGGCTAATATCTGCAGGCATTGCGAAAAAAAGTCCGTACATGTGTATCTGTCATGAATATTTCTATTTTTCATGAAATTTTCTAAGTTTAGGAGCCGTTAAACGGTCAAAAGTAGGTCAACCAGGACAAAACGCGAACTCGATCTGTAACTGGTCTATATCTGCTCACACACCAAAAATCAGGCCAATATCTGCAGGCATTGCGAAAAAAAAGTCCGTACATGTGTATCTGTAATGAATATTTCTATTTTTCATGAAAATTTCTAAGTTTAGGAGCCGTAAAACGGTCAAAAGTAGGTCAACCAGGACGAAACGCGAACTCGATCTGTAACTGGTCTATATCTGCTCACACACCAAAAATCAGGCCAATATCTGCAGGCATTGCGAAAAAAAGTCCGTACAACTGTTTCATTTCGGAATGACGGAATGACGGACCTGGGTAAAACTATATGCCCCGGCCACTTTGTGGCGGGGGCATAAAAACATTTTTTTTTTGGCTTAGACTAATATTTGTTATAGATGTAGCAGTTTATCTGGAGGCTTTTTTCCTTTATATGAATTTATAAAATGTTGATGTAGCAAATAAAACCTTGATGACTATGAGTGAGGATTTTGTCAATGATTTGGTCGGTTTCATTTATGACTTTTGGTGTTATGTTTCTCATACAGCTGTCTGCTATCTTAGTTCTGGTTTTATTTGTAACAAGGGAATCTTTATGTCTTGTGTCATGTTCATGTGTCATGGTTCTTGTTGAAAAATTAAATGTTTGTAAATATGTTAGTAGCACTTCATGACAGTAATTATAGTAAAAGAACTCGTGCTGAACAATATCAAATGATGACCATATGCTTAACTCTGCTCCTGCAATTTAGGTGAGAAGTATATCATGTTCTTGGGAACTCCTGACTGAACCTGTCCAGTATATTAAGATATCAAATATAAATTTTTTCTGCATTTTGTGAATTTCTTTGTATGCTTCTTTCTTCTCCTTAGGTCAAAAGTCTTATAGAAATATATCTGTTTGGAAAAATTTTCATAGGCCTCTGGTATTGAAACCAAAACTAATTTTTTTCAACTTTAATAATGATAAGATTATCCTTTCTTACTTAAAACTAAATAAATACAAAATTCTTACCTCTTAGAGAATTTATATAAACATATTCATAAGGTGGAGAGCCTTTTTTCCTTAAATATCATTTTAATAACTCAAAGAGGACCATATTTTTTATATCAAATTTTTTATCTGCCCCTTTCTTTTTTGCATTAAAAAAAAAAAACATACAGATCACTAGATTTCAGCATTATTACACTATGTTATAGCTCTTCAAGTCTAACTCTGGCCAATCTAGCTTTCACAGCAAAACAGAAAAAAATGAAAATCAAAGAATTCACTGGCACATTAGCATAATTTTACTGTTGCCTGGCAACACCTGTCCAGTTGTGTTCCAGACAAAAAAAAACTTCTTACCATCTGACAGAACAAGGAGAAAGGGCCTTTGTTTATTCCTGTTTTACACATGTGAGTGATGTGTCCATGTGTGTGGGGTTAAATGCCTTTGGTTTCATTAATAATGCAGTGATTACCCAGATGACCTGGCAAAATGAGAACAAAGGTCTCAAGACGCTGGCTGTCAGGTTCAATTAAGGAAAACCTTTGACGAGAACCCATGTTGGTGCCAGAGTAACAAACAAAACCTAGTTGATTTGTAAAAAGAGAAGCTTGGGAAAATTGACATCAACCACTCACTAAAATTCAAAGCTATAAATCTGGCCAACTTCTCTATTATTTACCTCAGGGGAAAATTTTTGTCATATTCTGGTTTCCGGTATAAAACGTCTGATACAAATTTATGCCATAACTACTTCAAATATTCTCTGCCTATGCCAGATATCATTAAATAAATTAAATGAACGCACAGAACAGAAGATCCTGGCATTTTACAGTTTTTATAATTCAGTTAAGTAACATAGAAAAAAGTGTTCTTTTCTCTGTGATTAGAATTTTTTTATCACCTGTGTAAAATGTGATCATGTTTTAAAGAATATACAAATGTATAAATCTTGAATACACATACCAGTATTTTGAAGCTTCCTCCCTATTATCTTGGCATGGATGTTATAACCATTTTTCTTTTTCTTTCATCTTCCCATCAAAGCACAATTCAGAGTTTTTACTTTATCTTTACCACTGGCAGTTTTTGGTACACAGACATATAAAAAATATCCAAGTGCCCAACCAATGTTTTCAGTCTAATTCCAGAATGAGACTTTAAATGTTTGGACAGCCTTGAAGGCAGTGGGTCACAGGGGTTGATACTTCCCCATGCAGGAAGGTTTTAACCCATCTCATTTTTCATTCATGATATTATTTGGACTTGTTTTTTTTCATCTGCTTGGGGCAAATAATACTCCCCTTAAGGGAGATGTGTCCAACCATCCACACTGAGCAAAGCCTAGTCTTCAAAATCCAATTCTCTTGAAGGTCAATGTTTAAGCTCCAAGAGAACAATACTTTGACACTGAAACCTTGTGAATGTTTCAGGTTTCCAGCAACATCACCAGTTAATTTCTATGGAGCCTGAAGGGGTTGTGTTTGCGAGTTAATATACAGTTGCACACTTTGGTGTGCTTAATGCATAACATGACAGCTTACCAGCGAGGCCAGCTGCAAATCACTTGAGTTTACTCTTAATTGAAAGCCTACCCTCTACCTGTGCTGTCAGTCAGCTCATCTCTGTAACCTCTCACATCTGGGCTGCTACATAAACTGACAAATTTTGTTAGATATAGATTTACCCATATTGCATCCAATATAACTGAACAAGATAGTACAAGGCTGGGGCGTTTCTCTTCAGCATTTATGTTTTTACAATAGTAACTTTAAAATGGATTCATTCTGAATTTTGTTTCATTAAATCTAAATTACCAGTACTGTGTCTGATGTAATTGGAAAAGAAGACAGTTTCTTGAATGTTGCATCTCTTCTTTGATATTTTTCTTTATCAATATTTATAATTTCTCAAGTTTTTAAAGAATAAATTAAAAAAAAAAAGAATCTTCAAATGATAAAAGGTAATTCTAAACAAGTTTTAAGTGAACCATTTGGTAATATTTAATACTAAACAAACCACTTAGTAATGCTTTTGAAATTGCCAATGAACCAACTCAAGACGTCTTTATTTATTAATGTCATATGGTAAAATCTTTTTTTATTGATTGTCAATTAGTTGCGGGCATGTTGAATTTTAACAAGGTTTTTCATTTATATATTCAATATTCTGGAAAAATCTTTGAGTTAGTCCATCTCCATTTTCTCCTGATGCTTCATACTCTATTACATTTACCAAATTTACCATTTAAGAAGCAGACATGTTTTGTTTCAGCTCAGTCTGCAGACAATCCTCTCATTTCCTGTGACTATGTCATGTGACATATCACATGACCTGTCCAATTTAACTCTAAGGCTCCATTTTTTTCCAGGAAGGAAGTCTGATATATTAGCTGGAACCAGTAAGAGTGGGCAGCAGAATAACTAGACTGGCTTTCTGATAGTATCTTCTGCAAGGTCTTCATCACAAACTCTAGATCTATTAAATCTTATTTGTTACCTATATTAATTCCTATCATATAATTTTTGACTAGTATCCCTCAATACATTTTTCATTCTTATCAGAACATTAATTTACTCCTATTTTGAATGAACTGCATTTCTATGTTTGTTTGAACTTTTTGTTCCCAAAGCAATTCAATTGTCCATTTTGTTGCAAGCTTATAGGATTGTGCAACACTTCTTCTCTCAAGCCAAGCAATTGATTTGTGAATTTTTCCAATATCTTGAATTATTTTTTTCCAACTGGTTTTTCTCTATCATAGCTTTTATGACAAGGGACCCATGGGTCATGTTGCTCAGCTGAATTTTGGAAATTTTTTGCAAATGCAAAATATACTTATTCATTTGGGTTTTCATATACATTAGCATTTGAACAGCAAAGAGTAAATGGCCCTGCTACAATGAAACCCTGTAAATTATAGAATAATGGACATGAGCCAAAGTGTATTAATAAACATTAATTTATCAACTGAAATAAATTGCTGTAAAAAATGAAATGAACATAATCAGAATTTGATAAACATATTAACACAAGCCAATTAGGTGTAAATGGCATCTGCACTGTGTATTAATGAAAGCTGTACCCTAAAACCATTTAATGATGCAATAAGGAATAAATGGACCTAAGTGTTATATGAAAGGATACATATCAAAGATAATAAAATGTGCCAGTGTAATTAAGTTTTCAATAGTTAAATATATGGCCATATGAGCTAAAAATTAACACCATGAAAGGTTCCAAATATTCATGATTGACTTTTTAAAACTGTTTCACAGTGTTATTCAGATCAAGGCCCCATCAACTTTAAGAGATATGAATGAAAGCTACAAAGTATTTATATCTTATTAAATCTTAAAATGTCTATGAGCACTTACATTAGATCCTAATTTTATATCACATTTGAATATAAGGATTAAAATCTAATTTTTTTATTAAAAAAAAAGATCAAAATTGTTCAAGTTTCAAATAAAAATGAATTTAACATTGAAATTATAAGATTCATATTGATTATTAGGTCTATGTATTGAAGGGGTGGGTGGGGGAGGAGTCTCTGTGGTTACTGCTGGTTGCTGAAAAATATGTGAAATTATATGATTCATCTTGTAAATTGTACAGGTCTGTCATCAGGATGGGGTAGAGAGAGAGAGAGAGAGAGAGAGAAAGGCTGTGTGTGGTAGTTATTGCAGACAGCCTGACCAAGCTTACCTAGACACTGAGGGAGCTGGCCAAGAGTAAAGGGATTACATAACAGCCTGGAGAGCTGAGAGCCAGCTCTATAGTACACTGCATACCACTGGCTTGATGTAAACAACCTGACATGGTGCTGATAAAAATCTACAGTTTTTATCAATTGGTTTCAAATTTCAGATTTTAACAGAGGAAATAATCCTTCTGTAAACATGCTGTGAAAATTAAACCCACAGCACTCACAGGGGAAAAACATGCTATGGTCAAATTTGGGCAATATTTAAGGTACTGACTTTATATGTATGCTAATAATTTAAAACATTTGCAAAACTCAGATTTAATTTTCGGTATACATTTTAATCTTGATTAAATTAAGTTATATCCCTGAAAAAGTCTCTAGCTTAAGAAATTCTTATGTTAAGTGAGTAAACATATTTCTTGATTTTTTTACAAAGTGCATTATGTTCAGGCTCATAACTTCAAAAAATTACTCAATACTGACCTTATTTCTGGTATGTACATAGCAAATGTATAGAGAAATAAGCTCATTAAATATGATTAAAGTCAGTTCAGTGGTTTTGATATTAGGCAGTAATGAAGTGTAACAATGGATTTTTGATGGAAAATTGAGGGTTTTCCTTAATATCTCAAAGGAACAAAGTCCTAGTGACTCAATTTTAGGCACTGTAGGATATTTTAATGACCTCTAAATGTATGCCAAATTTTGGATTTGTAGGTCCAATGGTTTCAAAACGTGCCTTGTTAACAGCTGGCTGGCTGGCTGGAGGGACAAAGGACCATGACTATAGCTCAGATGACTTATACTCAGCTGAGCTAATAAATAAATACAGATAATTGCTTCCCCTCATTTAATAATAATGGATAACATTTTCAAGGCCAATCCCTTACTTCTAAGAAAAGTGACTGTTTGATATCTTGCTGCATAATGCTTAGTAAAAGTTTTCTAAGAAAATCCTTCTGATGATTTTTCAGTGAAAGATTAAGATAACAAATAAAGCACATTTTTCTTTATTCCTTCTTTGCTGAGTCAGTGAATTCTTCCTCAAATTAGAATGCTGTGCCGATTCCCGAACAGTCATCCGAAGTGACACAAAAAAACATAAACCTGAATTATTGCTTTCTGGCCCCCATAAACCCCATTTATGACACAGGAACGCATGCAGTAATCTTCTTGCTGTACATAAGACGATACATCTAGGTAATGAAACGTAAAGGACCTTGTGACATCAAAGGATCTGCCGGTGAATATATTTTAAACTACAGTGTATTAAATAACATATCATACAGAAAATTGAATTATTCATGAATTTTCATGTCCCTACACATATTGTTTTTGACAGCAACATAGAAAGTGATCAGATATATTTCCACTTCTTTCTGCATTATTCCCTTTCACTGTAATACACCTACAGGCACACCGTTGAAATAAGGATGTATATTCCATTGTGAAAACACTTTTGCTATTTATTGTTTTTTTTATCAGTTCTAAATATTTTCGAACAGTAATACCTCAGATTTATCCATCATCGTAAGGCATATTAATTTTTTTATTCCTGCACAACACAGGAACATACAAAAATGTGAACATTACTTCATGATAATCCTATAGCTATTGTCAAAGCTTCCTTTATGCTGGGAATTTACTGTGGTTAAATAAAACCCATTTGCTGTTGCCAGCTGCTATCAAAGTCTCATTATAGATTTTCTCATGGCAAAGTTCAATCAGAACTCCATTAGCCTTATGTGTTTTTATCTTTGTTTGGTTACAGCAGTCTCTATGAACAAACCTCCACACAGAGTAACGAATATGTCATATCTTTTGAACAAAAGCCTTTCCCTCTGGCTGCTGCGGAGACTAGTGATAGTTGGACCTGATCATTACAGATAAGGAAATTGGACAGATAAAGGAGGACATAGATTGTATGGCTCAGACATTTGTCTTACAAGGGAAGAAAATAAAGCAGATTTATCAGGCTCTGTATGTTATCATGGACAGATAAATTCCTTTCTTTTTTATCTGTGATTTGTTAACCATTTATGTGTGAGCTGAATACTAGGATTATGATGCACTGATGAATCACCTCATCTGTCTTTCAGCAAATACTGTCTCTCTTTTCCTCCATAAAATATCTTTGAAAATTAAAAAAAAAACGTAAAAGAAACAGTGTTAAAGAGGTCTATTTTGATATCTGATGTTTATTAACTAAAGATGATCCCTTGAACCTTTTATAAATATATGCCAGGTAATGCAGGTCCCACCACATACACCCTGTTAATTTTTGTTTATATTCATGTGTTTATAGCATGTGGAGGGCTGCCATAATAATCAAAAACTTTCAATAAGAGCATCTAGCTGCCAGCAAGTGAGATTTCAGCTTCTACACATATGCAACCAAACATCTTTGGTAACATGGTTACATGTTAGTAATCACAGTGTACTGTGATTACTAACAGCTTGTAGATAAGCAGAGGCCTTATAATAAATTTTCTGAACAGGATTTACCTAAAATTCATTAAAATGTACACAAAGTAAGCTAGAAATCTTAAAAACTGGATATAACATTTTTCAGAAAATCACCACATTGCTTTGTTATACAATATCAGATGCCCTATGTGTACTACTGTATTTTGAAATGGCAGAGGGGTCACAGAACTGCCGCATACTCACATGGCATTAAAACTTTATTTCCCTTTATTTTCCCTCTCTTCTTTTTACTCAGAGCTTCAATTAAATCTATTGGTCTCAGAGCTAGAACAATATATGGATGTTTTGTTATATCAATCAGCACAGATTAAGCCACACAATTATTGATATAAATGACAAAAATGAACACCATTCTAAAATGGGTACAATCAGCATAAACTGATGTAAAAGAAAAAAAACCAAGTTGTTTCTGTATCTAGTGCAAGAAAAACATTGCAATATAACATATAAAGAGTCTGACAACTGAAAAGGTATTTTAAAGCAAATTAAATGCAACTGAAACATTCATCTTCTCTTGACAACTTCAAAATCATATTTTTCAAGCATAGCTCTTTTGCTGCTTGCCTTGGTCACTTAAATATTTTTTTACCTATTCAATTGACATAAAATATCCATATTTTTGTTTGGTATTGCTAAACCAAGGCTGATAATGATTTGAACATAATTAATTTTCCCTGACAGCATGCTAGCCCAGGTAGGTCTAGCCATTTTATCCATGACACAAGAAAAAGAGCTTTATATAACAAATGACTTTACTATTAGTTGACATATTTTTAACCTATGATACTTTAGATATGTTTATAAGACCATGCATGTTTGCTATAGTGAGAGAAATTATATATATTTATGAAGAAACATGATGATATACATGATATATCATTTAGTTATTTGCACATCAATTGCTGCCTGGCATGTCGCCTGCCAGTTATGGGGGCCATTTAACACTTTGGACGGTTGAATGTTGGTAGCCATATGCACCAGCATGTATCTCAAAATACTGGGGGTACCCCAATACATGCACTGGCTCCTGACAATTAATAGCCTCAGTAGTTCACAATAATGTGATAATTGTAATAATCTTAATATTGCATCAGCACCTACAAAGTGTTTTTTTTTCCAAAATGAAGAACTTTACCACCAGAAAAATGTTAATAAAATTAATAATTGGTAATTAAAATAATCATAAAGTCAGTTGATGTTTAGTACAAAAAGAGGAAAGAAGATGAACTTGAAGCATGAACTGATATGATACACATGCACCAGAATGTTTAAAAAAAAGGTTTGTCCCTTAGTTCTTTTCTACTCTGGATCTTATGTGTGGACTTTGTTACACCGAAAAATTGATCAGGGAAAAATATCTGGGATTCGAACCCATGTCAGTGGCACACATGACCGGTGTTCTAACTGCTTTGCTAGAAAAGCAAGCTTCACTAGCAAGAGTTCAGTCTGTTTTTATATGTACCCCGTAACAATATATATTCATATAATGAATTAAATTTAATCAAAATTAATCAAAAATGTTTTCAAAGAACTTTACCCTCAGTGGTTGCTTTCTTCAAGCATAAACTGGACCAGTTATGAAAGACCCCGACAGTGCATTCATTTACATAACATGCGAGACTTTGAAACATACATTACTGCATTAATATTTCAGAGATTTCTTCCATAAATGGAAAATTCTTACCTCCAGGCCCGCCCATAGAAATAACCATCCCCATCTTTAGAGGTCTTCGATTCAATCCCATGGGCTAAAGTTTGGTAGTCCACATGAAATTGGTCCAAAACCATAGAAATCTTTACAAGCAACACAGCCATGTAATATCCATGCTTTTTAATACAGGAATCCTTTTCACACCACGTTTGATGGTCTATTCCATTCCTTGTGAAGCATATATGCCATTATGTTTTCGTGGTATAAGCTGCAAAACTACATAATTAGTCACAGTGGGCGGGGAACCACAGTGATGGCCAAAAAAGAAAGCCCTCCATACCACCAGTCTGATCAATGTAGCAAGTGACAGTTTGGTAGTCCGATACAGAGCCAATATCAGTTACCAGGCATACAATGTGCTTGATCAACTTTACCTGCTAGATATACTCCCCACTAACTTACCTTAACGCAGTTAATTAACACTAAACATTTCTTTTGTGTTTATTCCCCGGAAAACACAATGCCATCAAATGACGGAACACTTTTTACCATCTTCCGAGTATTACCATAGTGACTGAGCTATCTGAAGTGGTTTCCCTGGCGTGACAACCCAGGTGGGTATTCCTCCAGTAGAACAACCAGGCTTCTTGTCTACTTGAAATTCCTCTCTCTCATATAGCAACACATTTCTTCACAGTACAGGTACCAAGTTGTGTATCATTCCCTAACCTTCACAAGCACCTGCTAGTAAAACTCGTATTGTCCAAGGTTAATGATGATATTGTACACTTGTGCCACGGTTAACAATGATATCATGCACTTGTTCTAGGTATGTGCACTGTTCCGCTTCTGCTGATCTAGGTAAGCACAGGCTTGATAGTCATGTGGCCACAGCAGGTATAAGCTTAAAAGCCGGGTAGCGCTGATTGAGCATATTAATGCCAGAAACTGCACCCAGTATCGGCAGCTGAGATTGCCTTACTAACTTATTAACCTGTTGATAACATGTCAGAAATGACACATGGCCATCAAAAAGCCTGGGCTACAGCAAAAACATGTTTCCTGGAAACTTATAGTTGGTGGTAATGTGTTGAAGCAGTGTCTGCTGTACCAGCCCTGGCCTCACATTCATCACTCAGCGATGGCTGGAGAGGAAGCAGGGGGAGGCTGCGCTTTGTGGGTCTTCTCACTGACTGCCAGCCAGCTGTACTAATTGGTGTTCTGTAGTGCTAATTGGGACAATGATCCAGGGAGGCACTACAAGACCTCTGCTGTGCCTCTCCTGCATGTGCAGGGCATATACTTCCTCGTAAGATGCAGGATTACGTGGTTGCCAGACTCTGGTGCTGTGAACTACTCTGCTTGGAAATAAGTTTCTTTTCATGCTTTTTTCCCATAATAAATGGTAATTTCTCCACTCTGTTCAATTGATCTCAGTTGAAGTGGATTCCACATCAACAATTATCACATTTGCTTTAGTCTACAGGGCACGTTGCCCAAATTAGAAAAGTGTTCTTCAAAAACTTTGTTTCTGGCCCGAAGGCATTCAAATCCATTATGGTACACCAAAGCTTGAGCAATGGATATTGATATGAGAATATTGATTTAGGAAATACAGAGTTCTCGGATGCTGGGTCGGCTCTTGATAAATGCACACCAGGAATGGTCAACTTAACATGCCTTCGTGAGGCTACTGCAAAAGGGTATGTATGCTGACCTGTGATTTGGGACCTTGTTACCAAATACTAAGAAGAAACCAATCAATATTCATCGGCTATTATGGACTGGTTTCTTCTCATTTATTCATCTCACACAATGCTCCCCCAAGCTGTTATTCCAAAGAAACCTTATACAGATGCCAAATGGACTGTTTACACTTGCCCCATTGGTACTATAACCATGTTATTCTTCATTCAGTCAAGACAAGCTGTACTGGTCTGCCACTGGGGAACTAGATGGTAAATTAACAAGGGTCATGAGAGGGTCTTTACATGGTGATTCAATCACATCAGATTAAACTAGAACTAATGAAATGCTAAAATAAACAAGTCAGGGAAACACATTTTACAGGTGCACAAAGGTCAGTACTAGTCTTTCATTGTAGTTTTATCTGGACATAGTATTGTAGCATTTTTATCTGAACTGCTGCAGCATCTCAACTAGATCAGATTCTAAGGACAAAAGCTGTTTGCAGACATACAGGAAGATCAGGAAGATCAATACTAAAACTGCAAACTGAAACAGTTTTAGAATGGCATCATATAAATCTTAAAATTAGAATGATGAAAGAACATACAAACTTTATATATACATGAACAATGAAAGGAAACTGTCCTCAAACAAATATTTGCATTCTTAAAGGAAAATTTGAACCTCTTGACATCATGACTAAATGTATGTGAAAAAAACCCATTAATTTAGAAAGTCAAAGTATGACAGATACACTAATAACAGATTATTAATAATGCTATTTTTATATCATTTGCAGAAACAAATGCAAGAGATTCTAGATAAGCTTTTAGTAGTTTGCTTTCAACCCCTTTGAAGCATGATCATGTAACATTTCTATGCCAAGTCATCCACATTCCATTTTCACATCTATATGTCAATAAAATATTGCACACAAAAAAAATACTAAAATCTATTAGTACCAGCAGATTAGTCATACCATCAATGGAGGACAGTGATATTTATTTATCCCTTCTGCCCAAGGTACAGGAAGCCATTTACCACCTTTCATATTTTCTTTTACTTATGGTGCATCTGTATGGAAGACTTTTAGCATTGGTTCTTGGTGATTTTATAAAAAATTCATGGTAATAACCTGGGCATTTAGCAGCCTACTACCATTTTTAGTATAATGTGTTCTATGTGACCCATTAGCCAGATGTACTCAAGAAGTAGTCAAGAGTGCAGATAAGGGCAGAGCTGTTATTTACGGTCTGTAAATGCTCCAGAAAGTGTGACATTTGTGCACTGGGCCACATTCTTCCAGGCATTAGTGCAGTTCACATTCTGATGAATACAGATATCAAATTCCTCCAACTGTTCTGTGCTGATCAGATACCAATAAACGTGCCATTAAATGGATAAAAGCCAGTCCTTCCAACACAGACATGAAGTCTATTGTCTTTCCTGCAGATCAGCAAATCTGGAATGTAATGGCTATCTTGACAGGATTTGTTGCATCAAACATGTGCATCCACTTCAGTTCACCTCAGCCAAGGGGCTAGGGTATGTTTTGCTGGCGTTGGTTTGTTTGTTTGTCTTTAAGAAACATTTATCATAAAGTTCCAGATCACCATCTGGATCCAGGAATTTTTTTAAGGAAAAATGCTGCATTTCTGACAATGCCCTATGGGGTAATGAGCTACCTTGGTGGAGGTCTGCACTCTTTAAGTGCAATTCTAGTTTATTCATAATGGCAGGCTATGCTGTGTTGTTTATTGTAAAACATACCTTCACTATCAGCACAGTATGATGTATAGATATCCACCTAACAAAATTTTGTATTTTATTGTTCTTGAAGATTCTTCTGTAAGTGACATGTACTCTAACTTTCACAAAATGCACCAAGGTTTAAAATGTATCTCTGTGAATGTATCTTCCTTGCCAGTTCCTGTGGTAAAAGGTGAGGAAAACTAAGGATTATCAAAACTAACATTTATTTCACAGCAACAATGCAACTCTTTAACAATGGTTAACTAGTCCTTAAGCACCTGTCAGCACCTGTCAGCCAACATTCTGGTCAATGATAAAAGTAATTAAATAGGCAAAATAACATGAAAACAGTAACAACCAGACATTTCTAGGTACCCCAGGTGCCAAAGTATCCCCAAGAATAGGCCCCCATCTTCAGCACCATATACTGACCTTTGACAAGCAACCATGGTTTCTTCCATCTATCAACTTGAGAGGGCATTAATTTATACTATGAACACGGTAAGGTAGGTGGCACCATGTGTCTGCTTATGAGAAAACTTTCCAAGATGAATGTATATGCCAAATTTCAGACTAACACTTTGAACGACATGTATGCACAATTTTCACCTAAAGCAAATGAACAAATGGGGACCACATGAAAATGATTGCAGATGGCACCACCAGTCTTGAATGTGAGATTGAGGTATCCAAGATCAATGGACTTGCACAATTTCAGGCCAATACGGCAAATCATTCCTGAAAAAGGGCATTAATTTATATTATGAAAGCGGTAAGGTAGGTGGCACCACCTGTCTGGTTGACAAGAAAATTTTCCAAGATGGATTTACATGCCAAATTTTAGACCAACCCATTGAACCACTCCTTAGATATGAGCAATTTTTACCTAAAGCAAATGTACAGATAGAAGCAACATGAAAACGATTGCAGATGGTGACACCAGTCTTCAACATGAGATTGAGGTATCTAAGATCAATGGATAAGCACAATTTCAGGCCAAAACGGCAAATCATTCCTGAGAAAAAGGGCATTAACATTGTTGACAACCAAAATGCACTGTTCCATATCTGATTAACATTGCATTGCTAAGATGATCATTTGAGATATATGAATTAAGGGTCTGTTTTGCCCTGCATAATTATAATCCTGGCCTGCCTTATATGTAAAATGCAAGATTGCACTTCTTATCGCATGAGGTATAGTTTAATTCAAACACAAACTTTTTTTTAATAACATCATACATGTAAAAGGAAGTTTTTCAATAATTCCACATTGCAGACTGGTGTTAAATGATAACTCATTCAGTATTTGACATGTGTAATATAACAAAGCACTGAATGGCCATTACAGCAAAATTAATTTACTGGCTATAATTCTGAATTATTCATAATTAAATAACTGTCACTAATTGTTTTAATGTAATATTTATGTTATCAATATGTTTACATGACCATACAGAATAACAATTTAAAACTTTTTTCTATAGTAATGAATTAACTTTCCTTGTCATTCCTTTATTACCAATCTCAAAATATCCATATATCAATTAATTCAACGAAACAAAATAAAACAATATTTTCATTCTCAATTAATGCCTAATTCAATATATTTCTTTTTACATTTCATAAGCAGTAGGTGTATAATTACAGAAAAGCAAAATTATTTCTTGTCTGCCTCTTAATAATTATGTCCCGTATTGAAAAAAGGTCGCATAGCAAAGAGAGTTTATTTTGCAGGCTTGAAATAGCTCTGGATCTCCACTAAAAAATAAATAATTTAAAATGCTGGTATTACATAAAAAGAGAACTCTTTTCCTGATACCATCTGTCTTGATAGTTACAAAGGTATACACATAAGTGAGTGGAAACGGGATCTTTATCTGGTTTAAAAGATGTAATTACCTTAATAATACATGATGACACAATTATTGAGCCATTTGGATCTTATGAATATTTAAACCATGATTGAGCTAGCAGGTGCTGTGCTGCTAGGCAAACTATGAGGACTGGTTTTACTTCCATCCAATGATGATAACCCTGGTTTGATCACACAGATATTGTCCTTGTGTTCAGCAATGCTCTTGTAATTTAGAAAGTGTCCACCTGCATGAGTTCAAGATTTAATAAGATCATTTCTTCTGCACTTAATCATAAAATCTGTCAGCTTATAATTTCAAAATTGTTAGGACTGAAATTCTGACTTAATGTTTGAGATGAAGTACTCTTAATTAGAATTATTACTTTTCTAACTGGTAAGACTGAACCCTGGATCAATATACAGAGACTAAGATTCAATTAGTTTAATTTTCCAAATATAACACTTGAATGATGACTTATTTGTATCAGTGCATGCAAAGTCTGTTTATGTCTTTGTAAATTCTTTTATTACATCGTTTATATGTACAAATGGCAAACACTTAATGAGCGATTTGCACATTAAAAATACGTAGCATATGTCCAGTGAATTTCTGCTGGCATACCAAACATACCTTTGTGGTAACTTTCAATTTTATAATTTTGTAAATCTGTGTACCAGTATATCATATTCCTCTTAAAAAACTCTGAGAAAATGTGTAAATTAAAGTGATCATCCTAATTCCCATATTTCAAATTCTAAACAAAATGAAACTCTTTCATGTAATTTTACAGAGGCACATCACTATATTATTTTCAACTTAGAAATAAATGATAAACTATTACCCAATTCTTTAATAAATTATTGTTGTAAATTACAGTAAAATTGAAATGAACTGAAATATTCAAAGGACAGTTCAGATCTTTTCTTCTGAGATTTTTTAGTGTACCTCAACATAGGTCATATTCTAGGAGACCTGATAGTCACATTTGGCCCATGAAAAAAAAAACAGTAGTGGGGTAGGTGATCATGGTCTGATTTATCTTGATAGGTCAGACCATAAAGCTACGAGAGTCAGGTAATCAGCTGAGTTCAGGAAACTGTGAAGTACATCGGGAGCTGAAGGCAGATCATGAACACAATGCTGGGGACATATACTGTCGTCGAGGGACCTTCAAAATACCCCTGGCTCTCATGAATCTTTGTCTTTGTATTCTTCAATCTTCAGCGCCACATGCAGAATGTCTGGTATCACTTGCCAGTATAAATTATATATGCCTACAGAAAGCTATACTTTCTGCATCGTTATAAATAAAACTATTCCCTGTTAGTTTGTTACATTATGACAGCTGCTGGTCATATATAAACTGATGGGAAATTACCTTGGCCTCAATGTTTTCTTGTATCTAGTTTCCTAGCTGCTTTGTTACTTATTTTCACCCCACACTGATTTTCTTGTTCCCCCTGTTTTCCTCCCTGCTGAATTCCAACATTATTTTCTAAACTTTCTCTCAGTATCCTTCAATAGCCGTACTTCTTTGTATCCTCTTTAACACCTCTGATGTCCTTTTCTCTCTTTCTCCTTGCTTCTTATTTTTTTTTTCAACTCAGTGCATTTTTCTTTTCTATCCAGTAAATGCCTAATTAAAGTCAATTTGGTCATGTCCATTACAATTGAAATCTTTATATTTCTACTTTGATTTTAGTGTCTTTATTTTCTCTTTAGGTCACCCCTTTTTTTGCACATTTATGTCATTTATTCAGGTGTGTTTCTCTCATTTACTTTTCTCTTATTCTCAAAATATTCACCTAAACTTTCTCCTTTTTTCTTGCTCTGAATGCTTTTTGCTCTTTTCCTCTCTACTTCTACATGATACAGTTAATCTCTTTGCTTTATTTAGGATGTCTCATTTTCTGTTTATCTTTTGCTATATTTATGCATTTTCAAATGATGTAAAATTTATTTTTGCTCCTACAACTTGCTTATGTAGTTATACTTATTTTATCTTAAGAACACAGGATTTTAACAAATCCTCATCTCATATGACTGATGATCAATATATCCGGAGGGCAATTTGATGGTAAATATAAGAACACATAGTTGCTTTTCAAATTATGAATGGTGATGGTGATATTTTGGTGAAAATTATATTGTTGGAGGGCATTTTGATGATAAAGTATATGTTCTTAAAATAAAACCTCGGAGCTCCAGATTCCTAAGTGGGGTATGAGAGTGATGTATTAGATATTTAACCTTGACATCATCCATCAGAAATTTTATCTGTAGATATGTCAGGTGCTCTATTACACTATCTTGACTACACAACAGTAATGGATCAAAAATGGCCCAAAACATTTTGATGTGCAAGATGTCAATATTACATGTTTCATATCATTATTTTATACTTTTTTGTAAGGATTTTCCTTTTTATATGACTGTTTATGACCAGATTTTATATACAAGAAATATTATTAGTTCTTTTACAGTCTGTTAACTTTCACTTTAATCTTTCTCTTTAATTTCACTTGAGTAATATTTTATTTCAGCAATATATATGGTTAATGTTATTAGTATTGAATAAATGTCTAAAGAAAATGAACTAAATCTTAATCCTTAAAATCTTATCTTAATCTTATAAATGAATCTGATTATTTTATAATATATATATACATATTCTTACTTATTATATAATTCTTAATCATATTTAAATATCTATATTATTCTTTTGTTTAGCAATATGTAAAATGTTATTTTTTTTCACACTGTGATTGTTTAACAGGACTTTTTATTTTCCTTATAAAACAGCAATAGAAAATATAAAAAAAGGACCCATGGGTCACGGCGCTCAGCTAAATGTGACAGATATAATTGTATCACCATTGTTGTATATAGGTATGTAAGATTTCATTTTGACAGATGTAATTTTTTGTATTAATTATGTAGTTGAGCGGATTAGTAATATAGAAGTATCAGTATTTCAAATATGTACAAGAATATGTGTCTAAAATATTGCATTGGGAATGACCAGATGTTGTAAATTGCAGAGGAAGGAAGTGGAGATTTGCAAGTATAAAAATACACATTTAATACATTCAAATAATTATGGGAAATTAGAAAACTGATATGTTTTGGAAAGCAGTTGTTGCTGAATGGGAGAGGAAACAGAATGTCTCAAAGGTATCTATAGAGAAGAAATGAATAAAAAATAACATGATAAACTACCTTCCTTTAAATATTAAAATATTAAAGTCAGAAGGCCTAAAAAGAACAGTACAACAGAAATTCATAGTACAGTTTTTACCTTTAAAGGGAGTTAAAAGAAATAATATAAAATTAATATGAGTTTTTTTATATAATTTTTATGAAGCGAGCAATATTCTTTACCTTGTTACAGGTAGGACATGTTACGGGTGGAACAAAAATAGAATATATTCATGAATGCATTCATGAATACATTTTGAAAGTATTTGCACTGGTATTCATATACTTTCATTTTTACCTGAATTCCCATTCTTATGCAAGAAATTTTATAATGGAGTACATATTCATATTTGTATTCAAATACATTTGCAAAGTATTCGCACCATGTCTGGTATTTATTCAGTTTTCACCGAACAATGATGTTGGGAATCCAGAATATAAAAAATTCACACATTTAAATAATGATCATAAGTACCTGGTTTTATGGCTTTTATTCATATTAAAACAAAAAAAATGTAATATATTCATTTTGGACTAATTTCACATCAATGTACACACTAGACACAGCAGGAATCTAGATTAATATTATCAACTGCATCTTTGTCTATCATTAATTTCCTTCATATGATCCCTAATATTTAGTAATGAATAATATGATTTATTTTTTTATCATTAAAATTGAACTGAAAAATACTATAGGTGACTGCATGGTGTTATTTGGAATACGTGACATTCTATCAATCGATACAAGATTCTTATATCATCAGTAGCTGCAAGTTAATTTCCTGTTATTATCAACTAACAAATTCCTTTTCCATTTTTCTTTAATTTGTTATTAAAAACAAATAAAAATTTATTAATTTATTGTTTATTGTTATGTTGTTAGTTAAAACTACTAGATGAGTTGGGTTGGACACCTGGATCAACTGTGGCTTGGCATTAGCTGCCTGGCTGCCCGAGTGTATGCTTTGCTCAAGCATGCATAATCTGATGAAAGGTCAACAAGGTCAACATACAGGTGACTGAAGAGGGGCTGGATTAAGCCTGGGTCTGACATGGTCTCATAAAAACATTAATAAAAGCTACAATATTTGGCCAATTTCTTTCAGCTTTCTAAACTACAAAGATAAAATCCTTATGTGTGTATGATATGAAAATTATATCAACAGTGCTCTCAGGAAACAAACATGCAATGGTCAAAGTTGGGCAAAATTTAAGGTACTAATTTTATATTTATACTAATAACTTATAAAATTTGAAAAATTCAGAACTAATTTTGGGTATTCAATTGAATCTTGATTAAATAATGTTACATCCCTGACAAAAAATCTCTAGCTTCAGCAATCCTCTTGTTAAGGGAGTAAATATATTTCTTGATTTTTTACAAAGTGCATTATGTTTGGGCCCATAACTTGAAACAATTACGCAATACTGACATCATTTCTGGCATGTGCATAGAGAATGTAAAGAAAAATTTGTATATTATATATGATTAAAGTCAGATCAGTGGTTTTGATATTAGGCAGTCTTGAAGTGTAACAATGGGTATTTAATGGAAAAATGAAGTTTTTCATTAATATCTCAAAGGTATTAAGTCCTAGTGGCATGGTAGGGCATTTTGGAGACATCTAATTGTATGCCAAATTTAAGGAACTGAGAGCTGAAGCTGGGGAGCTGAGCTCTTGCAAACTGCATAACACTAGCTTGATGTTAACAATATGTTACAGGGTGCTTGAAATCTTGAATAAAATCTACAGTTTTTGATCAACTGGTTTCAAATTTTTGGTTTTAACAGACAAAATGCTAACAAAAACATGCTGTGAAAATTAAATCCACAGTACTTACAGGAAAAAACGTGCTATGGTCAAAGTTGGGCAAGATTTAAGGTACCATTTTTTTATTTTTGTTAATATTTCAAAAATTTTTAAGATTTTGATCTAATTTTGGGTATACAATTTAATTTTGATTAATTAAAGTTATATTACTGGAAAAAAGTCCATAGCTTTAACACATTTTGTGTTAAGTGATGGATTATCTTTCCTGATTTTTTACAAAATGCATTGTGTTTGGGCCCATAACTTTTTTAAATTATACAATACAGACATAATTTTCGGCGTGTACATAGAAACTATATAGGGGAATATTTATGGTAAATATGAGGAAAAACAGATGATAAGTTTTGATATTAGGCAGTCCTGAAGTGTGAAAATAGGTTTTTAATAAAAAATTGAGGTTTTTCCTTAATTTCTCAAAGGAACGAAGTCGCAAAAACCCAGTTTTCCGCTTGGTAGGAGATCTTGGGGACATCTAACATTATGCCAAATTTTGGATTCCTAGGTCTTACGGTTTCAAAAAGTGCCACATCTACGGATGGACGGACGGCACGACAGATGGACGGATGACGGACAATGGACCAGGACTATAGCTCAGATGACTTATAGTCAGCTGAGCTAAAAATAAGGGTACCAGGGTAATAAATTTGTTTTTCCAGTTATGAAAAGAAACAGATTGTATCTTTGAGAATTTTTAAATAATATGAATAGCACATGAGAGATATTGTAGTCTGTTTTGCCTGAATAATGAGCCAGCTATATCCAATATTAATTTGTCTATTGGAATTAGTGCACTTAATACAGAAGCCTGTAGCTGGGAAAAGGTGAAATAGGGGAGGTAAATATGGAAATTCTCTTGAACATGTTGTCATAACATGAAAAAATAGCATGGGCAAACATTTTATTATGTAAGCTCAGCATGATCAATTATCTACAAATCCCGAAGACCTTAGGTCATAAAGAGAGACAAAAGAAAAATATGGTCCTTCATGTTAATTAAATTATGGATTCCATTTTCTTTATTTTCCAGCATTCTGAGAGGAGAGGTCAGCTTATGATCAAACAATTCACATGCAGTAGGTACCAGGTTAATCAACTTAGAATTCTATATAAACTCCCCCCATGGGAGGAGATTTGCTTATTAATAATAAAGAATGACAAGCAGCTGTGGGTCTTCATTAACTTTTCTGATACAGGTGACACCACTGGCAGATTAGTTACCATAAATAACTTAAGGGGTACCATAAATAATACTCTAAAAATAATAAAAGCCACACACAGGGGGCAGAGGTATGCATCATTCTATGTTCAGCAAACACACTTCTTATGTCAGCTCTTTTGTAAATTAAGCCCCTGTTGGGAAATTAATAGGCAGATTCTGAAAGTACTTGGTAGCCCAACATATTTACCCCTTCTATTTGTTAGTTTTTAGCTCTATCAAATCCTGCATAGAACACAAATTAATGACAGAACCCGACACCCAGTTCAATACCAGTAACAATAAAATCTAAGAAAGAAATTATATGCAGCTTTTGGGGCATGGGTGAAGTCATCAAGCTACAATGAAACTGTCCAACTTTACCCTTTAACAATATATAAGTAGCCAGATGTGGCTAGCTCTCACACCATTTTTACTTCATCAGCACTTTTGAGCCAGAATTTAAGCAGGACCATTTCAGGAGCATAGCAGAGTGCGAGTAAAGTGCCATTAGTATAATTATGCATGGGAAGGCACTTCTCTGGGTTAACTTTACGTTTCCATCAGGGTAGGTATTGGACTGAGATCACTTAGTCCAAATGCCAGTTAACATTACATGCATAGCCCAATCTATCCCGCAGCCCACTGTAAAATAACTGGTACAAAATTTTCCACACGCTTCAGGTCATGATTGGAGAACTAAACCTGCACCAAATGAAAAAGGAATGAGGGCCTTCCAGGTCAGAGATCATTCCTTCAAGAGATTTTTCTTCCTCTTTAACATTAAAAGTATGTTGTATACTTGTAGAAATTATAAATTAAAAGCTTTCATGTGTAATATAGCAGTATGTAAATAATTTTTAATTAAAAAAAAAACAGCGGTTGATCCTTAATGCAGAGATAGGGATGATAGATCTGTTCATGGGGGAGGTAAAAATATATATATATGGCAAATTTATTCATTCTGGGTTAATATAGTCTGCAAATTGAGTAAGTTTTTACCACTGTTACAGTTTTCTTTTCATACAATAAATATGGTATATTTTTTAAAATGTTTCGACTGGTATTCCACTAAAGCTTGAAAACATATCTGTAAATAAAACAAAAGTTTTTTTTTCTGTGCTTCCCGAATGAATTATAATACACTGTCTGAATGACTCCCAATATAACCAGTGGCTTATATCTACTGTTTTCAACATTTATTAATATCAATCCAAATATCCTTTCAGAACATTGGCCTTTTAAATTGTTCCCAACATACTGTTCTTCTTTTTAGGGCCTACAAATTACCTGTCAACATCATATATAATTCAGTTGAACACAGCTCTCTTTCTTGTGCTATACATCAGGATACAAAAACAAATCCCTTTACAATAGATCCGCAAACATTAAATAAATAATAAGATAGGCCTTTAATGATACCCAGGGCAAAAGAATGAACACTGTTTGCTAAATAAATCATTGGGGAATGGCCTACAATTAATCCAAGAGAAATGGGTCACTTTACCACAAAGTCTAAGCAAAGGCACCATAGCTGTCAGCAAACTACCTGTATAAACTCTGTTGAAAATAAGAGCAAGACATTAACTTACTGTATCGCATTTTGAAAATAAGTTTTTAAAATTTATTCCTATGGATTAATTACCAGTTTTTCCTACCACTCCTGATTAAACAAGGGACCCATGGGTCATGGCGCTCAGCTGTTATATATGATACAAAATATGATTTGGGAAAGAGGCACATGCTTGTTTTGTGTGGTAATAAATATAAGCTTTATTATGAGTTGTTGGTGTTTAGCTTATGTATGATTTTGATAGTATCTTTGGAGACAGGGAAGAAGATTGATTTCATTTATTTTATTAACAAATGGAGTGCTATTGTCACACAGATTTTGACTTGGCCATATAACTTATAAGCAGCACATATAATAAAAGAGTTTAACTATTTATTAAAATTTAATAACAAATATTGTACCAATATAATTTTTATTTTAAAAAATAATAAGAAAATCATATGATTTTTTAAAATAAAATATAACTGAAATGATTATTGAAATAATATTATAGAATATATTCATGAATGCATTCATGAATACATTTTGAAAGTATCTGCACTGGTATTCAAACACTTTCATTTTTACCTGAATTCCCATTCTTATGCAATAAATTTTTTTTAATGCAGTACATATTAATATTCGTTTTCAAATACATTTGTAAAGCATTCGCACAATGTCTAGTATTTATTCAGTGTTAGCCAAACAATGATGTTGAGAATCCAGAATATACAAAATTCACAACTTTAAATAATGATCATAAGTACCTGGTTTTATGGCTTTTATTTATAATAAAAAAATAAATGTAATTTATTCACTTTGGACTACTTTCACATCAATCTACACATTAGACACAGAAGGAATCTAGATTCATATAATCAACTGCATCTTTGTTTATCATTAATTTTCTTCATATGATCCCTAATGATTAGTAATGAATAATATGATTTATTTTTTTATCATTAAAATTTCACTGAAAAATACCATAGGTGACTGCATGTTGTTATTTGGAATAACATTGACATTGACATTCTATCCATCCATACAAGATTCTTACATCATCAGTAACTTGTTGTTTTTCAACTACTACTAGATGAGTTGGGTTGGACACCTGGATCAACTGTGGCTGGGCATTAGCTGCCTGGCTGCCCCAGTGTACGCTTCGCTTCGCTCAAGCAAGCATAATCTGATGAAAGGTCAACAAGGTCAACATACAGGTGACTGAAGATGGGCTGGATTAAGCCTGGGTCTGACATGGTCTCATAAAAAAACTAGACATTTCTTGGCACCGCAGGTGCCAGAGTATCCCCAGACATACTAGGCCCCCCCCCCTTTAAAAATTGACCCCCATTTTTAGCAGCATATACTGACACTTGGCATATTTATTGTTTCTTCCATCTAACAATCCACAATCTTGTTGAAGATGTTGGTCCTGTGACCTTGATTTTTTTAAAGATGTGTCCTGTGACCTTTGACCTCATACCCCAAAATCAATTCGGGTCTTGCTTTTCCAATTGGACATATGCAAGTCAAGTTTGAAATCTGTACATCCATTAAGCAGGAATTATCATCCAGTAACTAATTTTTGGACAGATGGCTCCTGTGACCTTCACCTTTGACCTTGTGACCTCAAAATTGATAGTGTTCTTCCTCTCTTGGCAGGAGAACTATATGTGCAAGATGAAAGATCTGAGATGAAATGTTTGGCTGAAAATGCATCCACATCTTTTTAAAGATGTGTCCTGTGACCTTGACCTTTGACCTCATGACCCCAAAATCAATTTTGGTCTTGCTTTTCCAATGGGACATATACAAGTCAAGTTTTGGAATCCATACATCAATAAAAGCAGGAATTATCATCCAGAAACTAATTTTTGGACAGATGGCTCCTGTGACCTTCACCTTTGACCTTGTGACCTCAAAATTGATAGGGGTCTTCCACTCTTGGCAGGTGAACTATATGTGCAAGATGAAAGATCTGACATGAATTGTTTGGCTGAAAATGCATCCACAATCTTTTTAAAGAGGTTTTCTCTGACGACCTTTGACCTCATGATCCCAAAATCAATTCGGGTCTTGCTTTTCCATTGGGTCAAATACAAGTCAAGTTTGAAATCCATACATCAATAAAAGAAGGAATTATCATCAAGAAACTAATTTTTGGACAGATGGCTCCTGTGACCTTCACCTTTGACCTTGTGCCCTCAAAATTGATAGGGTTCTTCCTCTCTTGGAAGGTGAACTATATGTGCAAGATGAAAGATCTCAGATGAAATGTTTTGCTGAAAATGCATCCACAATCTTTTTAAAGAGGTGTCCTGTGACCTTGACCTTTGACCTCATGACCTGTAAATCAATTTTGGTCTTGCTTTTCCAATGGGACATATACAAGTCAAGTTTGAAATCCATACATCAATAATAGCAGGAATTATCATCCAGAAACTAATTTTTGGACAGATGGCTCCTGTGACCTTCACCTTTGACCTTGTGACCTCTAAATTGATAGGGGTCTTCCACTCTTGGTAGGTTACTTACATGTGCAAGATGAAAGATCAGAGATGAATTGTTTGCTGAAAATGCATTTACAATCTTTTTAAAGATGTGTCCTGTGACCTTGACCTATGACCTCATGACCCCAAAATCAATTCGGGTCTTGCTTTTCCAATTGGTCAAATACAAGTCAAGTTTGAAATCCATACATCAATAAAAGAAGGAATTATCATCCAGAAACTAATTTTTGGACAGATGGCTCCTTTGACCTTCACCTTTGCCCTTGTGACCTCAAAATTGATAGGGTTCTTCCTCTCTTGGCAGGTGAACTATATGTGCAAGATGAAAGATCTCAGATGAAATGTTTTGCTGAAAATGCATCCACAATCTTTTTAAAGAGGTGTCCTGTGACCTTGACCTTTGACCTCATGACCCCAAAATCAATTTGGTTCTTGCTTTTCCAATGGGTCAAATACAAGTCAAGTTTGAAATCCATACATCAATAAAAGAAGGAATTATCATCCAGAAACTAATTTTTGGACAGATGGCTCCTGTGACCCTTCACCTTTGACCTTGTGACCTCAAAATTGATAGGGTTCTTCCTCTCTTGGCAGGTGAACTATATGTGCAAGATGAAAGATCTGAGATGAAATATTTGGCTGAAAATGCATCCACATCTTTTTAAAGATGTGTCCTGTGACCTTGACCTTTGACCTCATGACCCCAAAATCAATTTGGTTCTTGCTTTTCCAATGGGACATAAACAAGTCAAGTTTGAAATCCATACATCAATAAAAGCAGGAATTATCATCCAGAAACTAATTTTTGGACAGATGGCTCCTGTGACCTTCACCTTTGACCTTGTGACCTCAAAATTGATAGTAGTCTTCCACTCTTGGCAGGTAAACTATATGTGCAAGATGAAAGATCTGAGATGAATTGTTTGGCTGAAAATGCATCCACAATCTTTATAAAGAGGTTTCCTGTGACCTTGACCTTTGACCTCATGACCCCAAAATAAATTTGGGTCTTGCTTTTCCAATGGGTCAAATACAAGTCAAGTTTGAAATCTATACATCAATAAAAGAAGGAATTATCATCCAGAAACTAATTTTTGAACAGATGGCTCCTGTGACCTTCACCTTTGACCTTGTGACCTCAAAACTGATAGGGGTCTTCCTCTATTTGCAGATGATTTATATGTGCAAGATGAAAGGTCTGAGATGAAATGTTTGGCTGAAAATGCATCCACAATCTTTTTAAAGATGTGTCTTGTGACCTTGACCTTTGACCTCATGACCCCAAAATCAATTGGAGTCTTGCTTTTTCAATGGGACATATATAAGTCAAGTTTGAAATCAATACATCAATAAAAGCAGGAATTATCATCCAGAAACTAATTTTTGGACAGATAGCTCCTGTGGCCTTGACCTTTGACCTTGTGACCCCAATATTATATGGATCATCCACTATTGGCAAGTGAGCTATATATTCAAGATGGAAGACCTAGGATGACAATTTGGCTTAAAATGCATCCACAATATCTTTTAAAATGCTAGTCCATTGACCCTGACCTTTGACCTCATGACCCTAGAACCTATAGGGTTCTTACTTTAGTGGTGGGCCATACATAAGTCATGTTTGAAATCCATATGGCTATCAAAACTAGAGATATCATAAGAGGAGTGTGATTTTCACCATATATGGCAATATTCAAGGTCAAGGCCACTATCATAGGAAAGGTCATGACCCCAATTTAAATAACCATCATCCCATAACCCATACCTATGTATATGCATAATATAAAAGAAATCTGTCCATTAGTTTTTGACTAATAATGCTCACAGTACTGTAAGGTGGCAATTTTGGGGGTATTAAACGGCATGAAAACAAGTAAAGAATAATAGGTGGCGCCACCAGTTTCTGGAACATGACAACCCTATCCATGATCTTCCATCAACTTGATTTTGGGACAAATCCATGCAAGATTTATTGAGATATTAAAGAATTTGTGTGATTTTCCCCAAAATTGGACCTATTCAAGGTCAAGACACTCTCCTAGTAAAGGTCATGACCTCATTTTAAATAGGCGTCGTCCTCTTACCCATATCTATACATATACCAAGTTTGGTAAAGTTCTGTGAAATATTTTTTGGGTTATCGCGCCAACAAGATTTATATGCGGCGGCGGCGGGACCGGTATGAAAACATAGTATCCCCCAACTTTGTCTGGGGATACAATTAATAAAAGCTACATTATTTGGTCAATTTCTTTCAGCTTTCTAAACTACAAAGATGAAATCCTTATGTGTGTATGATATGAAAATTATATCAACAGTGCTCTCAGAAAACAAACGTGCCATGGTCAAAGTTGGGCAAAATTTAAGGTACTTATTTTATATTTATACTAATAACTTATAAAATTTGAAAAATTTAGAACTAATTTTTGGTATTCAATTGAATCTTGATTAAATAATGTTACATCCCTGACAAAAAATCTCTAGCTTCAGCAATACTCTTGTTAAGGGAGTAAATATATTTCTTGATTTTGTGCATTATGATAAATGCATTATGTTTGGGCCCATAACTTAAAACAATTACGCAATACTGACATCATTTCTGGCATGTGCATAGCGAATGTATAGAAAAATATGTATATTATATATGATCAAAGTCAGATCAGTGGTTTTGATATTAGGCAGTCTTACAGTGTAACAATGGGTTTTTAATGGAAAAATGAAGTTCTTCATTAATATTTCGAAGGAATTAAGTCCTAGTGACCAAATTCTTGGCATGGTAGGGGACTCTGGAGACATCTAACTGTATGCCAAATTTAAGGAACTTAGAGCCGAAGCTAGGGAGCTGAGCTCTAGCAAACTGCATAACACTAGCTTGATGTAAACTTGATGTGACATGGTGCTTGAAAACTTGAATAAAATCTACAGTTTTTGGTCAACTGGTTTCAAATTTTTGGTGTTAACAGACAAAATGCTAACAAAAACATGCTGTGAACATTATATCCACAGTACTTACAGGAAAAAAACGTGCCATGGTTGAACTTGGGCAAAATTAAAGGTACCAATTTTATATTTTTGCCAATATTTAAAAAAATTAACAGATTTTGATCTAATTTTTGGTATACAATTAAATTTTGATCAATTAAAGTTGTATAACTGAAAAAAAGTCCCTTCCTTTAACACTTTTGGTCTTAAGTGACCAAATATCTTTCCTGATTTTTTACAAAGTCTGTTATGTTTGGGCCCTTAACTTTTTTAAATTAAATAATACTGACTTAATTTCTGGCATATAGAGGAATATTTATGGTAAATATGAAGAAAACCAGATGAGTGGTTTTGATATTAGGCAGCCCTGAAGTGTGAAAATAGATTTCTAATAAAAAATTGAGGTTTTTCCTTAATATCTCAAAGGAACGAAGTCCTATTGACCCAATTTTCGGCATGGTAGGAGATTTTGGGGACATCTAACTGTATGACGAAATTCAGATTAGTAGGTCCAAGGATGTGGAGATGTGCCAGTCTTACGGACGGACATCCGGACAGATGAACGGACGGACGGCACGACAGACAGACGATGGACAATGCACCATGACTGTCGCTCAGATGACTTATAGTCAGCTAAGCTAAAAACAGAAGAATAAGCTTTAAGCTTAAGCTTTCACTGGATGTATATGAACCTTTTCCCATCTGTCATGGATATTCATTTAGAATTACATATGTCTCTAACTTTATATGGAAACACATATCTCAACATATTGTAATGTCCCAGAAGTTTGCATACACAAGGTATTATGATCCAATAAGAAGCACCCTAAATTTATACACACATATCATGAATAAATATAAAATAGGTGTAAGAGTGCTCAAAATTGCATGTAAATTCAGCAAATAAAGTTATAATGAAAGAGAAACACAGTCTTAAGGAAAAACACAATTTGAAATCATCTTGAAATCACTACCATATTTGGACATGCATACTTAATAAGTATTTACCAACAAATGTTATATGGTATTATGATCCAATAACTATAAAAGACAGCCTTGGTCACCAAACAGAAACAGAGCAAACTGCCAACTTATTGAAGCACTGATGAATAAATCTTAACAGTCAATTCATGTTGCCTTGACAGATCACTTGTGTGAAGCAGACGACAAGTTCCCAAGATAATGACCAAAATGATATATGACTGTATCCCAGCTGTCTCTCTGGTACTAGCTAACTATTTACTCCTTGTCAGATGGATATGGACATTATATAGAAAGGAAATTAGGTATATCCTATCTGCTGCTATGTGTCCATTTTCCCCACATATCAATCTGGACTCTTTGGTGCAGATTAACCTGCTGGTTAATTCTGCATGAAGCGAGGGATACTGTTTTCACTCGATTCTTTGTCCGTGTGTGTATGTATGAATGTCTGGATGATACCTGGAGACAGTATAATGGATGTTATTGAAATTACCATATAGGCTGGTGTTGTGGTAGTTCTGATGTAGTTCAATTTCGGTGTGTATCCTAGTGTGAATAACCCCAGAATAAGTGTTTTATGGATTTTTAGAGCACATTTTATCACTTGCAGTAGTAGCATATAAGACCATACGGCCATTTGTCAAGCGTGATCCATTACTTCACAGGCCACAATGTCAGGCCACATGCTGTTTCCCTGAAAGGTGTCCATAAAATAAGGTACACAATGGGATATGACGTCGTGCCATGTGCCTTTTCCCCTGAAGGTTTATTTACACCAATGTACATCATGGGCGGGGTGGGGGGGGGGGGCATGGTTGTTGTTCATTATGTTTATAGTCAAGTACAGCAATACCAGAATGCATTTAAAAATATTCAGTTAAAAAGTTCCCAGGGTTAATTAAAAATTCAAATCACTATCTTCCATTCAGGGTTTGTGTCCCCATATGGGATGCTTTTTTAATTGTATTATTGACGTTTTGCTGAGCATCTTTATAGGTTATCTATGCAGGATCTTGTGGTAATGGAGGGTAGTGCTTCTACTCAGCAAATTATTATAAAAGGATATAATATAACTCAAAATGTATCAAACAGTGTAGAAAAAGTACAAAAAGGGTAAATCAGTGCCACACTGCACAACTTGAATACTCTTTTACATTACGTAATGTTTTTAAAAAAGTTTTCAGGTTGCTATAAAGTTAATTATCACCTCATATTTCATATTTCCAGTCATTTTGTCAAATATTAATGAGATAAAAGCTAAAATATGTCACTATTATGAAATACTGACATGGCACATCCAATGTTCTTTAACAAAATTGGAAATATGTGTTTATTAAGCTTAAAATATTCATCTGTGAAATGATGATTCTACAAAAGTAAGGCCAAAAAAAAAAACAAGGGACCCATGGGTCACTGTGCTTAGCTGAAGTTGACCTTGAAGGTAAAAATCTAAAATAATATCAAATGGAGATCAAGAGTAAGAGGAAGAGGTAGAAAGGCCATGGTTGGTTTATATGATTGGTGTGTATTGATGAGCAAGAAATTGTTGCAAATAATATTTTGTGACCTGACCATGTGTTTCCTAATGTTGAAACTGAAGCATGTGAGCAGTTTGTGAACTAATGATCTGTACTATTACCATGATCATTAGCTGGCTTTTTGATTAATTGTTGACATTTCAGTAGTTTACAAATTTGTTCAATTGAATCTATTTTTTTGTATAATATATATTATTAAATATATATGTATTTTTTATGAAATGTATACAGTTGAAATATAACTAATTAAAAACATAAAAAAGGTCAAACAAAGCCTGATCTCAAATTCTGCTGAGGCAGGAAAATAATGAACAAATGTTTGTATTAAATCCTCATTTTTTTTATCACATCATTTTTTTTTAATTTAAGTTTATATTTATATACATTTCCAATATAACAGATATATCTGAACATAAAAAGTTGATTCATAATTCTCACTTGCATCATCATAAATCTCAATCTTGTCAGATAACACCACATCATGCATACAAATGTTTATTTATTTTTTACCACAAAAATATATCTTTTAAATCTGCAAAACAATAAATATCTAAAAATAATTCTTTATTTAGATTCCACTATTTTTAATTGTGTCTTTATTTATTAATAATGTGCTTCATCTTTTATAAACTTAAGCATACAGATGGGTTCAATTATATTTGTTAAAGTAATTTAAAAGAAAATTAATTTCTTTAAAAATGCTACATTAACACAACATCGCATCTTCTGGATTACACTTGAATTACTTTTTAAAAGAAAGTTTTTGTATATTGGAGTGGAAACAGCGTTACAATTAAGGAAATACAGTGAAAACAATATCAATTACTGCATAACACTTGGTGGGTTGGGTTTGTAAGGGGGGGGGGGGGGGGGATTGGGGTGGTGATATTAGAATAACTGTACACCTGTCACAGCAGGGGGTCTCCCCCAGTGACTGTGACAAATAAGAAACCTTGGCATAACTGACTTCCAGTGACCTGGAGAGGGACCCTGAATCTGTAATCTGTAATCAAAGCAAATGACTACAGTAGAGCCTCAAGAAAAACATCAATAACTAGCTTAATTTTCAAGCTTTTATTTTCAAATTTCAGTTTTAAACAAATCAAATATTTATGTTTACATGCTGTGAAAATTAAATCAAACGTACTTACAGGAAAAAAAATGTGCCACGGTCAAAGTTGGGCTAAATTTAAGGTACTGATTTTATTTTTATGCTAATAACTTAAAAAAATTACAAAATTCAGATCTAATTTTGGGTAAACAATTAAATCTTCATTAAACATAGTTATATACTTGGGAAAATAGACTCTAGTTTCAAATTTTTCATTGTGAGTAAATATTTTTCCTGATTTTTTACAAAGTCCCGTTTGGGCCCATAACGTTAAGAATTTATACTTAACAAACTTAATTTCTGGCATGTACATAGGAACTATATAGAGGAATATTTATGGTAAATATGAGGAAAAACAGATGAGTGGTTTTGATATTAGGCAGTCCTGAAGAGGTGAAAATAGGTTTTAGTAAAAAATTGAGGTTTTTCCTTAATTTATCAATGGAACAAAATCGCAAAGACCAGTTTTCGGCTTAGTAGGAGATCTTGGGGACATCTAACATTATGCCGAATTTTTTATTCCTAGGTCTTACGGTTTCAAAAATGTGCCACATCTACGGACGGACGGGTAGACGGACAGACGGACAGACGACAGACAATGGACCACGACTATAGCTCAGATGACTTATAGTAAGCTGAGCTAAAAAACCTTTGTTTCTGGTAACATAGCAGAAAATCTTGGGTTGGTAGGTAGGTAAAAGTTTTTTTTTTCTTTTCTTTTCTTTTTTTTCACATCCCGATTCATTTTAAGAGTTCAATGCTACATGGTCTCTATATGCTATCAATTTACACACAAATCACCTTAAATTTGTAATTACACGGACACACATGTATCTGAAATAGATATTTCGCCACGTATTAAGACATTCTGTATCAAAGTCTGATAGGTCCTAAAGTGTTGTGGCCTGATCTTCATCTTCGCTCACCGCAAATTTATGCAACAACGACAAAGTTGCATTCAGGTAACTTGCCACAGTCCCGAGTGATGTCAGAAAATGTCTGATTAATTTTACCTTAAAATTTATAATGGAGACGTGGGCCTAATTTGGATGATGCTATAATGGCAATATTAATGATTGCTATCATATAGATTGTTGGAAGGCGAGTCAGATAGACAAAAAGTATAAATACCTTTAAATGCATGTTTATATTGGTTATTATAACTATTTATGCTATGCAATCAATTGTTTTTGATGTTTGCAAATTAGTTAAAACATGGCATTTTATTGTAATGATTGTATCACTGGTATTCAGAAAATATTGATGTATTTACTTCCAAACCATCCTGGGACTTAACAATTTTAAAAGGGTCCAAAGGTTGTCTTTTGATTTTAAAAATTCAGTGTGTACCAGGAGGTTCCAGTGAAAATATGTGATCTGATCTACTAGTCGCTGTTTGTAGGTATTTATTTTGATCAGAAAAACAAACTCCCTTAATTCATGGAATCCCCAAAAAAGAGTTCCTTGGATTTACATTTGATTTAGTACAATTATCATACTATTCTTAATCATTTTCTGAGCATAAAGTTTGTACTATCTGGAATTTTCAAGGAAAGATCAGAAAATTTAATAAATTTTGCACAGATTGCCTGTGGTCATGATCGTTACTTAATCTATTTGACACATCATTCATGTCACCAGGTCACCAGCCTAGACTTCACATATATATATAAGCCTGGAGCTGGACCTCCAGCGACACGTCAAGCGAAGATACACAGAGGTCAGCAAATGAGGAAATTTGACCAACTACATCATAGACATTGTTAGGTTATTTATTAGAATAGACTCTTCATCTATATATTAATAGCGTAAGGCGATTTTTGTGATTTTCCGTATCTTCTCTGATACCACCGTACCGATTGCCGTGATTTTCGACACACATATGCTCTGGGTTTGTCAGAAGAGATTCCACCCACTTTTATTTGCAATATTTGCATATTACGTGCATAATTTATAATTTTAATATTTGCTCTCCCACAGGTGCCTCTTTTCTTTGTGTCTTTGGGCCCGGTAACACAATGGCCATAGAGTGTGTGATGGCAGGACAGTTTTACTCCCGGGGGCCCTATCTGGGATTTTCTTATATTTTGAGGTGACCCGCCCGAAATAATCCCCATTTGTGATCCCTTCTCAAAAGGCAACCTCTGCGCAGCAAAAAGGTCTATTGTGCACAAGAGGAGAATGCTTAAAAGGGGGATCTTTTAAAGAATGAAAATTTTCCGAACGGTAGTGATTGCAGGGCAGTGTGTAAAACCCGGACCCCACGGTCCCCTGACCCCGAAAACCAATTTCCTCATTTTTCATCATTTAAACCGAGAAAACCACTATTGCTGATGAAAAACAGAGCAAAGTCCCTAAATGTTGCAGCTTTGAAAATGACCGATTCACTGAAAGATTTAAGTTTACAAAAACATTTCGATGAAGATGGACCTCATTTAACTTGACTTTGCTGACTGTTCCATTTTGACGGACAGTAACCGCCGCTCATATTTTTGACTGAAAGAGGAATAAAATAGCTTTCATGTCACACACTAAATATAATTTTTGTTTTATTTTAAATGAAAATTTAATAGTGCGGGCACACTGGGGGAAATTTATTTGATGTGCACTAACAGTCGTTGCGGACCCGAGACTGATAATTCCGAGCCCTTCCACATAACAAAAGGATTTCGTGTTCCATTCATACCAACCATGCAATTTAAAGTTGGCAATAATATAAATACCGAAAGGAAATGTTGATTACTTGCATTTCAAGCAACTATAGGTTCCAAAATAATGATTTTGTAAATGTTTTTAATCATTGTATTCTTAAAACGCTACACAAATGTAATAAATAGCATATATAAAATTATGAATAAAAACTGAGACATAAAAATGTAAAAAAAACAATTAATAACACAATAATAAACCACATGGGTGTTATGGTTAAACGTGATGTGAAAATATGTACTAAAGAAATGGTAATACAATGAGTAAACAGGGTCCGTGTAATCCGTGAGGTCCGTGCGCCAGGGTCCGTAAGTGTTAATTATCAATTTTTTGGGTGCAAATCAGACTATTTCTACTAATTCTTAACCAAACATAATATTAAATATGTCTTTAATACGTTTATGCTAAAATATCTGGATAAATTACCATGAAAGTTTAAGAATAACAATTTTTTTCTTGGGGTCCGGGATCCAGAGTCTGTGGGGTCCAAGTTTTACACACTGCCTGAATGCAGTGATTGTCTCACTGGAAAACATTGGCTTAGCTTTCAAACAGGAAAGGTCCCTGGGAGTGCGTGATATTTAAAAAATATTTACAGCCTTTATATGTACCATATAATATAATGCTACCACGAACTTTTGCGCAGCGGAATTGCCCGACCATGTGAGTGCTCAGTTTTTGTGCCTGATAACGGGAATGCAATTATCAAGAACACGTCTCATGCAAGATAACAGGTTCCTTTACTGGCGGATTGACGGGGTCGGAGGGCAACCTTAAATGGCGATGTTCAGCATAATATATTTTCATATAAAAATGACTTTATTTATCACTTCTTCGAAAATTCTCCGGCCAATTGCTTGGCTTCATTTAGTTTTATGCATAACACCATGCATAAAATGAATCTATATATTAATAGCGGAACGCGATTTTGTGGTCTTCCGTATCTCCTCTGGACATTACGGATTGCCATGGTTTTCATCATACATATGCTCCGGGTTTGACAGAAGATATTCCACCATTCTACAGGAACATATTCGTCCAAGTCATCCAGACTCTGACACAAGGTCAACTCAAAAACAGAATACTTATACCAAATGTCAGATTCAAAGAGATCTTATGAGGATAACATTGTACAACCAAGACTTTCATCTATGATAAGCTATTTGACATAAGAACTAAATGCTCGCCCCAAACCGTGCGTAGCACGGGTAATTGCTAGTATTATATAATAAGGCAACCTGACATAAGCTGCCATAAATTACAACAATTACATGTCAAGAAAAAGAGAAGCTTCTAGAATCATGTGTGTTTAACAGTGGTGAACATTTGAAATACCAAATGTGTCAATAAACTTTATCCTGAGCGGCGACTCTTAGCAAACGTCAGCCTGACAGGGAATTCCGAGAGCGCTTTTTCTTAAGAATAAATATAGTGTAAATCTGCACTGAAAAGGCCTGGCGGGAAAATTGGGACTCTTTTTTTCTACGAAGGCATGTATTTATTGCTTATTTTAGAAAAAGGAATCTTTCACTAAAACACTAGATATATAAGTACAGAATGGCATTATATTCTTAAAACTCATAAAAGAATTTTTTATTTCTAATGCTTTTATATGCATAGAAAAGAAATGTATCTGATCTTTATGTCTTAATCTATCAATAATTCAGTCAAAGCTGACTTTCTCATTGCTGCATCTCAATGTATAAGCTTGGATTATCTTCCATTTCTTCTTAGAGAACTATATAATACAATGTAATTAATGATCAGAACAACATTTATAACATTTTTTATATCTTTCTTGAAAGGTCTGATTGTAACAGAACAAGAAATACTACACAGAAACTTTTCAATGGCTGTGTGCAATGTCACCTGTTGATTGCATATGCAAGTCAAGAAAGCAAAAAATGAGCAAAATATCCCTTAATTTCTACAAACATAACAAGCAAATTCAAGGAAAATATGTCCTCAGCTAGCGACACCTATTGGTGATTAGTGACACTTAATGTACTGATTCATAATATCAACAATGAAAGATCTTATTGTATGATTAAATTCTCAGACAGACACACCAACACCAATCCCAACCAAGGTATGCATGAGAGCAATCACTGACCCAAATTTGAATGAAATCAGATAATATTTAGGAAAGTTATCTCACAGAAACAAAACCCTGATGGATGGACAGACAGACAGTACGACAGACATACCAAAATCAATGTCCCCTGTTCCTTGGAAGTGGGGGACAATAAATAGAACACCACTTTATCTTAATAGAAAGCAAGTATGCCTTGCATTTTCCCATGTTTAGTCTAGAAAACAGGACACTGATCAATTGTGAACCATTTAAAACAACCATCCATGACATATGCAAGTTAATGTAATGCAATTTAGAATAGGTTTGCTTGACCTATACCTTGCTATCCATAATACAGGCCTTTTTTTTCCCAGTGGAATGTATAATTAACCTATCAGCATAGCATGAGATGTCATACTCCTGTAGGATGTCAACTATACCCGGGGTTCTGGAAACATGTACACATCCATCTTTTTATGTATGAATTGCTGTTTTTTTATTGAGAAACCTCTATTCAGAAACGGATTAGTGATTTCACAGGTAGTATGAGAAGTTAGAATTAAACTGCGGTGAACGTCAGCCTGCTGCCCTGGTGTGTGACATGTCGTAAGTGATCCATCATCCCTGCACTAACAAGCACCCTCATTCCTGAATACAAAACTAGTAGCATCCATCATCGCTACCACTGAATGTGAAGGTACTAATCCATAACCTCAAGCATATGATGTCATCTGGCAACTTCTAATGCCATGGAATAACTTCAAGTCTTCAGATTAATCCCAAACTTCAAAACTATCCTTAAATTAGATTTTTCCAACTTCAATTATCTTTTTCATAAATTTTATTTTAATTATACAAGTTTTCTGCTCTAACTCATAATTTAGAAATGTAAGAAGCAGTTCTTGATCCTGAACATATCACAGGCATATAACCATCCATGAACTGTAAGAGAAAGGATTTGTTGGTGACTCAATAAAAGATAATTAATTGTATCTGCTTTGGACCATCAGACCCTCCATGTACCTTAGTATTATAATAGCAACATAAAAAGAAATCCATATTATTTAAATCTATTTTATAAATAATAAAGGCACTGATGTGTTGTCATGAAACTCCTTTTTCTTTTGCCATGCCTCAGAGATGCTAATTTTGATCTTCAAGTGTCTGGAATGATGCAAGTGTTTCCTTAAAGGGGTAATTTTCCATAATTTATATAAAACCTAAGAAATATGACATTATTTGGGAAATTCTGTGAAGAAATGTGACTTTTTTTGGAAATTTTGAAAGAAATATGACATTATTTGGGAAAATTTGTGACTTGTCTTATAATTGCAGCCTTATCTATCAGAAACTACAATATTGCCAGTGTGTGCACTCATCCATGGAAAACGCCAATGCACCTTGCTCTAACCATGCATACCTGCCTGAATGCAAGAACAGCCAATAGGCTCTTTCTAATTCATAATAAAACCAATTTTTTAAACACCCTAACAATATATATGACATATTTGTACATTAAATTTATGTACTTTGTTTGATTGAGATGTTGTGTACCTTGCATTTCGTGGATGACTAGCTAACACAGGGCCAACTCTATGGCATTAATTACTATGAAAATCACACAATGGCACCATCAATCAGGCCCCAAAATCTGTATTTTCAACTTTTATTGAGTTTGGTAGTGACTGCTCTTATTTACAAGACTTGAACACCATAAATATAAGACCCCATAAATATGTTGACCACACCTACACTCTGTCCATTGTTGCCACAAAAATTAACCTGGTGAGTTACTGCACAGCAGCCGCGGCAAATCCGCTGTCTCCAATCAGGTGAATCACAGTAAATCATAACTGTTGTTGCCCAATATTATAGGCCCCTAGATACCAAACAGTGGCTGCCTGGCTGGCTGAACAACTGCCCGAGTTTTTCCGTCTGCTGCATCACATGATCACTCTCCTTGATAGATGAGAGGAAAACGTCTTGAAAAGAAAAAAAATAAATAAATACAAATCCCTGTTTGTCTCCCTCTTATATTCGATGATAAGAGAGGATTTGCCTCAGTAACAGCTTCCCGGGATTTCCTCATAGACTGATAATATATCTTTTAGATGATTAAAAATGCCAAGTATCCAATATTGTATCAGTATGGTTGGCTAGCGGTTCAAACAAAATTCAATAACACCTCCCTTAGTATATTGTGCTTCAGGCAAACAGGGGATAAAAATAGAGCACACCAAAAAAAATGAAGCTGTTATTTCGGATTAGAGTATCCAATTTAATGATCAGATGAAGTAAGATAATCTGGTATGCCTAACACATTGTCCCCTGGACAAATAGTGAAATAATTTTTGTAAGCTCGGTATTAATCTGTATGAGGAAAATGGATGACTGATCAATTAATGCAGAGATTAATCCTCCTGAATGTATACCTATTAATGATATATGATTAATTTTCTATGGTGTGATATTGGATGTGGGATTGGGACCTTTGAGATAAAACATTTTCTGTTCAATCTGAATGGCAGTAATTTCACTCACTCCACAGTTTTAATATATTTAAAAGTTGAAAAAACTTGAAAATTCAAATAATGTAATATATAATATAAGGTATTATAATTATATCAATTACTTTATATAAACTTTCATATCTATGTATCTTTGAGCATTTTGTCTGTTATTTAATATATTATCAATAAATATTATAAACAGCAGAAACAGAGACAATTACCTTTATTTCTCATTCTTTGAAAACACATGATAATGATGACAGATCTACCATCTGAATCATGGCTTTCACTCAGTGAAAAACAGATGAATACCAGGCATCTAAATCAAAACTTTTACTTAATAAGCAAATGTCAGACCTAGGCACCTTAATCATGGTCTGAACTATATAAAAACATGATGTACCTGGTACTTGAATCCAACTTTTTCTGTAAGTGAGGATGTTATTGATCTGCAGAACTTCAGAATCAAGGCCTTCTCTTGGTGAGATTGTGGATCTGTAGGGCTACTGAATCAATTTAAGGCCTTCTTTTTGAGAAGAGATTGTTAACCTTCCTAGGTGCTGAATTAAGGCCTTCTTTTAGTAGAGATGGCAGACCTGCAGGGATTCTTAATCAAGGCCTTCTCTTGCTGAATGGATGGTGGGGGAAATACAGGACTTTAGATTCAATGAAGGCATAGCTCAATCTATTTAATACAGTGATACTATAGGGAAACATAGACCAAAGATTCTTATCTATGGTCACTTTCTAAATAAAAATGCTTCATATGGGCACAATGGTACATAATAAAAATATATGTTAACAAAAATTACTCAATACTTCATCTGCTTTTCAGTTATGCAGATTTCACTGTCTCGATCTCTTCTACAATGACTTGAGTGCATTATTTCACCTTATTTCCTCAATAATAAACAGAGGAACTTGTCCTTTTTCTCAATACTGTAAATCTAAGTTCATTAAAGTAGAATTAAAAGGATTACCCTTTGCTGGTGAATGGCGACTGAACTTTTATAATTTAAGCATTTCAGCTGGAGTGTTGAAATTCCAATAACTTTAGAACTTGAAAGGTTGACACAAGGTGCTAAAAAAACTGTTAGAAAGAACCCATGCCTTGTCTCTCCATCAAATATTCTGTCAGTCATAAAACCCCAGAGCAAGCAGTGAGTGGGACCTGGGTTGTATGGTGGCCCATTAAAACTGCATGTTGTATTACCTTCGGTATGAATTATCAATGAAAGCTGCTGGCAACACACTGTTTTGCTGTCACTTTACAGGCAAATACCTCATTGAACTACGACCTGGCCAGTGAGCATCTTGTGCTGAATAATTTAATGGATAAATGACACTCTTCCAAGGCTTGATATTTAAGGCACAAGGAAGGAGAGAATAAACAAGGGACCCATGGGTCACATCGCTCAGCTGAATTTTGGAAAATATTAGTAACTGCAAAATATTTTTATTTCTTTTGGTTTTTCATGTGTATTATCATTAGAAATGCTATGAGAAAATGGCCCTGCTAAAATGAAACTCTGTAAATTATAGAATAATGGACATAAGCTAAACCATTTAGTGATGCACCAAGGGAACAAATAGACCTACGGTAAGTGTTATATAAAAGTAACATTTCATAAACAAATAATGTGTGAAGGTAATTAATTATTCAAAAGTTAAATATATGGCCCCATATGAGTTAAAGATTAATCTCACAAAGTTTGACCAATATTCCTAATTTTAATACTAAGTTAACAGCGTTATTCACACCTAGGCCCCGCCAACTTTAAGAGATATGAATGAAATGCTACAAAGTATTTATATATTCTTAAATCTTGTCAGTTAGCACTTACATTATATCCTAATATTTTATAGCATTTGAATATTAGGATTAAATTCCTGAAATTATTTTCTTTAAAAATATAAAAATTGTCCAAGTCTCATCAAAAAGAATTTATTTAACATTATAATTATAAGATTCATCTTGTTTATTAGTCCTGTGTATTGAAGGGGTGTGTGGGGGAGGGGTCTCTGTTGTTACTGCTCGTTGCTGAAAATAATGTTAATTTTAAGATTCATCTAATTCATAGTACAGTAAATGCATTATGTTTGAGCCCATAACTTTTTTAAATTATATAATACAGACTTTTTTTTCTGGCATGTACATAGGAACTATATAGAGGAATATTCATGGTAAATATGAGGAAAAACAGATGAGTGGTTTTGATATTAGGCAGTCCGGAAGTGTGAAAACAGGTTTTTAATAAAAAAATTGTGGTTTTTCCTTAATTTCTCAAAGGAACAAAGTTGCAAAGACCCAGTTTTCAGCTTGGTAGGAGATCTTTGGGACATCTAACATTATGCCAACAGCCTGGGGAGCATAGAGAGCTACACTGAATGACCTACAGTGACCAAAGTGGACTGCTTGACAATGTAAGGGAATACAAGAAGAGCCTCCAAAAAAATTCAATAACTAGCCTAATTTGCAGCTTTTATTTTCAAATTTCAGATTTTAACAGATTAAATCCTTATGTGTACATGCTGTGAAAATAAAATCCACAGTACTTAGGCCAAAATAAAAAAAAGGTTTGGTTCTCAGGCACTTTTTTTCATAAATCAATGCGGGCGGGCGCTTTTTTTATTTTAAATTTTTTGGTATGTTTCGATAAAAATGTCAAATGATAGGGGAAATGCATGAAAATAACAGTTTAATTTTGCTAAAGAAGTAAAAGCATTACAAAACAAAGGAAATAGTATGGTTTTGTCTTAGTGAAAGAAATGTCGGAGCAGCAGCAGCTCAAAATTGGAAAGTTTTTATTGAAAATCAAAATAAAAATTATTGATGCGGGGGTTTAAAATTGATGCGGGCAGTGCCTGAGAACCATACCTTTAATTTTTTTTGGCCTTACAGGAAAAAAAAAGTGCCACGGCCAAAGTTCTGCAAAATTTAAAGTACTAATTTTTTATTTTTACTAATATTTAAAAAAATTTAAAAGATTTTGATCTAATTTTGTTTATACAATCTAATTTCGATTAATTACAGTTATATTACTGGAAAAAAAGTCCTTAGTTTTAACATGTTTTGTGTTAAGTGATCAGTTATCTTTCCTGATTTTTTACAAAATGCATTATGTTCTGGCCAATAACTTTTTTAAATTACAAAATACAGACATAATTTCTGGCAGGTACATAGGAACTATATAGGGGAATATTTATGGTAAATACGAGGAAAAACAGATGAGTGGTTCAGGCATTCCTGAAGTGCAAAAATAGGTTTTTAATAGAAAATTGAGGTTTTTACTTAATTTATCAAAGGAACGAAGTCGCAAAGACCCAGTTTTCAGCTTGGTAGGAGATCTTTGGGACATCTAACATTATGCCAACAGCCTGGGGAGCATAGAGAGCTACACTGAATGACCTACAATGACCAAAGTGGACTGCTTGACAATGTAAGGGAATACAAGAAGAGCCTCCAAAAAAATTCAATAACTAGCCTAATTTGCAGCTTTTATTTTCAAATTTCAGATTTTAACAGATTAAATCCTTATGTGTACATGCTGTGAAAATAAAATCCACAGTACTTAGGCCAAAATAAAAAAAAGGTTTGGTTCTCAGGCACTTTTTTTCATAAATCAATGCGGGCGGGCGCTTTTTTTATTTTAAATTTTTTGGTATGTTTCGATAAAAATGTCAAATTATAAGGGAAATGCATGAAAATAACAGTTTTATTTTGCTAAAGAAGTAAAAGCATTACAAAACAAAGGAAATAGTATGGTTTTGTCTTAGTGAAAGAAATGTCGGAGCAGCAGCAGCTCAAAATTGGAAAGTTTTTATTGAAAATCAAAATAAAAATTATTGATGCGGGGGTTTAAAATTGATGCGGGCGGTGCCTGAGAACCATACCTTTAATTTTTTTTGGCCTTACAGGAAAAAAAAAGTGCCACGGCCAAAGTTCTGCAAAATTTAAAGTACTAATTTTTTATTTTTACTAATATTTAAAAAAATTTAAAAGATTTTGATCTAATTTTGTTTATACAATCTAATTTCGATTAATTACAGTTATATTACTGGAAAAAAAGTCCTTAGTTTTAACATGTTTTGTGTTAAGTGATCAGTTATCTTTCCTGATTTTTTACAAAATGCATTATGTTCTGGCCAATAACTTTTTTAAATTACAAAATACAGACATAATTTCTGGCAGGTACATAGGAACTATATAGGGGAATATTTATGGTAAATACGAGGAAAAACAGATGAGTGGTTCAGGCATTCCTGAAGTGCAAAAATAGGTTTTTAATAGAAAATTGAGGTTTTTACTTAATTTATCAAAGGAACGAAGTCGCAAAGACCCAGTTTTCGGCTTGGTAGGAGATCTTGGGGACATCTAACATTACGCCAAATTTTTTATTCCTAGGTCTTAGGTTTCAATACATGCCACATCTACGGATGGACGGACGGACAGACGGACGGACGACGGACAATGAACCACCACTATAGCTCAGATGACTTATAGTCAGCTGAGCTAAAAAATTGAGGTTTTCCCTTAATTTCTCAAAGGAACAAAGTCGCAAAGACCCAGTTTTCGCCTTGGTAGGAGATCTTAGGGACATCTAACATTATGCCAAATTTTGGATTCCTAGGTCTTACGGTTTCAAAACGTGCCACATCTACAGACGGACGGACAGACGGACTGATGACGGACAATGGACCACAACTATAGCTCAGATGACTTATAGTCAGCTGAGCTAAAAAGAGGAATGTACCTGAAGAGGTAGCTCTAAATCCAGCAAGATCCCTTACAACAATAACAAGTCTTCTCAATCGTGATCTTAAATTAAAGCACGAGTAAAGTAAAGTAAATCCCACATGAGCAACTGCTAAACATTAATTAATCTGTAGCTTTATGAATTTTATCTTCAAATGAGGATGGGCCCAGTGTAATATTAAATCAATGATTTCCATTGTTATGATATTATGCAATTTGCTGCATTTTTTTCAGACAGTCATAAATAGGTGCAAAAATCATTGACAACTGCATCCTGACTGAAAAACGATCCTTCACAATTTCCTGCAACCATGTGTGGCCTGCATGAATTGCATTAGAACATAATGTCAGCTGGTTGTTAATAATGGTCCCGACTGTCTGCTTCTATTCCAAACTAACACACTTTCACATCCACAACTGTTTAAGATTTCCTATGCTTTCCTACAATAAAACCCTGCAATATCCTTCAACATATCTATGTCAAAGATGATCATATAAGGTATGGCCCACACTTTTCACTAGTTCATTGGAAAAAATCACACTGGAGGAGGCCATGGTTTGGTTTGACTGTCAAAATTATGCAAGAAAATCGCCTGTGCCATATAGCTGAAGATTTCCTTTGGTTTTACAATTTTATGGCATTAGTTTGTTTGATAACACAAGATATGAACACCTGAGGCCCGAATATTTAGAGACAGTTACAAGGCCATGGGAGTTTTTCAACATTCTAATTATGAAGTACCCCTTAGGTGCTCAGTTTCACAATCTGAGGTGTCCAGTAAGTTGTGCAGACAATGAAGACAAAGTTGATTTAGCAATTCTGTGCACAGTTTGATCATTTCCCTGGAGACCAGTCAGGAAGTCATCACAGTCTCTTGGAAGACTGACTGCCTAGAGAAAACTCTAATATTAAGACTTGGAGGGCCTAACTATTTAATACTAAGATTTGTTGACAAATTACTCTGTAATGCCAAGACTTGATGAACATGACTCTGCAAAACTAAGACTTCATTGGCATCACTCTGTAATACTTAGATTTGTTGGAGATAACTCTGAATTGCCAAGACTTGATGGACATAACTGAATAATGCTAAGACTTGTTGGACATATCTCTATAGCGCCAAGTCTTTTGTCTAAAATCCTTAAAAGCAGAAGCTAAAAGTGGCTGCCTTCAAAGTTTCTACACATGTGGAAATTGATTGCATAGGATTTGGACAAGGATAAGCTTTTTTTCTCACACATGTTTGTAGGTATCTGTGTGTTGCATGTCATTCAGAATTAACAAATGTGTCTTATATGAAACAAGGCAAACAGGCCTAATGCAAACCTGTGCAGTGGGATAAACATCAGGTATAATGCTTCCATGATAACATACTTGACCATTATTTGAAAAGTACTTGATTACTTTTCAAGTACTTGTGTGACATGTACATGTACACTGCAAGTACTAACTATTTTATACCCAAGTACATATGCAAGCACCAATTACACAAATATTTCTCCTGACCTACTGACATGGATGGACAAAACACAAAAATGATTGTAGGTGGCACCACCAGTCTTGCATATGAGAAAACCCTTGATGATGTATAGACATGCAACAATACAGGCAGATACTTTAAACCCATTTTGAGCTGGGATGACCAAGCTCAACTGAGGAAGGCAGTTACACTTGCACCCAAGTGAAACAAAACTAATTTTAAAACTGAATGAACTCTTAAGCTGTACCTGAATGCACTTACTGAAATCTAGCTTGACCTGTTGCCTTATCTGATATAGTTGGCAGTCTGCCACAGGTATAAACAGATATGACTGAAACTTGGCCTGTTGCCATATCTGAAAAAGTTTGCAGTCTGCCAAGCTATTTATAGATACAGCAAAATCTTGGCCTGTTGCCAAATCTTTTTACTGGTTGTAGATTTATCAATTTAATCTTACCAAAATATCTTACAGTCCTTTGACTGTCAAATAATTCTGCCAAAACCATTTAAGTAAACTTGAATAAAGGCCAACTAAGAATAATGTTTGTGCTATGTTACAGAATTTGAAACAACAGTTTTGCAGTAGACTGTTGCAGCTAGCCATCTGTTTGATATAGGCTTATTTGGCCATCAGACCAATTTCAGCTTTTCATGACTACCAAAAATCATTGAACTCGATCTATTCTCATACATTTGAGAGAACCCTACCTTAGAATAATTATTGTGAAAAATTAAACCATTCAGCTTGACAGTTTCATCATGACATTTTTAATGCAGTGCCTGAAATATGCTTAAATTATGAGGTTTTGCCCTTAAAAAAAAAGGTTTATGTAGGTGGCACCACCAAAAACTTCAGTTTCAATATGAGTCATGCAACCAACATTTGCACAAGACTTGATGATGCTAGCTCCTGTCATTTCTGAGATTGTTATGTTGGTATGCTCTCTTGGTCAAATGACTAACTTCAAGTTCCTGTAACTCGGCCCAATTCATCAAACCCAAACCATTTGAACAAACTTGAAAGAGCTCATTTCTAGGATCATTTCTGGCAGAGTGATTTTGGAGAAGATTTTCAAAGGTTTTAAGCTTTTCACTGTAAAAGGTAAGTTGTTGCAGGTGATACCTGCCACAAAAAGCTCAAATCCACAACATCTGACATGTGACTGATTTTTGCATAAAATTTGGGATGCTAGCTCCTGCTGTTCCTGAGAAATTATGGGTTATGTACTGATGACAGATGACCCCTGTACAAAAAAGATTGATGCAGGTGGCGTCACCAATAACTCAATTTCAAATATGACTCACGAAATCAAAATTTGCATTAAACTTGGTGATGATAGCTCCTGCTTTTTCTGAGATTGTAATGTTAGTATGCTTTCTTGGCCAAATGACTAAGTTTATCTCAGCCAAAAATAACTTAACTGAAACCATTTGAACAAAGTTGAGAAAGTTTGTTTCTGGGATTATTTCTATGAAATATTAAAGAATTTGGCTTGACTGTTTTGGCATAGAAGATTTTAAAGGTTTTTTTAGCTTTTTCCCTGTAAAATCTAAGTCAATAAAGAGAGCCAAAAATAAGCTCAATCTGACAGAGTTTGATATGGGACTGATTCTTCCATCAAATTTGGCGCTGCTAGCTCTGACATTATTTTTAGATAACATGGGTTAACATAGGGAAGACGAACAATGAAAAATTGAGAATGCTGCATCATCGCATAAGCTCACAGGTTCACTAAAAAATTCACTATTCTAAAGCCCTGCTTCAGTGCAGTTCCTGCAAGACCCTTAGACATAGATAATAAAAAAAGAATAGGCAGGAATCAAAGAGAAACAGGGACACTAAATAAAAATGAACAGAAGCCAGAAAATATTACAAATCCAAATTAAGACTCTGGTAATTTAAACATGTTCAAGCCATTAATCCTTGCATCACCAAGATGAACAGCATTCCACTGGTGGAACACAAGGAAAAGGAGACCTGAAAAAAAAAACACTGAAAGCAATACCCTGAAATCTTAAATATTTAATATGCCCCTTGCTGTTGTAAGAGAACTCCAGCCATTGTACCTGCTGTGAAAACTACAGGAGTTCTCCATCAGGGAAGTAAGACCTTCCCATTAAACCCCCGACCCATCTAACCATGTGTGTTTTCTGATTGCACAGGAAAACAGGAGACTGTCTATTCCATTAACTTGTTCAACTTGCAGTTAATGTGATTTTTTTTCTTATAAACCACAAAACAGTCAGATGATCAAAATGTCTACGGCTCCAGGCCAGCAATTTCCTTTTCCTTTGGTTCCATGTAAAGGAGACTTACAAAGACTACTGGTTACCATGGCAATGACATGGTCCTGCAGAATGGTAACAAATCTTTTTTATGTGTTCTTCAGTGAAAGAATTTCAAGAAAATCTTAGCCCTTTTCCCTTGAAAATTTCTTTCATCATCCAAGCTAAAAAAATAAATGGAGATACAAAAGGTCATAAAATTCTCCAGTGAAACATTTGTGGTACCTTTAAAAGCCTTATTGGGGGGCTTTTTCAACTGAATCATTTTCTTATATACCACATATGTATGTTGCTACTATCTATAATTAATAATGGATCTACTGTTGCCTCTTTATATCACGGCTAGATGTGTAAATTAAGTAATGGAAGGTTTTTCAATAAAACTTATTAAAAGAACAACAGAAAATGAACAAACATGACTATATAGATAATCCTTTTCCATTTCAAAGGTTATAATAACATGATCTCTTAATGTAAAGAGATTTAAAGCAAGATTTCAAAACAATGTGTGGCATGTTTCACCATATATTTTCTCTATTCAGGTTATGTTTTACCAGAATCTGTTTGCCAGTTTCTCTTTTAGGTGGTTGTTCTATGGTTAACTACAGATTTCCTAGGCTTGCTGGTATGATGCTGACCTATGCAAAGTTACACCACACGCCTATATTCAAGGAATACAGGATCAAATTCAGTGGTCAGAATTAGGTATCCTCAACATGTTTAAGGAATTTGATATTTGACACACTTTTGTTGTGAAAAAAAAGCTTCAGATATTAATAATGATTTATTTTTATGGATTATGCAAATAGTCATTATAACAAATCTAGGCTGTCATTATAACTAATCTAGGCTGTCATTATAACTAATCTAGGCTCTCTTAATGGCTCACATGCTGGCATTCAGTAGTGACCAGATTTCGAGGTGGAGGAAACCAGATTTTGGGTATCAGTGCTAGAGAAAGCTGCAAGTTCTTAAAATGTCTCAGGAGGGTCTGGCAAGGTAGAAAGTTAACTGTACCCTCAAGGATTTTACTGGTTTACAGTAATTTGTCAGAACACAAAATAACATATTTATAGTTCAGGGCTTTGTACACATTTTCTTTTTTGTAATGTTTTATATTCACAAAGGGCCTCTCATATGAGAATTATCTAGATGACATGATCACTATTTTACTGCACAGTAAAATGTAACCTAAATGAAGACACAATCTGGATCATACCCTGTAAAATAGATACCAGCCAGCTGCAAGGAGGCTGGTGCTAACCAAAATGTGCCTTGCCTCCCATAAAACTACTTTTGAGCACTAATTTTGAGCCCTAAATAACATTTATATTTCCTTTCATATGGACTACCTTGAGATAATTCATATTCAGCTTTTGAAGCTGATATCAAACATACTGCATTAAACAGTTTACAATCATCTTGATGTCACAGAAAAACCCTGACAAGCTACACAATATATAAAACTATTGGAAGTGATATAGTCTACTGATTTCAGCTCCACATACATGGATTCATTTTGTCATTTCTACATTATCTCCTTTCACAAAACACTGTTTTCTGAAACAATGATCCCTGAATCAATACATCTTAGCCAAATAATCTTTTCATAAAGCTTTCCAAGACTGTTACTTAATAGAACATTCACAGTTTCCAAGAGATCAGATGTTTTCTTGGAACAAACAACTGCTGCATAAACCAGGAATCTTATTCGTTTGTTTTGAGTAGACTTTAAGAATTCGCAAAAATTGTAAACAGATGAGAAATATTTCTTGCAGACCAATAACTGAGCTGTTAACTGGTTTCCTATTTTTAAGTCTTAAACTGGATTCAAAGATTTTGGAAGAATAATAAATTGCTTTGAAGACCTTTTGTATATATATAATGTTAGAGATTCCTTCTTACATTTTTCATGCTTTCCAATAATGGAACCATTTATCTTGTATATTCTCCTGTCTTGTGACAGGGCTGTTGATTGGCTGCGCTCTCGGGGGACGCGGGCAGCGTGGACAGAGGTGATAGCCAGGGAATGACGCTATTGATCCTGTGCTGGAATGCTGGCATTTGTGCTGTGCTGGGCTGCAATCAAGGGATGTGAGCCGTCTTAGTGCAAACCAAACCCAAATCCTTCAATGTCATCCGTCCACCTGGTCATAAGTTGGTTAGAAAAATACAACACATCCACACAAGCAAAGGGTATTATTTATCAAAGGAAGGGCTGGGGTAATAATCTCAGGTTTAATGTTGTTTCAGACTCCATAAACTGATTCATGATGAATTAGTCTCCATTGCAACACTCAAGAAAACAACAAGGAGGGGAGTCGTGAAGTCTACTTCATCCAGAATCAACCAAATTTGATATATTTTTGTGTTTAAAGAACTGACATGTCAGTGCAACAAAATATTCCCTTATTGCCTAACAAAAAAAAAACAAAAAACAAAAACAGAAAATAAAACAAAGAAAAATGTTTTTTGACTTTCTGATTTATATTTTATATTTAAAACCACTCACACAGAAAAAGGTTACCAGAAGATCAGTTGCTGACTGTTATTGTCAGAAAACAGAAAATACTTCAACATGCATTTTAATTTTAATACAGGCTTATATATTCATTCTATCAACTATTAATTTCTGAAACCACTGATATAATCACAAAATAGAAGAATTTATTGTTTATTACAAAATATTTCAAAAAGCTTTTAATCACTCTGTTATTAATTCAAATTTCTAACTCAAATACCAATTTTCATCTATTGCTTATTTCCAAACTGCATCTGTAAATTGGTGACCATTTACAAAGCTAGGCCCTGAAGTCACATCTCCTTCAATAGCTCTGACTATATTTCTTCATAGAAAAGTTCAAAGGTCATCTACAACTTGACTGTGGATGTGATTGACTCCAAGTGGTCATGTGATATGCAAGAACCGGTCTGACAAGATGACCTTCAGAATAGCTAATGAGGTCGTATGGGAAAGAAGGTCATACATTAAACATGCAGAGACATTTTTTACTTTACATACATTGTTTAGCTGCAAACGTTTTGGTTTCTAATAGAATATTCTCTGATTTACTTCAGAGGTTTCTTGCAGCAGATCTAAATGTACAGCATTATGGTTCCCTGCCATGCTTTCAGAGTACATTGTTATCAACAGTTTCCAAGCTTTAATACTTTCTACATTTCTTAGTTAATTTTATCTAGGTGGAATGTCATTTGGTACTGCCTAGTAACAACACATCATGCATATCACATAAACAGTTCTCTCTAGCTGATATCACCATCTTTGTTAATAATTTAGGTCAGGAGTTACCGTACCTAAAACAAGGGAAGCTCAGTATCCTTTCAACGCTTTTGAGATGCTTGATCCAACATCTGGCATTACTGAGGCTCATGAGTTAACCATCTCTTCACAGTAGACTGGACTACAGCAACCACTGCCAACCAGTGCACTAATGACTGGACCAGCAGAGTCATTCTGCAGAAGTCATTTACAGTCTGTAATTTGGTAGGTACAGCACTGCTGTTATATTTTGCCAAAGACCACCATGAAGACCTGAGATATTCCTTTAAATACTCTAGGCAAGTAAATTGCTGACTGGTTCTCAATATAATTCAGTTAAGATTAATTCTTTTGGATTCAATTCTCAATTTGATCATAACAGACAATCATAATATTTGTTGGAGATGAATGTTTACTAAAATTTCCTTCCATTTAAGATTTTAAATGAACATTGTAATACGCTTAAGTATTTACATGGAGCAAGTAGTATTAAAAATGTTCTCATCCATTACTGGCTCAACAACAAATGAAGAATATAAGGTGACTCTCTTTTTTAAATGACATTGCTTACAACATCATTCATAAAGTCCATCTCTCCTAGGTATGAGCTGGAGCCCAAAAAGGTATGAAAATGACAATAATCCCAACAACTTAACTTAATCCATTACTGCATGCCTAATTCAATTATCAGTTAAGGTCTGGCTTTGATTCAAATATAAATCATATGATGCATTGTAACAGTTCTAAATACCCATTCAAAACATGCTGGAATCTTTTGCTATTTAATTTGCCTTAATGAAAGCCTTCTCCACACTAATTTTCCTATACTACCAAATAATATATGATAAAAGGTTTTGATCATACAAATCTTCTTCAAAGACTATCAGTATATATCAATTTTTTTCCTGGAATAAAATTTTATTAATGTTTTAGTACTGCCCCCCTTGCTTTGAAGAAATGAGATTATTACATTTAGTGCTATGGTTACAGTAAACTCCACAATTTAATCGGTAATGCAATATATTAGTAAGTAAAGTTAACAGGAGAAAAATATTCTTTTGACTTTACTGTCATCTGGTGTAAACTAGATGAACTAATATTTATCTGGAGCTGAAAGTTGTGGTTCTCCAACAGTGCAATAGGTCATGTTGGATAGAATCTCAATGTTTTTGTGACTGTACAATGAATGTTGCACTGATGGTCCTATGAATATAATCATAACTGAAAGGAATTTTGTAGTAAGATGTATAATTTACCACACTCTTTAAAATATTCTGTCACGTGGCGTATATTGATTTTTTCTATGTATTTTGACAAGGTGAGTTAATATTGAAAATCACATGTCAGTTAGGATGAACCTAGTGCTTCACTTTTTTTAAATTTATTTGACTTGTTAAGAAAGTGATAAAAATCCATATGAAAGTGTATTCTACTTGAGGTCGATCACCACAATGCTGCTCTGTTATATTATAAAGACATATGTTCTGAAAATTAAGTGTAACTGATGTATCCTTACTTTGATGTTCCATGCAACTGACATTTTTCTATAATAAAATAATTAAATGCTGGATATATAGTATTCATAGATTAATTAAAATTGTATAATAACATTTTTTGGCAACATTAGGGGAAAAAACAGGAAAAAACATTGAGAATTGGCAGGCTAAATATTTACCTAATACCATGCTTAATTAATTTATCTTAAATTAATTCTCTTGATTAAAAAAATATTTTTAAATTTTACTTGTTTTCAGTGCTACATGTGCATGACATAAACCAAAAGCTTTGATATATTATAATTTTAAGTGATATTTAGATTTCCACTGGTGCGCTAACCTTTTTAATTAAACTTGACATTTCAAAAAGAATAATTCAATTATAAAATCAATCATGAAAATGGAATTATCTTTTTTAAAAAGACTGAGTAATCAAGTTGTTTATATGTGGTATAAAAAGTAATGTTTAATGTTGAATATACAATGACATCTGGTGGCCAGCCAATGAACTAATAGCTCCCAGGACTGTTTATGAGTGGCTCCATGGTTACAGCTCTAGCACTGCATGCTGTTCTGTGTGGTGTGCTCCAAGCCAATATGTCACTGTACTCTTGACAGCCTTGTGACTTTTGTGAGGTCTATCTCACCATTGTGCTGTCAGGGACAGAATGCCTTGTGAAGTTTATGAGAGTTGGGGAAAACCTCTGGTTATGAATAATACAATACTAATACAATAAACTACCAATAAATTATAGTATTACATGTATTGTTTTCATTATATTACACTGAATTAATAATTAATTCATATTATTTATTATATTTTTACAGTATATTTTATCACTGTATGTCATGGTGCAAGATAGCAAATCATAGTAGAGAGTACGATGTAAAGTGTTTAAACAGTAAAATATAAGTAATGTTTATACATATTATAATATATATGTAAAGTGTACCTATAGTACAATAATAGTATGGCACAGTATAATATAGTATATGAAAGACCATCTGTCTAATAAGACCTTCTGTCTATTAAGATTACTTTTGAGTGAACCGCACATATTCACATTGGTTATATTTGACCTGTCCAGTAAGACCACTGGTAAAATAAGAGTATTTAAGACCACTTTAGGCCAGTCCCAGAGGGCGTCTCATTACACAGGTTTCACTGTATATCTAAGTTTGAGGGTGGGATTATGACCCTTTTCCTTTTTTCGTTATTGTGCCATCAGAATCACCTTCTACATGCTGTATCTACTCAGGACAGGGATAGTGGTGAATTTGTTTCAGAAATGGGTGTCTGAAAAAGGATCTTTAAGCTTCACGCATCTAAAAAAAAAAATGATTTAAAAACTCAAGACTACATTCTTTGTCACATTAGCAGCATATTGACAGGGCGGTAGCACTCCCTTACGATCATATAATTTTTGTATCCTGATGTCTCCCAGGCCTGGTGTCTGCAGGTCCGTGGTGTGTAATCATTCCCATTGCTGGGTCATAACACTGAGGAACCCCCCAAAGATGAACTCGTATGTGAGTGATACATATACACAGCTTTGAGGCACAGCCTTCTTATTAAGCCTGCAGAGCACTCACCCTGGGTGGGGGCAGACTGTGAAAATATCACCACCTCGGCTGAGATTTGCACTTACAACCTACTGGCTTTGAGTCCTGTCCTCTACCCCTGGAGCTACAGAAGCAGGTCTGTGATCAGGAAAATTCATTTAATCCTATTCTAGTTGTAGGAATGGATATTATCTATTATTCTGTCACCAGGAATACCTATCACTTCTATAATTCTGTCAATGGGAAAACATCAACTCCTAAGCAACCAATTGTAAAGCATATCAACCTCCTATTCTGCCAAAAACGGAGACATGCATATGAACTTTGACTCTGTCAAAAAGGAAAAATAGTAACCCCTAATCAACTTTTATTCTGGCAAAAAGAAAACATATCTACTCCTATTCTATCAACAGGAAAACATATAAACTGGTATTATGTCAACATATAAAACATATCAACTATTATTATGTCAACAGAAAACATATCAACTATTATTTTGTTAACAGGAAATATACAAATACACCATACATATTAACTCCAAACTGCAAATTACACAGGAAAATATCCCAGATCCTAACTTACTGAACAACAACATATCAATTAACTGCTACCCTGTTGATAAAGATATCATACCAAGTCTAACCCTATTCCATTTGAAAGAAAAAAAATCTTATCAACTCACTACTGCTGGAATACATATTGAAAAATGCCAATGGTGCATACACCGAGACAACAATGTGCTTGAGTTGTGCAAATGACGCTTCTACACTCAATGAGTCATAATTCAGCCATTCAAACAAAAATATTAATATAAAAAAGAATGCTTAAATAACAACACAATACACATTATGGTCAGAATTAAAAAATTCCTACGAACCCAAGAAGAGCTTATCAGAGATGCCGCCCATCTTCAGGTGAACGAGGCAGCATTTACCTGTGGGAACGCCATGGAAACAGGTCCCCCAAAGGAATCCAACCAGGGACAGCAGATAAAATACAACGATCGAGCATATATGCTAAAAGGTTGTGAATATTTCACTAGCTGACATGGAGTTCTGTGTCCTCTTAAATTTACTCAGAGTATAATGTTGCAGTCTGTTTTCTGTTTCAATGGGCCCTCCCTGTGTGATAAATTCATAATAGTTTTGTTCATGATTGCGCATCCTTCCTGTAATGGTTTCATGCTTGACAGACTGGGAGCATATATCATAATCCTACTACGTGTGTTGTATCAACTGCTGCCTGTCACTGCGGTTCCAGCCAATCTCCCAGGGGCATCAGTTAATAAATAAATTACAAAGTTCTGTATTGATACCACACATAATTTATCATGCATCCAAATTATATACAGAATTGCAACTTTTTTCATTATTTTTAAATATGACTTGTTCTGTGCAAGCTAGTGATTTTCATAATTTATTATTTTATTATTTGAATTTGAATTTTGCAAATGCTTTTTATGATACAATGAAATGAATATATATTTGATATTATAAATATTATTTTTAAAGTTTTCTATTTATATCCCTAGAAAAAATTCTATACTTCAGTCTTTATACTGAAACTCTAAAGTTATATAAGATTATATAATTGTCTGGACCGTGTGAAGTATGCAGATATGCACCAATAGTATATTTTAATTATCAATATTCAAAAATAATTTTTAAGCATAGTTATATAGAAGATAATAATCATTTAAGAATTAGCCTTAAAACATAAAAAATTTAAAAAAATACCTTAATCTGACAAATATACAAGGAAATAATTCTAGAACTGTCTTGCCCCAGAATTCATCAACAGTTCAACATACCACCACCAGATGTCACTTCTGAAAGGTTTATAGTTGAAATGAATTTTCATGTTTCTTCCTGAGACACCTGTAAGTTGGGTTTCTTTAATACTACGTATGTCACAGCTTCTCTTACAGGAATAACTGAGCAATATCAAACAATAAATGTGTAACATAAATGTATAATTAGTCAACATAGTGTTTTAGCAGAACAAATTTTATAAGATGATCTCAGATTCCTGGAAATCTATTTCCAAGGCTGCCTAACAGAGGGCAGCACAGGCTGTTTGGTAACTCTTTAGTGGTAAAAATTTGATATCTGTTTCAGTGCATCTTCTTAACTCCTGCTTAAGATTTCAGATTAAATTTGTTGATACATGAGAGGGAAAATGAAGGAAACATGAAATATAACTCCTATAAATAAATAATCCTATGAAAAGAAAATTTGAACCTTGTGAAAGTAAGTTCAAAACAGGCAACTTAATTATTAAACTTGCAAAATATACAAAATATTAAATTAGGAATGATATGAAAATTTAAAAATTTCCAAATATAATCATGTACCCAATATGTTATTTTTCTTAAAATATGAAGCTAATTTTATCTAAATGATTGAATGTGGTCAGATTCTGGATCTTATGAACCAGTTTATAAGCTGAATACAGACACATCTATAAAATATGTATATGCAGAAAGACAGATAGACGCCACAACTGGATGGCTGAACATGAGATCACTATATTACAGTCTCAATACTCCCATATTGAACTCACACCTATATATATGATATCTATCTATCTTTCTATCATATATATATATATATATATATATATAATTCACAGGCGGTCATATCAGGCAGGTCAGTTATAAATTCAAAGCATGTGAATGCTTTCTTTTTGTCCATGGGTAGTCTTAAAAACACAGGTGGTCTTATAAGACAGGTGACTTTCAGACAGGCTCCACTCTATATACATACATAAATACAGACAAAAATCCACAAGATACGGCAGAGGATTCTTTTCTTTTAGATTGTATTTTAATGTAAATCACAAATGAGGCTTTGAATACCGGTCATCACCATGGGGTTATTAAGACAACAATGATAGCTTAATACACATAATTTTCATGATAAATTTTTACTCGTATTAATTTCATTAAAAATTTTACTTGTATTAATTTCATTAAAAATTTTAGCCATAACTGAACTGAAGGATTCCTGCAATATTTCCTGAAGACCAACAAATAAAGCAAGATGTTATGACTTCATTTAACTTAACTTGAAATATCCTGACAAACTTGCTCTCAAAATCCTTGTTTACATGTTTTGAATGTGATACAGATAAAGAATTCTCTATAATATTGTCAGGTTTTCTTACCTAAATTTATAAAGACAGTATTTATATTTGATACTGAAATTGTCAGATGAGCTGGTATTTGGCTGATTCTTTTCAGTGCCATTAGTAATTGTATTATACAACTTAAATGATAAAATCAAATTCTACTGCACATAATAAATAAATAAAAATAATAATTTATCACACTGATAGATTTAAAAGTTTACAATTACAGGCTAACAAAAGATGAATCAGGAAGAATGTCAATTATGAGGTTATCAACAGGTCACAAACTATAAAAATATATACACAAAAATATCACCCACAGGCCAGAGCAATCTATATACTAAATGTCAGCATTCACTGGGCAATCACTATATAGGGAAGCCTGAACTCTACCCCTATATAGCTAAGCCTTGGGAGTGTATGACCTTTTACATGAATTAAAACAAAGGTTAAAACAAAGCCAAAAGCTCAGCCATATTGGAGATCTGTATCCCAAACACATAAAATACAGGCCACATCCTAAAAGTAGGTTAAACATGGGCTTTTAATCAGACTCAATGTGACCCCTTGGCCACCAATTTAAAGAAAGTGAAAAAGGGAGCACTAAGTAATATTATACTAAACATCAATATAGTGATGGGCCACAGCAAATTAGCTATATGATCAGCCTGAGGTTACAAGAAGGTGATTATTTGCCACAGGTTAACAGTAGGTGAAAAATGGCCACAGGTTACTAGTAGGTGAACAATGGCCGCAAGTCACAAGTAGGTGAACAATGGCCGCAAGTTACAAGTAGGTGAACAATGACCACAGGTTACCAGTAGGTCAAAATGGCCACAGATTACCAGAAGTTCAACAATGGTCACAGGTTAACAGTAGGTGAACAATGGTCTCAGGTTAACAGTAGGTGAACAATGGTCTCAGGTTAACAGTAGGTGAACAATGGTCTCAGGTTAACAGTAGGTGAACAATGGTCTCAGGTTAACAGTAGGTGAACAATGGTCTCAGGTTAACAGTAGGTGATCAATGGTCTCAGGTTAACAGTAGGTGAACGATGGTCTCAGGTAAACAGTAGGTGAACAATGGTCTCAGGTTAACAGTAGGTGAACAATGGTCTCAGGTTAACAGTAGGTGAACAATGGTCTCAGGTTAACAGTAGGTGAACAATGGTCTCAGGTTAACAGTAGGTGAACAATGGTCTCAGGTTAACAGGAGGTGAACAATGGTCTCAGGTTAACAGGAGGTGAACAATGGCAACTGTATAGCTGTAGGTGAATAACTGCTACAGAACAGTAGCTTGTGAAAAATGGATTAAGACTACCAGTAGGTGAACAAAGTCCACAGGTTACCAGAAATTAATAAGGCCACAGGGTATCTGTAGGTGAAAACTGGTCACAGGTTATCAGTAGGTGAACAATGGCCACATGTTACCAGTAGGTGAACAATAGCTACAGAACAGAAATTGGTTAACAATGGCACCAGGTTACCTGTAGGTGAACAATGGCCACAGGTTCCCAGTAGGTGAACAATGGCCACAGGTTACCAGTAGGTGAACAATAGCTACAGAACAGAAGTTGTTTAACAATGGTACCAGGTTACCTGTAGGTGAACAACTGCCACAGGTTACCAGCAGGTGAATAATAGCTACAGAACAGAAGTTGGTTAACAATGGCAACAGTTTACCTGTAGGTGAACAACTGCCACAGGTTACCAGTAGGTGAACAATAGCTACAGAACAGAAGTTAGTTGACAATGGCAACAGTTTACCGGTAGGTGAACAATGGCCACAGGTTACCTGTAGGTGAAAATGGCCACAGGTTACCAGTAGGTGAACAATGGCCACAGGTTACCAGTACGTGAACAATAGCTACAGAACAGAAGTTGGTTAACAATGGCAACAGGTTACCAGTAGGTGAACAATTGACATGTATACTAGTCAGCAAATGATGGCCACATATTATAGCAGAAGGAAAACAATTGACACAGGCTGGTAGTTGGGGAAGATTGGGTAACAGGATAGAATTAGACAATGGATCAGAGCCTTTGGTCATTTCATGGCCACAGAATAGTTGTAGGTGAAAATGGGCCATATCCGGATAGCTGGCAGAGCTGGACCCTGGGCCATATGTAAAGGGTATATAGCATACACTGTAATTTATTGACCACACTAAGTGAAAGGTGGCAAAGAGCCTACTGTTATGTGGTAAGAGGTGGAGATAAGTATAATATATAATTACAGATGCCAGTGGAATATTGTACTGGAATATACCAGAAAAGCAGATGGTAAGAGAGAAATATGTTATGATGACTCCATCATAACACTACTATTAGATATATAATACAGGTAATACCTAAAAATGTGATAAACATTATGGTGATAAATGATATATACTGGAATAAGTATGCTGGCTTATGTATGATAAACCTAAAAAAATATTGTGAAACATTTTTTTCTGGCATTTAGTCTTTGACTCAAATGTCGACAATGTTTATAGACCAAACATTCATTACCAGAGCATCTCTCCATCAAATCAATGGCATGTTTCTCAGACAATAAAAACTTGACTAATTAGGCTAAACAAAATAAAAGGTATGGTTCTCAGGCACCGCCCGCACCAGTTTTAACCCCCTGCATCAAACATTTTTATTTTGGTTTTCATCCTAAAAAAAAAATAAAATAATACAATTTTGATACAATTTCCTTTGTTATGTAGTGTTTTTACCTGTTTAGTAGAAAAAAACCTGTTATTTTCATGCTTTTTCCTGACATTTTTATCGAAACATACAAAAAAAGGTCAAAAATAAAATACCGCCAAGCCCACATTGATTTCTGAAAAAAAGTGCCTAAGAACCATACCTTTTTATTTTTTTTTGGCTTTATAAACAGATATATATTGATACAAATGTCAGACATTTTCCCCTGTGGTTTGGAAGGTCAACCTCGAGTCTTTTACTAGAATTCAATCAGGCCCTGTATCAAACATCAAAGTATTCCCTCCTCCAAAGAAACAGAACCACTAAGACAGTGAAAAATTCCAACAGTGAAGTAAAAAAAAACCAAGATAAGTGAATCCATGCAGAAGAAAAAAGACGGATATGTACCACCTTCAAGTCTATGACATGAGAGTTGGTTTTCTTATCAACACCTGGGCACTGTGAGGTGCTGACAACAGATTTCCCAGTTGGATAATCTCAATCACCCTCTTTCCACTCTGACGTCCCAGTCTGCCGTAGTTCCCAGCCTGTCGGGATCCAATTTTGAAGCAAGTTTCTGTTGCGTAACCAACCCTACTGGTTGTATGCAGCACTGCATCATGGTAATAGGTCTCATTCGGTCGACTGAAATAGCACGCCTACCAGCTGGACCATCCATATTGATCTCCTGGCAATTTCCTGACATATTTGTGCCATAAATATTTAATCTCCCGCGGGGTGTGGTTCCCATATAAACATATCAATTCATGTTTCTCTGTGTGATTATATGCTCTGATTATGGCCAACAATGCAGATGTTATATTTGCTCCCCCATGGAACTTGTAAAACATTTCACCTCAAAGGAGGTTTAAATGGATTTTTAACTATATAAGTAAATAAATATAATGGGACTGTGATCAATAGGGGTTTCAGTAAAACATAGCAGAATTATACCCCTGAAAAAAGTCCATATATAAAACACCAGCTGAGAAATGTCTATGGACGAAAACACAGGGCATAAAATTAAATGGATAACACAGATATAACATAAAATTAAAAAAAAACAGCTGAAACATTCAATGATCAAACAGTATTAAGCTTGATTCAATATCAACAAATTGTAGTTTATTAATTATTCTATTGATTGGAGATATTTTAAAAATATTTTGATACATTTTTTTTAAATTGTCACTAAATAAAATAATAGGACTTTGGTCCCTCATCAGTTTCAAGGTCAGACTGTGTGATAATGTTGAGTTTCAGAGAATAATTGCCAAATTTCAATGGGCACCCTACTGTGGAACAGACTATTTAGAGCTTATTGATCAGTATTAGGGGTTGGCTTTGTTCTGGAGGCTTGCTGAGGATCCTTCTGGTGATGATTTGTGGTCTTGAACTTCTTCTTATTGTTTACAGTGTTTTCCTTGGGTTTTGCAAAGCTCTTAATTAACTTTTTTGGTTATCCAATATTTGCATACATATTTGCATTTAAATCACAGAGAGGTTAATTACGGCAGTAATTATCTGATGAGGCACAAGAACTTTACAAAACCAGAAACTCAACCATTGAGAAGAGTTCTCGAGTTTACCAGCTCAAGAGAAGGATTAGCTAACCCAAGTTCCACTGACCAAGTTACCCACAAATATGGTTAGAATATGTCCTGCAGAGAATTAACCCACAAACATGGTTAGAACATGTCCTGCAGAGAAGTCACCCACAAACATGGTTAGAACATGTCCTGCAGAAAAGTAACTCACAAACATGGTTAGAACATGTCCTGCAGAGAAGTAACTCACAAACATGGTTAGAACATGTCCTGCAGAGAAGTATCCCACAAACATGGTTAGAATGTCCTGCAGAGAAGTAACTCACAAACATGGTTAGAATATGTCCTGCAGAGAAGTAACCCACAAACATGGTTAGAACATGTCCTGCAGAGAAGTCACCCACAAACATGGTTAGAACATGTCCTGCAGAAAAGTAACTCACAAACATGGTTAGAACATGTCCTGCAGAGAAGTATCCCACAAACATGGTTAGAATGTCCTGCAGAGAAGTAACCCACAAACATGGTTAGAATATGTCCTGCAGAGAAGTAACCCACAAACATGGTTAGAACATGTCCTGCAGAGAAGTAACCCACAAACATGGTTAGAACATGTCCTGCAGAGAAGTAACCCACAAACATGGTTAGAACATGTCCTGCAGAGAAGTAACCCACAAACATGGTTAGAACATGTCCTGCAGAGAAGTAACCCACAAACATGGTTAGAACATGTCCTGCAGAGAAGTAACTCACAAACATGGTTAGAACATGTCCTGCAGAGAAGTAACTCACAAACATGGTTAGAACATGTCCTGCAGAGAAGTAACCCACAAACATGGTTTGAACGTCCTGCTGAGTTTTTTAACCTCAAGTTTGTTTCCAGTATGACAAGCAATGGAATATGTCTTCCATTGGCCCTATTATGTACATTGATCATGCTTTAAGATATACCATGTCAAAGAAAGTTCGTTTTAACCATAGCATATTTTCAACTTTTTTTTAAATTTTGTCTTTTAAAGTGAACTCCAACATATTCTCATTAAACTTGATGGCACCACTTCTCTGTGATTATAATGGGCCTCTTAAATTTAGGTGCTAATTAAACCAGATTCAGAGGTGGATCCGAGATCCATCCCATGTATCTACACTGTGTGTCAACTCTAAACCTCACTTTACCATTAGTACTGCCATATACTTAAGTCAGCAGGTTTTGCAAATCAAAAGGGGATGCCATGGGTACCTGCTGCAAGAGAAATTGGAGTCAAATTTCAATTCTGTTGTATTCCTGATGGGAAAATATAATCTGTAACCAAGATTCGAACTATATGGTCTGCTTTTGGAGATATTCTGTTCTTTTATCAAGTGTTACTCTGGTTTTTCTATGATAACTGCTGCTGACTGAGTTATATAATATTAAAATACATTACATGGAATATGCTGCCTTCAGAGAAGGAATGCTGAGGGGGTTGTCTGCCTTTCAATTTTGGAAAAGGAGGGAACCCAGAAATAACTGTTGTTCTTTCAATGATAGTTGATACTGCATCATATCAACAAACTTGTACTTTTATTATGATACTAAGACTCCTTACTATGAGGCAAAATATATTTATATCTGTTTAATCATTTACAACTGTTTTAAACATGCAAGTAAATAAAGCTTAAAGGGACCCAAACACCTACAAAGCATGTTGAATAAGCACAAAAAATACCTTCTTCCCTAAAAAATAAATTTATACCTGCCACATTATTGCCATGAAACTGTTTCCTTACTCCTGTAAATGAGTGTTAAAACAGTGGACCGGGCACAATCACAGGTGTCAACATAAATGCAGCGCATGTATCACCCGGCCACAACACATGTCAATCAGGGGATGCCCTGACTGACTTGGCCCAAAAAATGTAATACATGTCTCCCTGACTGAAACATTGTGTTTTGCGGCTCCAGTTGGACCTCCGGTCACGTGGCCTTGTTATGGTAAACATACACACACGGACTCTGTTTACCAACACACAGAGCCACAACATGGTGTAAAACAGCCATACGGAAGTACAGAGGCTGGGTGCTGGAATGGTTTTGCATAAACTTTTGTTTAATGCAAAACTGAACTGACATTGTGAAAGAATAAGCATAATATTGCTCCTGATTATATCCCTTTAAATTATGTTTACATTTATGGTTAAGTTTGAACAATGTCATTCTGTTGAAAGTGAACAATTTATGAACAATGAACGTTCCATAGCCATCACTATGTCCTTCTTGTTCAAATTATAATGCTGCCCCCCCCCCCCCCTCCGACATTAAGGTTCTTTATCCTCTGGTCATTCATGTAATAATGTGATCAAAATGTGATGTTAATCTGTACTTGTTGACCAATTGGACATAATATTTTGCAATATTCTGCCTCCTTTAATATGAAAATTAAAGTAACTTACACCAGAGCAGTTTAGATGCAGTATTTAGCATAAAAATACCCCTCTGAAACTTTAATGAGTCATATAATTCTTCTTTTAAACCATAATGGGCTTCTTGGATGCATTAATAAAAACAACAAAATGATCTATCACACTTAGTCAGTGCAATATAGAATTTACTCTCATTATGTAAATGACTTAAAGATTTCTTGCTGTTGTTATATTTCTTTCTTTGAACATTTATCCTCAGAGGAGAAAATGACAAGACTGCTGACTTTTGGCTCATGTAGGTGTGAAACTCTATCTGGGGTACCACAAATTACAAACAAAGCTGATCAGAGTTTGAGAAATTGCACCATTAGTGTTGGGATTATCACCACACAGCTGTAACTGAGGCCTATAAATAAATGCCGCAACGGCATGAACGATAAAAGGCCACGCTAATGAGGCATTATAAATTCATGGCAAACACTCCCATGTCTGGATGATGCACATATCTAAATGAGGGGAAAAAAATCTAACATGGCGCCTTGTTCTGCGATCATTAAATAAAGGGCAAATGTCGCTTGTAGCAAACAAATTCGGATGAATTATACAAGAAAACTGCTGCAATCCTTGCCCCCAAGCACCCATGGTCTGGAAATACAAGCCTTCCCATCCATAATCCATACCTCCACGCCATTCACAGAAAGTTAATTATTAATACATGAATAATCATGATTTATGTCTGCCTGAATAAAACAGTAGATATGGGAAAAAGCATGCAAAAACAAGTAGATGGGGTTTGATCACTGCTTCCGATAACATGTTGTTCCATTTACGGTAAGCAAGGTGAACCTGGGATCAGCTGGGTATGGGATATCAGATGCTAATAATCCAACCTCGGGGAAATTAAACCTGTAAAGCTGATTGGCTACACAGCAAATGCTAACAACCATTACATTAGCTTGTTCCTACCAAGGGGTCATGCTCTGTACTGCTTTTGATCATAAGGCTCATAAATCATCGAGGGATCACAAAAATGCCCAACGATTTTAAGTTTATGGATGAAATGCAACTTCCCAGCTGGGTACACACATTATGGCAGTCATGCGTGCCTTGCATCTGTCTCATGTGACCACTAGAGGGCAGTGATTTTCGATCAAGGACGCTATGTTTATAGATGAAACAAATCTTCCCATTTGGGTATACACATCATCTGTGGTCAGACAGACTTTGATGGTTTCTGATCTAGCCATTAGGGGGCAGAATCTGATTTGATACTGGAAACTGGGATATGATGTTGGTGGACCATGAAATTTAAACTGAGATATATGATTTTCTTATTTCATCTATTTTAGGTTTACCAATAATGGTAATACTGCCTATTGCACACAAAGAATGATTTAAACATGAAGACTTCATATTACATACAAGTGTCTGCAGGGCTTTTGCTTTATTTTTATCTTTTCTTATTATTTCAGTAGGCAGTATTCTTTCTTTTTTAGTTCTATAGACCCTCTTCACAAACCTCCTTAATAACAATAACAATAATTATTCAGCAATAAGCACTTTTATCAGACACATGAATGTGCAGTGAAAAAAAGATGGCAGAATACGGAGATTTTGGTCTAAATACTTGAAAATATAGGAAATTATAGGAGACTTATTTCAGTAAGAAAATATTGAAAACATAGGGAGTCTGCAGATGTCCTGAGAATACCTGTGTTGGCTAAAATATCATTGGGAAGAAAACCTAAAATATATATACACAGGCTGACAGATAGAGCAGAACACTCAATGACTAAACAGTTGCTGGATTTTGTCTTCTCTCTGCATGCATGAGCTCATAATTAAAAGGGCTTACAGACTCCAACCTTCAGTAGTTCCAATTGACCTGATAAAACCTCTATTCTAAAATTTTATAAAAAATTTATAAATTATTTTTTTTCTTGGACCTCATTGACTAAATATAATTAAGTAAATTTAAGATGATTGCAATACACAATGAAATATGTTATTATTTTTTTAATTAAATGCTGTAGCATAAAGCTAATCACTATTGGTCAGGCTATATTGATCACTATTAATCATAATGTATACTATGACAATTCTATTCTAAATCATTTATTCTTACCTAAAAGAAATCCATTTAACAGGCTAAAAGCTATCCACACAAGGGACTAAGAATAATCACTGCAACTAAGCTATTTTTTACATCAGCTGAGCTAAGAATCAAAGGATAACAGTCAATTGATACTGTAAGGATGCTGAGATTAATAGATCAGCATTTCTGTGTTTTAATTACCCAGGAGTCTGGGATATTCAGCGAGGTGGTGCCTTCATTAGTGATACGGATGCTATCTCTGCCAGCTGTATCCCTGTTGCTTGGCAACAAACTGCCTCCCCAGCTTTCCTGCTTCTACCTATAGACCAGAAGCTTCAAGTTTTAATTCCCGGCAGCGACAATCCTAGACTTATTGTTTCTGCACCGTGTAATCTGTAATCCAGCTTCATAAACATGAGATTAAACACAATGAAATCCAACAGCAACCATTTAATCTCAAAACCACTCATCATCTGAATCAATTTTCTTGATTTTTCCTTCTAAATGAGGCAAAAAAACATAAGCCAATATCTTAAATCTGTCTAATTTTTTACCATAATAAGTATCTGTAACATTTTATCAGTAAAATTCTTAAATTTCTCATCCGATTTCAGAGAACTATTCTGTTTTTCCCTAACGATTATTTACTTTTTTTATTTTTCAGCATCAATTTTTCTTAATTTTGTTGTCTATATAAATTATAAGCTTAAAACTATTACAGCATAAATCTGCCCTGTTTTTTTTTTTACCTCACAGCCAATTTATCTTTCTTCAGTATTAATTTTCTTTGTTGCACCATCAAGATGAATCTTAAATGAATGTATGATACCTTGCTGTGTTTTATCCTTACTACCACTTGGGCTTTGTTTTTCAGTATTGATTTTTAATATGTCATTCAACCAAGTCATATGAAACAATTTCTATGTTTGAAGTTGGGAATTGATATTTATCCAGCTGACAGTCATAATAGCATATAATACATACATTCTTCTCTTTCCTCATAAGATGCACATAATTGGATTTATATCATAACTTTTCCTTATTTTTATTCTGCTCTCTTCCATATGTCAGGGATAATATAATTCTGTTTTATAGGCTTTTCCCTCTTAACTGGCTTGTGTGATCTGGGGGTAGAGCACAGGACTCTAAGCCGGGAGGTTGCGAGTTTGAATATCAGCCGAGGAACAGTGAGATTTATCACAGTTGGCCTCCACCCAGGATGAGCCTCTGAAGGCTTAATAGGAAGTTTGTACCTGACAGCAATGTATCACTTACAAATAAATGCATCTTTGGGAGGTTCCTTGTGACCAACCAATGGGTTGAATTAAACAGCCAGTATCTGCAGGTGCAGTAGACACCAGGCCTAGGTGTCACCAGGGTGTAAAATAAAGGACAGGAAGGAAGTGCTACTGCCCTGTTACATTGCTTAAAAATTAAATAGAACTCTGCAGATGTATATACTTCAGTTAAGAATTAGATAAGTCAGCATGGAGGCAGTTACTGTCACCAAAAAGGGAAAAAGGTTTTCCCTCTTTACTCGCAGCATAGGAGAAGAAGACTGATACTTTTTATTGTTTAATGGACCCATTTTGATATCTGACATGTTTTAAATCAAGATTTTCTCTTCAAATTTGTATAAAAAAAGACAACATGTACCATGTTTACTCATAGCTTGTAGATATTAACATACATCCATCAAGCAAATTCACAGAATTTATGTCCTCCGCCTTCTTGGATGATTTAAAGTCTGTGGTGACTAAGTGCAAATAGTTTTAACCATGCTGAACAGACGACAGCACCTGGCAGTAACTGCAAAATATTCAAGTAATTTATGTTATCTGCTAGTGACACCTGTTGGTAATTAGTGACACTAAATGTGCTGATTCATCATATCAATAATGAAAGATGCTACTGTATTATTATCTTATCAGACAGACACACCAAAACCAATCCCATCCAAGGTATGCATGAGAGCAATCAATGACCTAAATTTGAATGAAATCAATTATTATTTAGGAATGTTATTACATGGAAATGAAAACCTGACGAGCAGACAGACAGAAGGACAGACAGACAAACCAAAATCAATGTCCCCCGTTCCGAGGAAGCAGGGGACAATAATGGGCCATTAAAAGACATTTTCTCAGCAGGAATTACCTACTCTTCATATCAATACTGAAAGTAAGGAAACAGCACATAAATTCTACAAGTAAGACAGGTGAATAGCTGGCTTTAAGAGTAGTCAGTAAATATCCTGAACATGATAACTAAAACATAATTGTTGCGTCACCTTCTGTAATATCTAGAACAATAATATATGTGGATCTGAGGCGAATATCTGTGCATATAACACTCAAGGCAATTAAAGGGATATAGGAATTTAATTTTTCTGAAAATGAAACTACACTCATTGCCAGAAAAAAATAAGGCCTAAGTCTGAATAACTTCTCTAGGTACTTTCTTATTCCAGATAAACAGGAAAAAAAGGCCACAAAGAGATAGTGGATGATTCCCAGTCCTCTCTTTACATTCCTCAGTGGCTCTTTGTTTACAGAATAAGCAATACATCCCTTGGTATTCACTTTCCTCCATTATTAAAAAAAGATACAAGTTTCCACAGCTGCAAATGTTAGATGGTCATAAAAGATAAACCAGGAAAATATGGCCCCTGGTACAGGCTCCGAGCAGAGAACATTCACGGTGCAAATTTTTGTCACAACCTTTGAAGATAGTATGATTTATGCTAGTAATTAATCAAATAAGTAATGTAAGAGTGTCCATTATTTTTATGTCCTATATTTTGGTTTTTGTGTATATGATTTTCATGGCACTTCAGACCTATATACCGGAGCAGAAATTTCTGCCCAAGTCATCCAGGTTACTATGTTTTATTATTTTAACCTTTACACATGCAGTAACCTTGTGTACCACGTTACCAACCATTTCATCTTCCAGATATATATATCTATAGGTCTCCATTTTTTTCTGATTAATGTTTGCCAATACAAACGGCAACATAAGATTAATGGATGATATGCATACCTGCAAGATAAATGTATTTGTGTGTGGATTTTTTATCCTGACGATGATAAGTGGTGTTTTCTTTATTCATATGAGGAAATTAAAATTTCATTTCACACAGACTTGTATGGCTGCCACCTGGCAAGAATATTTTCATATGTTTTTGTAAAAAAAAGTGTTATATAAGGTAAAAACATTTATGGCAAAGTCCCTTTGTTTCAACTGATCTGAGTGCTCCAAAACACTTTCATCTACAGCTTAAATCAGGAATCAACTTGACCATAAATAGTCTAGTTGTATACTGGCTAGAAAACTTGATCTGTTTAATGGCTGAAAATATAATATGTCCCATAAATGATATCTTGTGTCACAATGGACTTGCTTGGTATCAACAGGCCAGATTATGACATAAAAGCATAGAAAATACCAAATAATGTATCAGCTGGCTTGTTTCTGGGTTCCCGCTATTGAAGCTTGTGCAATTGTTCACATTAAATATGGCAGCCAGCTATATTCAGGAAACAGGAAGTCTGTCATCAGCAATGTATCCGGTCGAGCCTTGGCCTTCAGCTGCTAAACCATAAAACTTCATGGCAATGAGGATAAAAATTGATTTCTTGGGACTCAAATGAATACAGCACCATGTAGTAGTCGACCTGAAAATGCCCCGACAAAATCCACCACTATGTCAAAATTAGCAAGCAAAGCCATGCTTAAACAAGCAAGCACTGCACATACACTGCTTTACTCTATAAAAATCTTGGTTCAAAGTCCTTTTGGCATAGTTCAGGTCTTCATAATGGCAAAACATGCTTGTGATTTCATCATAAAAGCAGACTGGTACCTCCATTTAAAACAACAATGATAATACCAGCTGTATAACAATGTGAATGTTTTATCATTCATCTGGAGGTTTACATTTCCACCTGAAACCTACTATTAATGAACACAATCAGGGTCTTTATCTGCAGCTGACAATTAATTTGACTCCAACAAAGAACTTCAAGTTTTAAAGAAAATATCTACTATTATTTACTATGTCCTATACACTTTTTTTTTGCAATTTATTTATGTGTATCATGCAGAAGCATAGACCGGATTCACAGAAGACACTACTGAGGTAAGTGTATACCAGTATATATATATATATATATATATATATATATATATATATATATATATATATATATATATATATATGTGTGTGTGTGTGTATGTGTGTGTGTATGTGTGTATACTAAAATATAATATTTTGTTTGTGTGAGAAGGTAGAAACTGAGAATCAGCTCAGAATTTCAATAAATTTTGTAACATTTTTATTATTCAAAAATAGAGAAACAGTTACAAAAGCATAAATAAAAATGATAAATTAGTGAAAAAGTGTCGATTACCACAGTCAGTTTGACTTAGTAATTATTTAAATGTTTGGGATGTACCATTCACTATCTCACATTCCTTAGTTATCTAATGACAAATTCAGGAATAACACCTGGAACAGAATTCTTTCTGTCTATAACTTGTTGTAATGTGTAAATGTACAGTACAGAAAATTGACATTAACATTATTGATATTTTTATGCTTTGAAAATTACTTGCATACAACAAAATCTAGCAGAAATGTAGGGTCTGGAAGTTTTACAACAGTATTATACATATAAAGCAAGACAGGGTGGGTTTGGGATGGGATCGCTGAATGCATCACTCCCATGGCTATGCCTCTGTCATGAGGCATACAATCATGAACCATCAGTATTTGACTTGTAGGAAAACAGACTGATGGTACGTATTTTAATACAGCATTGTTACTTGGTGACAACACTGATCCAGAAAAATCAGCATGATGTCCTTTATTACAACTCTCCATGTAAGTCACGTCCTCAAATTTACCCAGCACAAGTGAATGCCCCCATAAAAAACTCACACAGACAAGCAATGACTGTATGTGAGTGAGTAATTGATGTTCTCGGCTATTCATGCCCTTTAACAATCCTCTTCACCTTGACTCGACTACTTCCCCAGTAGGCTGTGAATCTGCAGATATCAATCAGCTTACATGGAAAAACTTGCCAGCTTTAATTTAAATTAGGTGTTGCCATGCAAGTCCAGTCAACAATGTAGCCAGGCACTAACAGTTTTATCTTTGCTACTATGACTGATTGGATTCTGATATCTTCATGGGTGCAGCCTGTCACAGACAATATTATCAGGTAATTTACAATTCCATTAATATCTATTTAAAACACTCATAGGGTTTCATAAAGAGAAAATTGTGAATACAAATCCTCTTACTCCTCTAGATAAGGAAAGAACATATCACTCTTTAATGATGATAAATCATTTTTAGCTAAGAGAGCACACAGCTCTACAAAGGTTGTCCTTAAAAATTTTTATAAGAACTTCCTTGAGTTCAGTTGTAGCAGTTCCTTATTTTACCTAAATGTATAGCATTAAGTCTTATTACCAAATACAGCAAGAATTTCCTTGCCTTAACTGAGGTCCATCAGTCTTAATGAATTCCTCTACCAGTTGTCAGTCTATTGAAATATCTTTGAGAAACAGACAGAGAGACAAACATGGCAAAAAAACCTTTCCTAGCTCCTCTCAGCTCTACAGAATAAAAAACCACATACTTTCACATATTCAGTGTGCAGCAATGGCAGAACTCCAAGTGAAGAAATTTGTCCCGACAGCTGTCAGCAAGTAAATAGCAATGGAGATGGTTCTTTTTTGCAAAATGGAAAAAAAAAATCCTGCTTAGTTTTCTATTATGGTCTATCAGTAACCCAAGTTCCAAGACTGAAAGGAGAGCCATGGAGCCTCAATGAAATCTGCGGTTATCTAGATTGACCAGTTTGCCTCTTTCACCATCAACATCTCTTCCGTAAGAGCTTCTTTGCTGTAGGACCATGTGGGTAGGCTATACCACCAGATCTTTACGAAGCCCAATGGGAAAAATCAATTGAAACATGAAGAAGCTTTCAGTGTTTCCATTGTAAAGCTTCAAGGCCTCCCACAAAGAGCCCATAATTCCATAATCTTTTTATTTCAATGACACATATAATCATTTTTCTGGGGCTTTATGACACTGATAATTTAATTCTTGTAATGAAAGTGTTTAAATTCTTGTTAGTGTTTTGAGTCATTACGTCTCTTTAATGAATACTGTCAATTAAGAGACTGCTGAAAGTAATTCCTTATGATTCACAGATGCATAAAAATAATGAAATATAAAGACTGAATGAGGAACAAAGTTATAGTACAATGGACTTGATAGCCATGCACTCACTGCTTTGGAATGTATGGAGAAATTTCAAACTATACCTAGAGCCCCGTTTTTTTCCGTTTTAACAGAAAAACGGACAGAAAAACGGAATCAAAGTTCAAAAACGGAATTTTGTTTCAAAAACGGAATTATATTGAATGCACGGAATACCGCGAAAAGTAGGATTAAGAGAGGATCTAAACTGCAAATAAAGAAATTTTCAGCCAATATCTGAAAATCTTTCAAACTGCGCCAGCCATCTACATAACAAGCAAGGTCTGCCAATTATGGCCCACAACAGTTAAAGTAAGCATCAAGCTTTGATGTTAGGATTATTAACCAACATGCCAGAAATGCAGATACCGCCATTATGTGACAAAAAATGATGCAGTTTTGCAGTGCAGTGGTAATCAGCCAGACCAAATCAGAATTATTCCAGATTCACTTCTTTGTCCATAGAACAAACGTTTTACAAAGGTTAAAAGACATGATTGCTGACCAACGATGTGAAATGTTTTTAGGTGTAGGTCTCATGGTCTCGCATAACCATATTAAAGAAGCAAACAGATCAAAATCTTCTAGTGGGAAAGCCCCATCTTACTGCCTGTCATAGCGTCTCTGAGGCAAAATAGCTTTGAATATAATATTACCATACTTGTTATAAATGATTGAAATGATCGAGGTAAAACGCAAACAGAAGAGGTCCTTACTGATTTGTTTACAGATGAAGACCAACTGTCTTGCCGTTCCAATGAACACACACGTTTGATTACTTACATGTGGACCTGAAGAAGAACCATTTATGCGAAGACCAAGTATAATTTTAAATATACATAAGTAACTATGGCTTCAATGATGGCAGTAATTAAATTGAAAACTTTTAAAACAGCTTATTGAACACGTAATCCGTTTAATCATCCGGATTGTACAAGATTTAAATTTTAAGATTATATTAATCATATTACATATAATATAAAAATAAAACGGAAAATTCCGGAATTTTGATTTTATTAAAACGGAAAATAAATATTAATAAAACGGAAAAAACGGGGCTCTATATACCCCATGGGAACTGAATTTTGGCAATTCTTGTTTTAATAAATAAGCATTTAAATTTGAAAGAAAACGTGAAACTTTTTCCAGACACCACACAATATAAAAGACATTTCTCTCAATTATTTGAGAAATGAAGTATACATTTTAACAGTCTATTTTCAATGACAAAACCTAAGTAAAGTTCAACAAGGTCACTGGTCTCACGCACACAAGAGTACATTCAAAAGCTGCTGAGTGGTAAGAGATACTAGATGAAACATTTCAATGGCCATATTCTTGGAAAGAATAGCCAGGCTATATAAAGTCACTGTGGTCTGATGTCCAAGCTGCCCAATTTTGGGCCTGTCTATACAAAAGTTTTTTATGATAAAATAACATAAGAGTAATATGATTACCAGCCTACATGAACAATCAACAGTCAGTGGGAATACCTGGCCATGATCAGACTTAAAATGAATAAAAGTAGTGATACAAACATGTACATGCATGCCTTAAATATATACAAACTGTAAATACATGTTAGATACCAGATGTAATGCCCATCACCTAGAAGTAACAGTTGAAGGCCAGATATACATGTACATACTCTTTCATATATAACACCTTGAGGTAAGGTCACAGAGTGCAGACTCATTCCTTGAAAAATGATGTCCATAACCTTCTTTTTTGACACCCGCCACTAAGGCATATAAAAAAATGAGGTCAATTGGTTCAGATAAAATATAATTTCACCTGCCTTGTGGGATCCTCTGTGATCATTTCTGGGGCAGGATTTATGGCCAGGATGTGGCTTGGAATTTTTGTGCAAGCTCACGCTGCAACGATGCTGGAGCCTGGTCACGTAAGACGAATGAAGGGAGTTATAGTGGGCACATCAGACGATCATCTCAATAAATAAGACCCCCACACAGTCCTTGATGGAAGGAAAGCCGCAGACTTAAAGAAGCTTCATCCTGCACTAGAAACACCCTGCCTGTCTGGATCTCGCAAGGCTCCACTCCATCCCTCAAGATGATCGGCAGTCAATAATCACCACTAAGTCGCTCCTGACACCATGTTATCTTTGTATAGGCTTTTTCACAGGTGTTCTTGAAGTTGATCAAGTACAGGTCCACGTGAATATTATTCCTGGTTTTGACAGCTAGGTCTTCTCCAGCCACCTACACAGGACTTCTTCCTCCAAGATCTATGGTTGGAACCTGACCATCTGCTTGCAACACCAACTCATCATTACTGTATACTTTATTTAAATATATTCTTATATTTATAAAGATGCAGTGTTTTACATAATAGTATCTTTCATACATGTAAGCCTGTGCCAGCTTTAGCAAGTCTATTCTAAAAATAACAAAAATTTTCTTTTTTAATACTTTACACTTTGGAGTTTGCACAATATAGTTCTTTATGTTCAATATCTTTTTTTTAAACAATATAAAAAAATATAATATCAGTTGTATGTCATGCAGATATGTTAAATGATTAGTTTTTCATACACCCTTCATAAGACAGGAGTATTAAGGTATACCCACAGTCTGTCCGCCTGTTAACTTTTAGTGATGCTTTGATAACTTACCAGTACTTTGATGGATTTTCACTAAACTCATTATAACTACATACCAACAGATTATCTTGCCCAAGTTTGATTATGGGCAAGATCCGCACATAATCAGTAGGGCCAAAGGTCACTAGACTATTTTGTGGTGTCCCCGTGATAACTTAGAAGAATATTATAGGATTTTAATAAAAATTCATCAGAATGTTAATCAATAAAGTGTCTTGCCTAAGTTTGATTTCCAGGAAAATCAATGCATATTTAATGAAGTCAGAGGTCACTGGACTTTGAAAGCACCTTGGTGACTTACCAAATATCCTATGGATTTTCATGAAACTCATTATACATATTTACCAATAGAGTTTCTCACCTGAATTACTTTCTCAACAAAATTCATGGAGATTTAATGAGTTCAGAGGTCGTCAGATACACGACTGGCACATTTGCGATGCTCTTGATATTGTTAGTTTATACTGCGGATAACTAGTGAGCAAAACTGTGAATAGTTTTCTTAGTCATGTACCATCCACATAATGACTCGCCAAAAGAGTACCTTAGCCACCTGCCTGCATGTACAGATCCCTGCTGCATATATTAAATATGACATGGTACATAATACTCATTGGAACAAGTTGACATGGCTGTATGCTGACATGCATATAACTGTTAGATTCCTTGACACATAAATATTAATGGACCACCAGGGAAGATATTGAGGAAAATATTGAACACAAATAAAGAATAGATTATTATTACCATTAGATAACCCTTATTCATGAAAAATTACATGAAGGCAGAATTTCTATTTCATTTAAATATTAATGAAACATAAACCTTCATAAGGCAGAGCCCAAAATGACTACTGCATAACCTTTATTAAACATTTATATGAAAAGAATTATAATTTTCTCTATGTTGATTAATTCAATAAATTTAATTTCAGTCTAAATCAAAACTCATTACATGTACTTCTTGCAAAAGCTCAAAGGGCCTGATATGGATGACTAAAACAGACTGTAAACTCTTGAAAGCTTGAATAGTTTGGCTGCATCTTTGGTCTACAATTAATTAAACACATAAATCTATTCCCTCAAGTAATGATTCCCACCACTAAATAAAAATACATGAACTATTCCTGAAAAAAAATCACCAGAATTTAATTAACAAACAATGTCTTTTAATAGACTTAATTAACATTCCTCAAACCAGCTTCAAGTCAGTTTATATAATAACAGGTATAAATAAACAGTTTTAAAATATGTATATTCAATGACACCACAATAAATGTGACATTTTTGTTGTTATCCACTGGAATATATAAAGTGTGAAAGATATTTAATTTAATCAACATTTTCTGTTTGATATCACTGTCAACTGGGCTTACAGATTGGTCTAAACAGAATGCATGAAGAAATGAAAGGAGTCAAAGCAAACATTTCAAATGGATGGCTATAGTCTCTGATGTGATTAGTTTTAGGAAATAAACAGGTTCACTGGGGCTGTGCTTACATTCTAACAGGGCCCTTAAAGTCTGACACCCCTGCATATAAAACAGTCAAACTTGAAATTGATTTTGATTGATTGCTATCCAATGAACAAGACCTGCTACAGGGTAAATTTTACACAAGGCATCAGTCGCTGCTACAGCTTCATAGGCAATGTGGCAATCTGGACAGGGGCTCAGCCCTAAAATGCTGCAGAACATAATTACTCCCAAACAGGCCCACAAAATATTAATCAATCGCCCACTGATATTCAAAGTGGAAACACCTCAAGCTCAATCCCCTGATACCCCCCGTTTTAATACTATCTCTTCAATCTCCGTTCTTCATTCCACGAGGGAAGAAACATGCACTCGACTGATAACTAAATAATGTAATCAATTATGAAATGCCCCACTCTAGTGCCAACCTGTCTTTAATCTGTACATTCACATGATTGTGGGTAATCTCCACTGGATTCAACCCTGGATTTATTAAAAATGTTTTCTTTATCGTTTATCTTCACAGAACAGTCTTCTTTGGCCATTGTGGCTCCTGAAGGACTATCTGTGTTTTGGGAATATACAAAACCATCTCAGTCATACAATTACAAAATAATTAAACAAAATATGATGATGAACTTCACTTAGAAGGGTATTTGCTTATAAAACTGGACTTAAGTGCATCACCCTCTCCATTTTCAAGAGATTCAAGAAGTATTAAGTAAAATCTTAACCAGTGTCTCATGGTATAAATCCACATACAAATGTTGAAGCAGTTCCTGCCATTTTTTCCATTGTGTATTGAGAAGAAGGTTTATGAATAATAAAAAATATAAAAATGAGAATATTTTTTCGAGAACATAGCTGTCTGGTTTATCGATATTGAGACAATCTGAGGAGAAAGAAGGACCTCACATATTTCATGATAAAAACTTTTTGAGAATAAAGAATAAAGAGTCTTACATTCACAATATAAAACAAGATAATTTCCTTCAAATAACACTTAAGTTATGATTTCATTATGTTATATTTAAGATTCAATACAGTCCACCAGAAAAACGTTGATGAATGAGTTGTAAGAATGAAAATGACAATTATTTCCACCACAGCAATCTATATCTATTCCCACTGGTTTGCTTATATTCTGGTACCTGAATCTAGGTTGGTGCCAATCATCAAAACTATTTCCCATGATAAAAGGCATGTCTTTTTTCAGATCAGTCAGACAACGGCAATAAGAATCGCGGCACTTAGGTGAAAACAAATCAACTTAAGATGTCATAAATGGAGCAGAAGACCTGAATTACTAGCAAGAAAGAAATCATTCAAAGGTCTTCTTTTCTTCTCCAAATTATTCTTTCCACCATTCTCCATAGATATCAGTATTTGCTGAGTCTCCAACAAATCTCAGCCCTTGGACAGAATTTTTAAGCAGAAATGTTCTTTTTTCCCTCTTGCTGTTGCCAATTGATTTGTTACATCTCTGTTGATGAAAACCATCCTGCCAGGATTCCTGGGGAGTGCAAACAATAGATGAATGTTGTGTTTGCGAAACATCCTGTCCAGCTTCGCTGCTTGGCTAAACATCTCCGAGGAGCGGCATCCGTGATGACCATTCACCAATATTGATAAGCCTTTTTTTATCACCTCATTTGGAAGGCAATTCAAAAGCCACCATTCTAGCTGAAGAATCCATCTATATGGCACCGCCAAGCATTACCAATGGGCACCCTTTGTTTCCTTAAAGCTGATAATATTTGACATGCATGCTTGTGTCTGAAGATTACAGGCACCCTGCCAGCAGGACCAGTTCCCTATTTGTAACAAGGTTTATTCTCCTGCGGCAATTCTTTTACAGAGCCTGTCCCCGGACAATAGTCTCCAAGGGCAATTCTTTTACTGGCCTGTCCCTGCATGGCGAGTCTCTAAGCAGAATCTGATCATCCCAGAGGAATACAGGTCCCTGGGAATTGCCTGCTTTCAATGTTAGACTCTGTGAAACAATAAAATGTACAGCATTAATACAAGATTAGTGGTCAATACCTATTAGTATTCAGTCAACAGCCGGACTGGTCACACTAGGCCGGATATTGATTCTCTGATGGTGATTTCTGTAATTGCTGTATTTATAAAATTATTTCATGATTCACACAAATCCATTTATTCATGATGACCACCGAATCCAAACTTCATTATCATGGTAGAAGGCCACCTCATATACAGAAATACAATAATTTTAAACCTTTATTTTCATATACTCTTTACTAATTTAGACCATGGTTTGTGATAGAATTTCTTGTCTTTAATTGTCTTCCTTTTGAAACAATCCATTTAAATTAAATGAAAACCATTCATTTTAAGAAAAAATACAACATTTACAGTGCCAATGAGAAATGTAAATAAACAGTGTGCATTAGCTCATTATTTGGGTCAAAAACAAATAGTATTCAATCATCCAGTATCCATGAGGTCCACAATTTTAAAGAACTACTTTATATAAACAGGGCAAGGTATAATCCAGAGGTCTTGTAGTGCTTGATGAGAGTGAACCTAAGACTAAGATTCTGTGTTAATTAACTTCCATCAAGCATCTTACCCCAACCACCACTGCTTTTTGTTTTGCAACAAGGTTAATAACTGAAGTATTGCTTTTTGTTTTGGAACATGGTCAATAACTGAAGTCTGGAGTCAATGATGTCATGCATCTAAGACTCAGAATAAATGTTTTCATTAGACTTTTTTGTCAAAAAGACATCTGAATAGCTGAAGTACTGCTTTGTTCTGCAACATTGTCAATAACTGAAGTCTGAAGTAGATGATGTCAGCTAAGACTCTGGATATATGTTTTTATTGGACTTTTTATGTCAAAAAGACAATACCAGTGGCATGGCAGGTGAACATAGTAGTAACTATGTTTGAACCAAGATCATCCAGCAAATAAGAACTCAAATATCTGATGCATATGCTGCCCTGGCCAAATTCTTGATTTACTCTGACCCATTTTATCTTCAGTTCCATTTTTCAGCCCATAGGTCACACAATATAGGTCACCATGACCTTATTTCAGGTTCTCGAGGACACTTAACTAGGACCTCCGTGAATTTTATGTAAAAGATTCTACGTCCAATGGATACAATTTGTGGCCTGTCTGACTGTATTGGTGCTTATATGACATCTTTTCTGATAGGTTGCAGAATATAGGTCATGGTGACCTAATTTCAGTTTTCCAAGGACACTAGCCAAAGATGTCTGAAAAGGTTACTTCAGAAGATTCTAGGCCTAACAGATACAAAATGTGCCCTTTCTGACTGTCTGGAAGCTTATATGACATCTTTTCCTAAAGGTCGCAAGATATAGGTCATTGTGATCTCGTTTCAGTTTTCCAAGGACACTGTCCAAGGACATCTCAGAATGTAACATTAGAAGATTCTAGGCCCAACCGTTACAATTTGTGCCATGACTAACTGTCTGGGTGCTTATTTGACTTCTTTTCCTAAAGGTCGCATAATATAGATCATGGTAACCTAATTTCAGTTTTCCACAGACCTATGCCAAGGACGTTTCAGAATGTTTCATTAGAAGATTCTAGGCCTAAAAAATACAATGTGTGCCCTGCCAGACTTTCTAGGTGCTAAAAATCCTGTTTTCGGCTTGTAAGTCACAAAATGAAGGTCACCATGACCTAAATTCAGTATTCCGAGGAGATTTGCCTAGGACCTCCCAGGATGTTGCATTAGAAGATTATAGGCCTAACAGATATGATTTGTGCCAATCTGACATTCAGGAGGATTAAAATCTGGTTTTTGTCTCGTAGGTCACAAAATGTAGGTCACCATAATCTAATTTCAGGTTTCATAGGAGATTTGCCTAGAGCCTCCCAGGAAATTGTGTAAGAAGATTCTAGGCCTAACAAATAGGATTTGTCACCATCTGACATTCAGGGTGTTCATACGACATCTTTTTCCTATAGGTCGCAGAATACAGGTCACAGTGACCTAATTACAGGTTTCCAAGGACATTTGCCTAGGACCTCCCTTACTGTCATGTTGGAGGATTCTAGGCTTAATGGATACTATTTGTGCCATATCTGACTGTCTAGGTGCTCAAAATCATGTTTTTGGCCTATAGGTCTTAAAATATAGGTCACCATACCTAATTTCATGTTTTTCGAGGAGATTTGCCGAGGACTTCCCTAAATGTCACATTGGAGGATTCTAGGCCCTATCGATTCAATTTGTGCCCCATCTGTCTTAAAACTAAAAAACCTTGTATTCAGCCTGTAGGTCAAAAAATATAGGTCACTTTTACCTAATTTCAGGTTTCCAAGGAGATTTGCCTAGAAACACCAAGGATATTGTGTAAGAAGAGTCTAGGCCTCACAGATACAATTTGTCCCCATCTGACATTCAGGGTGCTCATATGACATCTTTTTTTCTATAGGTGGCAGAATATAGGTCACAGTGACCTAGTTTCAGGGTTCCAAGGACATTTGCCTAGGATCTCCCAAATATCAGGTTAAAGGCTTTCAGGCCTAATGGATACAATTTGTGCCCCTCTGACTGTCTGGGAGCTCAAACTCATGTTTTCGGCCTGTAGGTCACAAAATATAGGTCACCATGACCTAATTTCGGGTTTCTTGGGAGATTTGCCCAGGACCTCCCTGGATGTACATTAAGAAGTTTCTAGGTCTAACGGTTATGATTTGCGCCCTGTTAACGGCCGGAAGGCCGGACAACTGGACGGACGCCTGACAAAGGGTGATAGCTATAGCTCAGATGACTTACAGTCAGCTGAGCTAAAAAGTGGGCAAATTTTTAAGTTATTTATGCATCCTGCATGATGCTGTGCTATACACCATCTGCAAATGAAGTTCGGGCCATATATGCCTAAGAGCTCACTGGTGTCTGCCAGTCCTTAACCTCATTATTTCTTAATGAATGGTTTCCCTGGGTGAGGCCTCCATTATTATTACAAGTCTAGTAAATAACAATTATTAGTTCAGAAATGAACAACGTCCCCATTGTCTCATCTCCCCTGTTGGTGTCACCATTTTGGACCAAAGTATTTGAACATTGGGCGATTTCTACCACACTGCTTTAGCTATGCATATTTGTGATACATAATGGACTTAATGAAACATCTAAATAAGAATGAAAATGTGCTATTGTAGATCAGTCTTATCTACAAGTAATGCATTCTTTATTTTTCTACCTGTGCATAAACAACATGAAATCCAGAAGGCTTAATTATTTTTGTTTTTAATTTTCTCAAAAAAATAAAGATTCATAAATCAGGACAACATCTACTGACCAAGAGGTCAGAAGTAGCCAAGCCAAAGAAAGTATATGCTCTTCGAGCAGCTACAGGTTCCTGTGGTCAAGACCTCAGCCCTGTGCGCTCCTTGAGCATGTTCTCCGAGCCAACAGTCTCAATGCCACACCAAGCCAAGCATAGAGCCGCAAAGGCCGCCACCATCCATCTCGAGCCTGTGGTCTTACAGGAAAGCTACAGCATCCACAGCCGCAAAGCCAGAAGCAACCTACATTCCCTCTACTGATCACAGCAGCAGAGACCCAGCCATGTCATTCGAGAGCCGAACCCGATCATGTGAAGGACAGTGTTTCGAGACGCAATGCCTTTATACTTGCGGTTTCGGCCATTGGACCATATAACCAGTGTCCCAGTTATGCAAGCAAGTTTTTTCGTCATCCGCAAGGTCAGAAGTAGCTTCGTGTTTAACTAGTGCACTTTGATGGAGCTGAAATTCCTTGGTTCAAGCTCTAAAGTGTCGTAACGGCAAAACATTGAAACCTTGAGAGAACCTCAGAGATTCACTATATTGTCATAATGATTGCTACTTTGTATTATCAATAGCTCCATGTATATACCTCCTAAAATCTAGAAGGTTTAATAATAATATTTTTTTTTCTTATCATACAGTTGACTATCATACAGAGACAGTGCCACCAACTTTAAACTAGAATATCAGCAGAAGCTGACAAAAGCACTCAGCCAAAAGAACAGTGCTTATGGATGGTAACAGAACTGGTATTGAGTATGAAATATCTGTTGTCACATGGATGTATATCTGCACATATGGCTCTCGTTCATGTTATAAATTAGAACTAGAGAACTATGTAATAAGGTATTAAGGCAAATAATGACACCATATTCATAATAGTGGTTCCTGAGAAATAAGCAAATAAGTTTTTTTAATTATAAGCTCTGTGACCTGGGAAAAAATGTCAAGGTCACCCCACTTCGAACTTGACTGACATTTTGTTAATATACATCCGCACTTGAGCATTAAAATTCCAAAAGTGAATCCTTCTTGAGATACCTGCTCACAAGTTAGAGAGTTACTTATGCCTGACGGATGGACGGCTTGGGTGACGAGAATAGCCCTTCAGCCTACTTGGCAGGTAACATCACATTATGCACACAGATATATTTTTTTTTTATAAATATATTTTTCAAATTTGCAAAGCAATAATTATATGAAAAAACACTCCAGAATTCACAATTTTAAATTGCACCTTTATTTATCCATGATTTGTTTCATATATTATCAAATTCTGCCTACTGATGGATTAATTATATTTTGTTTAATTATTTAAAAGGAAATAATTTCTTTAAAATGCTACATCAGAACAAAGTGGCATCTCTTGGATTACTTCTTGAATTAATATTTCAAGAAAAGTTGTGCACATTGGATCCAAAACAGCTTTACATTTAAAGAAATACAGTTGACAATAACAAACCATGTACTGCAATATAATTGGTGATGGTGGTGGTGGTGGTGGTGGGGGGAGGGGGGGGGGGGGTGGCTGTTAGGGTAGGGCCCATGAAAATAAGTGTATGTTTATTACAGCAGGGTTGTTCTGCCAGTGCTACATCACTAAAGGCTGTAGTGAGCAATAGTGGGGTCTTGGATATACACAATGCAAATATATTAAAGCATATGAAAAACTTCAATAATTAGAATAATTTTCAAGCTTTTACTTTACAATTTCAGAATTCAACAGATTAAATCCACATGTATCCCGGCTGTGAAAATTAAATTAAATATACTTACAAGAAAAAACGTGCCATGGTTAAATTTGGGCAAAATTTAAGGTACCAATTTTAAATTTTTGCTAATATTTAAACAAAATTAAAAGATTTTGATCTTATTATGGGTATACAATAAAATTTTGATAAATTAAAGTTATATTACTGAAAAAAGTCCCTAGCTTTAACATTTTTATGTGTTAAGTGACCAAATATTTTTCCTGATTTTTTACAAAGTGCAATATGTTTGGGCCAATAACTTTTTTAAATTATATATTACACACCTAATTCCTGGCAAGTACATAGGAACTATATAGAGGAACATTTATGATAAATATGAGGATAACAGATGAGTGGTATTTATATTAGTCAGTCCTGAAGTGGGAAAAAAGGTTTTTAATAAACAAATTGAGGTTTTTCCTTAATTTCTCAAAGGAATGAAGTCGCAAAGACCCAGTTTTTGGCTTGGTAGGAGATCTTGGGGACATCTAACATTATGCATTTTTAAATCCTAGGTCTTACAGCTTCAAAATGTGCCACATCCACGGACGGACGGACAGACGGATGGATGATGGACAATGGACCACGACTATAGCTCAGATGACTTATAGTCAGGTGAGCTAAAATAAAAAAATGCTTCATTATTATGAAGTCATAGAACTGGCAGCTGTCTGGTCTGGTGTGGATGTACTTGGATGCCTTGTGCATTTTTTTTTAAGAGAGTGGGTTGGTATGGAAATAAAAAAATATTGACAGCTAGGGTACAGGGTGGAAATTAAGCTCTTGTTAATAGTGTGCAAGACAGGGTTTAAAAAACATTCCCCACCCACAACAGCCAATTACATTACCATTCAGCAGCAAACAGGTAAATGTATACAATTTCTTAAACACTGGGACACAACAATACACCTACATATTATTTAGAACCGGAAATGCAGTGAAACAATGGCTAGCTGACAGTTGTCTAAATACTAATCTATATGAAATCCAAACCTGAGAACCAAAGATAGATTATTAATACAAAAATTGTTCAGAAATAAAATTTAAAATCTGTTACATCCTATCTTACTGCAATATGATAAATACTACAAGAGCCAAACATGTGAAAAAACTTTTTTACATTTCCTATAGTGTAATCATTCTTTAGTTTTATTTTTCTTAGATTTTTCACTAATCAATCCCTTTGGGAGCGGGGAAATGTGCTGGTACCTGTATATTCCAATTTTACCACAACTGCAAGAATTAAATTAATTATAAAAATCTGGATCAGATAATCCAATAAGTATTTACCTGCAGGTGCTGCCACTTAATGATAATGCTGGAGGCATTCCATGGTGCAGCTGGCGAGATTTATTTATACCACAACACCAAGGTCAAATGCATATCTCCATCACCCGCTGCGGTGATTTTCTGATGATTAGGAGTATTCTAACATTAATTACTCTGAGATATATTACATACCAGATTTAGCACATTCAGGGTAAAATTATCAATTTTTATACAGCAATTCAGAGCTGTAATGATAATTTTTATGTACCCATGATGATGCATAATTAGCTGAGGGTCAAAATTTGTGCAAATTAAACCACCAGAATTTGCCAGCAGTTTTCAGAGAGGTCTAGTCATTTGTAAAAGTTTGTAAGTGTCTGCAGTTAGACAGAAGTTATTTTTAAGAGTCTGATTCAGAGAACATTTTTGCCTCGATCTTGCAGATACTTAAATTGCTGTGCACTAAAAAAAAACATTATCTGGTTACTTCCTATGTGAGCAACCATTTTAAGATCTACAAAAGACAACTGTCATTAAAGTCTGTTGTTTTACATTAGGTTCCTGTCCAAGGTTTCCCTGGCAAAAATGCCTTTTATGATGAATATTCCAGATTATAAAAGTTTCCCAAGAACGGGTGGACTGGTTGTAGGGAGTAGAGAAACACAGTACAGAAATGGAATGCTAAATCTGCCATTTTGTCCAGATGTAGCAGGCAAGAAATGTTCAAAGCATGACACTGGAACATAAGCCAATAGAACATGCTGCCACACCCTAGCAGTCCTCAGATATAGACTGTCTGGGTCATGTGAGGCACAAAAAGACAGATGCATCAGTTCACCAGCACCTATACAGCTTAAACACATCTCCGTCTCCATGGTTGTATACTCACTACTACAGCTAATACTACAAACTACACACATTCAGCAGACATACTAAAACAAGCTAGCTGCTGCCAGCTCTGTGCAGCCCTACAAGAAATCAGCTTATCCAGCTGTCGGGCAAGTATTTAAACCAGCACTGACAGCGTCAAAAGAACCTTACTATTGAAAAAAGAATCTAACACTGATATCAATTTACACTGCCTGAACACCAATTTAAACTATAATATGTTGTCTAAAGAACCAAACCCCCATTTATGGAAAAATATAATTTTTTCTTTTCAATATTCAAAACTGGATATTTATTTAACATTTTGTCCACCAGAACAGCTTGCTGAATCAAGGTCTGTGAAAGTGTAGCTGGTTACCACAGACTTGATAGTATGAAGATGGGAGACTGCAAACCTGAGGCAAGGACCTCATTTCCTGTCACAAAAAAGCAACAAAGTACACACCATCTACAATATTAGAGGATTAAATTTGACGGATTAAAAACCTAAGAATGTTTTAAACCATTTCCTTTTAAAGTTGGTGAAAGTCAAATTATTGGTCACATCTTAATTATATATATATATATAATATATATACACAGTGAAACCTCATTGTGTCGAACTAGCTTAAGTTGAATACCCCACTTATGTTGAAGTTACAGACTCAATATTCCTGACAACTCAGCTTTCCAAGGGTACCTTCAACTACAAAACAATGAGGTTTCACTGTATATAAAACAGCCACTTTTGACCAAAAAAAACCTTAAATAACCACAATGATCCCATGACTGTCAGACACATTTGATCATCTAAATATCAGAAAAACATAAAACTTTAAATTTATTTTATAGTTAACAATTTAAATCCCATACTTGGTTGGAAGTCCAACATGGAGTCTCTATAAAGTAATGTTAAGATAAAGGTTTTTCAGAAAACCATGTAAAAACAGGTAGAGACAGTGGTGGAATGGAGTATACCAAAGATAGTCTGTCACTTTAGTCATCCACCAGCAACTGCATGCAGACTTTGAAGAGTGGCTGATATTCCACCTGCAACAGGCAGTGGCTGGGGACTTCCCTACTCAGTCCTGGAGAAAACTGATTTCATCATGTAAATTAAAGAATGCAGGCTGTCACAGCTATATGCACCACAGTAGCAGATGGTATAATACATTTATTCAGCCCCAGACTTGCAAGTTTAACTAACACAGGCGGTGATCAGTTGCGCAGGATGTGAAAAGCTGATGCCTTCCTGAAAGAGTTTACAAGTTGAAGACCGCAAAAGGTTCCCCGCTGAACGAGAGAACGAGTTACTGACATTGCTGTGGAAGTCCGGGCAGGTGACTGAACTGAATGACAACATTACTTTCCTTGATGCTTCCCTCGCCAGGACATGAAAGAGGCCAGACCTTACATAGATAAGGCAACCGGTACACAAACAGCTTTACCAAGAGCGCAAGAGCATCTAACTCACAAAGAAGTGCCAAAACAGATCGGGGTTAAAAAACCCATATAATATCCCTAACTCTTGCAAAAACAACTTACCAAAGAACACATTATGGCAACTCATCACACAAGGTAAGAAAAAAGATAAACAAAATCCCTACTTCCTAATAAAACTAATCCTGAAAGGGACACCAGTATAAAAACCTAAACAATATCCCTGCTCCAATCAGAAACAGGTCTATACAGATGTCTTCCTCAGTTTTATTTCCAGGAAAATGTGCAGTGTGTCCTGAATGTTACGTAAAAAATGCAGAATGAGTACATTTTAAATTACCTACAGGTGTAAAACAAGTTAAAATAAAGCTATCAGGAGCCCAATGTTATCACATCATGCACTAACCAGACAGCTGACTTGGACACATTTACACTAAAGTAGGTTTATACTAAGGTACAATTTTCACTAAAATTAGCTCTGTTGCTTGTAAATATAACCTGGCAGTACTGCTGAGGAAGCTTATGTGCTGTTGAAGCCTAACAGCATTTATAAGAGTCAGGAGTACTTATGTGAGAAGTAGATATTAACATTCATTGCAAAAAATATCTGTCAGAGTAAGACCAACTTGTCTTAGGATCCTTGAATAGACAAAAATATAATCACTAACTTTTAAAATCTTTTGACAAAACATTTACTGGAAGAGTTTAATCAAGTCACACTACAATTTATTCATGATAAAGATAAAGACAATAAATTGCAAAAATATACATATGAAATACACATAGGATTTTTTTTCAATATCCCATCTTCAAACACTAAACAGCTGAACATTAAACCAATTGATTATATGTTTGATTCATTTCAAAATAAACAAGTTGATAAAAACATGGTCAGAAAGACAAACATTTATGTATTATGCTTCAAGTTTTATGAAGACCTGGAATAAGTGAAAAATTCTGGTGTTTATGAGCAGAAGAGAACATCAAAGGCTCAGCTGAAGTCCAAACAAACCAGCAAAAACCTCATCAGATCAAACTTATAGGTATGACACATTTTCTTCAAAAGAGACATATCATATCTCTCTGCCTGGAAGACTCTCAATCTAAGCTGCACACAGCAACACTCACCAAATGAAGGCAAACATTTAAACCAGGCCACCATTGATTTTTGTATGAACCTTAATATTCCACGCCCTGAGGGGGTGTGTTAGCAGAACTTCTGTCACCAGATAAACAGTGCCTAGCTCAGTCGGTCTACACATCTTAGCTGACCTGCTAATTGTACTGAGGCAGTTGGAACTTCAGCCTTCCAGGGGTTCCTATTTACACCAGCTCCTGTCATCAATGGGCCCCTTGGCTCTTAATATAATAGGTCTGACAGGGAGAACCGGAAAGTGCATTAACTCAAAAGATTTTCTAATAATGGTGTAAGTCATGCTGTGGACTGCAACAATTATTGTCTGTAGTCAATCTCTTGAGGCATTAACAGAGTTCTCAATCATCTACACGTCCAACAATACAAATAATTAGGGAGTGTAAGGATGAATGCATGAGTAAGTGCACAAAAAAATTAGCTATCTGTGGTCTCCAGGGTTCTGAAGAAAATTGCTACAAAAAAAAGGTAAATTATATGTTCTGCTTATTTAGCTAATAGCCTGAAACAAACATTTGTACAGACATTTTCCATGACTTTTTCCAAGACAACTTTTAGTTGAGAAGTTAAGGTGAGACCCTTTTTCAAAGGTATTTAAAAGCTACATTTACTAGTTTTATGAGGCCAATGGTGGGGGGGGGGGGGGGGGGTAAACAGGTCAAGGATACTCATGCAGTGAAATGATCTTTGTTTTCTTTGTTTTCACACTATATTCTTAAATAAAGTACCTCTCAATTAACATTTTGCTATATATAGTGATGCTCCATCACATATTACAATATATTCACTTGCATGTTTATTCTAAAAACAGCTTGTTTTATATCTGAAACACCTGTTAAGGCTCCTGCTGTATATCTCGGGAAAAATGCTACACAAATGAACAGGAATTAATGATAATTCTTGTGTCCATCACCAGTACCCATTAAAATCAGAATGACACATATATATTAAAGAAAAGCTTTACACGTAAAACTTCCCTGGAAATATAGACAGTTCAAAGTCACCTGAAAGATTTGTTTTTCTGACTTTATTCAAATTGTTTACTGTTGGTTTTTTTTTACATAAAAAGTTATATCAAATTGAATAATAGTACCAGCTGCTCAAGCTATGTTTATCCAAATTTGTATGGCAAGACTGAGACTGGAAATCACCTTCTGTCTCAAATGACAGACCTTTCCAAAAACATGGCAGGAAAGACAGATTAGACCAACTTAAGGTCAATGAGTACTTTACAGTTATCTATCAACTGTTTTTTTACACCTGAAGGTGAAAGCTGAGGCTGGCACCAGTAAGCATAGAGATTATGTCTACAGGTAATATACAATTTATATCTCATATAACTAAATGTAAAAAATGCTGGCAAAATAATGACATGTTCTACCTGGCCTTGACACAAGGCTGTACTTATTTAAGCATTCCCTAGTGGTGTCACTGTTGGGAACAAAAAATCCTGTGAAAAATGTGTTTATATGGTGCCTTTAATTTGATTGTGCACCAATTAGCAAAGTTGGTAAATTCTTAGTCCACCAGATGGAAGTGTTTGAAAACAAATAAAATCAGCTCAGAGGTAATAGAAGGTTTATGATAAGTAATATGTGTTTATGACCACAAAAACTTATCAAGAAACAGAAATAATAGATTTTTTTTGCTTAACAAGTAGAAGTGCACTAAAAATCAAAGGAGATTCTATCAAAATTGTATTATTTTATCTTCTTGAAAGAAATTGATGCAGGTGGTGCCTCAGAACCAACCTTTTATTGGTTTTTTTTGCCTAAAGCCCCTCAACTTCTCTACTTGTGCAAATGGGAATTTCCCAGATGGAGAGTGACTGGATGAGTGCTCTGCCCAACTTGGAAACTTAAAAATACCATTTGAACAACCTGATTTGAGTGTAGCATTATAAAGCTCGGGCTACTTTTAACCTGTTTGTCCATGACCTCTGACCTTTTCCCAATAACAAAGGTTTTTACATCAAAAGTAGTGTATTTATAAATTCAAACACAGCCGCTTGAATCATTATTGGTGGGCATTATTCTGGCCTAGAACAGGCTAAAACCGCCAATATATACTGATCCAACCTGTGTCTTCTGAAACAGACTTTGTGGACTCTCTGAACTGACCTTGTTTTGGGCCAAATATCAGCCACAAGTAACAATTCATGCAAATGTGACTCAAGGTAGTGCTGATAGTAAATTAAAGCACCTTTTGGAATATATCCTCTATTGACGTACATGAATAAAACCAGAATGTACCATGTATATTGAGAGCTGACTGTGTCATTACTGACTTGTGGCGGAGGGACCAGGCTCACAGCTCAGATGATATATCACATAGTCAAATGACCACCTTGCACAGATTTCCCATAACACATTAGCAGCAGAAGCATCCTTTCCAAGGAGCAAGCCTACATGATAATCATACCATCCTTTCTTGTACATTAACATATATCTTCAAAAATTCTCGGTACTCTACACAGACATATTTTTAAAGTTCAAATTTGTCATGGTCTAATGTTAGATGCCTACACAATTGTGTCTGTAATAGGGAAGTTTCTGCAAAATAAGGTTTTCCTCTACTTATAGACTGCAATTTATATTTATATTTATTTGTGTCTGAACTTCTAAAATCAGGCACGTGCTTTCACTGTTGTTTACAATATGGACATCCAAAAGTATATACCAAGAAAAAAGTGCAAAATCTTTATTTCGTCACAGATAAGGATACAAGAAACTTTTGCCAACAAATACCTCTTGTCCATGGACACCCCTGTTTTATGGACACTTCAAGATAATGCAATGAACAATAAGATCAGATGCCTATAATCTAAATGTCTAAACTGGGTTATCTCTATTACCATCATTTACAGGAAAAATTCAGGTGCAAATAGGGAAAAAAAAATAAAAAGCGGCATCGTCTTTCTCATATGACAAAACACAAAATGTAGCATCATAAACCAAATGGCTTAAATTGAATACTGACCTTGGTAAAAAATTAATACCCAAAGTACATGATGTGGATACAAGACTTATTAATAAACCCTTCAAATTTAATTTTCCTTACGCTTTGTCCGCCTCTAAGGCATCTAAGAAAACAGGCCTTGTGGCCTTGGCACTGACCTTGGTTTCTAGGAGTTCTTAGCGCTCTCCCTCCCACTTGACACAAGGGTGGGAGAGCATAATGCCCCGAGTTACAAAATGTCAAGCCTTTGGGGGAAAGAGAAAAGGCTGAGGGCAACCTGGGGCTGGGATAGAGAAATGGCATTCTATATGCCACCTGTAAGAGTCAGGAAAGACGCATCCTGTGTCTATGAATAATAATGAGTCGCAGGGCTCTGCCTGTGTCTTCAGCATCATTCAGGTCAACTTTATTTATTTTAAATTTCTGCTAATAATGTTTTCTGCTAAAAAAAATATGACATATATCACATCTTCAAAGAATGAATAAACCTTTGGTCAATTTGTATTATGTTTAAGAACTGAGCATTACACCCTTCACTTTACGAAACAGGAAAACAGGAGATATAACGCAGCAATTCATCAAAGAATGCTAGACCAGCTTCTATAAATACACTAGCAACGCTTAAAATGTCTGCTATAATTTCATGGTCATGAACAGGAACTAAAAGCATTTCTTATCTTGTGTCTCAATGCCACAGTTTGAATCTATTTTTGCATGCAGTAAAATATTCTTACTTAATCACTACAAATAAATATAAAATTATACATATATAAACATTAAATTAATTGAAAGTAGGTAAATTATAATAACATTAACTGAATACCATTTTCTTTTACCATGCTTTGATATTTAAAAAAATATGTAAATATTAATATATCTAAGGGTGTTTGCTGATACATGGAGATTTCATGAAGGTTTGAATGATTTATTGATACAATATATTTAGGAAATACATTCAAGTGGTATCCTTTGTTTGCATATATATTTAAACATATATCAATAGATTGAGCACAAGCTTCTTTTAAGCTTATGAAGCTCGCTCCTGATTCCAAAGATGATAATTTTCTGATAAAAAAAACAGGTGCATGAAGGTTAAAGATATATGTAATAAAAGTGATAATGTGAGGCCCTAAAATAAAGTACTGGTATCCTGTGAGAGTTTAGTTACAAAGCAATATGTCACCAGACTGATTAGTAGTCATGAGGGCTACTGAAGGTTTGCTGAGAAACATTATGCCAGACTTGATATTAAACAGGACTTGATCTTGGCAGATCTAATGGTGTCAAAGCCACACATTTGGTTTCCAGCCATGAATAAGCCAGAACAAACAGCGAGCCGCCTAAGCTCTTGCACACTGTGTCGCATCAGGATACGGTGCTGCCGCAAAGTGATTCCATCCCGGTCACATCGTGCCGCAAGTGGACTAACTCTGTTTTCCTCATCAATACCCATAATCCTTTGCATTCTTCTGTAGCTAGCTTATCATCTTCCACATTTTCTATCAAATCTTGGATATGATGCAAAAAGTACTTCATGTTGCCATGGAAACAGACATCATCTGGGCTCAGAGTATGTAAAAATACAACTTTATGTAAAGGGAACCTGAAGTGTACTTATCAAGCTTGGCTTGCATTAAGGAAGGCACCAAAAATAGAATAATTGAATTACTCTCCTACAAAATTTACCACAATAAAAAACATTCCACTTCAGAAAGCCACTGCTTTAATCACACCTAGTTCACATTTATTTGTCAAATTTTGCCAATAACAACCCATCAAATTGTGATGCTGATGCCCATAACACAGCAAATATTGTAAAACCAGCTTCAAGGATGGAAATCAAGAGTGTAATAATTCACAATATATTTGCCATTAAGTTCACCAATAAAGCTGTAAGTTGGTAACTTAAATATTCACCCAAGGATTCCAGGTGCTATTTTCTATTGCTAAGCTTGCGAAAAACTGATAGTTCAGTGTATATATATTAAGTCCACCTGACGTCATCTGTTTTAAATCAAACCATATACTTGCTTGAAGAGAACAAATGGTCTATCATCAATAAACAATACTTTATTATTCATCACCACAAAGACAATTTCTCAACTATGTAAACAATGTAAAAAAAAAAATCCTTTTTTCTATAGTGATCTAGCTGCTCCCATGAACTCAGGAACTCATCCCCTAATGGCAATTTATATTTTTATTTTTTTTTATCTTTATGGTATTATATAAATATAATCAGCATATTATAATAAAGCTGGCTCAAGAATCTGTTATAGGTTTTGAATTATGCCTTGTGAAAACTCAATACATAATAAACTTTACTCAAAATATGGAATTCATGTGACCTATGTTTTCTCATTCTAAACTTATATGTGAAAAGGCATTTTTTTTAACCATTCATGAAACCATTAGGAAAGGAAAACAGGATACCAGTATCTTAATTTCACATATGAAAATGATTTATATGTATAAGATTTCTCACACAAATGAAAATACATCAACACAATTGAAGATCCAGGTCAAGGTCACCAGTTGGAAACTCTTCAAAGAATTAGGTTGAAACAATTAGATTTTCAAACTTGTGGGAAAAAAATGCGAAACGTCAAAAGTGATGGGGTTAACAAGAGGTTTCTATTTTGACCTAATTGACCTGGAGGATGAAGAAAGTCACCAGTTTTCCAACTTGTCCTAGGTATTGGTTGAAACAATTCAAATTTCAAATTCATGAAAAAATAATGAGTTGTTCCAAAGTTATATGAATCGCAAGAAAAAACACAGACAACACCTACAAAGCCAACAACAGATGTCAGACCAAAGTAGAGAATTTGTTCTTAGATTTTATCAATCAATCCATTAATAAATTCAGTCTTCTTCCACCACTTCAGCCATTTTGCACAGAAAAAAATCCTGGCGAACCATTTTGCCTTGGTTCCTGAAACTCAATTGAACTGTCAAGATAACCCATCACATAAACCGAGGGCAGACCTTTACCATATATTTTCACACTTCTATTATTTTAAAGAGTTTGAAATGTATCAGTTTTACTGAAAATTATATGCAGAGCATCTTTATGAAGTCATATTTTTTTTTTAATATTCCCTCTGTTCTTTTCTGGTGTATTTATTAATATGTTCTGAAAATTTCTTCTAACTGCTATAGAACATTAGATAATTTCCCAAGCAGTTACATATTCATCATTTTTAGAGAATTCTGCCTATATCTGAAGTGTGTGAACAAGCTTGATATCACTGAATGTTTTGCTGGTCCTTCCTGCAGTATCTGATAGGCACAGAAAAGGCAGTCTATGCTTTGCCATCATGCCATATTGATTAATGTTGCTTTTCAATATAAGCGCCCATCTGCTATCATCTCCAGATATATTTTATGACAGAAAAGGGAATATCTATAATGGGTAAGACATTAGCCTACGGGAATTAAATTTTCTGCCAGAAGGATGCTGAAGTACCTATTGTGGCTGTATTTTAACACCATGTACAGCTTAATTAACTTGACACCACATGGCATCAGCTGTCTTTTTTTCCTTAACAAAATCAAACATCATCTTTTTCCCACCTGAAATATGCCGCCTTGTTCATGTTATCATCATAAGTGATTTGTTGATGATTAAGACAAATATTAATATAAATATCACACAAACACATATCACACAAACAAATGTACATACAACATGTAAACATCTAGGTCAGCTCCTTTTGTCCTAAATAACTTGTTTACATATGCGTAAATATAAAAACTGCAGAAATCTCAAGAATGTTGATTAAATCCCTTAAAAATATTCAATTAATTGGTGTTCACTTTGCAATATGCTATATATATTTTTTCACAGTTGCCATCATTTTATTTTTATACACAGTAAGCAAATAAAAACACACAATAAACAGTATTTTCTTTGTTTATACAATATATTTGAGAGAGGATAGTGTTTTTATCTTCATATAAATGAAATAAATGAATACTTCAGATATATAAAACAGTACTCACCTATTGTGACCCAGGTAACATGAAACAAAAGAAAAACAACAAATGAGTACATTTCATTTTTATACATATATAATTCATAAAAGTTTGGAAAATATTGGCCAGGCAAATAATCAAATCAGTTTGAAACATTTTAAATGAAAACAACAAAAATAACTGAAAAAGAAATGCCACAATCAGTACCTTTGACTCAGTTTTAAACAAATTGATATGTTTATATATTATACAAAATGTATAATAATGTCATGTCTGAGAAGCAGATGTATTGTTTGTTCTGCCAACCACTGAGTCTGTATCTGTATCTGCATGATACAGGTGCCATCAATGACCACATGAAGGCTGTAATACAGAACCAACTGAAGCCACGTTGGCAACCACTAACATCTTGTTAATTGTCAAAAGTAAACGAGTCCAAGACTCAAGTAGGAACACAAAGGGGTGAAACATCTGACCCTCATTTCTGCATGATTATATGTCACAATGTTGTTTTTTTTAATACAAATATGTGAAACACAAACTCAGGAAAAAAACCAGGAAAAAAAATAACTATGAATTTGTATTTATGCAGTTCACATATATGCACTCTAATCACTGCATGACATTTAAAGTTGAAATCCTTGGTAACTGGGGTCAGCTATCTGCAAATGGTAAGTTGCTTAGGTGGCAGCATAAATAGTGTAAATTTGCCTTCTTTGTCTCAAAATTATCAAAACAAATTTACATGTAATGGTAACCGTTATTAATTGAAAATTTACATAACAATTACTAATACTATATATTGATAATTTAAATCCTAAAATGACAAAAATCATTCTGCAATGTTCAGCACTACTGAAGAGATATTTTTTTTATCAGTGAGTAAAACACACATCCAATAAAATTCATTCTTAACTTTATGTCTTTCCTGAAGCTGTCAAAACAAAAAGGTCAACAGGAAGACAAATATGTCTGAAACCCAGCTTCAACATACAGCAAGGGGCCTCTCCTGAGACCATGAGGCAGAGACAAAGGGTGGAGGCGACAAGTCCTACAAAGGTTAATTGGCTTGACCTTGACCAACTAGTAGAAAGTAGTGAAAGAAAATATCCTAACAAGGATGGCTGGAGACTAATTTTGTTCCCAGGAGGAAGTGTTACAACGATGAGGATACCAAACGGACTTCATTTAAAAACATGCTTATTTATAAACTCAAGGCTGATATGTTCCGGGGCCTCACAAATGCAGCCCCACGCTAGTTAATTTTTGTTTATGAATATTATACTTTTAAGACCTGGCGGTGATGAACAAGATAGAAAATGTAGCTGCGACAGCCTGTGTGACGAGACAGGTACAGCTCCCGATGACATACAGTTCTGGCCTGAGGCAAAACACTCTATTTCCGATTCTAAGAGCCCTGATGTTTTCCAAGGATGCCATGTAATATTGAACAGGTGGCATCAGATGACAGCTACGTTAGGCTTCAACAATAACAGGCCCTCCCTGTGCTTGTATTTAACAGCCTGTACAGCCGCTTGGCTGATTAAAACCATGCTTAAATTATAAGGTCTTCCCCTAACATATGAAATGCACAGAAAAGAAATATTATCTCCACACCCAAAGCCCATTCCATCCTATGCTTTTGTTGCTATGGATGTCTTTTTTTCCTTTAAAAGCTACTTGAACATTCTAAAGATGGACTAAACAAAATGGACCAGCTGATTGATTATAATTTTTTTTTTACATTTTATTCATGGTTGTACTTGCCTTTTTAAAGAAATATACTGTAATAAATCTAACTTATGGCAAAAATGTTTAACAAAGCTATGTTTTATTCACATAACTCTTGTATTCACCAGGCCCTTTATGTGTCAGCCAGACAGAGGAATCACTGTTTGGTGACTTCAATATTAAATTCTTGAATCTCCCTGGATCTTTTGACATATTTCTGTTTAGATTTCAAATTTAAATTTTTTTAACTATTTTCTGAGTTATGATAAGACTATATTTCACTATATCAAAATTGGATTTTTTTCCTGTGTTAATGTATATGATTCTTGTGTGTGTAACAGTAGGATTCGTGGCCCTGGAATAAAATGGCAGTGACCTCCTCCTTGATGCGTACGAATTGTGTGTATCTCCCTACGATACCTGTCCCAGATGAACAATTTGTTCCAGTTTGGCTAAAGCCTACCTCATTTGGCAAAAACTAGACACTAAGTGATAAAAGCCATTATACGGTGGCCTAGACAAAAAAAAGAGGCCATAACCTGCTGAAAATATTCCTGGTGCACAGGAAGAACCTGTGGAACATATTTTAAGTACAAACACAGGGTGCATTTCCTGCGCTCCTGGCCAGTTGTGATTTCCTGGTTGGGCCATTTCCAGCCACCAGTATTGATCTGGACAAAACGTATCATTGAGTGAATGCCCATCACACCACTCCCCAGCACCCTTCATCTTTCCTTGGCTCTTCCATATGAATACTTTATTCACAGGGGAATATTTAACCTTCAACTCCTGAGCTTCAGTTACTCAAATCCTGTGTTTATATTATGAGAAATGCATAGTCACCAAGAACCAATTAAGCTGTGGTGAGGTTCATTAAATCTGCATCAAGCTGTGGTGAGGTTATCATATGATCCACACTTAGCTATGGTGAGGTTATCATTGAATCCACTACAAGCTGCGGTGAAGATTATCATATAATCCTCACCAAGCTGTGGTGAGGTTCATATAATCCACACCCAATTGTGGTGAGGTTCATATAATCCACATCAGGTTGAGTCGAGGTTATCATGTGGTCCACAGAAAGCTGTTGTGAATTTCACATAATCCACACCAAGCTGTGGTGAGGTTCACATAATCCACACCAAGTTGTGGTGAGGTTCACATAATCCATACATACAAAGCTGTGGCTGCATGGACATGAAATCAACACCATCCTGAGGCGAGGTCAACATGTCCATATCAAGCAGTGATGAGGTCTACATAATACACACAAGGCACTGGTGGGTACACATAATCCACACCAAACTGCAGTGAGTAGTGGTGGGAGTCGGTTCCTTTTTCATAATCGATCATCGGTTTGAGCGAACCGATCGGTGATCGATTATTAATCGGTTCAGGCAAACATGAAGAAATATGCAGTTATCTGTGAAACTATACTTTCTTAACACAGCCCGCATGTCTGAGTAACTCTACCTTAAGAAAAGAAGTTTTTGCCTTTTTTATATTTTCCTATGATTACTGAGAATATGCTATTCAAAGTTTCATTTTGATTATTTATAATAATCAAGAATGAAACCACAATCCAGGAGATCTACTTGCTGGCCCTCTAGAATACTCCCACCTATTATTTTAACTTCACCACCGGTGAGGACTTTCAATTTTATATCAATTTTGATGACTGCCGACATGCATACTGGTTTCACAGGCCCGCCAGAAAAATAACAGGCCCATAAATTTTTTTGTGTAAAAATTAATCACGTATGATCTATTTGTAAAACGCTTACTGCCTAAAGGCTTTCGGGTAATTATTTGTATTTGTTTATGGTTTGGAAATCTAGGTCACTGTTGTTTTATATCAGTGCCAGTTATCTGTTTGATTATAATGATACGTCCTACAATCTACCATGTCATACTCAGTTACATATGGAAGTTATTTGGGAACACAGAGTCATAATATGAAGCGTGGAATGTTGTAAAAAAAGGAAGACTAATTTATGCCTATAACATAAAGGCATTCTGGATAAAAACAATCATGATTATGATGTAATCGATAGTTGCATTTGATAATCGAGCGCTTGAAAGTGGCAGACTTGAAAACTCGATGATCGGCCCACCACTAGCAGTGAGGTTATAATATAAGCCACACCATGCAGTGGTGAGCTCCATATAATCCACACTAAGCTGTGGAGGCCTAGGGTTCATATATTTCACACCAAACAGTGGTGAGGTCCATATAATCCACATCAAGATGTGGAAAGGTCCTCACAATCTAGTAGGTTCCATGCTTGACTGAATCGCAATTGGGATCGAGGTTGCAGCAATAACCAAATAAATTTTAAGTGGCGTAATATTTACTTCAATAAAATTACTCATTTAAAATAGTATGAATTCACCTGAAATGTTGCTGCATTTAATAAAAGAGCTGAAGGCATTTATATCATTCTGTTCACTCTTGATTTTGAATCTGGATTTTAGCCAGATCCTGATTTTGGGTTCTGGAATTTGAATCCAGATTCAGCCTGGACCATCACTGATTGGGCAGTATTGGGATTTAGAATTTAACATATGTATGAAACAAGAGTGCAAAGTCCTAAATTCTAAGCAAGATTCAATCAGAAAACAAGCCTTAGATTCTTAAACCAAATGCCTATATCACATCTCTGCTGGGTATAACATTGTGTTCATATCTGTAATATCTGATCTTTTTGAATTTCCTGATCAGTGCCGCAGACAATTAAATTGTAAGCCTAAGGTCAGAGGAGACCTATCAAAGAGACATCAACCAACGTATATGATTACATTAAGGCCATCAACTGCCTAACGAACTCTTCAAGGAGACAAGCTTGATTTGAAGTAGAACCTTATAGTGTGATGAGGAAACTGGAAGCACACAGATAGTCGTCAATATCCGGTCAATACCGCACACCCTGAGTGTGAGACGCTGACCTTTAACGACCAAGAATTACTGAACTCAATAACCCTCATCAAGCAAGACAGAGACAAATAAACCAGCAAATTTTTTTTCGTCAGTTCCTCATAGTATACTTTATGATATGATATCATATGATATCATGATATCATACATATCTTAATCGAAATGCAGGAATAATTATAATTACTGCTTAATGATATTATAATTGTGAAAGTGGTATTTAAGACTGTTATTGAAACAAGGCCTACAGGCCTAATGCGAACCTGTGCATTTGGATATACACCAGGTATAACGCTTCAATGCTGAACCACTACTTTTCATATATATGAACAATGCAAGTACTTAACATTTTGAACAAGAAACAATTCACAAACATCACTGCTGAAATTCTGGCATTTGTGCACACAACGAAAAAATTATTGTAGGTGGCACCACCAGTCTTGTATAAGACAAAGCTATTTGACATGTATAAATATGCCCAATTTCAGGCTGATATATCAAATTCCTCCGTAGAATTAAGCAGGCACATACACTTTGCAAAAGTCATTGTAGATGGCGACACCTGTCTTGTGAAGGAGAAAGCCATAAAGACACATAGACAGGTCAGAATATCAGGCCAATACATCAAAACTTACCTTAAGTCTGATGCACGGGGCTGACCAGGCTTAGGTGAGAAAGGCTGTTGCCCCAAGTGTACCGTGACAAATTACTGGCTCAGGCTACTGCACTGAGTGAACTCTTGACCTGCACCTGGCTAGACTGAGTGAACTTTTGACCTGTACCTGGCTGCACTGAGTGAACTCTTGACCTGTTGCATAATCTGACACAGTTGGCAGTCTGCCAAAGCTATAAATAAATCCAGGCTGACCTTTTGCCTATTGCCAAATCTGAAATAGTAGGCACACAATTGCATAAGCTCACAGATTGGCTCCATATGCAGCCCTGAGTGGCATCACACCCATGAGGTGATAACATGATACTCATGAGGTGATCACATGCTACCCATGAGATGATCACATGCTGCCCATGAGGTGATCACATGCCTTGTGCTTGGCTGCACTGATTGAACTCTTGACCTATATTTGGCTGCACTGAATGAACTCTTGATCTGTTGCCAAATCTGAAACAGTTGGCAGTTTCTCAACCTATTCAAGAAACATACACAATCTTGGCCTGTTATGTAACTCTGCTAATATTTATCCAACACAAACCATTTGAACAAACTTTAGAGAGCTCGCCTCTGGGATCATTTCTGTTAAATATTGAACAATTTGGCTGGACCGTTTACAAGAAGAAGACTTTAAAGTTTTTTTCAGCTTTTTCCCTGTAATATCTAAGTAAATGCAGATAGCAAAAATAAGCTGAATCCATCAACATTTGATATGTGACAGATAATTGCATAAATTTTGGGGAAAGTAGCTCCTGCTATTCCTGAGAAATTATGAGTTAGTGTATGGATGATATGTAATATCATAAATCTACATATTTTAAAAGCTTTTAAAAAACATTCTCGTCAATATTTTCCATAGATAACCTGAAATCTAAATGTCTAGAGGCATGATGTAATGGATGCTGATAAACTGGTGCTAGGCTAGATGTATCTGCTTCACACAGCTAATATATATGGTAAATTGACTCAATTCAATCTTTATAATTCAGCCAAAATTCATTCTTTAGAACGATAAAAGACAATTATGATAAGAATTATTCAGGGAATTGTTCTTGCAAAATATTAAACAAACTGGCTTCAGAATCATCAGTCGAAAAACATTTTGTAGGTTTATAACTAATATGGGAAAATAACAGCAAAATGGCAAAGTTCAGCTTCCCATAACTCAGCCAAAAATCATTGAACCAAAACCATTTGAACAAACTTGAATCATCAACATCAAAGGATAATTAATGTGTGAGATTTAAGAATTTAGCCCGGTAGTTTTTGAGAAGAAGATTTTTGTAGCCACTTAGCTAACATGGGCTGTTATGGCATATGACTAAATTCAGCTTCCCATAACTCAGCCAAAAGTCACTGAACTGAGACCATTTGAACAAACTTGAATTATCAACATCTAAGGATAATTAATGTGTGAGATTTAAGAATTTGGCCCAGTGGTTTTTTAGAAGAAGATTTTTGTAGCCACTTAGCTAACATGGGCTGTTATGGCATATGACTAAATTCAGCTTCCCATAACTCAGCCAAAAGTCATTGAACTGAGACCATTTGAACAAATTTGAATTATCAACATGTAAGAATAATTAATGTGTGAGATTTAAGAATTTGGCCCAGTGGTTTTTTAGAAGAAGATTTTTGTAGCCACTTAGCTAAAATAGGCTGTTATGGCATATGACTAAATTCAGCTTCCCATAACTTAGCCAAATGTCACTGAACTGAGACCATTTGAACAAACTTCAGAAAGCATTACCCTAGGATCATTTTTGTGCGATATTAACCAATTCGGCCTTATCATTTCAGAGAAGAAGTTATTTGTAGCTGTCAGTATGATACTGGCACTGATGACCCCCGTACAAAAAAGGCTGATGCAGGTGGCGCCACCAATACCTCAATTTCAGATATGACTCATGTGACCAACATTGGCATAAAATTTGGTGATGATAGCTCAAGCCATTTCTGAGATTGTAATTTTAGTATGCTTTTTTGGACAGATGACTAAGTTCAACTTCCTGTAACTTGGCCAAAAATCACCGAACTTAAATTATTCAAACAAACTTGAGAGAGATTGTTCCAGGAATCATTTCTGTAAAATATTGGACAATTTGGCTGAACAAATTCGGAGTAGAAGATTTTTAAATTTTTTAAAACTTTTTCCTTATAAAATCTAAGAAAATGCAGTTAGCCAAAAAATAAGCAAAATCCGAGAGTTTTTTAGATGACTAATTTTATGCATAAAATTTCGCGATGCTTATTCTTGGTGTTTTCAAGATAGTATGGGTTAACGTACAGATGATGGACGCCGGATGCCGGACGCCGCCACACCATCGCATAAGCTCACAGGTTCGCTAACAATGCCAAGATCTCAAGAAAATGTATAAAAGAAGGAAATATTTTCACACTTGGTATATACTGCAATTTTATTTTGCATTATATACCAGTGTGATTATATGTGAAAAGTCTTTCAATTTTACTCCTTTTTTGGCTTCAATTATTTAAACAAAATATCCATGGCAGAAGAACACCCCTTCATCAACTTACCCTCAGCCTCCAAACAAAGCACAAACACCACCACTGCAGGTCATGTTCCTCACCTTATAGGTATGTGTATATAATACTGTGCTTCAAGTTGCACTTTACCTTTATACTACTTTGGCTTATATATTTTACCTTTTAATCTTCAAATATTTATCATACATTATTTATGATCATCCGCTTCGCAAAGTAATTACCTTTATCAATTAATTCACACAATTTTTGCCAAGTCAGTGATATTCACACTGATGATAAAAATACCTGCTGGTGAAGCTGTACATCACTTTTTTAACACACGGCAAAGAAACATCTGTTCATTTAATTTTTACACTAGAAATGTGCAGGCCTTAAAAAAATCATGATTGTATAAAACAGTTTACATGCATACTGCATATTGTATTTTATATCCAAGATATTTATATTTTGCCACCCTGTACTGAGCATATTTATGAGAGCTATATGTGAGTATTTTATAGATTACCTGTCATTTTTCCTGTACCTGTTTTGTAGCTTATACAAGCCTCACAAACACGGCCTGTCAGCAGTACAAGCTCTCTTTATATACTACCGTTAATGTAGCTTTGTGAGCCAGTGATCACCTTGTACATTATTTAATCCTAAGCTCATAAAAAGGTGCATGTTGCCTCATGGAGTATTCACCTAATCTGTATCAGACAAACAAATCTATATTTGGGTGTAGTTGTTTTTAATATTCAACAAAAAAATATCTTTTCTTCTTTTCTTTCAAAGGGATACCAATCAGAAACAGCCTATAGAACACAACACCGTGTTTTGTGAGTATATCATCCATGGTAATAAATTTTCTTAATTTTTACTCACAGTTAAATTTAGATTGAAGTATTCCCTGGCCTACTAAGATTCAGCAATGTAAACTATATTTAAACCAGTAGGGAGGGTTTATGATATTATTTCTATATGTAGATTTGAGTCCAGATTTTTTTAGTCCAAGTAGCTTTATAGTAAATGACCTGGGGTGCAAAAATATTTATGAAAAATTATCTGACCTTTTTTAATTTTTACATTGCCATAGATCTCTAACAAGGCTGATTTTCCAAAGCTGAATGGTCAGAGTGATAATCAAAGGTAATATTTATTTTTACATCAAGCTAATTTTCAAGGTCATGACCATGAAGATGCTTCCTAGAAAATTCATGTGTGACTGCGAACCTCTAGTTAAGTTCTGATGTTACAGTAGTGCAAACTGTGACTGCAGACCTCTAGTTAAGTTCTGATGCTACACTAGTGCAAACTGTGACTGCAGACCTCTAGTTAAGTTCTGATGTTACACAGGTGCAAACTGAACACTTATTCTCTCCCTTTTCTTCTGCCCTAATATAACAAAAATGCTCTTGCAGGTAAGCTCCTCACACAGCTGTTACACACAGCAGTCATCCTAGATCTCCTCTCATGTAACCGCTGCTTTGTATATCAAGATTTTCTCGGTTCAAACACCAAGGTGCACACGGAGCAAACAAGCAACAAGAGCCAGGTATTGCTTTGTGCATCCAGCTCCAAATTTTAAACAGGCGACACCCACTGTCATTGGTCTGATAACACTTTTTTTGGCACAGAGCTAAGATCAGACACCTAAACCAACAAGAGTGGGTGACCTGGTGCAATTAATCAGACCATTGAGATTAGGTGATGCATGTTTTAAAATTTGGAGCTGGATACACAATGTGATACCATGCTCTTATTGGTCGGATTACAGGTTTTTGCTCTGTGTGCAACCTGATGTTAGAACCCAGTAGATCTTGTTATAAAAAGTAACTACATGAAAGGAGACCTAGGACAACTGCAGTGTTTAACTACTGAATGAGCAATTTTTCTTGCAGGATATCCAACAAGTGTACCACTTAGATCTTTCAAGCCTGTACACCCTATGTAAACCCATACCAGCCAACCCTGACATACTTTCAATGACCATGTGAACTTCCGCAATCTTAAAAAATATCTATTTAGATAAAAAAATACAATTTTTATCTATTAGCAAACAAAAAAATCCATATCCAGATATGCATGGATGTATATCCTCCTTTAATCAGGCAAAATGGTAAAAATAGACTACGGTAACTAACATCAAACCACCGAAGGCTTAATCTTGCAAAAATCAAAGTCAAATTGGTTGTCAACTCAGAAAACCTGAACAATACAATGTAACTTTTATATTTCTCTAGCTCATGAGACTTAACTAGTTCAAGTAAACAGATGCCAGAAGAACCAATAATGACATATATAATCAAGCAAAAAAGCAGCATGAGACTTCAGGAATAGAAATGTTTTGCTTCATAAGAGAAGATTTCAATCAGTTTAATTAAAAAGTTATATCTGTTGCGATGGTACATGGCATTTAAATTTCCTGCCCCAAAGCAGGGTGTGGGTACTGATAATTAGACAAGCATCCCAAATTCTATGAGAGAGATTTGACCTTTCTGTGATGATATTTCCTCGGTTCATTTTCCTGGAGCTGCTGCCATTCATGATTAGGTCATGTGATTCATGGGATCCGCGCAATGGAATACCAAGTCATCTGTTGACATTTACGCTGAGCAGGCCCACTATATTTAACAAACCCTTGTGCATACAAGAAAAGAATTGAAAATGTTATTAGAGGGATTCAAGTTGGGGGAGGATCACGCATTTTGATGATGAACCTCACACGTTTTGATGAAGCTCACACATTCTGATGATGAAGTCCACAATCTTTGTTGACAATGTCCACACAAAGTTATGATGACATCCACAATATATTTTGATTAACTGAGTATTGAATCACATGCATGGAAAAAATTGTTAAATTGACAGGAACAAAAGACATGATTAATGAAAAAGCTCACTCTTAGTCCCTCATACTCAAAGACTCACCAAAGCGTTGGGCTTAATGCTGGCTTAGTATGCAATCACCATGAGGTGGCTATGGTAAATTAATTACCCTTACAACACAGTACAGGCATAGCTTTGTAGCCAATGGCTTTCCAACATGACAGTAGTGATAAAGTATCTTTGGGTAATTTTTCTTTCTCGGGTGAAATTAGACTTCCTGTCTCGCACAGTATCTTGGAGACAATTTTTTTTTGGAAACTTACTGCTTTTTGGGAATGATAAATTTGAAAACAAACCTGACTTGAATGGATGGTGCAGTCCTTCCAGTGATGGGAGGACAAGGCTTCTGGTTAAATTATTGCCATAGAGTTGCAATACTCCGGGGGCAACCAGCAGAGATAAACTATGGCTATCCGGCTGATAACCCATTTGCTGGCTCCTAGGAATCAAGTAATGGGAACATTTGTGTCAGACTTTGGAGTTAAATCCTAGCTCACCCAGATCTACACAACCAGCTATGCATTATTTTATATCTTTATGAGCATCATGGCTGATTTGTGATGCAAAGTAGATATAACGCACATTATTTAGCCATCATTTGTCAGATATTAAATGTCCAGACTATATGTCCACCACAGTATACAATACCTGGGACACATTGATGTGCAAGTACATCTTAACCACATATTACAGAAAATTTACTTATACCATTTTGATACTTTGGTTTTTTATCTGATCATCTGCAGCATATACATTTAAGTGGAATTTAATAAACTTCCAAAATACTGATCTACATGTACTGAAAGATGGACACAAGCAGGAAAAGAATTAATATATCAAATTCAAATCGTTCATGTAGCTGTATGATTTGAATTAAAATATTAGAGAATTTCATCAACATAATTTATATATAGAGGGTTATTAAGAATTACTATCTGAGGACCACTTTTATAAAATTCAGGGAAACATGTGAAATTAGATAATCTGACTGACCAAAAGGGGTCTTTAATTTGCAGGTGGTCTTATTAGATATTTGGTCATTCAGAGAGGTTCCATTGTAAGTATAAATTAAAGAATACTCAGTGGAGCTCATACTTGCTCCAAGGCAGATTTATGAAGGTGAATGCCTGTTCAGGGATTTGAACATGGTTCACCAGTGTTATGAGTTCCTATGCTACCACTAGGCAATTTAGCTGAAACAGAAGTGCTTAAGTTCATGAACCTTTCCTAAAAGATGTAAGTTTCTAAACACAAGTGGGTGAAGTGAGGTCAGAGAAAACATTTTAAATCCACTTTTTTTTAGATAATTTAGGTTCCTACTAGAGAATTTCACCCAAATGTCAGCTAGTAATTTAATGAATGGTCGTGCTGTAAGACATAAAATATAATAAGCAAAACTAATAATACCCATAGCTAAGGCAACACTTATTTTTAAAAACATATGAAAAGAAAAGAACAATGTTGGCTGTCCTTGAAAAGTGCTTTGATCCTGTTTCTGAATTGTTTTACCTGATTATATTTGACCAAAACTAATTCAATCAACTAACCATGATTTTTGAACAGCTCACAGCTAGTGCTGATAAAATGTTGCTAGGTTATAGTAACAAGAACAGTTGTTGCTAGGATACACTTAATTAAGCTAAGCTCTTTCAATAATACACACAATCAAGAGTAATTTGTTAAGAGTAATTAAAGGCTAAGTTGATATTCAGACTTATGAAATATATGAAATTCCTGTCACTTGATGATGGAACTGATTTATGTTATTACAGCTTTGGCATCATAATAAGTATTTACCTTGGCTACCCTTAAATATTACATTCCATATAGAACTTAATTGACAGTGAATCTTGTAAAATTTATTAATTATGTTAAACATGTTATTTTTTTTCCCAAATACAGCAATTTTTTGGCTTGATGAAATGTTGCCACAATGAATACATTTGGAACATTAACTTTTTTAGAAGATATTAAAAAGCCCAAGAATACTTTAAGAAAAGTTAGCAATAAAAGTGTTAATAATCTTTCAGGAATAATAGGGATTGGCTAATTGAAAGACAGCAGCTTAACGGGCTACAAAAAAAAAATTACAGATGGAAACAACTCAATGAAAACCACATTGACAATGAATCAATGTTCTAGGCTCTACAGTTTGATGGTCTGTGACATCCTTTTTCTCTTCATTAACATTCCAGGCAAGTCAGTTGCAATGGCGATAACAGCAGGATTAGCAGCAGGCTCTTGAGAGTTTCCATATTTAACGAACTACCTGTCAAACAGTTTCATGCTTTTAAACATCACTTGTCCGCTGAAGCTTTCCCAATCAATAGACCTACTTAGGGATCTTTAAAGCCGTCTGACATATGTTTGCCAGAATAAAACTTGAAACTCCCAGGCTGTCTAGCTTTTAAGTGTATAACCATTACTAGGCCAGACAAGCCTTCCAGACAATCTTACTCACATTTGAAATACCCTCAAAGCAGTTTTCATCCCAATATTGGTGTTAGGAACCAATCTGCCTTAGTATCTTTATGGCCATTTAGAAAGCGAAGAAGATGTCCAATACACACTTCCCTGATTAATACTTTAAACCCCCTCAGGCTGTCTGGCTTTGTACTAGCAACTTTACCAATGATAAATAAATTTGCAACCAAATACTGGATCAACATTTGGAAGTCCATAAAACAGATTCTGCATGGTAAAGTGCAGGCAAGTGTTAACACCAGTTTAACCTGTGATCTATATTTATCTTCTTTTACCCCGAAAAAGAGGTCTTGCATGTGTCATCCTACGAAGAAATTTTGAAACCTTACCTTCTGTTTTGCTTTATATGTGCCAATGGGAATCCCTAAACATCATTTAACACTGCCAAGAAAAGGACTGTTAAGCAGTTAAAGCACATTTAGATTTTGTCACAATATAAAAACTCTTGACACACTAATTTGTCACATAGTCCATACTTTCATTCAGAAAAAAGGTGAGACTAACTACAGTAAGGTATGACTTAATTTTTGCAAATCTTTCAAAATCACTAAAAACACTTTTTATTCTGAATAATAAATCATCAGCATCAATTTAATTAAATATAAAACTGCATGTATTTTCTTTCATCTTGTTGGTGGAAATAGTAATTAACTTATTGTTTGTTATGACTGGTTTAGAAACAATTAATGAAACATTTATCAATATATTCTTTAAACCTATCAGAAGAAGTTAAAAATTTAAAATAATATATCAAAAACCTAGCTTAATAAATCAAGACCTACTTGACATTTCAAAATGGTATCTGTTAAATAAGCTGAAATCATTCTTCTAGGTGTATCTGTACCATACAAAAACTTCATAGAGAAAGCTGATAAATCCTTCAAGACTTGGGTTTTCTTGGAAAGTTCAAAACACAAAGAAAATATTTTATACATTAAACCTACATGTAATCAATGTATGGTACACACAACGTGTTGAATAAATGAAACAGACTTGAGCAGTAACCCCCAACGTAAATTATATTTGCAAAAATGTCCTCTGCACTCTTCTGTTAAATAATTCTACGGGGATCAAAGTGTGCCAGAAACTGGTTCACTCACGTAGTGATATTAGGTATGCACAATGTCATCTATTGTAATCAAATAACTGCTTTTCTCACACCAACTGAGAAAGCCAAGTGCAGAAAATTACCAATGAACAAAGATGCCAGATCCTTTGTGTTCAAAGTCCACATAAAATGTCTATTCTTTTTTCATAAACCTGTGACAGATTATCAGTGTCTTTATTTTAAGTGTCCTTACTCTATGAAGACTTATTTAATTATATGGAAAAATATGATAATATTTTGATTTAGTTGTTTAAAGACTTTCACCACCTGCTGTCCACCTGTTTTTTGTAGATGATTTATTTAAAAGTTTATATTTTTCAATAATTTCCGAGAAAACAACATATGGAAGTGACAACCTAATATGACAATTAAGAATTTTCAATAAATCCCTCGTGTATGTTTCACAACATTTTAGTCTCTTCACCATGATCTGGCAGATATGTGTCCCTCCATAAGCAGCCATTTATGTGTCAGCTGGTTATATTTTTTAGAGTGTTTACATGAGATCATCCAATCAGAAGTTGTCAGTTGAGGCTGTCTTTGCACGTGACCAATGACCTTGACCGCCATATGGCAAGTTGGTCTGATATGTTGTAAAACGTAGACTGATTTCTTATTTTCAAATAATTGTTTCTTAAATAAGATGTAAGATAGTTATTTATTTACCTTGTTGAAAATTAGGTCCTTTAATTCTCTACTGTCTTCTATAATTGTTTCCCTTGAAATGTAACTAATACAAATTTTCAATGCAAAAAAACAGGTGGACATGAGGGGATGATAGTAGGACTATGGTAGGCTTCCTTCAGTATAATAATTAATACTGGGTATATGTGAAGTTTTAATGAAAAGTGGAAGTAGGAAAAAGGTAATCTGGTATGGTGAGAAATTCTTTTTCAGCCAGAGATGTCACTATTTTACAAAAAAATTACTGAAATTAATCACATAAAATTTGACAAATCATCACTAGACTAGGAGGCAATTTCACAGCTCCAAGAAATATAGGAATTTTAAACTAGCACAATCATGAAAAAAATATTATGAGTTACCATGAGTTATTATGACACCATTTATTTAGTCTATCGGTTCAGATGTTCGTGCTTATTGACTGCGACACTTAAAAGCACAACACTCAATAACATCAAGTCAATATAAAAATAATTATTCAATGTTAACATTTATATTAAGACAATGTTTGTGCAGTGAAAATAAATATGAAAATATAGAAAACTAAGGCATAATGCTAGGATATATAGGAAATTATAGGAGACAATTTTTCATACAAAAATATAGGAATATGCAGGAAGTAAAGGAGTAAATGGAAGCTCTGCAATTCAAATGTGTTGCAGATTTTGAATGATAGACTGCAAGAGATGCAGAAAACTAAAAAAAAAAGCAATGCTACCCAAGATGTTATATATGTTTCATAATAAAATCTGATTTTTAAAAAGGTTGATTATCATCTGAAGATTATAGAAAAGATAGAAAAAGCAGAAAGACAGGAAGTCAAGCAGATGGATATGGTCAAATTAGGTATATTCAAATGCAGAATTTTTATTACCAACATATATCATTGGATAGTGTTTGACTCAAATCAGTGTATTCCATTCTTAAAACAGAACCATTAGACAAAAAGCAACCCCATTAAAATATATATTGTGGTGTCTTTGCTGATAGACAATTATGTATGCATGTGCATGTCTGATGTGGTTCTCTTGTAAGTATTCTTCATAGAATATGTTAAGATATTGCATATGTATATTTTATTCTGATTTTATTCTGATGTACTAACAATTCGTCATTAAGGGATTATATTTGTCTTAAGGTACAATTTTTATTACAATGTACTATTTAGTAGTTTCATAGGAATATGCATGTCCACGCTAGTGCTATGAATTATGTAATATTATGTTCTCATGAGAACTCGGTATGCACTTGAACCGTAAATGTTTTAAGCTATTTGAATTTACTCTTTGTGTAAGCTTCCGGTGCAATATATGTATTTTGTATGAAGCTGTACACTAATTTCTGTCTCCATTGTGATTCTATTCACACATCGTGTGGGTTAGATCTTGATTTTATAATATGTAAAGCAAAGCCGCCATGGTTAATTACCCCTCTGTACAAGTGTCAGCGGCCAAAGAAACCCTAATTGAGGTGCCGCGCACTCACATAATCACTTTAGTAATTTCACTTTGTGCATACGCACTTATGCTCTATTGTGTCTAATTGCGCTTAGGCCTGACACGGCCCCACATTAATTAATGTTACACTTGAACATTTCTTTTAATCTATATTATAATGAGCTTCCGTACAAGATCCTGATTGGACGACCCCTTGTATTTGATAGATGTATGTATGTACCGGGGGGTGGATGCCAAGGGAAAACTGGGACTTGAACTGAGCGCAAGCGAGTTCAACCCAGCTCGAGATATATTAAATAAACCACGTACTGCTGTTGTGTATTTCCTTGGGAACCTACACTCTGTTCAGGATGCGCAAGGGTATACAATCCTGTTTGTTCCCAAATTCATTATCCATGATCTACTTTAGGAAACAGTTCCTCTAGTGAGGGTTTTAAACTCGACAAGATCTTTTATAAAACAAAAACAAAACGAAATGTTCCACTTAACAACAACAAAAGACAATACATGCATGATGAAGAATTCATGTTTCATCTCTTTTAGCCAGCTATTCACCTCCCTTATCTGTAATATTTATGTGATATCTGGCTTTCGATGTGTACATATTAATGAAAGGTTATTCCTGTTGGCGAAAATGTTTAAAATACCTCCGTGGTGGAAGTATAAACTTAATTATCTATAAGCTGTAAGTAATCACAGCTATGTGTTGACAAATGCTGAAAAACATGCAAGGTACCTATGTTGCTGATTTGCTGGAGTAAAGAGTTAACAAGTTGTAACTTAAATGTATTTCCGAAATTTTGGTTTCCCTGAATTGCCACCAGGTATCCCTTTTGAATGGGTTTGGATAATTTTGGTGGCCTCCCACATGTTATAAACACATGAACATAAACATATATCAGAACATGGTCCTTTAACCTTTGATCCTCCATAAAAGAAAAATTAAAGAAACTGAAGTATAAACTGACATAGAAAAATAATTTAAATTTGAAATAAAACATCCGTTAAATTACTTTTTTAAGCTTCATTTAATTTCTCTATATATATAGTCCCTGTATAACTGATATCTGCATAATATCAGAAAGGTGATTTTAATGAAATAAAGTTAATGCACTGTAATTGGATAAACTACAATATATAGGCAAAAATACAAGCAACATGCTTTCTCCATTACTTCATTCAACTAAAACACAGCCGAGAGTTTGGAATAAGTGACAACCAATTCAGTTTAGTGATGACGTTAAAACCCAGCAAATCTTACATGTAACCAGGAGTTATGTTTCTCAAGTCATAAAAGTAAAATGCCTAATGAAGAATTACGATGTGTGAAACTCTGTTTTTATCACATTTAGTAATTATTAAGGCATACATAGGAGTGTATTTCATTGTTTAATGCATAAAATGTTTGCCATTATACATGAACTGTCAGTGCAGATGTGTTATATATTGCCTGCAAATGCTATATGATTCACCGAGTGTCTTGCAAAATGGTCTTTAAATTACCAAACACTCAACAAATGAAACAATGGATACTAAATCTCATCCTCCCAGAACTTAAGCCCGATAGTTATGAGGGCAGTAGTCATGGATACTTACAGCAGTCATTACTGCAGCAGTTAATTAACTGTACTCAGCGAGTAAATAAACATCAAGAACATCAACTGAATAATGTAGATTTGCAAACTGAAAACACGATGTTACATCATATACATAAATGTATATCCCACAAATCATTTCAGTTTAATTAATTAACTGAAAGAGTCACACTTTGACTTATTTTGGCTCTGCTCTAACAAACAGTAACAATCACCGAAAAAAGACCTATGGTCGCGTGTATATATCTGACTAAAGACAAGTTGTGATAAAAAAATCATATATGAGATTAAACTCAGCATGTCTGCATGCAGCTGACTAGAGAAATCCGTTTTGCACCCCACTGAAATAGTCTCTGTTTCTCGTATAATGGAGCTCTAGGAAAGTCCAGCGATTACGCTTAACCAACCTATAACCTTTTACCTGTCCACGGCTTCAAGCCTAACAGGACCTAGCTGACATCACCAGTTTTTATACATATATTATACAATAAAACATAATCCTAACATGTCTGTATAAAAATTAAATCCAATATTTCATCAATTTATAACAAATGCAATTCAACATGATAATAAATAATTTGATCAATTTTAATGTATTTTATACAACTTAAACATATATATTAAAAGCATGAGTCTCACAGGGAAAATGTCTGAGTAGAGAATACGAAGCACTGTATTTGTTTGATTCAAAATGGATACACAGTTTAGGACTAATGCAAACACCAAAAAATTCATGTTTTTTAATTATATTCAATATAAGCTTCTGTGTATGCTTATAATGCAGGTATTTATATCTGGGTCAGAAACAACAGAACGAGTACTAGATGAAAGGTAACGTCACAATGTCATCTCACGCCAGTCACAACAGCAATCAGACTGCCTGCCAGACACATCCAGCAATCAAGTGTTGCCATGCAACCCAGCACAAAATACATAAGAGCTGATCCCTTATACATGTCTCGCCCTGTGCGTTCATCTTATACATTCTCCACTGACACACATACAAGGTACTCTGGCAAAACGAGGGATGGAGATCCACAGCCACCTAGTTCCAGTGACCCAAGGTCTGGGCAAATCACCCTATATCTTCTCATGCTTTCATCGTTTGAGACACAAGTTCTGGCGGCTGATACAATGACAGATCTAGTTCTGTGGATACAATAACCACTGAAAGCATGCTGGGTCTCCCCTCCTTTGTCAATCCAAGTATCCTGTCTTCCTTTTCTTAACTATTAAAATAGCCATCAGGTATGACTGGTGCTAAAGAATATTTAACGGAAATAATTTTCTGAAATTATACATGAAATCGTAATTCATAATTTCTGTTCATCTGACAGATATTAATATCCAGACACAATTGACATTTAAGTTTAGTCACTTGGACTGATATTTTTTACAAAAAAATTATTAATATTTCTTTCTATAAAAGCAATTAAAATGGTCTGAAAGTTACAGCTAGCAGCAAAGGAAAAAGAGCTACCATTGTACTATAAGAAAAAAGAGGATAGTATATACATTTTTAATTCATGAAAATGAACTATTTAAATAGGTATCTCCGTACCTGCAATCACAACTGATTGTAAATACATATTTTTATATCATGAAAATGTACTATTTCAACAAAATATTTCTTGTTACACAGAACATATTGTAATATTTTAGCTCATCCTCCCAATTGTTTCTACATGAAACTTTTCAGCTGTCATTTTGTGTAAATAGTGTAAATATGAGTAAACTAGGTTACTGTAACTGTCTACAGCATGGAAATACATCAAAATTGAAGGTTGCATCAAGTTATAAGTGAATATTCTGAAAAATAATTTTCATCCCAAAAAAATTCTGTTCCGAAACCTGGGTCTAGCTCTCAAATGATCTGCCATGAATTACATAAAAGGCTGGATTCATATTTCCATTAATTTGTGGTTTTTAATAACAGCAAAAACATTATTATATTACCAACATGGGAAGTCTAATTTGAATTACAGATTTCAGCCAATTTGTATATCCTAATATGTTTTTGTCAGGCCTGAAACAAAATCACAGATGCTGGCAAGAAACAATTCAATATTCCATGCAAGAGTACCCAGGGAAATGGCTTCTGACAAAATCAATGATTACATTTGTCGGGGCTTTTTTTGGTTCTACTATAGTTTGATTCATCTGCCTCCTGTCCACCTGATTTTTGTTAGTTACATTTCATGAGAGTAATGGTAATATGAAGTAGAAGCTGAGATCAATGGGACTAATTTTCAACAAGGAATATGAACACCTAACTTACACAATATTTAAAAGCCGAATTAGCCACACAAATGCGACTGGCTTGTACAAAAAGACAGCTGACTTAAGTAGTATACCGAGTTTCATGCATAATCTCAGGTCATTGGTCACAGGCAAAAACAGAACCAATTGACAGCTGCTGATTAGATGATGTCATGTAAATTTAACATTTAAATTATGACCAACCAAAACAAAGATTGACTTCTTATGCAGGAAAACATGTGATCTGCGGGACATGGAAGAGAGTACAAACACCTGTGAAGTTGACATAAACTGAAATTTTTTTTTAAATTCTTTATTGCAATATTGAGTCATATCTTGCATATTCTCATAAACTATTGCAAAATATTAACTTTATCTCTAAAAAAAAGACAAGTGGACACAGGTTGGTGGTACAAAGTATAGTAGTACTGATGTGCCTAGATGAGCTCAGCTGCAACAATGTCCTACATGGAAATAAATAATAATGTCTGTTAAAAATCAATACATCACACATGCATACCTTAAATAAAAACAAGGCCTACAGGCCTAATGTGAACCTGTGCAAATTTTGGGAGTATGAATGGAGGTTTATTTTTAAAATTTAATATTGATCCTCTTAATGTCCTGCATATCTACCTTAGTCATTATGATTTCAGAAAAATGAACGTTTCAGACCTGCAAGTTTCAGACTAGGACATTTTAAAACTGGAATACAGGTAGTCAACAGGCGACAACATGTATCCGCCGAAATCAGAGTAGTATGGGTGAAGTTAGACATGGGTTGAGTGGCAAGGGGAAATAGAGTGGGGTGTGTTGCATGGATGTCTGCAGCCGAAATGTGTATGTAGGTTGCGCAACTTACCACAAATTCAAGAAAGCTATCAAAGTTGTAAAATGCAAAATTTGAGGCAGGTAAGTCAAACCACTACTTGTATTTGAGTGATTTTATCCCACAGCAGAAAACAGAAGGATGCTGTGCAAAAATGGTGGCAGGTGGCGCCACCAATCTTGTATATGATTAAGAGCTTGTGAGATCTATACACATGCAACATTTCATGGGGATATTTCAAATCAGTCCTGAGATATAAGCTGGAATGTGTGCAGCTTAAACATAAATGTAGGTGGCGCCACCTGCCACAAAATCAAGAAAGCTATCCAAGATGTATAACTATGCAAAATTTTAGCCAGATAAGTCAAACCACTACTGAGATATGATACGAGTGATTTTTGCCCACGCCAGACAAACAGACAGACACTGTGCAAAAATGATTGCAGGTGGCATCTCCAGTTTTGTGTATGATTAAGGGCTATGTGAGATCTATAAACATACAACATTTCAGGAGGATACAGCAAACCAGTCCTGAGATATATGCCTGGATGTCTACAGCGTTAACGTGAATGTAAGTGGTGCCACCTCTCATAAAATCAAGAAAGCTATCCAGTATGTATAAACCTGCAAAATTTTAGGCAGATATGTCAAACCACTGCCGAGATATGAGTGATCTTATCCCAAGGCAGACAAACAGACAGACGCTGTGCAAAATTGTTTGCAGAACGTGCCACCAGTTTTGGGTATGATAACAGCTGTGTGAGATCTATACAGACGCAAAATTTTGGCCCAATCAGTCAAACAGTTCTCGAGATATGAGCTTGGATGTCTGCAGTGTAAAGTGAATGTAGGTGGCGCTACCTGTCATAAAATCAAGAAAGCTGTCCAGGATGAATAAACCTGCAAAATTTCAGGTAAATAAGTCAAACCACTGATGAGATATGAGTGATTTTATCCCAAGACAGATGAACAGATGGACACTGCATAAATGGTTGCAGGTGCTGCCACCAGTTTTGTGTATAATGAAGACCTATGTGAGATCTATACACATGCAAAATTTTGGCCCAACTGGTCAAACTGTTCCCAAGATATGAGCTTGTATGTCTTTAGCGTTAACGTGAATGTAGGTGGTGCCACCTGTCATAAATCAAGAAAGCTATCCAGGATGTATACACATGCAAAATTTCAGGTGGATAAGTCCAACCAATGCAGAGATATAAGTGATTTTATCCCAAGGCAGATGAACAGATGGACCCTGTGCAAAAATGGTTGCAGGTGGCGCCACCATTTTTAATGTATGTTATAAAGCTATTTAAGGGCTACATTTGTGCAGAATTTTTAGCCTGATCGGTCAAACAGTTCCTGAGATATGAGGGTTTAAGAGTGAAACAGACGCACAAATGGATGCTGGGCAGAGAGGAAAGGTCAGAGGTCAACCAAAAATGAGGGTGCAGCAGTGCACATGTGACCTGATCATAATCCTGAATTAAAAAAAATTCAGCCCAGTGTTACGGAGGAGTTCTCTGGAAACCTATGTGGCAGCGGCGTCAACTGAAAACACAGTATCCGCAAAACTCTGTTTTGGCGGATTCAACTAGGATGTATCAGTCAGGACATTTGGATATGTTCTTTTTTGCCAGGGTGGATCATTTGGATAGCTGAACAGATAATTTGCAGCATGGTTTCAGAGAAGGACATTTTTTTATGTTTTTTAACTTCTTCCCTATAAAATCTAAGAAAATCCAGTTAGCCAAGAAATAAGTAAAATCCCATTGAATTTTTAAATGACAAATTTTAAGCAAAATATTTGGTGATGCTAGCTCCTGCCCTTTTTGAAATAACTATGACGCACTACAGAGGATGGAAGACGGACGACGCCACACCATTGTATAAGCTCACAGATTCGCTTAAAATGTAAACCCAGGTTTTTTCAAACAGTTGAAAGATATTGTTCAAATAGTTCCAATCTGGGCATTCGGCATCTAGACGATGTGTCTAGACGTTTAGACACCTTGTCTAGACACCAGACAAAGCCAGGTCAGTTGCCATGGTGATGTCTGGACCCCACCTGGTTGTACTGAGTGACCTCTTGACTTGGCTTCTGAAACTGGGCATGTTCTCAAATCTGTTTACAAACACATTTCAATTGGCTACACTTGCTTTTTTACAGCTGCATTTACCCAATCTTTTCTTATAACATTGGCAGAACCCTGCCATAGAATAATTCTTGTTAGGTTTAATAAGCTCTAGGGCACCAAGTTTGACATGTGACTAATTCTTACATGTAAATTGGAGCTGCTAGTTCCGACAGTTTCTGACTAACAGCCCTGGACAGCAGATGGTGGACGGCAGACGGACACCGCTGCGCCATTGCATAAGCTCACAGGTTCGCTAAAAATACCTCTGCCAAAAAATTAATAATAATTAAAATTTACCTTTTGAAATGAAAGAATAAGAAAGGTTGGTGTAAATTTATTTTTCAAGACAGCTAATCTCTTGCAGAGAAATACCTTTACAAACCACTACCCTTGTTAAGTTAAAAAAAAATTAATTCCTGAGGAATATTTTCAAGATTGCAGACTTCATTACCAATCCAATTTTCCAAAAGACAGCTGAGGATATTATAAAGCAATTTTGTTTTACAAACCATTTCTGCCATGAATATTTAAATATATTTAATTGAGTTATATTCATTCTAGCCTTTCTCTCTGTATGAGCACTACAGACTTTATTAGTCATAAACCTTGAGACCTATTCAGTCAGTTTTTGTCAATCTCATTTTCTGCCACCAAAGGAAATGAGGAATATGTTTTAGATGAAGACACTGCATGGTCATTAATATTCATCATGAGAATTCCTTCAACAATATTGCCACTGGCAAATATGACTGTTATAGTGTCCTATGCTCTTCTTTTTTTCTCTCTCTCTGTCTCTCTCTCTCTCTCTCATTCTCTCTCTCTCTTTCTTTTTTTGCTCTCTCTCTCTTTCTCTCTCTCTATCTCTCTTTCTTTCTCTCTCTCTCTCTCTCTCTCTCTCTCTCTCTCTCTCTCTCTCTCTCTCTCTCTTTTTCCTTTTTTCTTTCTCTCTCTCCCCCCCTCTCTCTCTCGCTCTCATTTGTTTAAACTGAATATGAAAGAAACTTTAAAGGAGCCAATCACCTATCTATTCATCATGATAAACTAAAGGTAATCCTTTACAGCTTTCACAAATATAAGCTAGAAAACATGGATATCACCGCACACAGGTTGCTTGTTTTGTTTATATCAGTGTATTTATAATGTTTGGGCTGCCAAAATAATCAAAACAAATTCAATTAGGGCATCTGACAGCAAGTCAGATAATCCAGAGCTTTGCAAATGGCATTTTGCAACAACTGACCTTTCTACCTCTGCATATATGCAACCTACAACCTTAGGTTACATGTTTTTCCAATTGTTAATTTTGCTGTGTTTACAAACATATTGTTGATAAACAAGTTCATACATCCTTCACAAAGGCCTTATAAGAACTTGTCACAAACTTACCCAATATCATTCATACATAGAGTTCTTCAAAAGGTAGGTGTTTGGGCACCTTTTATTGGGTGAACAACTTATGTTTCCATCCGGCTTCATCACTGGGATATAAATATTAAGGGTGAATAAGAAAATCAAGAAGATGTTAAATCTACAAGTAAGCATATATCTCTGTTCATAAACATGTACTGCAAGATGATCATAATGCCAGGCCTACATGCATTAACTTAACTTGGGGAGGATTTTACAATGTCTGACCAAATGTATCCCTTTGAAAGATGTTGAATGAACAATTCAGTTAATTAACATATTTCTTAACCAAAATACTTCCATTTTCTGTGTTTATAATATTCCTATTTCAAATTATTTAGACTAAATAACCCTCTTAAAAAAGTCAGGGATAATTCTGTCATATTATTTTAGGGACATTTCAATCCATCCTCATGATATATGTAACTATAAATTTAGGACCTGACTAGATCCATAGATTACATGAGTTCATTTTCTATGTGGTCAATTCCCAGGATATTTCATCAACTGGCTCAGTGGGATAGCCAAACTACTTTGGTATACACAGAGCAGCGAACCACCAAATTTGTCCTCTAGTATCCATCTCTGGTGTCTATCACCTCCATATTCTGGGATTTCACCCATATATTACTCAGACCAATTCCTCCTGTAGCTATCCAGACATTCAATTTCTTATATGTTCAGATGTCCATTCTCCAATTTTGTTTCTTCAACAGTTTAGGTCTGTCCCCTCCATTACCCAAGAGGGTGTGAACAATAAAGGCCATTATTAAGTATGATGAATAATATATTTTATGAGAAAGTATATTAATTATTTCATGGGCCTCCTTGCATGACAAGAATGAAGATTCTAGGTCCAGTTGTTATGATTTTTACCCTGTTCACAGATAACCTATTCTTTAAAGGTCTCAAAAATAGAGAAAAAAATTTTGTAAAAATTTGAGAAAAAAATAGCGGTGGCACACCCAGTCTGCAGAAACTGATGAAACACCTCATGATCAATATGTATGCCAAAAATCATGACCATCAGTGTTGTAGTTACTGAGATACTGCAGTTTTTGTATCAAATTTTTCATTATTATGGGGGGGGTATTTTGGAGCCATACAGCTTAAAGGATATGGGTAACAGAGACCTAATTTCTGGTTTCCATGGAGGCTTTTCATGGGTCTCCCTGTGTGTCAAGAATGAAGATTCTAGGTCAAGTTGTTATAATTTGGGCCTTGTTAACAGATGTTCATATCTTTAATGAACTCAAAAATAGAGAAAAAAATTTGTAAAATTGCTGAACAAATACAGGTGGTGCCACCAGTCTGCAGAAACTGATGAAACACTTCATGATCAATATCCATGCAAACAATTATGGTGATCTCTGCATTACTTGTTCAGATACTTCAGTTTTGTATCAAATTTTTGTCTATTTTCGGGGGTATTTTGGGGCCCCATAGCTCAAAAGATATGGGTAACAGAGACCTAATTTCAGGTTTCCATGGAGACTTTTCATAGGTCTTTCACTGTGTCAAGAATATTGATTCTAGGTCCAGTCTATACAATTTGTGCCCTGTTAACAGATGTTCACATTTTTAAAAGTCTCAAAAATAGAGAAAACTATTCGTAAAAAATCGAAAAATACAGGTGGCACCACCAGTCTGCAGGAACTGATGGAACATCTCATGATCAATATGTGTGCCATAAATCATGACCATCAGGGATATAGTTAATGAGATATTGAAGTTTTTGTATGAAATTTTTGACTATTCTTGGGGGGGGGGGGTACTTTGGGGCCCCATAGCTCGAAGAATATGGGTAACAGAGACCTAATTTCTGGTTTCCAAGGAGATTTTTTATGGACCTCTCAGAATCTCAAGTTACAAGATTCTAGGTCCAGTGGTTACGATTTGTGCCTGGTTAACAGACAGATGGACAGACAGACGGCAAGACGGACAGACAGACGGCAAGACGGACCAAGAGTGATCGCTATAGCTCAGATGACTTACAGTCAGCTGAGCTAAAAATTGGATTTGGGATTATATATAACAATCTGAAATTTAGCTCTGATATTTTTTAACAATGAAACATGACTCTGAGGCATATCTAACACTCTAAAATTCAGGAGCTCTGAAGTTTTTGACCAAAAAATTTGAATTTGAGAAAAATCTAGCACTCTGAAATTTTCAAAAACAACATTTAGGAGCATCCTTGAAAGAGCGTATCTCTGTTCATTGTTACCTATGTGCCCCTATTTCCCCTGGAAGGTACATATGTTCATTGGTACCCACATTCCCTGGTACCTATGTACCCCAGTACCTATGTCCCTCAGTAACTATTTCCCCAAGCAGTTACCTATGTTCATTGGTACCCAAAATCCCTGGTACCTATTTTCCCCAGTACCTATGTTCCCTGGTATCTATTTCCCCTGGCAGGCACCTATGTTCATTGGTACCCACATTCTCTGGTACCTATGTTCCCCAGTACCTATGTTCCCCAGTATCTCCCCCGGTAGGTACCAATGTTCATTGGTACCCAAAATCCCTGGTACCTATATTCCCCAGTACCTATGTTCCTTAGTATCTATTTCCCCCAGTAGGTCCCCCACTTTGCATGAAATCAATCATAGCCTGTGATAGTAGATAAATAAAATAAATCCCTACAATGCAGTCAGCTGAGCTAAAAATGTAAATAATAACAAAGAGAGAAAAAAGTCTGAGAGGAAAAGATAAAAATGGTTGATATGATTGGTTTGAACTGACCTAAGGAATTGTTGCAAAATAATATTTTGGGATCTAACAATGTGTTTTTATTCATTCAACCATGTGAGCAGTTTATAAACATAAGATATAAACTATTACCATAATCATTGGTTAGCTCTTCAATGATAAATTGTTTACATGTTCAACAGTTTACACATATCTTCAGTTAGATCCTCACTTTTTTTAAGACCATGTTTTTTTCAATCTTATAAATTTTTCACAGTTGCAATACACAATACAACTAATTTTACATTAACTTTTGATAACTCCTTGGAATTACTATCTCAAGAAAAGTTTTGTACATTGGAGTGGAAACAACTTTAAAGTTAAGAAAATACAGTTCACACAATAACAATTATTGCATTACACTTGGTGAATATTGTTGTGTGGGGGGGGGGGGTAAAAAGGGGAGGGAGGGGGTTATATGAGAATTACTGTACACCTGTGACAGCAGGGGTGCTCAGCCAGTATTGCCGTACTATTAAGGTTACCCAGGCAGGGCTGAAGTGACCAAAAGTGGGCTGCCTGGAGCTTGACAATGCAAGTGAATACAATAGAGCCTCCAAAAAATTCGATTTCTGGCCCACTTTTTAAGCTTTTATTTCAATTTAAGATTTGAAAAGATTAAATCCTCATTTATACACACTGTGAAAAATAAATCAATAGTGCTTAAAGGAAAATATGTGCCATGATCAAAGTTGGGCCAAATTTAAGGTACTGATTTTACAATTTTGCTAACTTAAATTACAAAATTTTGATCAGATTCTTATTAAACAACTGAATTATGATTAAATTAAGTTATATCTTTGGTAAATTTGTCTCTAGCTTCAAAAATTATCTTTTTAGGTGAGTAAATATATTTCCTGATTGTTGACAACTTTAGTGCATTATGGTTAAGTCCATAAATTCAACAATTTACACAATGTTGGCATAATTTCTGGCATGTGCATAGGAAATATATGCAGAAATGGTTATTTAAAACATGAATCCATTGACACCTGTGATTTCCAAGGTGGGCAGTTTTGAAGTGCAACAATAGGTTTTTACTGGCAAATTGAGGGTTTTCCTTAATTTATTAAAAGAACGAAGTTGCAGTGACCCAGTTTTTGGTTTGGTAGAAGAACTAGGGGTCATCCAAATGGGTGAAGAATTTGGATCCATAGGTCAGTTTCAAAACATGCTTTAACGGATGACTGAAGGGACAGTAGGATAACAGACAAAGGACCATCACTATAGCTCACACGACTTACAGTCATCTGAGCTAATCATATATACCTAATCTAGCTAAATTAGCACTCAAACAGCCTGGATTTATGTTGTATTATCAATTTATAAGATTTAATTGTAAATAGCTACTATACCATTCAAAATTCAATTAGGCAAACACAATACAACCAAGTGTAATTTCACTTTTATTACTATGTTTAAAACAGATGCAGCAGATAACCATTTGGCTTTTTTTTGGAACTTGCATTATTCCTGTAGCACATTTGGTGATTTTCAAGGTTTATAAAGCTGACATATAATAACTAGTCCTAATTAAATAATGTTTCCTCAAACGTAATTGTCTTGAATTATTTTTGAAAGTATAATTTATTTCCAGATTACTGATAAAGATAATTGATACACCTTTGTGCAGTGACGTTTAGCATTATTTCCGTAATTGCACACTCAAAACAAAGCAGTTACAGGCGGTATGCTTGTTGGATATAATGACATATCATTTCTTGCTGGCAAGCTGCTGTCCTTGATAAAATGAAAACTGCTGGCATGCAGTGATTATAAGTTTTGTTCACAGAGGGCAGGGTATTAATCACACAGTCTACTGGCTTTTTCCCCCAGATGTTATTAGAAAACATAGTAATTACTCACTGATGTCTTGGCCTTTTGATGCATGAATACACATTAAAACTCAGCTACAGCAATTGTCTAAGGTTACTGATGCTAATTGTAGGCTGTCAAGCACACCATTGTGAAAATGAAGGACAAAAGTAGGACCAGTAATATTGAAAGGGTAGGACAAAATAGGGAAAAAAAAGAAGGAAAATGTAAGACAAAAGTAGGACCAGTAATATTGAAAGGGTAGGACAAAATAGGAAAAAAAAGAAGGAAAATGTAAGACAAAAGTAGGAGTAGGACAAAAGTAGGACTAAGGACCACACATAACAACATCATAAATTCATGCTTTTCTTGATAAACAAATGTGAAATTAAAAAAAATATTTTATTGAATGCATATTTAAATAAATTTTATGATATGGTGCTCAGTTTGTACCTGCAGTTTTGAAACTGCATGGTGCTCAAAATTGCAAAATAAATATTTTACTTAAAAAACATGTACAAAGACATTTGTAAATGTAGCAAATATATATCCCAGCAACTTGATACTACATCTTACAGTTCTAGAGCAAAAATGTAGGAAAAAGCAGATTTTTCAAGGAAAAATAGGTAAAATAGGACTGAGCAAAAAAAAGTGGGAGAAGTAGGATCATTTGACAGCCTGTAATTGTCAGATTAAAATTATACATTTGTAAATGAAGAGTTGACTAACTTCTTTTAATGCTTTATGCTAAATGATGATACCTTTAATCAAATATACACACATATAACAAGAAAGGTGTAGTCAAATGAGAACCTATGGGACAACAATTGCACGGGCTTCATGAACATTACAACAGGTAAATCTTGGCAAGAAATAAATTCTGACAAGTAAGAAAGAGAGAGGTACACCATATCAAAACTGCTCCGAACTATCTGCCAAGACCTGCCATATAATAGTAACACACAACAGACCAACCCACTTATATTATCTAATAACTGTATGGGCTAATAATAGGTATGGTTCTCAGGCACTTTTTTAAGAAATCAGTGTGGGTGGGCAGTATTTTATTTTTTACTTTTATTTTGTATGTTTCAATAAAAATGTTATATGATCAGAGAAAAGCATGAAAATAACAGAATTTTTGGCTAAACAGATAAAAGCACTACATTACAAAGGAAATCTTATAAAAATTGTATTATTTTTATCTTCTGGAAAGATGAAAATCAAATAAAAATTTTCGATGTGGGAGGTTAAAATTGATGCGGACGGTGCCTGAGAACCAGACCTTTTATTTTTATTTGGCCTAACTTATACTATGTTATTAGAGTCTAACAGCTACATGCATGGGTAGTAATAAACAGGCCTCATCATGGGTCTCTGATATCATATTTTGATATTATATTTTGATATCAGTATCCATATTGCTAGCCCACATGTCAGTTATATTAATTTGAACCTGACATATTTCTATGTATCTATTACTTACATTTTGCCAAACACATGAAAGAATGATACTTAAAACCTGAGGTCACTCATTAAGAAATATAATATATAAATCAGATAGATGAAGGCATTATATATGTAACTTATCATATTCATATATATATATATATATATATACACACATATATATTCATACATACATATATAAATATATATATACTAAGTTTTAAATAAATAATGTCATATATATACATTTAAGATGTTAAGGATAATAGTATAGTCATATAACAAACTAGGTATATTGTTTATATAATTATCTGTATAATATGTATATAAATATATATATATATATAAAAATATAAATAAATGTGTCTATGTCTTTAAAATATCCATCATAACAGACATTTGTATACTTTGTACACGTGTGCATTTTCTTTTATAAAAGTTTGCACTGTATAAAGTCTATGGTATATATATATATAAAGTATAAAGTTTCATGCTGATACATTCAATGACAAACAATACTAAATATACACATAGAAGGTACTCACGCTGCTTTTCCCCAAAGATGAAATGCTTGCCCAGGTAGGGGAGAAGCTTGTAAAATTTCATACGAAACATGCAGCAAGTGGTTAGTAGATTGTCCCTAAGAGAAGAATGAAGTCCAAGACGCATGGACCACTCCCAGCGTTTCTTTTCCTTTGCCACCTTGCAGAAGTCTTACTGGATCCCGTCAATATATAACAGCTCCATATAGTATTCCAGTTAATCACCATATACACAAAACCAGCACTAACTATAGCTTGTCATTCCATGTGCCGACAGACCCCAAGTCTGTAATCGTCAGCATGTACTTGACAGGCCCCACACACACAAATGGAGGTAGGCCGTGAAGACCAGCTGTTCTGGTGTGGTTTGTAATACCACTGGTGCCAATGTAGGAACGGGATCAGTGGATTCTATCTGTTTACGGTAGCCAGTGTATACAGCGCCACCCCCCAGGTGTGAGGCCACTGTAGTCGCAGCCTGACCACTGTACTTACCATTCCAATATGCGACCCAGTATTGAGCTTAGCAATCTGGGAGCGGGTGGGATTTAGCAAGACTTGAAGCTCTTGCCAGGGCCTCCTCAAACAAGACAAGCAGTTCAATCACTGGGATATTACATCCAGTTCACTGATGGCATGGATCTGCTGCTGGTTTTACCTGCTATGGAAGCAAGGTGTGGTGGAAAATACAGCAGGGCTGGGACAGCTGACAGCGGCTGCTGTGGGTTCCGTTATCTAATGATGATAAGAGCCACCTGTTGGGGAGGTTGGTGTCCCTGGTTGTTCCCTCACTAATAAAACACTCGCCTGCCTGGGGAACGGAGAGACAATTTCACTACAATAGACCTGTCCATCACTGTGCCTTACCAAGACTCAGCATGATAATTAGCCTGCCTTGTCCTTTACAGTTTGTCAGCTTCAGGCCTCATCCCCTGTGGGGGCAGGAAAATACAAGATGAAACCCTGCAGGGTTTGGCCAGCCTGCCGCCAGCATCATGATAGCCTTACACTTGGGAGGAGTGACCAGGGAAAGATCAGCACGAAACCATCAACTGCTCCATCATAAATACTTCCCTCCTCGAGGAACTTATTGTCTTGTGGTCTTTCATACTGAAGGATCAGGTATTCATAATTCAAATTAAGGGAACAAAACCCGAGTGATCCATCTGAAGAGGCTGATAAAAAATCAAGGCTGCAAACATGGGGTTCATGGTCGCAAAGTATCTCATGTTCATAATTTCTCTTTGGATTTGGTTTTTGCTGATCCATTATGCTCTTAAACTGTCAGCCTATCATTAAGTGGTTTTCAACCTGCCCCTAACAATTGTTAATGATTTGTTGGTTTTATCAGTTAATGCTGACAGAACGCAGATCAAACTGATCAATGTTATTCCTATATAACTAAAATGAACATTAATTGCCATGGTGATCCAAGTAATAAGGAGGTTAATAATAAATTATATAATAAATTATACATCTCTAAATATGAACAACTCTCTCTCTCATAATACAGAAAAAACAGCTAGCTAGCTAGATAGATAGATACATAGATAAGATAGATAGGTAAATCAGTTGGATAGATAGATACAGATGTTTATCAATTTATACATATATTACAGGCTCATTTTCTTTGAGAGCTGGATGTGGAATATTTAATATAAAGAATAAATCTCAACTGAGATGAACTTAAATCATTTAAATTTGCTCTCAAGAATTTATATCCAGACATGGATTATTTAGTACCAGAGTCATAATAAGGATGACACAGATCTTAATCTGACTTGCTTTTCTTTTTGTTGAGTTAACATATTTCATGTTAATTGTGAGTCCAAAAGCTAATCTGATGGTAATGAATACACTGATCACCATGAATCTGGATTTAAATATAAGAATCTGGATTTAGAATATAAGAATCTGGATTTAGAATATAAGAATCTGGATTAGGAATATTAGGGTTTGGATTTAGAATATGAGGATCTCGATTTAGAATATAAGGATCTCGATTTAGAATAAAAAAATCTGGGTCTAGAATAAAAGAATCTGAATTTAGAATAAAAGAATGTGGATTTATAATATAAGGATCTGGATTTAGAAAATAAGGGTCTGGATTTAGAATAAAAGAATGTGGAATTATAAAATAAGGATCCAGATTTAGAATATAAGGTTCTGGATTTAGAATATAAAGATCTGACTTTAGGATGTAAGGATCTGGATTTGGAATATACTGATAAGGATTTATAATAAAAAGGATCTGGAATTAGAAGATAACATGCAAACTGGATATAGAATAAAAAGGATCTGGATTTAGAATATAAGGATCTGCATTTAGAAATTAAGGATCTGGATATAAAGTACACAGGCCCTAAAGTGACTCTCCTTTTGAGAGAGCAGTGAAGGACTATTTCAAATGTAATATACAATATCTGTGAAATGAAGTACTCAGCCACAGGAGAATCTGTCAGTTGGATCACCTGACTGATATGACCACCTGCCTTTAAAGACTACCCTTGAATAAACCATGAGCTCTCATATTGGTTATAACTGACCAGTCTGACAGAACCACCAGTGAATTAGGATAACTTTTGGACCACTTAAGAGTGGTATTATCACATGGGTTTAGCTGTAATTAAAATTATACATAGATCTTTGTTATTAGTTCACCACTGAACTGAGATCTCTCTGTAATAAGCACTGTATTACCACTAGTGTGCCTTTCAGAGATTAAACATAGACCTCTATCACCATAAATGGTTAAACATCCTTCCTTATACCTTTAAAGTGGCCTATTCAGGTATCTGACATCTATTAACAAAAGAATACCACTTGGATCTCTCATATAAATAGGCCAAAAACTTGGATCTTACTGTACATAGGCTGTTCGTTTTGTTTATATCCATGTTAATTATAGGTGGGGGACATGCCAAAGTAATCTAAACAAATAAAAAAAAAAGAAATCTAGCAGCAAGTCTGATGAACCATAGTTTGCAAAAGTATTTTGCAATTTGTGACCTTTCCCCTATTTGAAATAAGCAACCAACCACCTTAGGTTACATGTTTTTTATGTTTGTCAATATTGGAGCATGAACCATGTTTACTAACAGATTGTTGGTTAACAAGCTCATACAGCAGTCACAGATGTGTTATAAGATTTTTTTTTTAAATTGGAATTTATCTACAGTACATTATTAAGTATGAAAAGTAAGCCAGAAATCACATAAATTCTAGATTAGGTAGGTGATTTGTTACCTTTAAGCATTTAACCCATGTTGTGCATGTAAGAGACTGTACAAACCTCAACCGAAACATAATAGTTGAAAACCATGTTCTTTATACTTCTGACAAAGATACATATTCAAGATTAATGTGCAGCATGACTGGTATGTATTGAAAAGGCATCTGTATATGTGGCATTTAACCAGTTGATCCAAGGACCCTTCACTCGCTCACACCTGATTTATGGTGAAACTCTCTGTAATGTCAGTGAGTGTACATAAACAATGCTTCTTTAGCTCACCATTGAGGCAGGTAAATATAGCAGCTTCAGATCCTGACTATTTTTTATCAGGAATTGACATGAAAAAGGACAACAAGAGTCACCCCTGAACCTGTTCTACTATGGATTTCAGAAGATTATATGATTGTGAAAAACTCTGTACACTCTCAACTATTAGGGGAAATACATATTTTATAAACTAAACATGGATTTTGTAGGTACCAGACTAATCAAAACAGCTTCTTGTCAGACTAGGTTCCATCAATCAGGGTAGAATACTCCCCTAGGCCAAACATCCTCATCCATATTTTCCTCAAACAAAAATATCATTCTGCAGATGGGTATATTTACATCCATAAAAAATACACCTACTATGTTTCCATATATATTTTGCATTCAGAGTTTTGGTACTTTTATTTATGGGATTATGATAAGACCCTGAAGAAAGTTTTAAAGACAAGAGTTGATTTACTATATTAGCATTTTGTTGGTTTTAAACTCTAGAGCTAGTTTTTCAGTATCATATTGCAATATGTTACTGGAAATTCTGAATACAGGATGAAGAGGAACATACATGTTTACTCTATATTAAGACTAATTTATTTAAGAGAAAATGCTATGAAAAATAACAAAATCGTAAGTTTCTCCACATCATAGAGACAAACTACTATTATAAAGAAGTAATGATTTGTTTTAATGTATAAAGTTCTGCATTTTGGTACATGCAATACTTGTAATATACACTGGGTCACAACGAAGATTTTTATAATTCAATGCAAGGATTTATACTGGTGTTGTGAATCTAGCATTTTCAAACATGTAGTACACTTTGGCTGTGTAGAAAGCCTAGACCATGTGGGATCTGTACTGACCATATTGGAGACCCAGACTATATACATGAGACCTTAGGCATCTCGAGGCCAAGGAGGACACCTTTGTCATGAAGGACACTTTTGCCAATTGGGAACACTTGCCATGTAGGACAATTTGTCCATGTGGGACACTTGCCATGTAGGACAATATGTCCATGTGGGACACTTGCCATGTAGGACAATATGTCCATGTGGGACACTTGCCATGTAGGAAAATTTGTCCATGTCCGACACTTGCCATGTAGAACAATTTCACTATGTGGGAAACTTGCCATGTAGAACAATTTGACTATGAAGGACACTCATCATGTAGGCCACTGGTCATGTAATTTATTTACAATTCTGGAAAAGTTTTAAGATTATGTTGATCAATCCTTTAATCAATCATTTTCTTCATCAATTATAATATAAACATGCAAGTACACAGTGAACCCTTCAAATAACAAAAACTGATAAGATCAGATATTTCACCTTAGACAGTCAGACACATATAAAGACTAACTCATGCATGTGGAATATATTACAAACTGACTGAAATACATGTTGTTCATAATTAAAGAGTGTCTGTAATTAGGAACTCGCCGTATTATAATATGCAGTTCTACTTGGTGCTTCTGCAAATTGGAACTGTACGGATATGAGGGCTGTCTCATTCCTTCTATCAGTGGACAGTGCCAGGACCACCATTGAACTTAACAGAATGTCCGAGAGAGATCCCGTTAGTTGGCCAAGTGGATCATACATGCCAATTTCCAATACATCAAGTTGTGCCTTAACTGTTGGGCGTAACTGTCAGAATCAATACAATGGCCTACCATACAGACCGGCCACCAGACCAACCAAGAAATTTGAGCCTACGTCTAATGGTGTTTCTAAACACTAATTTGTCTGCAGCATCTCTTTTTCCTCTTAGAACATAACAATAGGGCCCCCTGGCTTCCAAATACAAGCTGATTCTGTTTGATTTTCCTTCCTTTCATCATCAGTGGCAATTCAGCGCAGAGCGGGTCTAGAATTTGAAACAACTGGAGCTCCTGTGCGTCTTTTGAACAGGCTTTGTTTGTATCAAACACAGACCTAGACAAAGAAGGCTTTATATCGCACAAGTTTATTTAACAAAGCCACAAACCAACACAACCAGATCCTCGCTTCTTCTCAAAGTCACAGCGGATTCAGCTGAGTCAATATTTACCCGTTATAAATACTGACAAATAAACACTTTGGATCTGTTCGCAGCACACATAAACAACTTGGAAATCTATGTGTAATTAGAGTTATTGTTCATTTTTAAATTGATTGTGATTTTATAAATCAAAGATGTATTTAGTACATTTACTTATTAGATGTTTAAATATGAAAGACAAAGCCCTGTAGGTGGCATTGTGGTCTACATAATGAAGATGAATATAAACCACATGATAAACATCACATAGATACATTGTAATTATTTTTTGGTGTGGTTATGTCCTTGGCCTACAGGTGGCACTGTCAACTGAATGAGGATAAATATCACCACATGATCAAGAATGATATTTCTTTTTCTTGAAGACCTGTGATGATCCTCTGTTCATTTCTTACTTAAAGAAAACAATATAATGACAAATCACTCAATCGAAAGTGTTTTTGTCCTTTAAACCATAACAAGGCCTACAGGCTTAATGCATCCTGTGCATTGGGAAATACACCAGGTATAATGCTTCAATGCTGGACCATTACTTTTCATGTTTATGAACAATGCAAGTACTAACTATTTTGAATATGAAACAATTACACAAAGATCACTGCAGAAATTCTGGCATGGGTGCACACAACACAAAAATGATTGTAGCTGGGACCACCAGTCTTGTATAAAACAAAGCTATCAGAGTTATATACATATGCCCAATTTCAGACTGATATATCAAACCCCTCCTGAGAAAATGCAGGGACACAAACTGTGCAAAAGTCATTTTAGGTGGCGACACCTGTCTTGTGAGCTAGAAAGCCATCAAAGACACATAGACAGGTCATTATATTAGGCCAATACATCAAACTTACCTTGAGTCTGATGCATGGGGCTGACCAGGCTTAGGTGAGAAAGGCAGTTGCCCCGAGTGAACTGTGACGAATTGCTTGCTCAGGCCACTGCACTGAGTGAACTCATGACCTGCACCTGGCTAGACTGAGTAAACTTTTGACCTGTACCTGGCTGCACTGAGTGAACTCTTGACCTGTTGCATAATCCGGCACAGTTGGCAGTCTGCCAAAGCTATAAATAGATCCAGGCTGAACTTTGGTGCCAAATCTGATGCAGTGGGCAATCTACCACTGCTATAAATAGAATGCAGCTACTGCACAGAGTGAACTCCTGACCTATACCTGGCTGCACTGAGTGAACTCTTGACCTGTTGCCTAATCTGAAATAGTAGCCACACAATTGCATAAGCTCTCAGATTGGCTCCACATGCAGCCCTGAGGGGCATGACACACATGAGGTGATCACATGATACTCATGAGTTGATCACATGCTACCTATGAGGTTATCACATGGTGCCCATGAGGTGTTCACATGTCACCCATGAGGTGATCACATGCCTTGTGCTTGGCTGCACTGATTGAACTCTTGACCTATATCTGGCTGCACTGAATGAACTCTTGATCTGTTGCCAAATGTAAAACAGTACTGAAAGACTTTGGCTAAAATACTTTTTAATCTTTTATATCATACTTGAACAATTCAAACAAACTTGTAAGATATGATATAAAAGATTATTTCTGTGAAATACTGAACAATTTGGCTTGACCGTTTAGTCGGGGAAGATTTTTAAAGGTTTTTAAATTTTTTCCTCATTAAAATCTAAGAAAATGCAGAGTTTTTCAGATTGCTAATTTTTTACATTACATTTCATGATGCTAGCTCCAGTCCTTTTCGAATAGTATGGGTTAACTCACAGAAGATGGACTATGGACGCCGCCACAACATCAAATTAGCTCACAGGCTCACTAAAAATTACTACAGATGCATATTGAATGCAAAATTATAATACGTACAGATTCATCTCACTGATGGCAAAATCTTGAATTAAGTTGAGTATGGATACCAATTATTTATAATCTATGTATAGCCGTCTTTATATACCCACAAAGAGCTGTATACCTGTGATTGTTAACATTGCCTGGTATGAAGTATATCTGAAATCATAAATCTACATTTTTTTAAAGCTTTTAAAAAACATTCTTGTCAATATTAACCATAGATAACCTGAAATCTGAAGGTCTAGAGGCATGATGTAAGGGATGCTGATAAACTGGTGCTAGGCTAGATGAATCTGCTTTACACAGCTACAATATATGGTAAAATGACTTAATTCAATCTTTATAATTCAGCCCTTATTCATTCATTGGAACCATAAAAGATAATCATTATAAGAATTATTCAGGGGATTATTCTTGTAAAATATTAATCAAATTGGCCTCAGTGGCGTCAGTCTAAAAATGTTTTGCAGATTTATAAATCATATGGGAAAATACAGCAAAATGGCTAAGTTAAGCTACCCATAACTCAGCCAAAAATCACTGAACCAAAACCTTTTGAACAAACTTGAATTATCAACATCTAAGGATAATTAATGTGTGAGATTTAAGACTTTGGCCCAGTGGTTTTTGAGAAGAAGATTTTTGTAGCCACTCAGCTAAAATGGGCTGTTATGGTATATGACAAAATTCAGCTTCCCATAACTTAGCCAAAAGTCACTGAACTGAGACCATTTGAACAAACTTCAGAAAGCACTACCCTAGGATCATTTCTGTGCGATATTAAACAATTTGGCCACATCGTTTCAGAGAAGAAGTTATTTGTAGCTGTCAGTATGATACTGGCACTGATGACCCCCGTACAAAAAAGGCCGATGCAGGTGGCGCCACCAATACCTCAATTTAAGATATGACTTATGTGACCAAAATTGGCATAAAATTTGGTGATGATAGCTCCAGCCGTTTCTAAGACTGTAATTTTAGTATGCTTTTTTGGACAGATGACTAAGTTCAACTAGCTGTAACTCGGCCAAAAATCAGCGAACTTAAACCATTCGTTCAAACTTGAGACAGATTGTTCTAGGGATCATTTCTGTGAAATATTGGACAATTTGGCTGAACGGTTTCTGAGAAGAAGATTTTTAAAGCTTTTTTAGCTTTTTCCCTATAAAATCTAAGAAAATGCAGTTAGCCAAAAAATAAGCAAAATCCGATAGAGTTTGTCAGATGACTAAGTTTTTGCATAAAATTTCGTGATGCTAACTCTTGCTGTTTTCAAGTTAGTATGGGTTAACGTACAGCTGACGGACGACGCCACACCATTACATTAGCTCACAGGTTCGCTAAAAATATACACATAAAAAGTGACATTTGAAGATGATCATATGCTTTTGTCTTAATAACTAAATAACATTTTTTTTCATGTACTTTTCCTTCAAATTGTTTTGATGACTGCATACTTGACTCAGAGTTAATTTATTGTAATTAAAACCAGTTTTTTTATGAGAATTTCAACAGGCTCATAACTACTCCTTAAGAGAAACACTCATTACTTAAGGAGTAATTATTTCTGTGGATGGGAATAAGTGATGCTGGACCAGAATTAAACAGCAATAAAAGATTCAGGTACACCTGCTGCAGGGCTGCCTCTGACCGATACCAGCTGCTGGCCATAAATTACTAAGTGCAGCATTGCAGACTGGGTTAGAACTTCTAAAGTATTTAGTACTGCCTCAGATTGGAGTATCTGTATCTGCTCCATGATGGGGTATAGGTCACTGAGGTACTTCTTTAGAACATTTGTGTTTTTTAACATTTGGGAATTCCAGTGAATTATATAGCCTTAATATAAATTTTATTATTTTTTAAACAGAAACAACAATTTATATTTTTAACCTGAATTACTTTCCTTTAACTGAATAAGGTTGTGACACTGACCAAAACTTAAAAATTTCCTGATTTCATAAAATTTTTATTCTATAGATGGTGACATGGCATGCCCTTGAGTTGCAGATATCACATCTAATGGTTATTCCTTTTGATATTTATGGCACCATAAAACCAATCAGTATCTGTCAAACATGAATGTTTATGCATGTGACCACTGGCCTTCCCCCTCTCAATTAAATTGAATTTTGTGAATATAAAAATTCTATTATAAAAAGTTAATTTGATTAGTCATTGACTTCCTTTTTACTCATTAGTCAGTTTTTATTCTACACTGAAATTGATAAAAACTGGACTGTACTGACTGGTCTATAAACTCTTTTTTGTACAACTGTATTGGTGTTTTGGGGAACTTTGATATGAAATTATAGCAAAAGATTTTTTGGGGGAAATTTGGCAAAACACATGTGGACAGGGTGTAAAAAATATGTATTATAAACAGTACCAGTATATGGTGCAGAAATTTTTGAGTTCAATCCTATCTTTTAACTTACATTTACATGGTAAAATTTAATCTGCCCTGTATTCTGACAGTGAATAAATAACAAAAATGTCAAACGATTTAATTTCATCCCAATTCCAGAGATAAAGCTACAGACAATGGAACTATCCTTTTAAAAGGTCAACGATAAAAGAACAATGACATATGTCTGATGGTCTACCTAATATGTCAATAACCTTTCTTGACCTTTGGTGTTCTGCTAGTTATTGGCATTTTTCATTGGAAGTGAGGATACATCACTGCTAGTGTAATGTGAATAACTAAGGCATTGGGTTTCTGCAAAATCATTTTTGTACCTGATCCAATTTTTACTGATGCTTATTTAGAAGGAATCTTTTTTTTTTTTTAACTTCCTTTGATCTCAACATAATGCAGATTAAATTGTTGCTTTATTATCTCTAACTATCCATAGGACCAGATATTTAATTTTTTTTTATATTTTTATAAGGCTTCATTATAAGAACATACTGATTTACAATTACAATTTTTTTGTATCAGTAATATTTTGTCATTTAATTCACCATGAGATATATTATTACTATAATCACATGAATGACACATTTTATAAATGGCAATTTTTGTTTTAGTACAGTCTCAGTGGTCCAGTGGTGATGGAATGAGGACTTGTAAAGCTAAAAAATTAATCACATGAGGGACAGACTGTATTTATGGCAATTTTGGCACATTGTAACTACTGTTTACTTTGTTGTATATGTCATAGTTTCTTCACTGAACAACAAAGTTACACATTCTTTAGGTGACATATTCAGAACTTTTCATGTTCCTAGCTGCTATAGTCAGATCCATAGAGGTAATCTGTTTTTGACAATAAGTCCTACTGCAGCTGAGATCAAGATACTTCTTTGTCTTACTGCAGCTGAGATCCAGATACTCTTTTGTCCGACAGCAGCTGAGACCCATATACTTTTGTTCTGCTGTTGCTGAGATCTAGATATATCTCTGTCCTACCGCAGCTGAGATTAAGACACTTCTTTGTCCTACTGCAGCTGAAATCTAGACACTTCTTTGTTCTGCAGCTGCTGAGATCTAGATATTTTTTTGTCCTACTGCAGCTGAGATCTAGCTACTTCATTGTCCTACTGCAGCTGAGATCCTGATACTTCTTTGTTCTACTGCAGCTGAAAACTAGATACTTCTTTGTTCTGCAACTGCTGAGATCTAGATATGTCTGTGTCCTACTGCAGCTGAGATCTAGATACTTAATTGTCCTGCTGCAGCTGAGATCCAGATACTTCTTTGTCCTTTTGCAGATGAGATCTAGATATATCTTTGTTTTAGTGCAGCTGACATCTAGACACAGCTGAGATCCTGATACTCCTTTCTTCTACTGCAGCTGAGATCCAGATACTTCTTTGTTCTGCTGTTGCTGAGATCTAGATATGTCTTTTTCTTACTGCAACTGAGATCTAGCTACTTCATTTTCCAACTGAAAATGAGATCCTGTTACTTCTTTGTCCTATTGCAGCTGAACTCCAGATACTTCTTTGTTCTACTGCAGCTGACATCCAGTAACTTCTTTGTCTAACTTCAGCTGAGATCCAGATACTTTTTTTGTTTCACTGTTGCTGAGATCTAGATATGTCTTTGCCCTAGTGCAGCTGAGATCAAGACACTTCTTTGTCCTGTTGCAGCTGAAATCTAGACACTTCTTTGTTCTGCAGCTGCTCAGATCTAGATATGTCTTTGTCCTACTGCAGCAGAGGTCTAGCTACTTCACTGTCCTACTGCAGCTGAGATCCTGATACTTCTTTGTCCTACTGCAGCTGAGATCCAGATACTTCTTTGTTCTACTGCAGCTGACATCCATACACTTCTTTGTCCTACTGCAGCTGAAATCCAGATACTTCTTTGTTCTCCTGTTGCTCAGATCCAGATATGTCTTTGTCATATTGCAACTGAGATCTAGCTCCTTCTTTGTCCTGTTGCAGCTTAGATCAAGATACTTTTATTTCTTCTACCGCAGCTGAGATCCAGACATCTCTTTGTCCTACTGCAGCTTAGATCCTGATACTTCTTTGTCCTACTGCAGCTGAGATCCAGATACTTCTTTGTTCTACTGCAGCTGAAATCCAGACACTTCTTTGTCCTACTGCAGCTGAGATCCAGATAATTCTTTCTTCTACTGCATCTGAAAACTAGACACTTATTTGTCCTACTGCAGCTGAGATCCAGATACTTCTTTGTTCTGCTGTTGCTGAGATCTAGATATGTCTTTGTCCTACTGCAGCTGAGATCTAGCTCCTTCTTTGTCCTGTTGCAGCTTAGATCAAGACACTTTTAATTTCTTCTACTGCAGCTGAGATCCTGATACTTCTTTGTCCTACTGCAGCTGAGATCCAGATACTTCTTTGTTCTACTGCAGCTGACATCCATACACTTCTTTGTTCTACTGCAGCTGAAATCCAGATACTTCTTTGTTCTCCTGTTGCTCAGATCCAGATATGTCTTTGTCATATTGCAACTGAGATCTAGCTCCTTCTTTGTCCTGTTGCAGCTTAGATCAAGATACTTTTATTTCTTCTACCGCAGCTGAGATCCAGACATCTCTTTGTCCTACTGCAGCTTAGATCCTGATACTTCTTTGTCCTACTGCAGCTGAGATCCAGATACTTCTTTGTTCTACTGCAGCTGAAATCCAGACACTTCTTTGTCCTACTGCAGCTGAGATCCAGATAATTCTTTCTTCTACTGCATCTGAAAACTAGACACTTATTTGTCCTACTGCAGCTGAGATCCAGATACTTCTTTGTTCTGCTGTTGCTGAGATCTAGATATGTCTTTGTCCTACTGCAGCTGAGATCTAGCTCCTTCTTTGTCCTGTTGCAGCTTAGATCAAGATACTTTTTATTTCTTCTACTGCAGCTGAGATCCAGACATCTCTTTGTCCAACTGCAGCAGAGATCCAGATATTTCCTTCTTCTACTGCAGCTGAGATCAAGATACTCTTTTTTCCTACTGCAGTTGAGATCCAGATAATTCTTTCTTCTACTGCAGCTGAGATCCAGACACTTTTTTGTTCTGCAGCTGCTGAGATCTAGATATGGCTTTGTCCTACTGCAGCTGAGATGTAAATATTTCATTGTCCTACTGCAGCTGAGATCCAGATACTTCTTTGTCCTATTGCATATGAGATTCAGATACTTCTTTGTTTTACTGCAGCTGACATCCAGACACTTCTTTGTCCTACTGCAGCTGAGATCCAGATAATTCTTTGTCCTACTGCAGCTGAGATCAAGACACTTCTTTGACCTACTGCTGCTGAGATCCTTACTTCTTCCTTGTCTTCTCTTCTCTAATTACCTTTTTCACTTTCAGTCATATTTACATATTCTTCTGAGCCATTAGCACCTTATTATCTAGCAAATGTTATGAGAGCATGGCAACAAAGCAACTTGAAATGTTTCAAATGTAGTAAAATTTCTTACATTTTTGTTACACATACCAGGAATTTATCTTTGGTTTAAAAATATTCTTTAATGATGTTTTCATGTTCCAAAAAAGTTTTTGTTCTCCAGGTCCTCCTTATCTGATTATAAAAAAATATGTTAAAGAAATATGGGTACTCTCAGGGTATAAAGTATATTGTTACAATCATGGGCTAAAACTATATGTATTAAATTCTCAGGCACTGTTACTAATATTTAACTTAAGAAAATTCACCATTTTATTTTCACTGTACAGCCACCAAGTCCAGAGATTTAATTATCAGAGGAATGAACTTGGAGGTTACAGATTTATCTGTCCAGATGGGTCAGATGTGTTGGGGCCGAAGTTTTTCTCCATGGGGAGTCATGGTTGTCCCTGGGTAACTGATGAAAATACCTCCATGGAAAATAAATTTCTTCTGATCAGTCACAGCTGTCGCAGTCTGGTCTCACACACCCAGAAAGGCTCTTTGTTGAATGGGGCTTTGGGGTAATTTACATGGGAAATCATACAAATACAATGATTAAATAAAAGGTCAGGAAATTTACTGATAAATTGTGATGTAAATTTTCCAGACAGGCGACAACAAGGATAAACACAGCACGGCTAAATGAGTCTGCCAGACAACTCATTCTGTGCTACATATGAAACTAAATTAATTCTCTCTCTGGTTTATGCCATTTAAATCCAAAACAGGAACTGACATTTAATTTCAGAGTCCCTTGTTTGATTAATATTCCATCATTTGCATTACTTAATTTAATTTTACCAACCTGATTATTTCATAACCATTATATTTCCATTGCTACTTCTTTTTTCTTTTTCAAGAATGGTAAATAAACCATAATATTGTGTATATTTAATTACCAGTGGTTCATCCGGGAAAAAGACATAATTATCATTTGATAATGATTACAAAATGATGAATAAACTGTGATTACAAAAATAGATTAAATAAATAGATTGAATGCTTTGTGGCAGAAACCCATGTGTATGACAATTATATTTCTTTTAAGAAATATTAAACCATGAATTTGAACTGATTAAAAGATAAACAACAAACTGTCTGAATATATACCATGCATCTCCACCTTAACTTTGAATATACAACTATTCTTAATGTATGCATTAAAGCATGCATTACATTAAATGAATTTAAAATTTGTGGCTTTGATGGATGAATGTAAGAAATCAAGAATGTTTCATTTAGGGACGGTGAAACATACAAGCAGCAAGGTCCTAATTTAGGAGGAGTGAAAATTGCATTATGTTGCAACATGAAAATATTCAAAGAGGAACTTCACTGCAGTTGTTTGTATAGAACTTTCCACTTTTTTTCTACAGACCAATATTCTTTGATTATAACCTCACAGGCTTGTCTTCTTCAAAGGACTTTTCATCTTTGACTGCATGTGAAGAATTTAAATATTCATATCTGCCTCAGCTTCTCTTATGTACCATGTGACAGAAGTCACACGTGAAAAACAAGGTGCGATAAATAAATTTGTATTTTTGCTGCATTATGACAACAATGGGATCCTCAGCTGTGTTCCTTTAAAGGGAGAAAAGCTTAAAACCTACCATGGCAGTGAGCATTAAAAATAACATGTGATAAATAATAAACAATATCTGGAAGAGGTCGCAGTTGAGGTGCAGAGGAAATTAAAATTTGATCCGAGTACATCAATGGTAAAATGAACAGGAGATTAAAAGTCAGTAAAGTCAGATTGATTTCATTTTTTGAAACCATGTCATAATCAATAAAAAATTCATCTTATTTTAAACACTTAATTATTAAAAACTCTGATTTGAGATGATATCTACCCTTAATTTAAGATTTTGACACTTTTTACACATCAATTTCAATTAATTATGCTTGGCTTCCATATGTTGAAAAGTCATTTACTGATGAGACAAATATTTTTACACATTTCAATCTAATCTCTCACATGAGATATACCATTGTTAATCAGTTTAATTAATATTTTTTGCTTCTATCAATTTCAGCTGCTAGCAATTTAAATTTCTCCCAAGTTTTTGCTATATGAACATTTATTTTTTGCATTCCAATTATAATTCTGCCATAGGATATTTCTTCACAAGATTTAATTCATTAATTCTCTGAAACCTGTCAACTGAACTCTGCTACCATACATGATGAAACTATGAAAGTCATTAAAACTTTGCCACTTTCTGATTTAACTTTTTTGACAATGTGACATATTACATATTTTACAATGAACACTCTTGAATCAATTGAGAATTCTGATATAAACTATAGCTTATTGCCATGTGGTGCAAACTTATCAAATTGAAAACAACTTTTGCACTTGTTGAATTAAAAGGACTCTATCACATCTTATTTTTATTTACCAGAATCTGTTATGGTAATCTGATCTTTTGTAAATAGGAATTTCACATTTTATAAATGACGAAGCCCATTTGTTGCAATCATTTTAGTAGAACACATACTTGTACATAATATAAGAATCAAGGCCAAAGTTAAAAACTTAGTCTAACCATTACAAATTAAAACCCCTTGAAGTTATCTGAATGTATCAGTAACCTATGCAGAGAAAGGTTTGATGTATGTCTTTGTTCTGGTATTTGTTTCATAAGACATGACATAGGTATACCAGTAATTACAGGAAATGGGATTGTGAACTACTGTCAATGGACTCTCAGCGAAATACAAAAGGGAAACATGGTAATTTTTTACCACTCTTATGAGCAAATGTCAAGGAATACATGTCTGAGGAAATATTAGCAAGAAACAATTGTTACAAAAATGTAATATGAGCAGTTTTCTAGTGTGACTGGACTGTTATTATTAAGTAATATATAATGTACTATTAGCTGTACAACTGTGTGGATTATGCTTGACATTTTCTGATGTAATGGTTATTGAACTTTCTTGTGCCACCTTATTTGGGTCAGAGTGGATGCTGAAGGTCATGAAATAAAAGATCTTTAATAACAAAAACAATGTTTAAACTGTCATAACCATTAATAAATAATGAGGATAACAAATTACCAGGTAAATAAGCATGAAAAGAGTAATATACATATACCGGCTAGATTGTTAAAGATAGAAAAGTATAAACTAGTGGCCCATTGGCCATTTCACTCAGCTGAATTCAAGGAATGTTGAACAATGAGCAAAATGACTGCCAGAGTGCAAACAAATCATGAATTTTGTGAAGATACCTTAGAAATGGGTTTCAGTGGGCTTTTGGACAGATGACAACTTCATTTGAAGGTCTCATAAATAGAAAGAAAAATGCGTAAAAATTTTAAAAAATACAGTAGTGCCACCAGTCTGCAGGAACTGATGGAACACTCCATGAACAATATATATCCCAAGAATCATGGCTATCAAGGCATTAGTTATTCAGATACTGCAGCTTTTGTTTGTATCAAATTTTTAATTATTCTTGGGGGTAGTTATGAGCCCTATAGCTCAGAGGATATGGGTAACAGAGACCTAATTTCAGATTTCCTTGAAGACTTTTCATGGACCTACCTAGATGTCAAGTATGAAGAATCTAGGTCAAGTGGTTACGATTTGTGCCCTGGTACAAGATGAGGCTTTATTTGAAAGTTTCAAAAAGAGAAAAAATGCATACAAATTAAAAAAATATATAGGTGGCGCCAACAGTCTGCAGGAACTGATGAAACATAAATGATCAATGTGCATGCAAAACAATCATGGCCATCAGTACATTAGTTATTAAGATACTGCAGCTTTTGTATCAAATTTTTAATTATTCTCAGGGGTACTTATGAGCCCCATAGCTCGGAGGAAATGGGTAACAGAGACCTAATTTCAGGTATCCACAAAGACTTTTCATGGACCTTCCTTGATGTCAAGTTAAAAGATTCCAGGTCCAGAGGTTACGATTTGTACCCTGTTAACAGATGACAGCTTCTTTGAAAGTCTCAAAAATAAAGAAAAAAATTCGTTAAAATTGGAAAAAATACAAGTTGCGCCACCAGTTTGCAGGAACTACTGGAACACTCCATGATCAATATGCCTGCAAAGAATCATGGTGATCAATGCCGTAGATATTCAGATACTTGAGTTTTTGTATCAAATCTTGCATTATTCTGGGGGGGGGGTACTTAGGAGCCCCATAGCTCAAAGGATATTGGTAACAGAGACCTAATTTCAGGTTTTCAAGGAGATTTTTCATGGACCTCCCTGGATATTAAGTTTAAAGATTCCAGATCCTGTGGTTACGATTTGTGCCCTGTAAACAGATGACAGTTTCATAGCAGGTCTGAAAAAAAGAGAAAAAAATTCGTAAAAAAATGAAAAAAATACAGGTGGCACCACCAGTCTGCAGGAAGTGATGGAACATCCCATGATCAATATTCATGGTGATCAATGCAGTAGTTATTCAGATACTTGAGCTTTTTTATCAAATTTTGCATTATTCTGGGGGGGGGGGTACTTTGGAGCCCCATAGCTCTAAGGATATGGGTAACAGAGACCTAATTTCAGGTTTCCAAGGAGATTTTTCATGGACCTCCCTGGATGTCAAGTGAGAAGATTCCAGGTCCAGTAGTTATGATCTGTGCCCTGTTAACGGACGGCCGGACGGCCAGACTCTCGGACAGACAGGGATTGCTATAGCTCAGATGACTTTCAGTCAGCTGAGCTAAAAAGGAGAGAACTAGAAAACAAAAGCGATAGGAAGTTGGAAAAATTTATCCATGAGGAAATTGTCCAGAAACCTGGTTGATAATGACACGTCTTTGCATCTCATACTAAAATGTCAAACATATATGACCTTGGTAAAATTATTTCACCTTGACACATGATGTAGCATAAAAATAAGTATGGACATAAGAAGGGTGGTTAAGAATGTCCAGGGAAACAAAGGTTGACCATTACACAGGTGTCTGTAGTTGCATATTACAATCTAGCTCTAATCAACAAGTCAAATATATTTAACCTTTGACAAAGATCATTTGACCTTCACTCATGATATTGCACTATAAGGAATAAAATGAAAGCAAAGAGGAAGTTACGGAATGTCCCAGGAAAATAAACAAGAGAGGATTGTTAACAAATGACATCCCTATGAACAAACACTGCATATCCCTGTCACAATAAATCAATCCGGTGAATTATAAATGAGCACAAGGCCCAACTCATTGAACTGTCAGGGTCTTCTAGAACCGAAGCAATTTGATACCATTGTAAGTGGCAGTGTCATTGCCCTGACTGTTACTAATGATGAGTAATACTGTCACTACAAGAAAGCTTGGAAGAGATTAACAGGACTAAGCATACAATGGTTGAGACTGTTATTAACTGTGATTATTAATTCATCATTTAAGACAACACAATGTGTTCCAGGCAACAGAGATAATTTGATCACTACTTTTTATTTTAATTTAAAACCTTAGTTTATTCCGAGCGCAGAATGCATGTTTTGTCAAGACACCAAACTGTGAACCATTTCTGACTTAATTGGGACTTAATATAATTACAATTAATTATAAAAAGGTTTGCATGATTATCATAAAAAGGTTTCAATGGTTAACTCATGACAGTTTTAATTAAATATGCAAATTAACCTTTTACAAATCCTCATTTTAACTATGCATTGAAAATCAGACATAAATGATGATTTGCTTGGTCAGCAGATTTCTAAGGTATTCAGAAATTGCATTTTACCAGAAAATTTAAGGAATATGACCTTTAATTCTATATGATAACTATCATGAAATCAGAATTATTTTTATTTAGTGGTTGGAAATACACCTTAAATTAATCTTCAAATTACAGTGGCACCTGTCTGAAAGACCATCTGTCTAATAAGACCACCCGTCTATTAAGACCATCCCTGAGTGAAATTAATTCCATCACGTTGATTTTAATTGACCTGTCTAATAAGATCAGCTGTAAATTAAGACCCCTTTTGGCCAGTTTCATGAGTGTTCTTATTTCACAGGTTTCAGCTTGGTTTGTAACTTGTATACATGATAAAGAAGGGTGATAAAACGAAGATCTATGTCTTCAAGTGTACCACCTCTTTGAAATATGTTACCTTATGTGACAGTTAAAACATACATGTATTTAAAAACATAAACAAAAAAGTAACATTTAAATGAAAACACTGTATGTGGTCCCCTTAAACTTCAGATAATTAAGAAATCTGTAGTTATATGCAAGTAGCTCCAGCCCCTGAGCTCACTGTATTGCACATTGCCAGTCCCTATGTCTAAACTGGTGAAATAATGGCAAAACTTTGTGAAGTACAGGTTATCTTTTGGGGTAACAATTTTTTTTAAATATATGGGAATGAACAGCTTAAATCAATATCTGATTTTGAAAATGAATCATGGTTTTGAGGACAAGACTTAAGTGTTAAAATGAGAAAAATAATTCTTAAATGTTAAAAGTATGGTCTAACCTAAAAAAGGTATGATTTTAAATTTGAAGCACTGCAATATATTCAGAATTTATTGGTACACTTCTGTGGTGAGGTATTTCTTAACAATGTATGTTGCTAAAGAACAATATTCTGTTCCTTCTCAATGCTATAAATACAAAAATACTACAAATCAACATGTATTGCAGAGTAAAAGTAAGCAAGCAAGACATTAAATCAAATATATGTTTTATAAGCCCTACCTGTAGATAAGCAAGGATATTTCACCATGAAAAAACTGAGAAAGTAAATTTACCAGTTGCATGTATAAAAAATATACAAAAAAAACTGAACAGCCCCTGTAATTTCCAACCTGTGTCAATCATCAGTAAAAATTATTTTGTACATGTCTTTCACATGGTGATATGTTTAAAACTTGCAAGCTCCTGGTGCTGCCACCATACTCATTTTGGATAAACTACAAACTGTTTGGATTCCAAAAACACAGGATAACCTAAGAGTTGTAATAGCTGTAGGCATTGGAGAAATTGAGACCTTGTACAATCATAATCTATGTGAAAACAGGTTCTTGTAACTCTTATTTACTGTTATATAGATAGGTACATGATTCAAGAATATTTGAATACTATGATCTGTAAATAATTACTCTATTTAACAAAGAGTACAGATCATAATTTTGGCCTCAAAATATCAGAGGTAACTAGCAAAGAATTAATTTCTAACCATGATACCCTTATCTGAAAATTTTTGCAAAACTGAAAATACTTGGAAAATTAGCAATGAAAACTCCATATATAGTCTCAAATCTTTATTTGCTTAAGGATGTAGCAAGGGTTTTAGATTATTACATAAAAGGGTATGTACCCTTGTATTATTTATAAGTATGCAGCATAAAACTTGCTGATTTAAAAAAAGTAATGCTAGCTTTTAAAGATGGTTGACAATTTTGGGATAAAGTCCTGGAAACAGAGAGAAATATGAAGTAACTGCTTCATTAAACTTTCAGCTCCTTCTTTTGTAGTGTCCTCAATGGACTGTTAACACATTTTTAACTCACACTGTAGAGAGACTACAATTCAATTTCCAGGAATTCTCTCTTCTTTAAATTACCAGTTGCTGAGAGGTGTTGCACCATGGGAAAATAAAAGCCTGAGGTATGGACTAGCTTAGGTGGAATAAACTGTGAATGATATTTTTACAGACATTAAAAAAAATCATAAGTTTTCAGAAATCAAACACTTTTGAATATTAAGGAAAAGTTATTGATATAAATAGTAAAATACAGTTTTAGGACTAGAGTGACCGTACTTCTCTTATTAAAAATCCCAAACATTCAACAAATTCTACCAGAAGACCAACAGATAAATTGTATGAACATGAGGCAAAACTGATGTAGATACGAACACTGTATCATAATGAGAAAGTTCGCAACTGACTGAAACAATTAAATCATATGCCTGACCAAGCTCTTTAGCCAATGTTATAAGTGGTGAAATACGTCAGTCTCCAATAACTGCCGAAATATTGTTTTAGAAGAAAACTTGAAGGAAACCAGTACTGTGTAAAAAAAAAGTAAATTATCCATATCCAGTCCAACAGAATTAGGTTTCAGCTGTATAAGATCACTGCTGTAACATTTTAGAATCTTACTCAGGGTGAAGATAAGAGTACATCTGATGAATTAAGTCTCTATGATATTTAAGAGGCAAGAATAACTGAATTCTTATATATATATATATATATATATATATATATATATATATATATATATATATATATTTAACTGGATGACCTCTTATATATAATTGTATCTCTAAGGAACTTTCACTCATACAAGTATTAATTAATCTATATCAAATGACAATTACATCACTTTTCTTCTCTATTTATTTAGTATCATATGGAACAGATATTCAACAATGTTAAGCCAGTGCTTACATCTGTACATCCTTCAAATCTCTTGGTTCAGGCTTTCCTGTCATATGTGACTGTTGTTAAACTAGTTAAAACTGAATTTGTTCTTTTTATTAAAGGTAAAACTCTGAACAGATCTGGGCAAACAATCGTGAAATGTCTGGCATCTTCAGGTATACAACTTTGGAACATCTAATCTGACTAAATCAAAAGCTTCCATGTGACCTATCATGGAAAAATGATCTCTGCTTCCTACTCAGTATAATTACAAGGCCAAATATTGTCACATTGAACCAGAGGAGCTGTATCTGATAATAAACCTGTCACATATTCCAAAATTCTTGGCAGGTTCTGCTAAATAATACAGTTTATCAGGCCAAACAAGAAGATTACTCTGTCACAAACTTTCTGGGCAGGGATTGAGGCATCCTTCAATGGTAATCCAATATAAGCTTATCTGATAAGTGTGCTGGTGGTAACTAAATTGCTTGTTGCAACCCTTGTTGGTTCGTTGTCCTGTGTATGCAATTCACACTAATCTTATATGAACTGAATAACCTTCTCTAATAGATAAACCTGCTGTCTTGAAACATCCAGGCAGACTTGCAGTGTTATTTTTATGACAAATTCAAGGCACATTGCTCATAATTACTGCTCTCCCTTGTATTAGCACCAATAAAGAAAATCTTAGATCTTGTAAGACCTGTAGACAAAATTGTGGGGTTAAGGATAACCAGTTTAAGAGAATTAAGAGTCATTCAGGTTTAAGGAAAAGAGCTTGAGACCATGCAGACTAGAAATTCATTACAATGATGAAGTAGTTTAATAAATTCCTTTAACAAACACATGAAAGGATCATTTTGATATCTGCACAGAACTGCTGTAGTGTTAAGTAGGGTTGTCAAAGGTAAATAGCCAAAAAAAGAAGAAGTGGTCCAGAAAAGAAATTTACCTATACCTCTCTGTGCATCCTCCCCATTATTTATCATAGATAGACTGGTACCCTGCTCTATTATGGCCCTCAGCCAAGCATAGAGACAGGCATACAACGCCATCTTAAGTACTCGCAGTTGCAACTCGTGGCTTACCTGTAGACTGGTTCCAACTCCAGTATGCGCGCTCATACCAGTTTACATGGGCATTCACACGATCCTGGTTGATTATCCGTGAAGATTTCTTATAACATAATTTTCTTTAGTTATTTCTAGTTTTCAAATACTGAAGAATGAGTTGTTGCACAAAAATTGAATGATGGATGTATATAGAACACGTCATACTGAATCTTTGATATTCCACTGTACGTAGCAGTGATTTATTATTAATATCTATTAATCTAAACATTAATGTCACACTTACTGTACAGCCACCTTTGGTAATTTCTCTGAGCAAACAGAATGCTTAATTTTATCATATATAATACATACTGAAGTTGGAACCAGTCTGCCGGGAGTACATAAGATGGCGTTGTATGCCCGTCTCTATGATTGGCCTAGAGTAGCGGTGCCATAATAGAGCGGGGTACCAGTCTATATCATAGACTGAATAAAGATATGTGTTATAACTCTGAATCCGTATTGTTTTGACTTAACAATTTATTTGGGAACAATGAGTTATACATCTAGCACGTTCGAGACTTGTGCTCTGTTCTCCATGTACGTGTGCTGTGTATTACATCAGCAAAAACCATGAAGAAAACACAAATCATATTACAGAAAATACAAACTTGGATTATGGTTACGGAATAATAATCTTAATATTCTTATAGAATTATCAAACACAATACATAACAATATACTTCATACGCTACATGTAAATTACATTTTGTATATATATGGTCCACATTCCTCTGCAAGAGGAATATTGATTAATTTTGAATAATCTGCATTTCATGCTTGATGCTTGCACACAGAAAAATTGTGAAGTGTCCAATAATTTAATTGTTACCATGCAGACTGTATAACAGTACAGTAATATTTTATTTCAAAACTCTGGTGGAAAGGAGGAAGGAAGGATATGGCTAAAATGTCAAAGGGAACAATTAGCCTCATTTCCAAGTAGCCTCTTTCCAGTAGATCTTCAAAAAGGTCATTCTTTTGAAAGATAGTGATATTGCAGGCCCGTTTATGGACTATTATGAAGCACACATTGTTGGTAGTTGAGATCTAAAAGTTGAGAAAAAAATTTCAGATCCTTGTAATTAAACCTCCCTTTGTAGGACAGGATGATATACAAAGGTTGATGAGTTCATTTGTATATTTATAATTTGGTAAAAAAAAAAGTGTTTGTGGATGAACCTTATTAGGTCCCCCAGAGTGCAAATCCATCAATTTCAAATTATAAAAAAAGAATTTTTTTTTCATTTTCTGTTTCCACTAGATCTCCAATATGGCTGGTTTTCAAGGGCTGAAATCTGGGCCAAATATTAGTCCTAGGTCACACCGACTGTTATAAACTCCTTGGTCACACATTTGCATGTAATATTTATTTTTGACCTTGACCTGCTTCACAAGGTGGTACACTCCATCTAGATCCGATTCCCAATTATCGTTCAGCTGCAGGCCTCAGGGGAAGCTTCCAGTGATTTTGCATATTTTACCACGAGTTTAAGATCCTTTTAGTAGAATCTAATAAAGTTTTCTTTTTATCAATCTTCACTTTCTAGGGATTATACTTCATCCTAATTAACATTATTCTCTTTCATAAAATAGACTTGATTTGATTGGTAAAAGGAAAATATAATTTATATTCAGAACTTCAATTATTACAGCATTGTAAAAGCTAGAAGGAAAGTGCCTCTTTCTAACAAAGTTGCAATTATGGGATGAATAATTTTACTACTGCTGCAGAATACTGCATTTTTATAAAGTTAAGCAAACGACATGGTTAAACACTGTGACATAGAGGACTCAAGTCTACCCCGAAAGCTTATTGGACAGTAATGGTTATCTGATTAAATACATAATTTTAAAATATAAATGCAATGTCATATGCAGATATCAAGAACCTGAAAGCGTAGAAGACACATGAACAAACACTTCATTTATGGCAGTATAACTCATTTTCTCTCAGTGTGAAGTTTGCTGGTAACTTACACAAACTTCACCATTCAGAAAGGCAAAAGGGTGACTTCTGTGGATAAATGAAGGTTTTTTTTTTTTACCAGTATCGTTAAATAACAGTGGTACAAAATACAAAATCTTTTTTCATGACATGTATTTTCAACATATAATCCTTACCTTTTTTCAACCTGGGAATCTTGAACAAGTTTATCAGATTAGTTATAGCTCCCGTTGAGCTTTCTGCTAGAACTCCAGTCTGCATGTTGCTAGATTCACTGCAACTGTGATACTCCGCAAGAAAGTTAGTTTCAACATTGAAAAGTATAATAAATAATTGATTTCACCTACAGATCATTGCCACATAAAATGAAGAAGGAGGGTTCTTGCTGTAATCTGTGTATTTCATGACTTGTACAGTAAAGACGCCATTCTGACTGGAAGATGTGCAGGTAAAGTAATGCACTGACAATATCTGCATGAAATATGTACAAGATTTCAGGATATCTTTGTCCCAGAGGGCAAATATCCCCCCCATCGGGACAATATTTCCCACATGAACTGCCTTCCTGAGCTATCTACAACATGAGATTTAACATTAAAGGTATCATGAATCGCAGCATGAAATATTTATTAACTGGGCCTTTGGTTTTATTCATATTTTTTAACAATACCATAGTTACCAGGTTTGTGTAGCGTAAACTTTATCTTTACGGAGACTTTCAACGCAAGCAAGCAATGTTATATATTTTCATTAAAAAATAATGTTAATTAAAAAAGGGCCATTCTGGCATGTGTTTGTTACAAATAAATTCCGTGCTCTGAAGGTCTATTCCTTCCTTCCTTTTACCCATAATCATGCAGCGGAAAACAGCATTGTCTTTTTCCCGGTGAACCTTTTAAATGTTCACTTCCACAAAACACTACTAAGCTCTGTGAAATAAAAAGTCAATCACATTTGGGTTTGGCAGCAACTTTGACCTCATGTTTTTGTATAATATTACCTGGAAATCACTGAATTGTGTGCACTGTCTTGAATACAGTTCATCAATACTGTTCTGTAGCATATGAGTTATTGTTACTATTACTTTCCATAGTACTTAACAGACATTCTGAAATTTGTACAATTCATTGAGGATATAAGTGCTAATATTACACAAGAGATGAAACATTAGAACAAGACAAGTATAAGAATACATATGGCATATATTTAACAAATGCATAATCTTTATATAACTTTGTTTTATATAATAATAATAATTATTATAATAATAATAATAATCAAGTAAAATAAAAAAAAATTTAATCTGTATTTTAAGTTTTAAGTTTGACGCACAATTATTTTATATCTATTTATTTGTTCATAAATGTTACCAAAACATAAACATCACTGTATTCTGTAAATATACTGTTTAGGTCAACTGAGGTTATTATCTGGTTTGCAGATAAGCTGATGTTAAAGGCCATCTGGTGTTCGCTTTGTGAACCATCAAAGGTTACACTCAGTCCACCTATCTCTCCATTCATAAATGGTCCATGAATGAAGGCAGTGTTTGTTTGTGTAATGTTTCTTTGCAGGCATTTAATTCCTATTGCTTAACTATTCTTAAACTGACTAATGATCACTTATTTTGACATATGCCCTATATCTTTATAAAGATTAATTTGTTCTAATAGTTAAAGTGTTTATGTTCTGTTTAGAGCAGGATTTGTTATATTTATGAGTCTTATTTAGTATTTTTTTATCATTTTATCTGTTTGCATGGTGTATTTGACCCATTTTAATGTTATGTTTTATATAGGGATATATTAGTTGATATATAATATTCTAACACAGGTCCCATTCTCTTCAGCAAGTCAAGCTAGTGCATACTTTTCTTTCAGATAGTGACTTTGATTTTAATTAAAACAGAATCAAGACAGCATTAATGCACAAATTCATACTGGACATTTATTTTTGCTGTTATTCATATATATCCCCTATAATGTACTTCTACCATGGTTTAAATTTGGTTTATGCTCTTGAGTACTGCATTAAGTACATGTACATCACAAATGACTGATATCTACATGTTCTCTTATTGAAGGGCATGAATACAGAATGAGCTTGACTCCTAACTGTCCTCTGGGGAATAATTTTAGTGGAGTTCACTCCAATGATGTTCCTTGTCAATCCCATAATGCAGCATACCATTCCCATATTACAACCTTCCATTTCCCATAATGCAACTTGTCATTACAATAATGCACTTTAATTGCTACCGATTCCATCATGAAGCCAGCATCATTAGACATTAAATATTGCATATACAAATGAGGGACAAGTGGAATAACAGGCTTTATAGTTAATGTGGCAGGAAGAATGAAAGAAGAGTAGTTGCTACAAATACAAAAAAGATGACCTCATGTCTTTAAATCATTTTGAAGATCACAGGATTATTTTACAACAGCCATACTTAAGCTGTCAATGGCATATTCATAGATCAGACAGCTGTATGGATGTGTGCAGTGTAATAGCTATTGCTCTGCTGACCTATAGCACACCTGTGCATCAGTTGTACAGGGAATAGGATCATGGCAATAGCTCATTTAACCTAACATATGTCATTTTTTCAATGATTATGCTTTGACTGAAGGACATATTAGGGCATCAGATGGCTGTTTAGGACATCTAACACTGTTGTTTTTTCTTTCTCCTTGTGTGTGGAAGTGATTAATGACCTCCTTTTAGCTGGTTGGGTTATCATTCCCTTTACTGGGTCAAAAACACAGAGGGACTCCAAAGTCACACTTATTTGTGAGTGATACATGGCATTGGGACACAGCCTTGCCATTAATTAAGCCTGCAGAGCATTAACCCAGGTTGGGGAACATGAAATACCTCACTGTTCCTCAGCTTAAATTTGAACTCACAATCTTCTGGATATTGATTCTGTTGTGCTCTACCACTTGACCACAGAGGTGGTTCCCCTAAACCAGAGAAGCTAGTTGTGTGAAGTATGACTGTGCTACAGGTCAGATGACTCAGCATACCATTTTTATCAATGTGAAGTGAATAGTGCCATTGCTACAGCTCAGCTGGCATAGCATACCTCTGCATTAGTGTTGATGGACATTCTGTCACATCATAAAGTCTGAGAATGTGTTAAATATCCATTGTGAATCCAACCTTAGACACAAGATGAAAACCGTATTATCCAGTGAAACTATCAGCTATACAGCAAAAAATCAAGTAAGTCCCATGCTTAAGCTCAAGTACCAGCATGTCATCACGCAGAAAGCCATAGCATCAGTCTTACCACACCCAGGGGGATGAATGTTGCTAATATCAGGACAAATTTACAGCACACAGCTTGGCTATGACTGCGTTATGGCTGTTCCATTAGCGGTATGGTTCAGCGGTCTGGACACATACTTTCGGAGACAGTGGCTGCTACCTAGTTACCACGTGGTGTTATTATAGTTAGCCTTAACCAATGTGTCCCACAAGGGGTCATTTTCTTAAAAATGGGGACAGACATACATTACATCTTGATGAACAAATAACCACCCTTGGAAAAAATGATGCGTTCTGGGATCACCTACAAGCATTAGAACTTAGCGTGATCAGACATTTAAATAAACCACCGTGTCTGTTGTATCACTTAGCTCTCACTTATAAATAACCTCCATTCTGACTTAAATATTATCTAGCAATTATCACGTTCTCGACAACCACACCATTACTGGGTAAGGGAGATGTCCAATAAGGAAATCAGATTTATTTTTCCATGGGTGGATAAAATATATTTCATATTCTAGATAAACTCCACAAGGGAATCATGTTTGCATACATTTTTGCTGTATTAAAAACACTTAATTTTTGTATGTTGGGTCCAGCACTCTCTCCAAAAATTGAATCCTGTTTGCATTATTTTTCTGTCATATTAAAATTGAAATACACCTAATTTTTGTACGTTGGGTCCAGCACTCTCTCCAAAATTCTCCTTAAAAGTCTTAAACTATGGACAGCATACACAAATAACATATCCAAGTCTTTCAAAAACTATTTATAATATTTAAGGCTGTTTTTTTAAATACTTCTCTACCAGGTGAAGGAAAGAAACGTTTAAACATTGGAAGACACAATTAAGTTCAGAAATTAAACTTTTCATAACATATCTTTTAGTACTTTTATTAACAAGAATGATGTAATTCTTATTTCTAGAATTTCTACAACCATATTTTAAAGTGACATAATCAGGAGCAGTAACATGTCTATTCTTTCACACCATCAGTTGACATTTGCTTTATACATAAGTTTCCGGGCAAAACCATCCCAGCAGAAGGTCTCAGTACCTTCCTTTGAGCTGTTAACACCTTGTTATGGCTTTACATGTCAGTAAACACAGTCCACCTGTGTTTGTTTACATTAACAAGGCCACAGCACCTGGAGGTCCCAAGCCTGAGTCATGCACTGTTTTAGCCAGTTGGAACATGTATTACATTTTGGGGCCTAGTCAGTCAGGGCAGCTCATGATTGACAGGTGTGGTGGCTTAGTGATGCACACAGCCCTACGTGCTGTGTTTATGTTGACGCCTGTGATGGTCTGTGGCCCATTGTTTTTTTTACACTTATGTTCAGGAGTAAGTAACAGTTTCAGGACAAGATTTTGGAAGGTACCAATTTATTTCTTATAGAAAACGCTATTTTTCATGTTAATTCAACACGCTTTGTATCTGATAAGACCTTTTTAAAGATTTATTTCTTCACCAAGAATATCTATATCATTATGATGCACATGAAGCCCTGACACATAATCTTAACTAATTAAACCTCTCCCATGCAGTTTTAATCTGGAATTAATGCAGGACACACCCTTCACCTATAAAGAAACAAAATTTATATTCAAAGCATACAGATACTGAGTACTCTTTTAAATGTCCTCCCCTATTCAACATATGCTCTAACAATTCGATCCATATGCCTTGGCCTAAAGTTATCTGTTAAATAAATGAAAAACCGTGACCTGCACCTATAAAGAGATGCAAAAAAATATAACACACTCTGATGACAATGTATAATGCATTGGTTCTAAAAAGTTAATAGAGTCTACAAAATACATAAAGCTACAGAATGTCCAACTAAACCTCACAGAACATATTGACCAAGTTTCAGACTGAAAGCATTCATAAAATCAATTTACACGGCTGGCAGAGTGCTATTAACTTGTGATGTTATTGCTTCAAAAGATATTTTAATGGATGAAGTGATATGGTAACCAAGACTGTTAATTTGATTTCGACGGAAACATCCTGGCAAATTGATTACAGATAATTATTTTAACTGACAGCTAAGGGAGATATAATTTATCCTACTAAAATAACAATTTATGATCTATATTGTGTTAGTGGTTGTTGAACCATGCATAAATATATTTGATATCTTGATATACTGTAAGAAACAAAATTCATCTTGTATTGTCTTAAAACTGTTACTAAATGCACATACAGTGGAATCTGTCTGAAAGACCACTTGCCTAATATCACTTCATATATATTAAGATAATCCTTAACTTAATCTAAAGCATTCACATTTGTTATAAGAGATGTCTGATAAGACCACCTATGAACTAGAATACGGTTAGTCAACAAGCAACTACATTTATCCACCAAAATCAGAGTGGAATGGGTGAAGTGAGGCATAGATTGAGTGGTAAGGGGAAACAGAGTGAGGTGTGTTGCATATTACTGGCAGCATGGATGTCTGCAGCCTAATTGTGTATGTACGTTGCGCCACCTTCCACAAATCCAGAAAGCTGTCCAAGTTGTATACATATGCAAAACTTTAGGCAGAAAAGTCAAACCACTTCATATATTTAAACAAGAATGTAGGTGGTGCCACCTGTCATAAAATCAAGAAAGCTGTCCAGGATGTTTAAACCTGCAAACTTTTAGGCAGTTATGTCCAATCACTAAAGAGATATAAGTAATTTTGGCCCATGGCAGACAAACAGACAGACGCTGTGCAAAAATTGTTGCAGGTGGCACCACCAGTTTTGCCTATGATAAAGAGATATATGAGATCTATACACATGCAAAATTTTGGCCCAATTGGTCAAATGGTTACCGAGATATGAGCTTGGATGTCTGCAGCGTAAACTTGAATAAAGGTGGCGCCACCTGTCATAAAATCAAGAAAATTATCCAGAATGTATATGCATGCCAAATTTCAGGTGAATTAGTCAATTCATTGCAGAGATATGAGTGATTTTAACCCAAGGCAGATGAACAGATGGACACTGTTCAAACATGGTTGCAGGTGGCACCACCATTTTTGTGTATGTTATAAAGCTATCCAAGGACTACATTTGTAGAAAATTTTTTTCCTGATTGGTCAAACGGTTCCCGAGATATGTGGGTTTGTGTGTGGAAACAGATGCAAAAATGGTCGCTTGGCAGAGAGGAAAGGCCAGAGGTCAACGCTAATTGGTTAGGCACCAGTTCACATGTGACCAGATAATTGGTTTAAGTTTCCGAAAAATCCGTCCTTTAGTCTCAGAGGAGTTCTCCGGAAACAAACGCGGCGGTGGCAGTGGAACCCGGTCAAAAACATAGTATCCACAAAACTTCATTTTGGTGGATACAATTATGACCACCTTTGCTTAATCCAACCAGTGGTATTATTACACAGAATTCACTGTAATTATATCAGTAGATGGCTGGAGCTCTGCTGGATCATCCATTTAAGAGAACAGCATGAGATGAGTACATTATAATAATACCATTTTCCACCAGATGTCACTCCTCTAGACACAGAGGAATATAGGTGAAGGTCATTGATGCCTGAACTACTCAAGCTACTGTAAATATGGCAATTATATGTACATAGAATTTTTTTTCCATGAAAAAAAAACCAGCCAAATTGTCATGCTCTCTTTAAGTCATTTTTTTTACGCAGCTGTAATAAAATACCATATTATAAGCTAAAAACAAAAAATTCATAGTTTAAGGCCTTGGTTTTTGCATGTTGCAAATGGACATCATCTTTTTAAATACTAAATGAGCAGACGATACCATACGGTCCAGAAGTATACATCCTGTTAAATGACGTTCATGGGGCCATCCTTAAAAATTTCTGTGTTGGGGCTAACATTGGTCCCAATCAAGTCATTAGGTTGGGAAGGAGAGAAATATTTTTTTTAAAAGACTGTAACATGCTTATAACAGCAATGCCAGTGAATTGGAAAAAGCCTTTGAACCTTCAACTGGATTGTCAATTCAAATATTCTTAAAGATGTAAATTTCTGACTTTCTTTTCAAAGTAAATACAAATATTTTGCTTCAATGGATGTTAGTTAATTAAGGAACAATATAGCTTGCCCTCAGTTTATTGTCACCATTTCAGTTTCTATGTGAACAGTTTATCAGCAAGTGTTGAAACTACATCTTGAGCATGCACAAATACAATAAATAATCTCGATATTTTGAGCACACACAATAAATAGTCTCAATTTAATAAGCACACATAATAAACAGTCTTGATATTTTGAGCACACATAATAAATAGTCTCAATATCACAGCATGTTCCATGTAAGCTTACTGAGGGGTATATGCATTGATTATAAGATGCAATGTTACACCAAAAGATAACATATATATCTGAAACTGAAGTGGTTGTAAAAGAGAACTGGTTGAAGTAATAATAAAGTAATCATAGCAGGGCGCAAAGACCACATACCTCTGACAGCACAAAAGAATATTATATATAAGGATAATCAATATAATTTTGCAGAATTGTATATAAGTATTATGAATATTTTGAAGAACAGTATAAAAATATTCTCCAAGATACCAACACTATTCAGCATATTATCTAGATTTACTTCACAAATTCCAGATAAATGTACAATGAGTAGAAAACATATCAGCATGATCAATATCAGTTTAAATAAAAAATATTATACAGTAAAACCACAACTAGGAACCAATTAAGTTTAGTAGACACCTAAAAATAATTACCACATTTACATGGTCCCTCTCCTTATATCAAATCTTGCTTAGACTACCTCCTTGAAAATGCAACCACTTTATCAAGGTCTCACTGATGGTCTTAATTTCCAGGTTTCACTATAATTACATGTAAACAAAAAAAAAATGCACACACATAAAAAGGACAAATGTGAACAAAAATATATCTGGTCCAGCCTTCTACCTTGTGTCAGTGATTCTCAATCAAATGTTAAACAAAACAAAAATACATATTGTAGCCAAACTTTTCCCAGGAACACTCAACTGTCATCATTTCTCTGCAGATTGTATCATGCTTATCTTTAACACTACATTTTTATTTCACCCTCACTGAGAGTTCCTGTCAAGAATGCATCCAATAGTCAAATCCACACGGACAAGACCGTACGTTCTGGCAGGCCTTACTGGCAGAAGAAGAAAGACAGGAATAACATCCTGCTATCATCAATCTAGATTTGGGGTTTAACCAGCTCTTCATATGACAGTTTGAATGGTGCAGCGCACTCCCAAAAGGTTTCCGTGAAGAGCAAGCACACAAGTTTTGTACAATAGTGGAATACTAATGCGCCACCAAGAATCAGTTCCAATCAGTGTATATCTGCGAGTGTTCACCTCTTGAGTCTACACAACAAACTCAGAGCTCCTCCTGTTACAAGTCCCAAGGTCTTTTTGAATCTTTTCTTCCTTCAAAAAAGGTTTGTTTCTTCCATTTTCTGCTTTAAGTTAATTTGAAACAATGGAGAGTCTTCAAGCCTATTTTCTTAAGGCTTAATCAAGACCCCCCTGCCTTTTGCTGGTAAAGCAGAAGGAAGAAATGAGCTATCCATAAAACAATAAAAGATTGTACAGTTAATTACATGGAAGGCTTTTGAAATCAGGTTTTACAAATGCTGTGATGTACATTTTTGTCACACTGTCACTGTGGCGAAAAGGATTTTACCATGTATCAGTTGCAGGCTTACAATTCCATTACATATTTCTCTTATCTTATTTAAATTATCTTCTATCACGCTCTTCATATTAGCTGCGCAAATCTATATCATATTTAGTGAAAATTGTTTGAGACATGAATCTTTTCAATAAATGGCTACTCAAGGGGAAGAACAACCAAAATTCCTGTCAATCATAATTGTTGTTAACTGCCATTCCTTTTATGTTGTATAGTGTCAGTATTTAATAATAAAAGCTACTTTTATGTAGCTCCAATTATGCAATTTACATTTGAATTTAAAATTAAATTCAGCATTAAAGGCATATTAAATTTGAAAGAAGTCAAGACTTGCCAACTTTTTAATGACTAATTTCTTATCTCAGGCTTGCGAAAGGTAAATGACTGAAGAAAAAGAGTAAGTGTTCCAGGAAAAACAGGGTACCCTATTATGACTTAATTTTTACTCATAAGATTCATAACTTTTAAAAATTTTCAGGATTTAGTCATTGTCCTTTGAAACAAACAGGGCTGTAGTGAGCAAAGTTCACAAAAAAAACTTCTACAGCCTCATCCTGTAGATATTTTTTATCTTACTTACAACAGAGCAGAGAATGGATGGTTCAAACAACTGAGAAATAAATGTTTGTTCCGAGACCACTTGTAACAAGTCTGCGAACATTTTTATAGCCACTATTCCCGACCACCACTTGTTGGGGTTTCACTGATAGACTTCATAAATACTTTTATGGACTTTATGACAAGAGATTTAATATGGGCAAGTCCTTGTTGAGTGCATGAATTTAAACCTACACAAATAAATCACTTTTAGCAGAAAACCTATAATAATCAGGAACAGACCAAGTCCTTGAATTTTGATCTTGTTTTTCATTGATTATAGCATTAAAGCATGCCAAAGGAATAAAATCCAGAGATTTGAAAGCACTGGAAACCCTGACTGGGACATTTGAACATACCATTTTAGTGGCTGCATGTGTGTGATATTGAGACACAAAGAAAAATTAAAAAAGGTAAAATTACATATTTGAAGCATATATTGATAATTTACAGGCTCAAGGTCACCAGAGTCAAGGTCACAATTTTTTTCACTTTTCCTACAACTTGGTTTTATTGCATTACAAAGTTTTAATACATGCACCTTTCTATAAAAATACCACCAAGACTAATCAAACAATTATATGCCTATCACTTCCCTTTCCGTTGGTATACAGTTGTCTGACAGACAAAAAAAAAATTGTCAAACAGTTGACTTTGTGAATATTAATAATGTGTACTCTAAAGCCTTTATCATTCAGAATGAATATTTTAGATTCAATAATTGGTTTTTAAACCCCAAGAAGCACATGGCTTATTATGGCATCTTTTTCACATTTATACATGACATATGACCACTTCCTGGTAGTTTTATATGTCTAAAGTACTGATTCTAAACACTAGGAAACCATGGTCTTTGTAAAATATTAGCCCTTGTTCTTTTTGGTTGTATACATATTTTAACTTTCATTCATTTTCAGATGACTTTAAAACATATTTTAGGATTTAAAATTTTTTAAATGTACACTATTTTAAGCATCCTGTAAGCCATATTTAGTGGACTTAGTTTTAACTATTTTTTCCTCTACTGTGCGTCTTTCTGGTTGAAAAATGAAATTTAAAGTTTTCTTCTATATGTAAATTTTAAATTTCCAGTTTTAGGGTAGATATAGAAACATAACAGAGGAATAAAAACAATTCTATTATATGTGAAGTTTTTATACAGTTATATATACCAATAAATGATACTTTATCTTACATCGGCCGAATCTGTATGAAATCATTAAATTTTGAGTGATAACAATGTTGAATATCAAACACAGCCTTCCAATTATGTCATTTGACTTCAGAACCAGAGATCCCTGGTTCACTCCTTGTCAGAACCTATAAAACAAAATGGTGAACTCATGAAAGAACAGCTTGCCATTACTAGGTATTATTAATCTCAGCCATAAGCATAAAAATATGAACTCCATATGATTTGATCATAACACATGATTAATCCTGGTACTTAAGCCTAGCAAATTAAGATCTTCCTTTTTTCAGAAAGGAATACAATTCAAGTTGTCAATCTCCTTCTCAAGAGCAGTTTGATGGTACTCATGTTTTATTCCAAATGTGGCTCTCTTCTTTTTGCTTGCCTGCTGAACTGTAACCCCACACATAATCTGCCACCAGTAGATTTCAATTAAATGGAGTCATATTTTTAATTCTTTTGCATCTGTTTAGAAATTTAGAAATGACTGCCACTGGTGCTGCCCTGTAGTGGAGGAATTTGTTCCTATTAAGAATACTGGTTCTTGAGGCAAAGGAAAGTTTCATTCTCCAATATTTGAATTTAATATTTTTTGAAGTAACTTTCATCTAATGGTCAATGGCATCATTATCCAATCATAGGTCCAGACAGACAGGCCTGACAGACTGGGCGATTGATATGTACGTGTTTGTATTTGTCAAATAAAACCACCTGGATTAGCGATCATCTGCCGGTGACAGAGACAGGCTGCCCCGGGATTACCATTGATCTATTAAGTATACATTTGCCTTGGTTTACAACAGAATTGTGTTTGGTTATCCTTCCCACAGTGATATTTCATCTTCTCCAAATCATAATATATATTACATATTGATTAATATATGGCTGCCTAGCTCCTATAAAACTGACCATCATTTTCTCATCATTCTAGAAAGGAGACACAGTCTCTCTTAGAATCATCCTTGACAGGAGACATAGAATCTCTCTCTCAAAATCATCCTAGAGAAGAAACTTATTCTCTCTCTTATAATGATCTGAGAAAAAAGAAAAGATTCTTTCTCCTAGAATCACCCCAGAGAAGAGACTGATTCTCTCTTAGAATCATCCTAGAAAGGAGACAAAAATTCTCTCTCTAAGAATTGGCCAGGAAAGGAGACAGAGATCTTCTCTCTTAGAATCATCCAAGAAAGAAGACAAAAATTCTCTCTCTTAGAATTGGCCAGGAAAGGAGACAGAGATCTTCTCTCTTAGAATTATCCTAGAAAGAAGACAAAAATTCTCTCTCTTAGAATTGGCCGGGAAAGGAGACAGATCTTCTTTCTTAGAATCATCCTAGAGAAGAGACTGATTCCCTTGTAATAATATCCTGGAAAGGCAACAGATTATCTCTCTTAGAATCATAGAAAGAAGACTTACTCTGTCTTAGAATCATTCTAGAAAGGTGGCAAAGATTCTCTCTCTTAGAATTGCCCTAGAAAAGAGACAGAGATCTTCTCTCTTAGAATCATCTTAGAACAGAGGCACAGATTCTCTCTTAGAATCATCCTAGAAAGAAGAAACAGATTCTCTCTTATAATCATCATAGAAAGGAGACATAGCATTCTAAAATGAAGACAGATCTTCCTAGACTGGATAAATAAACAATATTTGTACAAAATATTCATACTCTAGAAGGACAGACCATTCCATATTTGAGGTTTTCTGTGGTATTTTATTGAAGATACACCTGTGTAATCAATTAACTGTTACATAATTTCCTACTTTTTATCTTGTATCTTTAATCGTCAGGCATTTAAAGCAGTTTATATCAAACTGTGATTGATTAGAGCCGTAATGCCAATTATTCTTCATGTTTTCTAACTTGAATTATTTTCATGAGTTTAAATATCTTTTTTGATTAAATATATACATTTTGTTCTGATTCACATAATTTTAGTTCTAAAATCTGCTTTAAGTTTTTAGAACATTAATTAAATGTTATTTCTACCACTAAGAGAAGCCTTTTACATTTCAACTTACACATGATCATTTCACAAATTATTATAATAACTAATATTAAGTTTTAAACTGCAGGGAAATCTATCATAGAAAGTTCTGCAATAAATTTAATGAAAGTGACCTTTCAGGTTTAAATTTAATGTTTCTAAAGGTTGTTCATTTTGATGTTTACAAAAATGTTTGAATTACATAAAGATGAAGACAAATCAACTGATTAAAATTGGTGAAGTCACTAAGGGTAGGGTACCATATAGTTGTTAATTACCTGTCTATCAATTAACAGAAATCAGGGGGTAGGAATCTTCAGGTATTTGGTATAATCAGGTAAATTAATAAACATTTAGGCCATGTAAATTACAACAAATCAGAAACCAATACTACCTAAAGGTAGACTTTTAAAGTCTTTTTTGGGAATCTCGCCTCAGACCCCTGCTGACATGTGGGTACATAGTCCCACATACTGGATCTTGCACCTGTGCAAAAATGTGGAAAGCAAATACTGGTAAAGATGCAAACCTCCATCCAGTGAGTGGTATGATTGAGGAATGATCTGGAATCCAAACCAAGCAAATGTTCCCTTACTTAAGCATTTTTTTTCTGATTTCAGGACCAATTATTTTGTCATGTTTTACAGTATTTTGAGTTATTCAGTCAGACAATCCAACAAACAACACTTCTTCACAAGAAACAATGATAAAAACAAGGGTAATCAAAGTTCCAGACAAAATTTTCTTTCAGCATTGTCAATATTTATAGTTTCATCATAATTTGACAATAATAGTCAATTAATACTTTCAATATTTTGCTTAATAATTACTGCCTTGAATGATATTTATTTACTTTTCATATATGCAGCTGATAAATAAAAGAAGCATCTGCAGGGCAAGCTCCCAATATCCGGACATTTCACTGTATATTAACAATGTTAATGTTTCCATTGGCAACTGTAAGATCCATAATACCGGTTGCTGTCCAGGCCAGACTTACATATTCACATAAAAATCATTTTTATTTATGTCATACAGTGTCAGGACAGTACTATCCTATTCATCATCTGATAATCAAGAGCAAATTGGACGGGCAAAAATCAATCATGCCTCCTGACATATTGGCTTCACAGGGACCTCATGTGACGATGCATTCTTGGGTCTTTGATGTCACAGACATTTGGATACACCAAGAGGACAGACTGTCAATATGGTCTTAATTCAAAGCCCTACTCTGTCTCAATAAATGGCTCCTGTGGACCTCACTAGACCTCCTGCCTGAATTTCATCCTGTTCTTAGGGACGGTGACCTATCTACCCTTTTATCAATATTCCCAATTCCAAAAGTATTTTAGGATGAATATTGCTTCTATTCACATTTATTGTTAGCTATAGTTAAAACAAATCAAGTTCATAAAATATTTTTCAGCATCGCCGAGATTCACTGTTATGGTGACTACTCTATTACAGACTCTTGATTCTGCCCTGTGGAAAGGAATATAATCATGTACAATTACTGGGGAAAAACAAGTTCTAGAAGCTTCCATAACATATATAAAATTTCCAAACATTCTTACTGCATATTTCAAACAAAACATATAATATGAGAAACAGATTGTTTCCTCATATATTTTAAATCCAACCACTGCAAATTAATGTTGATGTATCTAAAAGAAATGAAATATTGCTTTAGAGTACAGTTATAGATTAATAGCTGGAAATTTCTAGTTTACCTAAAGCTGCAAAAGGCAACAAGTCTGTTAAAATGGGCTAGTCCTCAGATTCATATATCTTTTCAAATGCTGCTTAAGTGGTGCCACATATCTCCTTCAGGAGATAAGAGTGTTCAAGATGAATTGACACACCAGATCTCAAAACAATCTAAGAAGCCAATCTTGAGAAATATGAATAATTTAAATTCCACAGAAATAAGATAAAAGGCAGCTCTACAAGCCTTGTTCACCTGAAAATGCTGTCAACGAACAAAGAGCACAACAATGTGTACTAGAAAAAGCAAATTCAATGAATTTATGTCCTCCGCTAGCGACACCTGTTGGTGATTAGTGAAACTGAATGTGCTGATTTATCATATAAAAAAAATATCATATTGTATTATTTATTATCTTGTGAGATATACACTCCAAAATCAATCCCAACCAAGGTATATATGAGAGCAATCATTGACCAAAATTTTAATGAAATTGGATAATATTTAGGAAAGTTTTCACACGGAAATGAAAACATGATGGACGGACAGACAGAGGGACAGACAGACAAATCTGAGGAAGTGGGGGACAATTAGTACTAAAGTAACCCATATTTCTTTTAGTTCCATAATTTCTGAGTTCTACAGCTAACATTACTTTTAAGCAGCAGTGATGGTCATGTAAACTGTGCCACACAGAGGAAGGATTATGGTTGGTATCAATCTTGTGTATAAATTTGTATAAAAAATTTAATAAATGAAATTCTAAAATGAGTGAGGACTTCATCTGTACATATGCAATTTGATAGTTCGATATACCAGGTTACTTTATTGGGTATAATGTGAATTCAAAACTATATTGGATTAATTGTAAGTGTACGTGCTTATTTATAGGAAAGCTACCTGAAACAGGTTTCATTCCCTAGCCCCTTAAGCTATATGTATAATTCAATTTTGAGAAAAGGGCAATTATTTTGCAGATATCTGGCTCACAAGAATTGTCCGCCACAGCTGCGCCAATGCCAATGGCACAACTGTGCTAAAATCACAGTAACCCTGAACGTCAGCCTTGGGATACAAGTAAATGAAAAAAAAAACAGAATATTGTCTGCTAATTGGTGGACAGGAGGAGCAGGTGTGGGTGTGTGGGTGTGTGGGATGCAAATGACATCCAAATGCTGGAAAAGTTACCCTTTTAGTTATTTTTTAATGACAGAAGGTTACACTCTTCTGCTGGTCAACTATATACCAACCCACATTTACCAATTATAACTGAAACATACAGAATACAACTGTGTACACCATACAGTGGCTTGTTATTAATGAACAATAAATTTAACATTAACAAAGTCATATGATTATACTTACAAAAAAATATACAAATTGATTATGTTTTCATTACATTTACCAAATATAACTTAAACTTACAGAATACAACTGCACGTTTACACCGTACAGTGGCTTGTTATTAATGAACAATAAATTTAACATTAACAAAGTTGTATGATTATACTTACAAAAAAATATACAAATTGATTATGTTTTCAACAAATTTAAGTTTTCAAATGTGAAAAAAAGGACTGGTAATACTAAATGAGAATGAAATATGACTCTACTGTCAGCATGTACAGCAATATATTATGTACTAAATATGTGTGATCCTGATGCCTTTATAATTATTATTAAGTCTTTTATTGTTATTTTAACCATAAAACTACTGAATCATCACATCTGTTATAAGCATCTCTCATAAAATTCCTCAATATTATCACAGTGTCAACACATTTGATATACAAAACTGAACAAGGGATCTCATGATATTTCTGCACAACAACCCTTGCTGTGGAGTTATTGATAAAATTCCAGAAGGATTTGCAAGCTGCCCTGGAGGAACAATTTCAATTTCTTTATAATTCCCATGCCTGTATAAGGGTAAGAAACAGACTCTGAAGCATCTCTCACATTCCTACTGAGGTCAATATAACAGGGGTTCCTTTGATAAATTTTAAACAGCAAGTTCTACACAAACAGAAGTTGAAAAGACAAAGGATCAGAGAAATGTGGGAAACTATTCCTCATAGATCATTTTGGTTTACTCTGTATGTTGTGCAGGTGCATAAGGTCATAAACGGAACGATGTATGCTGACTGCTGACATGTGAATATTCTGGCATTCTATCTTAAATTGAATATAACTCTGATGACTTGTAAACAATCTAGTATCCTATGGAGATTGAATATAACTCTATCTTTCAAAAGTAAAAGTTAATATAATGAAAAATCTGAGGCTCTTCTTTCCTAAAAGAACAATGTTTCTGGACAATTTGCTATTGACTGAAAAAGATTGACTTAATACAATCAGGCACCGTCTTAACGAATCCAACCACTACAGTACAGAATAAGGATAAAAATAACATATGTATTCATGAACTCTCATTTTTTTGTATTTGGAGCATTTATACAATATTGGAAAGATGTAATGAAAAGTCTGAAAATGAAACACAGTTAAATTGCCTCTGGGAAAGGCTGAACAATTTTTATATCACCAAGGCCAGTTTTAAAAAAGCCAATCTTGGAAAGTAATCAAAAGCAATTAAGAAATGCTTGTTTCATGGAAAAAATCAAAGGTTTAATTAATATGAGTTTGGTCATATGAAAGCTTGTTTCAGATGAGACACATGCAAAATCAAAATGCTAGACTTTAACATTTGTTTTTAGAAGAGTAAAAAAGTGAAATTTTTATATAAAGCTCTAAAAACTGTTACAGTCCAGTTTTTTTTTTAAAACAACATCATATCACAACATTAATTATCAGCGACCTCTAAATCAGGCTTTGCAAAAAGACTCTGTTTCAAGAGTACAAATTTCTTCCATTTCCCCTTAATTTTTCTTAATGAATCTTTAGATGTAATGGATAATAATTTTGATTTATTTCCAGTCTATTAGTTCTTAGATGTTGCAATTAATACATACAGTGGAGTAGCAGTAGTGAACACAATGAAACTAAGGCACTAGTACATATGTGCACGTTACATCCTTGAATTAATTACTCTGATTTGACATCAGTCAAAAGATACCAAACATGTAGCTTACTAATATTGTAATAAGATTCTTTACATTTTCATGGTTTTGGGAGTTTTTCTCACATACAGTTTTTTCAAAGACTGAAAAAATGGGATTATTTACCAAGTTTTCCTTGTTTTAACAGAAAGCTTAGTGAATATCTTTTTAAAAAGTAAAAAAAAAAAAGAAACTTTGTGGATATTTTTCCACATGAATCAGGAATTCCTTGGTGGCAACACCACTCTGTTGTATTCACCATTCAGCAAATGTTTCTTATGTCACTTCAGAAAACATGAATATTACGTTTTAAACATAAACAAACATATCTATTAACTTACCTTTTGTTATTGAGTGGTAACTTAAAGTCACTGTTAAGCAGTACCTTGCTTAAACATTGACTTAAAGTTACCACTCCATAGCATTATCAGAACTTCAAAAACCAGCAGAAAATTAAACTGTTTACTTCATTCAGCTTCAATATATTCATAAAATTGAAAAAGCTTGAATAACTCTCAAAAATAAAAAAAGCTATATTATTATCATAATGAAATAAATAAAAGCAAAGCAATGTCCACAGGAGACATTTATTTTATGGATACTTCCCAAAAAGATCAATCAAAAATAAAAAGTGTTAACTCTACTGCTGATATTTGCATGTTAGGTCAGGCATAGCCAGAAAACCATCTGCCTAAGTGACAGCTGAAATGAGGCTTGTCTGACAACAGGATCCTTAAGTAGATATTTTACCACCAAAAGAACAGATAAAAATGGGATGGATTAGCTCACATGAGTGCCCACAGATGTGATGGGTCTTCATTCATCAGCTGTTTGTCAGCTGTACGTGTAAAATAACGGGATCTCGGGGATCGACAAAAACCCTAACCAAACAAAAATCACCTTAGTCAACCACGAGGATCAAACATATTATGTTTACTGCAATGTGCTCCATCATTCATAGCATTGAGTTAATGCATAACTGATAAAATGATCCAGATTTTAGACAAATTAATATCTTGTGGCATTATGTTTACTCTCACTATTGTGTACAACTGATAGGATGAGTTTGAGCTAATAATTATAAGTATCTGCCAAACAGGAAGGTTCAATGACCCCTGCTCTACCAATCTGACCCATGTTTCTCAGATCCAGGCGAGTGCAGAAAGTTTTAACCATTTAAACAAATGAAATGCATGGCACCTGTGGGAAACTGTGGTGATTACATGGCAGGCCTGTTAAATCTGCTTAACCTTTCGATCCCAGAGAACTAATCCTATGATCTTTACTGTTCTCTCTTGGGTGTCTACCATATTTCAGCATCAGTTTAAAGGGGCCCAATCACCTATCAGACTTTTATAAACTAAAGGTAATCCCTTGGATCTCCTATAAAAATTAGCCAGAAAACATGAATATCACCGCAGACATGTTGTTTGTTTTGTTTATATCAACCCGTTTACTATATGTGGGGCCCTGCAAAAATGATCAAAACAAATTCAACAAGGGCATCTGGCAGTAGGTCAGGTAAGTCAAAGCTTTGTAAATGGCGTTTTGCAACAAGTGACCTTTTTACCTCCGCATATATGCAACCTACCACCTTAGGTTACATGTTTTTCCCATTAGTCAACATTGCTCTGTTTACAAACATGTTGTTGAGAAACAGTTTCATACATCCTTCACAAAGGCGTGAAAAACTTTTCACGACATAAAAGTACCCTTTGATCATTTATATATACACAAAGGAAGCCAGAAATCACAAATTTTCAGATGGTAGGTGAATGGACACCTTTAAAGAGACAACATGTATTTGTAATTTGACAGAATGCCAGGAACTGAAGTGAAAACCAAATATATTATATTAGATGTTGATGTTTAACACATCTCTACTCTTATGATCTGGCAGTTTACATACTGTCTGCTTGCATATGTACATCGCCATCTTTGTTTTAGCTGTTTAAGTTTTTACAGTGATTACATGACATAAATCTGACCCAGCTGTTAATTTAAAGAGTATGTATGTAACCTAGGGCCTTTTCTTTTATCAGGAGGGCTGAAATGTTTGAAGCACAGGAAATTTTCTCATTTATTATTATTATCATTACTTACATATTCTTGAAAGATTTTTTTTCCATTTCATTTCTTATTGCTACTTGTTTACTTTAAAATTTATTTTATATGATAATTAAAACTTTATTAAGTTTAAAATACGTGCTACAGTGAAAGGTGAACTAGAGATGGTTGAAAGTTTAAATATGTCTGTTATACATTTGGTAAACTTTCCTGGACAGTTAAACTGGGACTTGTTCCATAGTTGAAAAAATTTACATTTCACACTTAGGGCCATGACAAAACCTTGGGGCAAGAAATAGTATAGATCTAGAAACCAAAATGTTCCTTGGGGTCCAGTCTTGGGTATTAAGAAACGCCTGTGAACACTGTAAAAGGCCAAACACATTCAAGGCTTTCAAGAACCTGTTAAATGTAAAAGAAGAGTTATACTGAATAAGGACAATGATACAAATTCCATATACAGTGAAACCTCGTTGTGTCGAAGTCAAAGGGACCCTCAGAAAACTTCGACACATCCGGGGTTCGACACAAGCGGGTTTTATTTTGTAATAATTGAACTAGAGTTATCCTGAATATCGAGTCTGTAACTTCGACATAAGCGGGGTATTCGACTTAAGCGAGTTCGACACAACGAGGTTTCACTATATATGATATATGAAAGGAATGATATTATTACTAAGCCTTACATGAGGCAAAGAAAGTGTTGGAAAGCTGCAATATGTTGCTAGGACATATAAGATAAGATAATAAGATAAGATATAGTTTATTGCTATATATATGTAATGAAATCATCACATACAATAGTATTTGGCTTGACTGGCTTGCTTAAGCAAACACATTTAACAAGAAATAATAAAATAAAATTGTGTACAGAAAAAAAGACATATGACTAAGAATTAATTTTATTAAATGAACAATTTATTAAACAATCAATAATTCAAGAAAACAATTCATCCACACCATTCCTAGCTAGTAACAAGGGACCTATGGGTCACTGTGCTCAGCTGACGTTAACCTTGAAGGTAAAAATCTAAAATAATATCAAATGGAGATAAAGAGTAAGAAGAAGAGGTAATAAAGGCCATGGTTGGTTTATATGATTGGTTTGTATTGATGAGCAAGAAATTGTTGCAAAAAATATTTTGTGACCTGACCGAGTGTTTCCTAATGTTGAAACTAAAGCATGTGAGCAGTTTGTGAACAAATGATCTGTACTATTCCCATGATCATTAATTGGTTTTTCTATTAACTGTTGACATTTCAGTAGTTTACACATTTGTTCAATTGAATCTATTTTTTTGTATAATGTATATTATTAAATATATATGTATTTTTTAATGAAATGTATACAGTTGAAATATAGCTAATTAACAACATAAATAGGGCAAACAAAGCCTGATCTCAAATTCTGCTGAGGCAGAAAAATAATGAACAAATGTTTGTAATATTCCTCATTTTTTTATCACATCAATTATTTTCTAATTTAAGTTTATATTTCTATACATTTCAAATTTAACATATATATCTGAATATAAAAGTTGATTCATAATTCTCAATTGCATCATCATAAATCTCAATCTTGTCAGATAACACCACATCATGCATACAAATGTTTATTTATTTTTTACCACAAAAATATATCTTTTAAATCTGCAAAACAATAAATATCTAAAAATAATACTTGATTTAGATTTCACAATTTTTAATTGTGTCTTTATTTATCCATAATGTGCTTCATATTTCATAATAATTTAAGCATACTGATGGGTTCAATAATATTTGTTAAAATCATTTAAAAGAAAATTGATTTCTTTAAAAATGCTACATTACACAACATTGCATCTTCTGGATTACACCTTGAATTATTTTTTCAAGGAAAGTTTTTGCATATCGGAGTGGAAACAGCATTACAATTAAGGAGATACAGTGAAAACAATAACAATTACTGCATAACACTTGGTGGGTTAGGTTTGCGGGGGGGGGGGGGGGGGGTGATTGGGGTGGTGATATGAGAATAACTGTACACCTGTCACAGCAGGGGATCTCCCTCAGTGACTGTAACAAATCAGAAACCCTGGCATAGATGACTTCCAGTGACCTGGAGTTGGACCCTGCATCTGTAATCAAAGCAAGTGACTACAGAAAAAAAATCAATAACTAGCTTAATTTTCAAGCTTTTATTTTCAAATTTCAGATTTAGACAAACTAAATATTTATGTTTACATGCTGTGAAAATTAAATCAATGGTGCTTACAGGAAAAAAACGTGCCATGGTCAAAGTTGGGCAAAATTTAAGGTACTGATTTTTTTTATGCTAATAACTTAAAAAATTTACAATATTCAGATCTAATTTTGGGTAAAAAATTGAATCTTAATTAAAAATAGTTATATACTTGAGAAAATAGACTCTAGTTTCAAAATTTTTCATGTTAAGTGAGTTATTATTTTTCCTGATTTTTTACAAAGTCCATTATGTTTGGGCCCATAACTTAAAGAATTTATACTTTACAGACTTAATTTCTAGCATGTACATAGGAACTATATAGAGGAATATTTATGGTAAATATGAGGAAAAACAGATGAGTGGTTTTGATATTAGGCAGTCCTGAAGTGTGAAAATAGGATTTTAATAAAAAATTGAGGTTTTTCCTTAATTTCCCAAAGGAAGGAAGTCGCAAAGACCCAGTTTTCGGCTTGGTAGGAGATCTTGGGGACATCTAACATTATGCTGAATTTTGGATTCCTAGGTCCTACGGTTTCAAAACGTGCCACATCTACAGACGGACGGACGGACGGACAGACGGACGGACGACGGACAATGGACCACGACTATAGCTCAGATGACTTATAGTCAGCTGAGCTAAAAATAGAAATAGACTTGACAACATCATTATTGATATTAATGGACTAGAATCAATAATGAAAGGTCTAAACTGTAACAAGTCCCAAGGTCCTGATGAAGTGCCCCCAATCGTCCTTCGGGAATGCCACAAAGAACTGGTTTATCCACTAATGGAAATTTTTTACCTTGTCAATGGAAAAAGGGCAACTTCCCTCACTATGGAAAAAGGCTAATGTATCACCAATCTATAAAAATGGAGAAAAAAATATGCCAATTAATTACAGACCTATATCACTGACATCCTGTATTTGCAAACTTTTTGAAAAAATAATCTTTGCCAAAATGTACAACTTTTTAAAAGAGAATAACATAATAAGCCCATATCAGTCTGGCTTTATCCCAGGAGACTCGACAGTATACCAACTGTCTGACCTATACAATTCAATCTGCCAAGACGTTGATAAAGGCAAGGAAGTACAGGCTGTATTCCTAGATATGAGTAAAGCTTTTGACAAGGTCTGGTCTGAACGCCTCCTCACCAAATTGTCATCAGTTGGAATTAAAGGAAAATTACTTCGGTGGTTAGCACAGTATTTAAAAAATAGGAAACAAAGAGTAATAACTGAAAATGAACTTTCTGATTGGGAATCACTTCGTGCAGGAGTACCCCAAGGGTCCATACTGGGACCCCTATTATTTTTAATATTCATCAACGACATCACAGAAAACATAGTGAGCAATATCAGATTATTCGCTGATGATACTATGTTATATCTCACCATAGAAAATCCATCATTAGCAGAAAAAATATTAAACAATGACTTGGATAAAATATTTAAATGGTCCACAAAATGGTTAGTCACTTTTAACGCAAAGAAAACCAAATCCTTAATATTTTCATCTAAATCATCTAAAACTTCTCACCCAGACCTATATTTAAATGGCATTAAAATAGATAAATTTAACAGTCACAAACATCTAGGATTAACATTCAGAAAGGACTGTAAATGGAATGATCACATAGAAAATATAAAAGCCCAAGCAAACTCTAAAGTATTAATACTAAGCAAACTGAAATATATGCTTGATAGGAAAACTCTTGAAAACATATGCTTCACTTATATAAGGCCAATATTGGAATATAGCAATGTTGTGTGGTGTAACTGCACACAAGAGCAAAGTGATACATTGGAGGCAGTGCAGCTACAAGCTGCCAGGATTGTGACAGGCTGTGTCAGAGGAACTAGCCATGCCAAACTATACAAAGAAACAGGCTGGCCCCAATTAAAAAAACGTAGGGAAAACTCTGTGGTCATCCAAGTACACAAAATGTTAAAACAAGAAAGTCCAAAGTACCTTTACCTTCTATTACCTCCACCAAGAAACTATACCTTTAATACAAGGTCAAGTGCTCTACCCAATATACAAAACATTTTCTCTAGAACAGAGCTGTACTACAACTCATTCCTACCAAAATCTATACGACTATGGAACAAACTAGATGATAGACTTAAACACTGCCAGACCAGTAAATTGCTAAAAAATAATATATCAAGAGAAATTGCTAAAAACAAACCACCTAAATATTATAATTCAGGATCAAGAAGAGCCCAGATAATTCACACACGGCTAAGAACACAGTGCAGTAATCTAAACCATGATTTATATAGAAGACACTTATCAAAAGATTCAAAATGCCAATGTGGATTCGAAACAGAAAACGCAGAACATTACCTACTGCAGTGTCACCTCCATGTCAACTCTAGAAGTAAACATCTCCCCCTAAATATACCTGTAGAAGAACTTCTTTATGGAAATCCCTATGCAAGCCACATCAGAAATTAAGAAATTTTTGAAGCAGTATCTTCATACATAGAAGACACAAAAAGGTTCAAAATATAATACTCCCCACCATATTTTCCCCTAAAAGTGATATTCATAATTCAGTCATAAAATTAGTCCTAATATACTAGGACCTGAAACAAAAATGAAACAAAAACAATTTTAAATACTTGTCTTCCATATAATTAATTAAATTTTAAAAAAAAGAACAAATGAACAATTTCTTCCATTCTTACTAAGAAAATTTACAACTTGCCTTCACTTACCCAACATCCATACCACCCTACCTCACCTAAACTCACTCACATCCAAACACTCTGAATACTGCCATCGTATATTGTTAATGGAAACATTCGGGAGAGAGTTGAGGTAAGCTTTAAGTAGCTTGCACTTAATCCCAACGATGCTTGTATTATGTGATTTATATGTGCATATTTAGTATCAATAAAATATCTAAAACAAATGACTAAGAATGTTTGACTAGATTATTGTGCTGCAAGTGATATATTTAATTCCTAAATGGCTGACGCATAAGTGCTAGTTTGAGTTTTTTGGAATTGCCTGATAGCGACCTGTAGCGAACCCCCGATTTCATTTTTTTAAACAAATAGTGCGCCGGATGACTATATTCTTCTATAATGTTGTTTGCTTTCTTCAACAATCGTGTTTGAAATAAAGAGTCAACTGTGGGTAAAGGAACCCTAATAATCCTCTCAGCTGTTCTAACTACCTGCGAAAGACGGTTCCTTTCCTCGACCGTGACACTGCCTTCCCATACAGTGACTGACAACGTCAGGACTCCCTGAATTACCGCCCGATAAAACTTTAATAAAATCAGTTGACTGAGCCCGAAATCTTTTAGGTTCCTTAGAAAGAATAAACGTTGCTGTGCCTTCTTTACACAGTAATTAACATTTTTGGCCCACTTTAAATCAGAAGAAATAAAAATTCCTAAAAAAATAAAATTAGACTCAATATCTTATGTTTTAACAAGATTTCTCCACTTAGACACAAATTTGTTTTGAACCAAGGCCCCCTTGCTCTGTAGTTCAAATTTCAACCACTTGACTACATTCTATCACACTCTCAGGTTATCTAAAATTCTGTTGATTTACAAAGAAATTTAAGAAAAGGTAGGACTCAATGCAAGGAGGATTTGGCTACATGTCTTGAGGTAGTACAGAGTATGTTGAGGACTTACATGATTAATTTGTCTGCTTCAATGAATGTCTCCTCAGTTTTTCACTTTTCAAAGGTTTAAAATATCTGATGGTGATTCTAATTGAAAACTTGTGTCTCAGGCCAGAATAAACTTCAGATTATCCCTTATGTATATAATTTCTTTGTGATCTTATATAAGTCCTGATCTAAAGATCTAGCAACCTCTGCAAAAACCACCAGCACAGCTCCTAACTAAAGTGACATTAGAACATCTCCATGGCTACACACCCATGAAATGCTTTACATTTTCAACAGCACTTTTACATTAAACCGACTGTTTTTACAGCTGATATTGTACAATAAACTAGAGTACAGAATCTGTAGATTCTATTACCATGCATGATTCCAGTGCCTGGGAATGTGATTTTCTCACAATTCATTTGGTGGTTATTGTATACTAAAGACAAATGTGAACAATAACTTGTAGAAAACATCATGGGTTCGTTTCACAGCAGAGTGATTCCCTGACTCTATAACTTCAAAATTATGACTGTAGGTGCTTAAATCCAAAAAATAAAATATCAATAGTTGGAGAGTTTAAGAACACAAAATGATTTATGTGGAATGACTGGCAGCAATGTTGGACATTTCCATAAAATATCAAATTCATAACATGAGACAGCATTTAAGAACAAGGGACCTATGGGTCACGACGCTCAGCTGTTATATATGATAAAAAAATATTATTTAGAAATGAGGCACATGCTGGTTTTGTGTGGTAATAAATATAAGCTGTATTATGAGTTGTTGTTGTTTAGCTTATGTATGATTTTGATAGTACCTTTGGAGACAGGGAAGAGGATTGATTTCATTTATTTTATAAACAAATGGAGTACTATTGTCACACAGATTTTGACTTGGCCATATAACTTATAAGCAGAACATATAATATAAGAGTTTAACTATTTATTAAAAAAAATACAAATATTGTCCCAAATATAATTTTATTGAAAATAATAAGAGAATCATATGATTTTTTAAAATTAAATATAACTGATATGATTATTAAAATAATATTAAAGAATATATTCATGAATGCATTCATGAATACATTTTGAAAGTATTTGCACGAGTATTCATATATTTTCATTTTTACCTGAATTCCCATTCTTTATGCAAGAAATTTTATAATGGAGTACAAAATCATATTCGTATTTAAATACAATTACAAAGTATTTGCACCATGTCTGGAATTTATTCAGTTTTCACCAAACATTGATGTTGAGAATCCAGAATATACAAAATTCACACATTTAAATAATGATCATAAGTACCTGGTTTTATGGCTTTTATTTATATTAAAAAATAACTGTAAAAAATTCATTTTGGACTAATTTCACATCATTGTACGCAATAGACACAGCAGGAATCTAGATTAATATTATCAACTGCATCTTTGTCTAATTTCCTTCATATGATCCCTAATGATTAGTAATGAATAATATGATTTACTTCTTTATCATTAAAATTGAACTGAAAAATGCCATAGGTGACTGCATGGTGTTATTTGGAATATGTGACATTCTACCCATCGATACAAGATTCTTATATCATCAGTAACTGCAAGTTAATTTCCTGTTATTATAAACTAACAAATTCCTTTTCTATTTTTCTTTAATTTGTTATTAAAAACCAATAAAAATTTATTTATTTATTGTTTTTTGTTATGTTCTTGGTTAAAACTACTAGATGAGTTGGGTTGGACACCTGGATCAACTGTGGCTTGCCATAAGCTGCCTGGATTCCATGTATGCCTCGCCTCAAGCGTGCATAATTTGATGAAAGGTCAACAAGGTCAACATACAGGTGACTCAAGAGGGGCTGGAGAGAGCCAAAGTCTGACAGCGTCTCATAAAAAACATTAATAAAAGCTACAATTTTTGGCCAATTTCTTTCAGCTTTCTAAACTAAAAAGCTGAAATGCTTATGTGTGCATGAAATGAAAATTATATCAACAGTGCTCACGGGAAACAAACGTGCCATGGTCACAGTTGGGCAAAATTTAAGGTACTAATTTTATATTTATACTAAATAAAATTTGAAAAATTCAGAACTAATTTTGGGTATTCAACTGAATCTTGATTAAATAATGTTACATCCCTGAAAAAAAATCTCTAGCTTCAGCAATGCTCTCGTTAAGGGAGTAAATATATTTCTTGATTTTTTACAAAGTGCATTATGTTTGGGCCCATAACTTTTACATAACAATTACACAATACTGACATCATTCTGGCATGTGCATAGAGAATGAAAAATATGTATATTATTTATGATTAAAGTCAGATCAGTGGTTTTGATATTAGGCAGTCTTGAAGTGTAACAATGGGTTTTTAATGGAAAAATGAAGTTTTTCATTAATATCTCGAATGTCCTAGTGACCAAATTCTTGGCATGGTAGGGCATTTTGGAGACATCTAACTGTATGCCGAATTTAAGGAACTTAGAGCTGAAGCTGGGGAGCTGAGCTCTTGCAAACTGCATAACACTAGCTTGATGTAAACAATATGTTACATGGTGCTTGAAAACTTGATTAAAATCTACAGTTTTTGATCAACTGGTTTCAAATTTTTGGTGTTCACAGTTGAAATGCTAACAAAAACATGCTGTGAAAATTAAATCCACAGTACTTACAGGAAAAAAACGTGCCATGGTCAAAGTTGGGCAAAATTTAAGGTACCAATTTTTTATTTTTTTTTAATATTTTAAAAAATTTAAAAGATTTTCATCTAATTTTGGGTATACAATTTAATTTTGATTAATTAAAGTTATATTACTGGAAAAAAGGTCCATAGCATTAACATTTTTTGCGTTAAGTGATCAAATATCTTTTCTGATTTTTTACAAAATGCATTATGTTTGGGCCCATAACTTTTTTAAATTAAATAATACAGACATAATTTCTGGCATGTACATAGGAACTATATAGAGGAATATTTATGGTAAATATGAGGTAAAACAGATGAGTGGTTTTGATATTAGGCAGTCCTGAAGTGTGAAAATAGGTTTTTAATAAAAAATTGAGGTTTTTCCTTAATTTCTCAAAGGAACGAAGTTGCAAACACCCAGTTTTCGGCTTGGTAGGAGATCTTGGGGACATCTAACATTATGCCAAATTTTGGATTCCTAGGTCTTACGGTTTCAAAACGTGCCACATCTACGGACGGACGGACGGACGGACAGACGGACGGACGACGGACAATGGACCACGACTATAGCTCAGATGACTTATAGTCAGCTGAGCTAAAAATGCTATCAAAGTTAACATATGTCATTGTAAGTTTAAAAAAATATTGGTCTTTCTGCATTCAATTATATTTTACATTATTCATAAACAATTAATCTTTAAACAGATATATTAACTGTCAGGCAGTTTTTCCAGTAAAAAGGATACAATAGGCTTTGTTTTGGAATAAGAAGACCCCAGGAACAAGTGACTGAATAGCAGATCAACATGTTTTCTGCACACATATGGTAGCCATTTAATTACACTGAAGGTGACATAATGAATACAGGGGCAGCAAAACTGATGTACTTGATAGCTGAAAGGTGGTCGGTTATGAGTTCAAATAAGTAGCACAAAAGAACAATCAGGGATGATGTAGTCCCTCACATATTATCATAATAAAAAGAATTCAAAGCATGCAGCCCAGAGAGAGTATCAAAAGACAAATCCAAGGGTATGGAACTATAATATATAGAAAATAAATCGAGACATTGATGGTAGGAAAATAAGTAACAGATATAAGATATTATGAGATTCAGGTTAAGGAAACAGATATAGAATGACTGAAATACTTAGAACACCTCTGTCCAGGACCTTAAAAGGACCAATATTTTACATAAGGCTACATAAATATTTCTTTATCATTTCAGTTTATATTTGACCTTGTTGTAAACCATGCACTCAAAGGTTGTTTAGATCACACAGATATACATAAAACAGATACAAAAGCATGTTCTTATTGTTTTACTGCTATGATCATTTAAAAGAAAAGAAGTAAGTACCAAAAAGTACTAACTCAGAGTAGTATTAAATAAATGCAAGGAATATAGTACAGAAGACCTAAGGAAAATGGTGTAAATGGCCTTGTGCTTGTAAATTCAAGGCTTCAAAGGAAAAATCCATTTGTTCAGTGATTTTCAAGCTTTTTAATTATCATATTAAAGTGAGGCACTTTCCAGATTTTTTAAGGATCCATACAAAAAAACTTGATGGAAGCTTAAGTTGATCAAACTATGGGAGATAGACTAACAAGATAACAGGGCAGGTAATTTTTATTCAACCTACATTTGTATGTCTAATTAGAAAAGTCGAGGAGATTTGAGAAGAGTTAGACTTTATGCAAAGAAAACTTAGAAATTATTGAAATATATTCAGAGGTAGTGAAGATCACAATCATGTGATCATCAGGATTAATTTGTCTGTTTGTACAAGTGTTCCTTTTTTCCAACATTTCAGAAGTCTGCCCAATCTGACTTCGCTCCTTTTGAAACTTGTGCATGACAAGGACCAGAATAAACTTTTGCTTGACCTTTTTATAGATTAATCACTTCATCATGTTCTCTTGTACAAAATAAGATTGCTTTATATAAAATATGCCTGAAAAACCTGTTTACGACAAGCAGCTGTGAATCAGACGCATGATGTCGCTGACAGCAGAAGGAAAAAGTACCACCAAGGACAAAGATAGCTGAATTTCAAATCATTTTGGTTAATGAATCATGAATTTAACATCTGATTAACTGGTTAAAAGGACGCAGGAAGTTGGAACTGCTGAAAGAGAAATTCAGCATGGACTTGTCTTGTCAGGTGACAAATGAATTTTAAATGAGAATTTTAACTGAAACATCTTATTATATTTAGGACCTTTTCATCATCAAAATAATATATTTGATAAAAGATCAACCAAAATCATTAGCCTATTTAAACAAAAAATATGCATGCCATCAATATTGTGGACAAGAAATGTACTGAAATTGGTGGAAGGCAATTTTCAGTATTTCGGAATTATCCAATGAATTTCAGTGGTTTTATCACTCAATGAAGGCCATGTAACAGTATTATTAAATTGGCAGTAGTGCCATTCTGGCTTTTATGTAAGGTGGTATAAAATATTATATACAAACACGAATGGTATAATAAATATAAAATCAAATTATATAACAATAAATATAATAAAAAGCATGTATAATCATAATGTATAAAAGGAGTAATTTTACTTATTTTCTTATTTAAAATTTCATGATAATTATGCTTGGCCAGTTTTAAAACAAGAGGTTTTAGGGCACACAAGAAGATTGCACGACTGGTGACAGGAAATTCTCTTACATGCCCTCCGCTGTTATCATGATGAACCACCCACAAATAAGTTTTACAATGATCAAAATAGTGTTTTCAAGGAATTGAAATCTGTTTTTTGTCATGTTTTTTTAATGCCATTCAATGTTTTTCCATGCACTTGTTACATCATTTCAAGGACAGTCAAATAAAACAAAGACATCTATAAACAAAACCTGTAATTGTATAAAAAAAGACTCTATCAATCCTTCATTTGTGTTCTTTTGTTTTCAGCTATGGCATCATGACTTAATTGCTTAGCTACTTGCGCTTTGAGTTTAATTTTACGAAAAGGAAAAAAAAATCTTTTACCTATGGATTATGCAGCAATCCTTGAAAGGTGCATACTGATGCTCATTACTGTTGCTATAATTTCCATTACTTTAACTCTATGAACATATTCCACTGACTAAATTTTGTATTTAAAATCATATTGATGACTGCAAATTAGCTGAACTGCAAGAAAATGCATGAATGTGTGAAGTCTTGTAAAATCAAGTCCCACAGAGAAATGTTTGGAAAAAGAAATAGAAATGTAGCTACAATTTAAATGTGTATTAAACATACAAATTTAAATAAAGATATGAATTAACATTTTAGTCACTGCATTGTTCTCAAGTATCTGAAACCAGCAACTAGGACTTGCAGAAGTCATGACATCTCTCCATTGCATACTCATTCATGTAAAGGTCATTTCTTACTTTCTACACTTAAAGGGACATAATCAGACCCAATATTATGCCTATTCTTTCACACTATCACTTCAGTTTCCTTTATAGAAGAGTTTCCCCAGCAAAACTATCCCAGCACACAGTCTCAGTACCTCACATACGGCTGTTTAACACCTTATGGCTCTTTGTGTTGGTAAAGACAGTCTACGTGTGTCTGTTTATGATAACATGGCCTAGTGACTGGAGGACTGATTTTGAGATGTGACACCCCATGTTTCACCCAGAGGGAACATGTATTACATTTTTGGGCTAGTTTAGTCAGGGTATCTCCTGAATGACACCTGTTGTGGCTGCACGATGCACATGGCTCCATGCCCTGTGTTTATGTTGACACCTGTAGTCTCGCCCAATTCACTGTTTTCAACACTCATTTACAAGAGAATGCAAACGATTTCAAGGCAATATTTTGGCAGGTACCAATTAATTTTAAAGGGAAGAAGCTATTTTTCTTGTTAATTCAACATGCTTTATAGGTGATTGGGCCCCTTTAATTTTTATTTGTAATGTTAGTTCTTTTCCTTTACAATTAAGACATTTGCTTTTTTTTCAGGAAAAATCTCAATTAGTTATATAAGTGACATTATTCATAAAGTTTTAGATTCTCAAATAAGCTACAAAACAACAACATGTGAAAATATAAATTTATGGCAGATAATACTCACGCACTAAATCACACTGAAATATAAGTAAAAGAAAAGTGTCTTTTATCATTGAAGTATGTTTATTTATTTCGTAATACTTTTAAAAAAAATAAAACATATCTTGGACAAATCAAAAATGCATCTGAGCCATCTACCTGACATGACAGATAAGTGGCAATAAGACTTTAACTGAACCATAGTTAAATACCTTGCTCAAATTTACGAGAGACTCGTCATTGGCAGGACCTTATGCATCCTGTTTCTAAAAACCTATGGCACTGGTGTTAGTGAGAGTGTTTTAACCTGATCTCTCCTGCAACCCTCATAAGAAACACTTGAAGCTGCAATAACATGGTAAGCAGGTCAACCTCTATTACACAGGCGAGTACCTTCAGACCTTACCAGTGTGTCTAAGGGAAAATAGTGAATGTTCTGTCCCTTGTTCATAGTAATATTTTTTACCCCAAAAAAACCAAGTATAAACCATTACCTGTTCTTGTAAATGAATCCCCTTTTGCATCTGCACATTTTTTACACAATGGTTTCTTTATAAACTGTTATTTATGATCGAAAATCTATACAACCTGCCTCATTTTTCAGATAAATGTGTCCCCAAAGACAGGTCTTCCCTCCTGGAGTTTTATTTATGTGTCACTAAGCCACCTTAACAGTCAACTTACTGCTTGCTGAAGAAAATCAACAAAACTATTGTCAACTCAACAGAAACAACTTCTGTGTGGTCGAATAATGAAACCATGGTATATGGTCACAAAATCCATACATTAACTTACAGATTTACAAAAATTACCTAGGAATTTAATAGTGGAACTAGGAAATAAAAGATAAGATTAACTTGAGAAGGTGCCTTAGGCATGATTTGAAAATTAATTTCTTTGCTTAGAACCTAAAAGCATCCTATGTACAAATGAGATTTGGATATTAGATCAGGATATTTGATAAATGTGTCATTAAATTTTCTTGCATATTTTCTTGACAAATATCATTTTTATATTGTATTTTATTTAGTAATTACCCAATTATCATCCACCTCTCTTGCTCACCAACTTTTCCCCATTTAATCAATGACTTATTGGCTTAATTTGACAGATGTTTGTTATATGGTTGTATGTATGGGTATATGTGTGTTTTAAGTCTGAATACTGCTGACTAAACTTCCCAGCTTATTTGGCATATAGCAATTCTTTTCAGGTGTACTTCCAAATAAGATGTACTCTGCGCCCCCCCCCCCCCCCCAAAAAAAAAAAAAAACAACAGATTTTTTAAATTATCCTCGGTACATTAACTCCCCAAATTGTCAATTCTTGTTGTTGTGTATGTTATAACAGCTATAGGGCTCCCAAGAGGTTCCTGAAGAATTATATTATAATGAGAAATTTTATAAGATCTCTAGCACATACTTTGAGGATTAAATATAGGAGTTTATAGGAATTTTCAGCCAGAAATACAGGGAAATTATAGGAATGTTCACTGCACTATTACGGTGTACTCACTTACTTACCATGGCTATAAGCTCCAGGCGGCATGTTAAAAGTCTGTTTAAATAGTTTGGATATCTGCACTTGTATGACTCTAACACATAAATGCATGATCAGGTCTACAAAAGACCTGAGTGTTTTAAATAACAGCAGGGCTATGTAACAATAATTAATAAATATTAACAGTTATATTGAGAACATCATTGTGAAGTGGAAAAAATAAAGGAAAATACAGGAAAATTATTTTAAAGCATAATAAAGGATTATTTGGGAAATATTGGAGTTGTCATAAACCATGGTATCACTGACGTTATGGCGGTATGGCAAATGAAGAAAAAATCATCACATACTACCATTTGTCTTAACTCACACAACAATATAACCGAGAAGTTTTAAAAAAACTTTGTGATATGGTCAATAACAGGAGTAGGCCACATCAGGATATCCCTTCCTGTGTACGTTATCCCTGCCTGTGTATGTGTCAACTAACAAAGACTTCACCACTCTTAAATACTATAGTCACCATGCAATAATAAAATGATCAAAATCAAACTTAATAGGCTGATCACTGGATAACCTTGGGTGATGACCACTGGGCAGTCATTTCTTATGAACGAGTCATTATTCAGTGCCTGGTGTCCCTTTGGAGAGTTATGTAAATATAATTTACAGGTCTGGCTCATGAAGGTCTGTCTTCTTAATAGTTGAATTATAACCTGCTCATGGCGTATCTTTGCATTGTTCTAATACAGCACAGTACTCTCTGTAATGTTCGAGGTAAAATAACAATGTCATCTACACTGATGTTTCTATTAATTTCATACCTTTGCCTGTAAAATCTTAAAATTATCATGCTTTGTTTCCATCTTGGTTCTAATAAGGCCAGTTATGATCATCATCATTATTCTTTCCATCCCCACCTGCACCTCAAGGAGTTCCACTGTTATTACAATAATAATAATATCTCTAGTCTAAATTTTACAAATTATCTATTCCTCTAATAAGTTATTTATCAATGTCACACGTGTTCAAAGGTTGGAGGACCATTTAAAATATAAATTAATATTTAACTAATATTGGTAATGCTAGTATTACATTCCGAATATATTATTATTACATTTTATTTGTAATATTGTAATACAATTACACTGTTATCTTATAACAACATAATTAAAATAAATTGCTATTGATTAATAATGCAAACAGTGATCATATTTGTACTTGCATTTAAATTAAACATAAACAAACTAGCAGAGTGATCCTTTAATAAATTGTTTTATCTTTCCCATTTGACTGTCCCATGGTTCAAGGAACTTAACCATCTGTCAATAAATCACTATCTAATTATAAAGTTATTGATGCTGTAATTTGAAAAATCAAATCTTGATTAAATTTACATGTTCTGTTTAGCACTTCAGCATTGGAAACTTAAAACAACAGATGGAAAATATTGATAGTTATCAAAAGGAATTATCTGGCTCCTGCTTTGAAAAAGCAACTGTTTCAGTAGCATTCCTTTGAAATGCCTGAATTATATTGACACTCACTGGCCGTAAGCAAATGACACATCTGCTATCTACAAAAATTTACACTTATGTAGAGGTAACCCAGTGTAACCACATTCTTACTTTGAATGAAATTTTTTACACCTCTGCAAAGTTCAATTAAAATATGAAAATATAAAATATGTTTGTTAAACCTTGGGTGTGATGACATTTCTCTACCATATATTATCTTACAAATTTTACAGAATTTACACATGATATTATGTTTAAGCTCCTGCTGTGACTTCAGCAGATGTAAATATTGATCATAAGTGCACCAAAGAGAACAGATATTTTTTATTACATTTCAACCTCACCACATTTAATTATCAGGATTTCAGGTTTTATGTGCCAGAGAACTTACAATAATCTAGAATTCATAACCAGAATACATATAAGAGTGTACCTATCAAGATTCATCATTTGCCCTTGAGATGCTGGTGAAGGGTTGGGAGGTATCAAACTGCTCCAAGTCCTGGACCATGACACAAACAGCTAGAGAATGACTGAAATATTGATCTGTGGACATTCTTAAATGGTAATTTGTTCAGACACTCAAGGAAGTTATTTAAACTGTTAAATCAATGTACATGTAATTAAAATTTAATCATCAATCTCATGAATAATGATACCTTAGAAGTGATGTATGATAATATGAAATGAATTATAAAAGTTAAGATTCTTCCTCGCTGGTCAATGATAGAAGGGACCAACATCTATTGGAACAATCAAGAAAGTCGAACAGTACATATATCACTCAAGCTGTAGCATGAATATAGACCAGTCCAGCCAGGGATACACCTGACAGTAACCCATTTATATGTACAAAACAGCCTAGCTGTGTTTATTTTTGTCCATCAGGCATTTTAATTCTCCTATTCTCGAGAGCAGGTGACCAACTTCACGAGGCCACCTGTTTGGGTATTGCTTCATGTTTCCGTATCAGGTTCTCAAAACAGCAGTGTGAATAACGTCGTGTATCATGTCTACAGATGTACCAGGGCAGCCTGCTTCTCTTCACCTGGGCACACAGGAATTCTTGTCCAGTAAAACCTACGCAGAATCAACCTTTGTCAACAAGACATATTAATATTTAACTTTCAATCTATACAACAGATGGTAAAACTCATACCACATGTACTTTTCCTTGCAGAATGCCGGAAAAATGTATTTTTTATGTCTCTATAATATAAATACATAATCTTGAGCATACTTATGAAATCCTGCAGCCAGCCATTTCGGATGATATGTTACAATGTCTCTTATGATACAGACATGTGCATTGTGTGTCAAAATTAGCGTCATTTATTTGAGTTAAAATGTTTAAAACAATTGCAACTAGAATATCAGCAGAAGCTGACAAAACTATCATAAAAAGTATGAAATATCTGTTCTCACTTGGGTGTACATCTGTATAAATGTCTCTTGTTCAAGTTATAAATTTGAACAAGAGAGGCCAGTAGTACCTTTGCAAGTCTGGTAAATGAATAGATATATACCTGTATAATGATTTACACTCTGTAGGGGATTACTTGTTAAATGACATGTCTTTAGCAATACAAGAGGACACAAATTATCAAGTACCTATGTTTCATTCCTTTTAAAGAAATATTGCTTACAAGAAAAAAATTAAAACAAGACCTACAGGCCTAATGCGAACTTATGCAATGTGATTATACACCAGGTATAATGCTTCAATGCACAGTAATGCTGGACCATTACTTTTCAAGAACATGTGTAACATGTATATGAACAATGCAAGTACTAAACACTTAGAACAAGAAACAAACAAACATCACTGCTGCAATTCTGGCATGGGTGCACACAACACAAAAACTAGAATATGGGTAGTCAACAAGTGACTACTTGTATCCGCCCAAATCAGAGTGGGAAAGGTGAAGTGAGGCATGGGTTGAGTGGCAAGGGGAAATAGAGTGAGGTGTGTTGCATAATAGCCTGGATGTCTGCAGCCAAAATGTGTATGTAGGTTGCGCCACCTACCACAAATTCCAGAAAGCTGTCCCAGATGTATAAACATGCAAAATTTTAGGCAGATAAGTCAAACCACTACTGAGATATGAGTGATTTTAGCCCATGGCAGACAAACAGATGGACGCTGTTCAAAAATGGTGGCATGATTAAGAGATAATTGAGATCTATACACATGCAAAATTGCAGGGGGATACACAAATATAGGTAGCGCCACCTGCCACAAAATAGAGAAAGCTATCCAAGATGTATAAACATGCAAAATTTTAGGCAGATAAGTAACACTATTTCTGAGATATGAATGATTTTGGCCCAGGGCAGCCAACAGATGGATGCTGTGCAAAAATGGTGGCAGGTGGCGCCACCAATTTTGTGTATGATTAAGAGCTATGTGAGATCTATAAACATGCAAAATTTTTGCCCAATCGGTCAAATGGTTCCTGAGATATGAGCTTGGATGTCTGCAGCATAAATTTGAATGTAGGTGGTGCCACCTGTCATAAAACAAGAAAACTGTCAAGGATATATAAATCTGCAAAATTTCAGGTGGATAAGTCAAACCACTGCCGAGATATGAGTGAATTTAGCCCACGGCAGACAAATAGACAGACGCTGTGCAAAAATGGTGGCAGGTGGCCCCACCAATTTTGTGTATGATTAAGAGATAATTGAGATCTATACACATGCAAAATTTCTTGGGGATATGTCAAACCATTCCTGATATATAAGCCTGAATGTCTGCAGCGTATATATAAATATAGGTGGCGCCACCTGCCTCAAAATCTAGAAAGCTATCCAAGATGTATAAACGTGCAAAATTTTAGGCAGATAAGTCACACCATTACTGAGATATGATGATTTTAGCCCAGGTCAGACAAACAGATGGATGCTGTGTAAAAATGGTGGCAGGTGGCGCCATCAATTTTGTGTATGATTAAGAGCTATGTGAGATCTATATACATGCAAAATTATTGCCCATTATTATGAGCTTGGATTTCTGCAGCTTAATTGTGAATGTAGGTGGCGCCACCTGTCATTAAATCAAGAAAGCTGTCAAGGATGTATAAACCTGCAAAATATCAGGTTGATAAGTCCAACCATTGCAGGAATATCAGTGATTTTATCCCAAGGCAGATAAACAGATGGACGCTGTGCAAGAATGGTTGCAGGTGGCGCCACCAGTTTTGCATATGATAAAGAGCTATGGGAAATCTATACACATGCAAAAATTTGGCTCAATTGGTCAAACGGTTCCCGAGATATGAGCTTGGATGTGTGCAGCTTAAATGTGAATGTAGGTGGTGCCACCTGTCATAAAATCAAGAAAGCTGTCCATGATGCATACACATGCAAAATTTCAGGTGGATAAGTCCAACCAATGCAGAGATATGAGTGTTTTTATCCCAAGGCAGATAAACAGATGGATGTTGTGCAAAAATGGTTGCAGGTGGCGCCACCATTTTAAGTGTATGTTATAAAGCATTCCAAGGGCTACATTTGTGCAAAATCTTTAGCCTTATCAGTCAAACGATATCCGAGATATGTGGGTTTATGTGTGGAAACAGACACACAAATGGACGCTGGGCAGAGATGAAAGGTCAGAGGTCAACCAAAAATGAGGGCGCAGCAGTTCACATGTGACCGATCAGAATTCCAAATTTTAAAAAAATCTGTGCCGAGGAGTTCTCCGGAAACCTATGTCATGATGGCGGCAGCGTCACAACTCTGTTTTGGCGGATACAATGATTGTAGCTTGCACCACCGGTCTTATATACAAAGAAGAGATATATACATATGCCCAATGTCAGACTGATATGTCAAACCCCTCCTGTGAAATAAGCAGGAACATACACTGTGCAAAAATAATTGTAGGTGGCACCACCAGTCTTGTACACTATAAAACTACCCGATATGTATATACATGCCAAATTTTAGGCTGATGTATCAAATTCCTCTGTAGAAATAAGCAGGCATATACACTGCAAAAGTCAATGTAGGTGGCACCACCTGTCTTGTAAATGAGAATACCATCAAAGACACATAGACAGGTCAAAATATCTGTCCAATACATCAAAATTCTTCAGAGTTTGATGCACTGGGCTGACAAGGCTTAGGTGAGTAAGGCAGTTGCCCCCGAGTGACCTGTGACAAATTGCTGCCTCAAGCTACTGCACTGAGTGAACTCCTGACCTGCACCTGGCTAGACTGAGTGAACTTTTGACCTGTACCTGGCTGCACTGAGTGAACTCTTGACCTGTTGCATAATCTGACACAGTTGGCAGTCTGCCAAAGCTATAAATAGATTCAGGCTGAACTTTGGTGCCAAATATGATGCAGTGAGCAGTCTGCGAAAGCTATAAATAGAATGCAGCTACTGCACTGTGTGAACTCTTGACCTATACCTGGCTGCATTTCTTCCAATCCTGGCACTGTGCAAAAACTATTTATAGAGCTGACATCATCTTGGCTAAAGGCCAACATCAAGGCACTACCAATCTGCCAATGGTAAACCAAGTGCTGCCATCTGTACACAAAAGTGGTCCCTACTTGAAATAACTTTGAAATTTATTTTCCCAATACAAAATGCTTTTCAGTTGACTTTTCATAAAAAAAAGAAATCAGGAATATATGTAAATTTATTACGGATGCATACTGAATGCAAAATTAAAATACAGATATACCTTACTGATGGCAAATTCTTGAACTGAGTAGGGATACCAATAATTTATAATCCACGTACAGTTGTCTTTATATAGCCACAGAGAGCTGGTGTGATGAATAACTTAAATCATATATCTAATTTTTAAAAAAGATTTTAAAAAAAACTTTCTTGTCAATATTTACCAAAGATAACCTGAAATCTAAATGTCTAGTGGCATGATGTAATAGATGCTGATAAACTGGTGCCAGGCTAGATGTAACAGCATCACACAGCTAACATATATGGTAAAATGACTCAATTCAATCTCTATAATTCAGCCAAATATCATTCATGTGGAACCATTAATGACAATTATTATAAAATTACTGTAGGAATTATTTTTGTAAAATATTTAACAAACTGGCTTCAGTGGCATCAGTCGAAAAACATTTCGCAGGTTTATAAGTCATAAAGGACGATACGGTAAACTGGCTAAGTTCAGCTTCCCATAACTCAGCCAAAAAGCACTGAACCAAAACCATTTGAACAAACTTGAATTATCAACATCTGAGGATAATTAATGTGTGAGATTTAAGAATCTGGCCTAGGGGTTTTTGAGAAGAAGATCTTTGTAGCCACTGAGCTAAAATGGGCTGTTATGGCATATGACTAATTTCAGCTTCCCATAACTTAGCCATATGTCACTGAAAAGAGACCATTTGAACAAACTTCAGAACATTTTGGCTATATGGTTTCAGAGAAGAAGTTTTTTGTAGCCCTCAGTGTGATACAGTCACTGATGACCCTGTACAAAAAAGGCCGATGCAGGTTGCACCACCAATACCTCAATTTCAGATATGACCTATGTGACCAACATTGGCATAAAATTTGGTGATGATAGCTACAGCCGTTTCGGAGATTTAATTTTTAATATGCTTTTTTGTACAGTTAACAAAGTTCAACCTCCTGTAATTCGGCCAAAAATCTTTGAACTGGAACAATTCGAACAAACTTGAAAAAGATTGTTCCAGGGATAATTTCTGTGAAATATTGGATAATTTGGTTGAACAATTTCGGAGAAGAAGATTTTTTAAGCTTTTTAGCTTTTTCCCTATAAAATCTTAGAAAATGCAGTTAGAAAAAAAATTAACAAAATCCGATATTTTTTTTGGATGACTGATTATTTGCAAAAAATTTGGTGATGCTAGCTCCTGCCATTTTTGAGATAGCTATGGTTAACATACAGACCACGCACGATGTACGATGTACGATGTACGACAGATGCCGCCGCACCATCCCATAAGCCCACAGGTTCGCTAAAGAAAAACAGATAAAATTTCATAAAAATTAAGATACCACAGGTGGCACAACCAACATACTGCAGCAGTTACAGATGACCAGGACCAAATAATCACACCATATTTCATAATATCTGTTATGTGGTTCCTGAGAAATAAGCTCCTAAGTTTTTTTCTATATCAAGCTCTGTGACCTTGAGAAGTGGGTCAAGGTCACCCATCTTAGAAGTTGAATACTTTTTTAGATACCCTGCTCACACGGCCAAAATTGAAAAAGCTGATAAAAATTCTTGAAAAATCAGAAATTGTAGGTGGCACTCCAAAACTCATGCAGTAGTTACAGAACATCAGGGCCAATGACCAACGCATGTTTTATACCAATCCACCAGGTGGTTCCAGAGAAATAAGCTTCTAAGTTTTTTCTATAGTTAGCTCCAAAAAGTTGAAAAATACATCAAGGTCACCTAGATTTTGTTAATACACATCAGCACTGAAGAAATAAAATTCCTGAATTCTTTTTGAAGCTAAAAATTAATGGATGCTTGAAGGACATACGCACTGCTTTGAAGAAGAAAATAGCCCATCAGCATATAATGGCTTAGAGCTATGAATCAGAAATAAGCTCCATCACTACTCTCTAAAATTGGTAAAATAAACTCAATATGACCTTGAATATAGGACTTTTTTAATTCAACATGGAGGACACTGAATTTACCTAGGTGATAACAGACCCTTAAAATCAAAAGAAAACAAATCATTTAATTTAAATTTAGATCGTAAAATTATATAATTGATGCATGGCACTCTGAATTCCATAGATGTGGTGTTTAATCCTCTCGAGAGATTTAGGAAAGTGGAGGATGCGGAGAAAACCAAGGACCTTTCACAGGCCACTACAACCTACCGGTACTCTCATATAGCCATGCCGGGAATCAAACCTGGGTCACTAGCCGAAAGTTCAAGTTTGTAACCAATTGACTGTCCATGCCCTAGTTAAATCTCTGGTTTCCATAACTATCTTAACTAAAAGTGAAGAATGAAAACAACCATATACACAAACGTATTGAATCTCATAACTTTACATGCTGTCTATTACCATGGAGTGAGTGTTATAGAGAGATTTGATCCAGTACAACTGCACAAGTGGGTGAAGATCACCACAGAGCTTTATAATCCACAGGTGAGTGATCTGTCTGTTCATTGCTGCTGGAATAGAACACTGCCTGACCTTGGGGCTTTCTCAATGCCAGCTATATATGCTGAGCCTGTCAGTTTGTCAGTAAAAGTACATTGTAACTGTGTTCAATCAATGTGTAACATGAATTGGTATCATACAACTTAATTCATTTGCTGCACTGCTCACTAATAATTTAGCTGTATGACAAGCTGATTTATTTCCCATGTCTTCAATGTTCATTATTCATTATCATCAATTTACTATTTTTATTATTTATATTAACTTATAATTCTAATAATATATTTTTTTTTATTTATTTCTCATGCCTCCAATTTTCAACATGATTATTTATCAATTTACTGTTACATTTATTATTTCTAACTTATAAATATACTAAATAATAATTTTTTTATATCATATACTATGCCTCTATCCAGTTTTAAAAATTAACATTTATTAATTTACTGTCAATTTGTATTAGTTCCAACTCATTATACTATTATTATTATAATTATTATTATTGTCATTATTATTATTATTATTGAAACCATGGCACATCCAAGTATTACCTCTGGTCCTACAAGTGAAGCATGTTTTATTGTGAGAACAGTAGAATGCCTGCATGACTTGTGTGTCACAGGTTAAAGATCGATTCATCTGTGACAATCTAGGCAAGATCTGGTGAGTTGTGTGGTATGTGCCAAATGCCTCCATCCATTTTCATCAGTTGAAGATATTTAAACCATCCTGGAAAAATATGCTTTCACTCAATTAATTCGAATAATTAATCCAAAGAAAAACCACTATAATGCCTAAAAATAAGCAGACTTAATCATCACCACTGACGAACCTTACTGTGCCATGGTTGAATTAAGAAGACTAATATTAATTACCTTTATTAAGTCTGTTCTCATGTGCACTAAGTATGCTCAGTGGATGCCCAAGGGACATACCTGGTAAAACTGGCCTTAATCAATTAACCCAGAAGACCTTAATGTGAGAACTGCCATTAAATGCTAATTTACCAAGAGTTGATCAATATTTATGTGCTAAAGCTGATGCAACCCCCTGGCCTCTTGAACAGATCCTGTCAAATATCATTATCTGATAAATTATTACAAATTAACGTCCTATGCATAGCAGTAAGATCAGAGATTGTGCTAGCATCATGCACTCAATGAAGGATTCAGATAATTCCTGGGGAAAGACAAAAGATGTCATTTGTCATAAATTACAATATTACTGAGAATAGTTTTTGACCTCTGCTTGGGCAAAGCTGAATTGTAATATCAGTCCCTTTGCTATAAATGATTAATTTTCATCTGCTGATGAAAATCAATGTCACAGAATAATGGAGCCAGGAAAAACTGGTAAAAAAAACTTTCATCTATGTAATATTAAAAAAATAAAATTTTAATTTCAACTGTTATTTTGCTTTTGGCTTTTCTTGAATTTGCCTTTGTCTTAACTCTCTCATACAAGAAAAAAAATGTAAGCTGAAACTCTGTACTAAATGGTTCTGGTAAACACTTTCCATTTGTCACTGAAACTTTTATTTGAAAAAAAGTGAGAAACAAAGGTTACTGCTGTATTGTTCTGCACCTGACATAAACAAATGAAATTTGTCACACAGAGAAGACAGTAATGCTTTTTTCGGACAAAAGAAGTCCTTGAAGGCATAAAGAAGCAACTTTGGGACTGACAGCTGACCCTGAAACTGCTTTTAAAACTGACAAAAATCAAACCACTTGGGAATGACATTTTGCTGCAAGCAGGAACCTCTCAACAAACAGTCCAAGGCTGTAAAAAATAAAAAGAAACTCTGACCAAAGGACTCCCTTCTCACAAGTTTTCAGACAAAATGTATAAAATGTTTCACTCACTTCAAAATTTCATGGTTTTACAAAGGAACACTTTGACTACACAGAATTATAAAATGTGCAAGTAACAAAACAGACGGGCAGTGTTGATCTTGAGTTATTAGGTCAATGAATGTTCCAAAATGCTTTTAAAGATAAGTATTTATGGAAGGCCCAGTCTGTACCTCAACTCAGAAAGGTTGGAAGGACATGAAGATAACTAGGTTGTTTTTTTGTAAGCATGACCAGGAAATAAGCAAAAAGTGTCATTAAATAATATTTAAGAAGCCAAGCAAAATAAATGCAAAAACTTCTCACAGACCTGTCAATTCAATAATATCTATATTCTTTAAGTTTTAGTTTTAATATTGCCACCTGATTTTATTTTTTCCAGATTCTGTTTAATTCCTAGGAATGACTGCTAATTCAAAAGTTATAAATATACAGAAATAAATATTAGATACATTTAACTTACTTAACTTTTCATCCATAAAAGTGTAAAATTTAAAATTGCTATTAAATTGATTCATTGCATTTTCTTAGAAATAGCTTCAAGTCAGGTGTTTTAAAGTAGCTGCTTTGTTTTAAAATTCTATTTAATTTAACACCTTAAACAGAAAAATATAAAAATATACTGAAGTGCAAATTAAGAAAAAGATTTAAGGTAGTGAAACAATCTGTTTTTCAATGTCACTGAAACAGCACTGAATCATTGTTTAAGGAAAATAAAAAAAAGCTGGGTAAAGGAAAATACAATCTTTATCAGGAAAATTGTCACATTCAGAGGCTTTCTCTGGAGCTTGACAGGTTAGTCTGAGCATGTAGAACACTGATGAGTTTCCATAGTTTGTTTGCTGTGCCATTACCATGATGATTTCTGTTGAAACTGATATGAAGGTATTACTGATTGACATTTGTGGTAATGAAGTAATCAACTTGTCATTCTAACAAGATTTGTAAAATATTACCACAGGCCATGCAACAGAATCAGCTGGTAACATACATGACTTTGTCTCAAACCAGGGAGTTAGGTATAGACACAACAATTACCACAAAAGGGGAAACAGTTGTACCCTGGACATAACTGCAGGGCTTACAACAGTTCTCACCTGGAAAATAAAACCTGCTCCACACAAACAAGAAAAGAGTTACACTTGTACCTTGTAAATAACTGCAGGGCTTACATCAGTTCTCACCTGGAAAATTCCTACTACACACAAACGAAAGAACAGTTACACTTGTACCTTGTAAAGAACTGCAGGGCTTACAACAGTTCTCACCTGGAAAATTAAACCTACTCCACACAAACGAGAGAACAGTTACACTTGTACCTTGTAAATAACTGCAGGGCTTACATCAGTTCTCACCTGGACAATTAAACCTACTACACACAAACGAGAGAACAGTTAGACTTGTACCTTGTAAAGAACTGCAGGGCTTACAACAGTTCTCACCTGGAAAATTAAACCTACTCCACACAAACAAGAGAACAGTTACACTTGTAACTTGTAAATAACTACAGGGATGGCAATTAGTTATCACCTGGAAAATTAAAACTGCTTCACATTAATGAGAGAACAATCATTTTTGTATCCTTAACAGTTTACAACTGGCATACAGGGTTTGATGAGTTTATTACTCTAGTGGGTAACAAGGGACCCATGGGTCACGGTGCTCAGCTGTTATATATGATAAAAAAGTACGATTTAGAAATGAGGCACATGCTGGTTTTGTGTGGTAATAAATATAAGCTTATTATGAGTCGTTAGTGTTTAGCTTATGTATGATTTTGATAGTATCTTTGGAGACAGGGAAGAGGATAGATTTCCTTTATTTTGTAAACAAATGGAGTGCTATTGTCACACAGATTTTGACTTGGCCACATTACTTATAAGCAGCACATATAATATAAGAGTTTAACTATTTTTTAAAATTAAATAAAAAATTATGGTGCCAAATATAATTTTATTAAAAAAAATAAGAGAATCATATGATTTTTTAAAAATAAAGTATAACTGAAATGATAATTAAAATAATATTATAGAATATATTCATGAATGCATTCATGAATACATTTCGAAAGTATTTGCACTGGTATTCGTATACTTTCATTTTTACCTGAATTCCCATTGTGATGCAAGAAATTTTATAATAGAGTATATATTCATATTCGTATTCAAATACATTTGCAAAGTATTAGCACCATGTCTGGTATTTATTCAGTTTTAACCAAACAATGATGTTGAGAATCTAGAATATGCAAAATTCACACATTTAAATAATGATCATAAGTACCTGGTTATATGGCTTTAGAGATCTAAGTCCTAGAGATCTTATTCTTGGCATGGTAGGGGATTTTGGAGACATCTAACTGTATGCCAAATTTAAGGAACTTAGAGCTGAAGCTGGGGAGCTGAGGTCTAGCAAACTGCATAACACTAGCTTGATGTAAACAATATGTGACATGGTGCTTGAAAACTTGAATAAAATCTACAGTTTTTGATCAACTGGTTTCAAATTTTTGGTGTGAACAAACAAAATGCTAACAAAAACATGCTGTGAAAAATAAATCCACAGTACTTACATGAAAAAAATGTGCCATGGTCAAACTTGGGCAAAATTTAAGGTACCAATTTTATATTTTTGCCAATATTTAAAAAAAATTAACAGATTTTGATCTAATTTTTGGTATACAATTAAATTTTGATCAATTAAAGTTGTATTACTGAAAAAAAATCCCTGCCTTTAACACTTTTGGTCTTAAGTGACCAAATATCTTTCCTGATTTTTTTACAAAGTCCATTATGTTTGGGCCCATAACTTTTTTAAATTAAATAATACTGACTTATTTTCAGGCATGTACATAGGAACTATATAGAGGAATATTAATGGTAAATATCAAGAAAACCAGATGAGTGGTTTTGATATTAGGCAGTCCTGAAGTGTGAAAATAGATTTCTAATGAAAAATTGAGGTTTTTCCTTAATATCTCAAAGGATAAAAGTCCTATTGACCCAATTTTCGGCATGGTAGGAGATTTTGGGGACATCTAACTGTATGGCGAATTTCAGATTCGTAGGTCCAATGGTGTCAAAATGAGCGAGTCTTACGGACGGACGGACGGACGGACGGACGACGGACAATGGACCACGACTATAGCTCAGATGACTTATAGTCAGCTGAGCTAAAAATGTGGGTAAAAATTTTTGTTTGGTGGACCTATTTAGGTTCCCTCCAAGTGCTAAAGTATCAATTTCAATTTCCTTTTTATTTGTTTTTATTCTTCTACCTTTTCTGTAAGCACAAAATCTCCAATATGGCTGATTTTCAAGAGCTGAAATTTGTACATAATATAGTCCTAATATTACACATTTGCAATATCAGACATTTTTTTTATAACTTGACCTTATATTCACAAGATTGTACACTCAATAGCCTATTCCCCATTATCGCTCATTTGATATACCCCATAGCAGATTCCCCATTATCCGTCATTTGTTACACTCTTCAGCCAATTCCCCTTTATTGCTCATTTGTGGGCCTTAGGGGATGCCTTTAAGTGATCACTTGGCAACTGAATATTTCTAGGCTTTATAATAAGTAAGTATGCAGGACTGTGAAGACTCTTAATTCAAGTATCGATCATTAGACATTAAACTCATGGGATTTTATCAAGCCTTTTCCCATGTAAAACCCTTAGTGACCAAATCCTCCTTGCTGGCCATATGTCAATTACTTATATGTGATTTTGCCAAGAGACATACCTACCCACTTTATACAAATCCAAAATACATGCTACACTGAAGATACTGAAGAGATTTATGACCATTATGGGGATCTGAACAAACAGACATTTCCAAGCCAAGTTTGTCACATAGATACTGGATAACTGTGACCCCTATACCCCTGTCAGGTCAGAAGAAGTCCATAAAGAATCCTTAGTAAATTGGGCAGAAAGCCCAGACATGTCCCAGCCTAGATCTCCCATACAAATAAACTGTCACACAAGCTTTCAGGCTCTATTCAGCTATGACCAGGAACCTATTGATCTTACAGTGGAAGTGATACTAACATGTGCTGTAGCAGCTTCAGCTACAGCATACATGCAGCACTTCTGACAGAACCTCTAATGGTGTCTAATTTGCTTAAGCTTGTATCTCACTGGGCGGAGACTGTAGGCAACTACTTATGAATGGCATTTGTGAGGTAGTTTCAAAAACGTCTCCAAATATTCATGGAGGTTCTTATTTTCCTTGTGTGAGTCACAGGGCTTTGATCTTGTTTTGCGACAATTTTGATTATGATAAAAAAATTTGCAACAAATTTTCTCTCTAAATAGTTGTGACAGGTGTCTCAAAACAATCTCAAACTCTTCTAAATTTATATTAATTTCCATGAGTGTGAAAAATATCAGACAACTTTGTGAGGGGTTGGGGACCTACAATACTAGATTGTGAAAGAAAATAGACGTAAATGAGAATTAGATATAATCAGACAGTCAAAAGTTTAAAAAAATGTTTTTTTATTTCATGCAACAGTCGCCCGTAATATATGTGAACTTTGGCACAAATTTTACCAGGAGTTTGTGCAACACTTGTGCATGTGTCATAAGTATCAATTCAGTATCATTTCAAGAAAAAATTGTCACTTATTCGCCTTATTCTCCAACTAGTCGCCCACAGTAGCAGCCCAGTGAGACACATGCTGAGGCTGCTCCCTTGCTGTAAGAATGAGTCTCAGTGAGCCTGTTCTGTTCTTGCCCTCCCCTGGGCATGCTTTCACAAGCATTTCAGCAGCTCATTACTGTTTTTGGATCTCCATAAATGGATGATCTGATTTAATTGGAATGTTTGTCACAGCCCTCCCTTAATGCCATTAATATAACAGCATGCAATTTAATTCAGCTGAACAGACAGCATATGTCTAATTATAGGGAAATTCCACCTAAAGAAACAGAAATCCGGAAAGCAGTTGGGTTATGGTCAGGTCAGGAGAAGTGGAGTTGGGCCACGAGCCATGATGTAGCTCTATAAGGGCCCTCACTAATTATGAAAGCGGACAGTATAGTTTGTTTCCAGTAGTTTGTCCTCAAAGTTATTTTAAGGAGAAATAGAAATGCTATCAATGGAGATTTTGAGAACACCACACCAAGCCTAGCACAAAGAAGTTCAAGAAGCCTTCCAAGGTCAGCTCCATGCGGGATACCACACAATGGGTCTAAGAAATGATGTTGGACAAGACAGCAGAGCACCAGCAACCACGTCCACTCCATGTTGAACACCTGTACACCAACTTCACCTGAATACAGACAGTTTGGCCTTGCCTAGATCTCTTTATTCCAAATGATAATAAGTTGCTTTTTGCTTTCTTCATAAGTAAAGCAGTTGGGTTAATGTAACCAATAAAATCATTTTCAAATTAAATTCAAATGTTCCTGTGATATAAAAAGCATACACCTAAATGTAATGTTAAAGCAAGTCAAATCAAGCACTCTTTCAATTTCCCATGAAAATTCCATATGTAAAATTTAGTTATAAGTACTGGCCTAGTTGGTGTCAGAACTGGGATTTTGAAAAAGGGGGTTCCAATGCAGGAAGACTAATGATAAAACCTTGAAAAGGTCCAACTATCCGGAACAGCACAGTCTACCCCCAAAACATTGGGACTGAAACCATTTGATAGGTTGCAACTTCTGGATCAACAACTTCAGAGTAAAAAATTTTCTTGAACAGTAAAAGATCATGAGAGTCATGAAATTTGAGTGACAAAAGTGGACCTATGAAATTTAATTAATCAAATACTTTTGTATTTTCTTTACAGGGATCATATGGTCTTCAAAATCATTAAAACACAATGAAGACAGAAATGGTAAATTTAATAATAAGCATTGACAGAGTCATGAAGTTTTATAACAAAAAGGCCTGAAAAAAGCCATGATATTTGATTGATGAAAAGTGAAATTTAATTACAAATACTTGAAGTCATGAACCTTCATAGATCCTCAAAACGTCATGAAATGAAACACTCATGAGGTCTGATTGTCTTGAAGGTTGAAAACTATTTTGCCTTCATTTTATTTTTAATATATTGTATTTCCATGTTGTGCAGTGGATCCACTCTTAAAAGCCCAGCATCCTAATTGGTATCCATCTAAATTACAAAAAGAAGATACGTGCCTAATTATCATTGGAAAATGAAAAAAAAATCTTAATCCATGGCTGCCATATGAGTAGACTGTCAAAGAATTTTGAAAATTATAGGATAATTTTTTCTACTATTCTGAGGGAGTAACATATTCTCTAAGCAATTTTCATGATTTCAGTGCCTCTGATACACCACCACTCTGGAGGCAAAAATACCTTCCTGTTTGACAGACTGATGTCCAGTAATTTAAACTAATCAGATGGATTAGGGAAGTCAGGAGTTCAATTCCCAATCAAATTCCTCCAAGTTATAATGTACATGAACATGATGTATTATTGGGACATAACTTTGAAGTATGTATATATACTTTTGAAGCTTCTCTTTAAGGTACGGTATCTCTGGGAGATTAAATAAGAAAAATTAAACCATGCAGTTCCCTGGTTTCAAGGGTTTATTCTAACATTTAAAGTATAAAGATCCATCAGTTGTTGTATGTGGTATCCTTGGGGACACTTTTGATTTATCTATGTATGAGTACTGACTGCTCATTGCAGTCATAAACATCAAGTTTTAAAAAAATATATCAAGGAAATGAGACAACAGAAAATGTCCAAAGCACCAACAAATTTTCTCTGTATGATTCTCTCAATCAAAAACCAAGTTCTTTTTTTCATAAATGTGTTCTTGAAGAAGATAAAAGTTAATATGCATCAACTGATGCCTATCCAAGTCCAAGAACTACACAATTTATAAAAAGGAGGCTATCAAACTCCTATCATTTGACAAGACACATATATCAAACATCTTCAACTGAAAATTGTTATTGATGGGTCTTCATGTATTATTCATGGGTTTGACAAGGAAATTAGAGTAAAGATGTTTTTGAAATTAAGGTATATGAGAAAATCTGAAAATCATACTAACTGACTTGGTAAGAAAACATATTAAAAACTATTAAAGTTTAAATCAAGATATCTGCATGAAATTTTTGGACTAATCACAATCAGACCCTGTCAATTAAGGTAAAGCCTTGAACAAATGATAAATGAGCATGAGGTATGTAATGTCAAATAAACTAACTTACCAACATCAAAGATGTATCTGTCCACGATACGGAAGAAAATGCGCATAGCCCAGGAACATACAGTGTTCATGATTTGTCTTGTTGCATGCCGGCAACTCATTTGTCACCTTCTATCAGCCGTCATACACTGTTCCTGTCATGGCGTTATGTAAGGACAATCTTGCTCATGCTTGACCTTCTATGCAGGAACATTGTTTTGCCAACAATGCTATATACATGTATAAATCTCCAAAACAGCCAGAAGTTTTTGTCATTTGAATGACTCTTTGTTGCATTTCTGTATTATCTACGTTTTACTGAAAATGAGAGTATTCCAACTGGATGTTTATGGTATTGTTTCCACGAAGTGACTCTTGTATCCAAAGTTCTTCCATTCTTGAAAAAGATATGTTTCTGAAGATCTTACCTCTTCCTCTGATATTTTTCATAGAATTTGAATCAAAAGTAAATTAATTTAACAATGGATTGTTTTTAAGCTTAATCCTGAAATCATATAGTCAATGAATAATGACAACCACTTTGATATTCCTTTTGTGGTCAATATAGCAATGTCATTGCTGCACAATGAAATCATGTATCACTTTTCTTGCAGATGGTGATGTAAAATAAAAGATATGTTTTTATTTATTCCTGTTTTCAAATCTATAAGGCAAAGGCTTAATTTGCACACTTTCTGATTGAGAAAAAGCTCTTTCTTCATTAGTGACGGTCATATATGTCACATTGAATGACCACAGTTAATTGAAGAAGATTAGTGCCATTAAAATCCTGTGAAACTAGTACCATAATAATCCAATAAACAACTTCCTTCAAGGTACAGCAAATATGTAGTAAATTGGAGTTCAGCTGGTTTTAAGTTTCCCATATCAAACAATATGATTTTGGCATGACAAGGTATCCTCAGCTGCTATATATACAAATGGTCGCTTAATGGATAAGCAAATTAATAAAATGTGCAAATAAAATGGCCCTTATATAAAATAAACGTGGCCTCAATACAAGAACAACATCTAGGTGTTAACACAAGAGAGATGGGCCATGCAGTGGTTATACACAAACTGCTGCGAGTATTTTATATTAATGGATTAAAGATTCCACGAAGAGGGACGGAACACGTTCATCACACCAGGTGTCTCGACTGGTATCTGACAGTCTGTAATTAGGGTTATTTCAGCTCTCCAACAGTTGGCCTTGTCTCATCGCAAAAGAACCTGTCTGTTGAATTTACCACAGATAAACCTGGCAGGCCTGTTGTCTGAGGCTGTTATAATCAGGGAAAGAAGAAAATCAATGTTGCTGCAACAGGTATAGACTGTTCAGTCTATACACCTATTCTCTCACTCTCCTATAAAATTTTTAAAATCAATAAAAACAGGTGTGGTTTTTTTTTACATGAACTAATTATTTCCTATACATCCAACTGCCGCCTATTACAGTGACCTTGGAAAAAAATTGCCTTGTAAGGTTTTGAGCATCATGGGTAGACCACTTGTATCTTGTTCTATGGTGATAATAATGGGGACCATCAAGTTAATAAAATGTTCCAAAACTTCTCGTCATCAATAATGCACATTGGTTGTTGATGTTATAGTGAACAGGTGATGTGTATATCTTGTATGAGAAAACAAACGAGGGTCCCTGTCACAACGACTTCTCACCTGTTGCACTTTAATGTAAAAGCACGCTTGCACTGATGGGGTTTGGTGAGCGTAGCCAGTCGTCAGATGCTTCCAATATCCACACCTCAGAAATTAATGTCATCACCCAGATGGAGTCGGGGATCCCTCATCATGCGACCCTGCCACAACTCAGTGCAACGCGGAAGGCAATGGTCACCAGCTCTTTGTGGTCTAGTTATGTAGTTATGTATTGGCGAGTATAGTGATTCTTATTACGGTCAATAAGTCTGCCAATCAGTTTCATCCAGAACCTCCAATTAATCCCTTAATATGGCTATGACAAGATTCAACACACACATGCACACACACCCACACACATCTGGTATTGAGCGTTAAGCCACTGAATCACGCCTGCATTATAACCCATGCTGATAGGTCGTCTGCTGTTACAGAGTGATGACAACTCTCTTGCAATGCCTAGCAACCATTTATTTCTAAGCACCAGGCACACACAAGCACATGAGTGAGGAGATCTATAGAACCATCTATAACTTTCTCTACATCACATGACCAGGTCTTCTGTGAGGGTGCTTGGTCAGTTTTCACATATATTACCTGTATACACCTGTATAATACCTCTTTCTGCCAATAATTTCTGTTCCTGGAGGTGAAGCTCTCATTGCCACCATGCAATGCAATGACACCTAGAATTCCATGGTTAGAGGCACTGACTTAACACAGATATGGAAAATTTGCTCTTGTAATGCTGACTACAGTAAATAGAACAATACAACAGCACCTGACGATGAACTGTTTCAGGTAAGACTGGTTTGAAAGTGTGGTTTCCTCAGACACATATTATCCTCTAGTTTAACCAAGTTCTATGTTGTCTTGGTAACAGAATCAGCAGAGAGTTGGCACGTGTTATATTTCACTGGATCTATAGGACCAACTGTTTAAGATACCATTGAACGTAGTTTTATTCTATTGTTAAATATTTGGTGAACAACATCCCAGTATATTAGAATGGACAGTATATGTATATTGACATATTAGCGACATTCCAAGTCTGGAAGTCTAATGCTTTGTCTGATAATTTTAAGAAATGTGAGTAATAATTTACAAAAGCTGTAGTGGAATTTGATTACAAACAGCTGCCATTTATTAGGTTTAATTTTGGGGAAGACTGTGTACCAATTAGACTGTGATGAAGTGGACCATGACCAATTTTTTGCCACATCTAATTTGGAAAGCCAACACGGGCAACCAGTTAATTAGTCAATTAGCAGCACAGAAAGGTCCCTTACACTATTTAAACAGCTGAATCATCTGTTTAAAAACTTGTCTTCACAAACATTTGCAATATTATACTTAAAAAATGCATAATAGTTTCCCTGGCAATTACATATATATCATCAGACATGCTCACAATGGTATTGTGGATGATCAACGTTGTGGGCAATTATGCCTAAAGTTCTTTTAGGAAAGGAGACGTGCATATTTGCATTTTTTTTTAATTTTTTAAGCCCGTCATATGACGGGAGTATTATGTATACCCACCAAATTAACTTTTATAGCAGGTCTGTTTTTGTTAATCAAAAGGAGTAAAACAATGATGTTACACCTTGATGCACTTCTGAGGAATCTTAAGAAATACTGCCTTTCTTTTTTCCATTTTTCCTCCCGTCTTTCATCCTTCCATTTCTCTTTCATTCTTTTACTTATCCCATTTTATTTTTGCTTTCATTTTTGCTTTCAAAATCTTCCTTTCCTTCGTCCCTTCCTTCCTTCTTTCATTCATTCTTTCTCCATCTCTCTCTCTTCCTCCCTCTCCCTCTCTTAATCATGTTTATGGATCTGCTCAAATAGCACAAGCAGCAAAGACTCCATGCAATCCAGGTCATTGTTATTGCAGCACTTATCTCAACAATGGCTTTACAAAGACTGCAGTTGACCATAGATCCCAAGTAAATTATAGTTATATACTGGTAGTAAATTGGTAGTATATGTATGTCAGGTTTCATAGTGTATATAAATCAAAATATGTACATGCATGTTTTTCACGTTATATAATGCAAACAAGGAAACATATATATGCAAAAAAACCCAGATAATAAGACACTTAAATGTAAAATTTTGGAATCTCTATTAATATGGTTTAATAAATGATGCTATGTTGTTTTATTCGGCCAGGTCTCAAGTATAAAGACCTGTTAACTCTACTATACATATTCAATAATCAAATAACTACACAACCTCTATCTTCCAAAATGTAAATGTGATACGTCGTCAAGCTGAGATGTCGCCAAACCTGAAATCGTCCAGCTCGAATATAATCAGTCATGTCAGTTTGGTGAAACTAAGCGAGGGAATTTTTCACAAATTATATTACGTTTAGGTTTTTGATAGGGTTGATTTATAAAACTGATAATATACCCCCGTACGTGAATACAGAGGTAGTCGCGCATGTTTCTTTAAAGCAGAGCGTCAGTGATGCCTGTCTATCAGTAACTTTTGGAAAACTAAAATGAAAACATCGGTATTCAGGCAGTTTTCCTTTTGGTCATGACCATTCCATACGTCTACACATTGGAAAGACTGGGTAAATTTTAGTTTTACAAATTTTTATACTATTGAATTGAACCTCCATAATCTTCCTACTAGACATGCCATACATGGGTTACATCTCGCCGGGATACATCACAGTTGGCTACTCTGTGATTAACATCTCATCAAGCTACATCGTAGCAAGCAGTGAAATGAGGGTACGTCCTATCGAGATGGGTCGTACTGGGTACACCACCTGATGTGCCTATTCTAAATGTCATTTAAGTAGTCATCTCTAAGATATTTCTAAATCATTAGATGACACTGTACCATATGACTTATACATTTCAGATAAAAATGACAACTGTTAAATATGTGGTTTTATGGTGGGTCGTAGGTGACATCAAGAACAGAGTGTTTGACACACTCAGTTTTGCTGGTGATAAAGACACCAGGATATATCAATCACCCTTGTCATTACATTTTTTGTGACATAAATTCAATGACTATTGTTAGGTTTTGATCCACTGTGGGACACACCTGATGCTTTGCTGTGATTTATTTTTACATTATATAAAACCCTAACACACAAATATTGAACACAAACTGACTCATGCTGACTATATTAATTTTGTTCAATCAAACCATGGTTGCCATGTTTGACTATATACTTTGTTCAATCAAACCATAGGTACCTTTTTTTAACAGATAATTTTCTGAAAACATATATTGTTTATTATTACACTCCACCATTTGTGGAGATATTATATTTTCCCTTTTGGTCATGATAGTTGGTTTTTCACTTGCCAATTAACTCTCTGCAAACTGTTTTTCAACAGATTTTGATTAAATTTTGTAGTTCAGATAGGGCAACACCCACAGAACAAACAATTAATTTTTTTAGATAATCTGGATCACCATAATATATTTTGAATTTTATAGTTATTTGAATTATATAGTTATAATTATAAGAGAATTAAATCCCATTGTATCACAGTGACTTCTTTGTCCTGGGGGGAGGCTGCCTATTCATTGGTATTAGGGTCAGTGTTACTTCTGCAGCTCACTAGATAAACCTGTTTCACAGAACTGTATCAATGTAAACAAGACATGAAAGTATGATTATATATAAATGGAATCTTGGTGGGGTTCTCCATTTGGGCAAAAGCTACACACATCCACTTTTGGTAATGATACTGCATATGGGAGTGACAATTATTATTTTTATATAAAATTATTTGCTACCTGCTGGATGCTATATGACATGATTTAACATTTTGTGTGAGTCTGCAGACATAAGTTACCATGATCATTTTGTGGGCTACTTTTTTTTACAGCATTTACATGCCACTTATCAACTCTGCAGCTGTTAAAACTATTTGATTTGATTTGTCCATGTGACTAATAACATTGACTGTTATTAGAATTTTTAAAAATGCAAAAAATTGACTGTTTCTCAGATATAAATTAAACTAACTGGAATACGTAAATATTTTAAATGATTTTTTTCCCAATTTTTTTTTTGTAATTATTGTTTATGCCTCTGGTTTCATTACAACTTAATAGCTCAATGAAAATTCTGATAAAACGCTGGCAGCTTGATTACAGTGAATATAAAGTATATAGAAAAAGCATCTGATGTACAGACATCTACAAGAATTGACAAGAATGTGCTGTCACTTTTATTTTATAAATTAAAAAAGAACAAAATTTAATACAGAATAAAAGAGTTCTGTGAGAAACAATAAAATTCCAAATATTTTTGATGGAAAGTATAGTACAGAGTCTACATGTCCAACCTTTAGTCAAATCTTGCTGTATGTGATATTCAAGAAACAAAGCTTCATGGATAATATTATATCTATAGTCGATCACAAGTTTTCTTGCCATTTTGTTTATCTCACTTTTTTTTAAACACTTACAGGGGAGAACAAACAAATCTTAAGGTTAGTATTAGAATAGTGAGAGGTCATATGTCTTTCATTCCAAACACCTAAATGAAATATGCAAAGAGTCTACACTCATCACCATGGAGATGACATAAAAATCTGGGAAAAGTATAAAAAGAGGTATATATACACCAGAAGAAATGTACTGATAAAGTAAATTAACTGAATAGAAGTATTTTTTCCTATATTAAATGTATAATACTTTTTTTTAAGTTTCAAGTTACAGCACCTACCGTATTTACTCGTGTATAGGACGACCCCGTGTATAAGACGACCCCCAAATTTTAAGCCTCAAATTTGGGTACAAATTATTTTTTAGCACCATGGATCTGTCAGCTACTGAATCACTATGTGTCATGATCAGGTAAACCGATGATTAAACTGGGCTATTATAACATTTCATTCTTCAAATGTTCAGTGGTATATTTCTTCTTATTAGTAAAAAAGTGAAAATAGGAAAGTTAAATGGAAATGTATGATGGAACAGACCAAAACAGGATTTTATTAAATATATAAAAGAATGTGTATATACAATTCAAAATGATGTCATAAGAAACACCAGATAAAAATAAATTAGGCAATGAATTAAGCACTGATGCATTTCTGTGGTTGCCTAAACTGACAAAACAAAATGATAAAAAATTCAAAAGCTGTGATGCTATGAAAGTATTTTTAATACTATTTATAAACAATTAAATATTTTAAAGTACTATAAATATTGCAAGCTGTTAACTAAATATGAAAAACAATAAACTTGCGTGAAAGAATGTTTTTTTTTTTTGTTTTCAGTCAAACTTAACATACAAAAAATATGTGTTGTTACAAAATTTCAAATTGATGTAGGTAAGAGATTGCATATAGACGACATTAAGCACTGAATTAAGCACTATGGTTTGCAGGCTTTGGGGCTGCAGGAATCGACAATTCAACTTGAAATCATAAATGATGACTTCAACACCTGTGATGATATTAACGTACTTACAAAGCGATTAACTGAAATAATCATCATCAAAGCACTTAACTACCGGAAAATGGCTATAAACACGTCACGCTTGAAAACAAAATTACATGCAAATGTTCTTTCATCATAAATGGCTAACACACTGTTAAACTTCAGCCAAACTTCTGACAAACACTAAGTTCAGATGCCTCCAAAGTCTGACTGATCATTAGCTGCATTAAATGCGGCGGTATCCAGGACCCTGAAAACCGCCACATAAAAGCTTCAGAGTTAACTGGAGAACTTCAAACCCTTGTCGGAAAAAAAATCGTGTAAAATCAATATTGCGTTTATGACAAGGAAACTTTAAGTAATCTAAGGGAGATATAGTACTTTATTCGAATGACCAAGAAATTCAGCTAAATATTATGTTTTAGTATGTAAACAAGACTCACTTTTGAAACTTTTCAACCCTTGCGCTTGAAACTGTCTCAGAATCTGAAACAATGAACTGCGTGACCTTTGCTCGCTGATCCAACACGGCCCGTTACCACTGGTTACACAGGCGGCTGCCGGCCAGCCGTGGCAGGGGGGAAACCCAGAGCAGACATCGTTCCCCGTGTATCACCGTTTATTAGGATAATACATATTCTTCTAATCAACATTTAAAGTGGACAAACACTGTCTAAGTGGTATGTTATATGCGCATTTGAGAATAACGGCCTGGTGAGTCCGGCATTGCTTGACAGCGGCCTTGATGGCGGGGGTCAGGTGTCCCCGGAACTGGTCCCACACGAGCAGACATCGTTTCTTCAGAAGCGTGACCGTCATCACAAGTTGATCAAAGCTGTCACTGATGAGTTGTTTACTCGTTTAACCAAACATGTGCGCTTAATTAATTATATTCTGTGATAATTAATCATACTTTCTTAATGTTGTATGTTTGTCAGCGAGATTTGTTAAATATATTATTTATATTGGAACCAATTTGCTTTGATAATAATTTTTATACAACTGGTATCATGTGGAGAATGAAAATGGAATTTATTAGCTCATAATTGAACTGGGCGTGACCGGTGTCGTTTAGATTACCCGTCAGGACGCCTGGCGAAAGCGAAGGACGACCGCAATATTGTATATTCTTTTTCAGTAATACGGAATATTAAACCATGACAAGATAAAAATATGTGAAAAATACGATCGACATACACGATTTAAAATTTGTAATTATTACACTGCGGACGATTTGCATATCAGCGTGCCTTTTTGGGGAATGTTTATAGTTTATTGTTGGGCCAGGGGTATTTGCGGGGAGGTTACATGTCGGCCCGCTTGTGAACACAAGTCATGCATGCTACGCCGCTGGTATGACACATTTTGTAAAGTGAGAAGGACAAACATCACACGTTTCTCTTAAAATAAAACATGTGATGTGCTTCATAAACATAATATCAGACAAAATAATGAAAATAATAAATACATTTCTTAAATAAACACGCTTGTTTGTTACCAACGCATCAGTGGGCGATACTTACCGGCAGCTTTCACAGTCAACTGAATAAGGTCTCTTTGATTTAGGCAAGCCGAGAGAAACCACCATATCAAAGGGGATTCTCACACCTGAAACCTCCACTGATCAGGTAATCCGTGCCCTTGTCCTTTTGGTGACCGTCATCACAAGGTGATCAAAGCTGTCACTGATGAGTTGTTTACTCGTTTGTTTAACCAAACATGTGCGCTACATTAATTATATTCCGTGATAATTAATCATACTTTCTTAATGTTGTATGTTTGTCAGCGAGATTTGTTAAATATATTATTTATATTGGAACCAATTTGCTTTGATAACGATTTTTATAAAACTGATTTCATGTGGAGAATGAAAATGGAATTTATTAGCTTATCGTTGAACTGGGCGTGACCGGTGTCGTTTAGGTTACCCGTCAGGACGCTTGGCGAAAGCGAAGGACGACCGCAATTTTGTATATTCTTTTTCAGTAATACGGAATATTAAACCATGACAAGATAAAAATATGTAAAAAAATACGATCGACATACACGATTTAAAATTTGTAATTATTACACTGCCGACGATATGCATATCAGCGTGCCTTTTTGGGGAATGTTTATAGTTTATGGTTGGGCCGGGGGTATTTGCGGGGAGGTTACATGTCGGCCCGCTTGTGAACACAAGTCATGCATACTACGCCGCTGATATGACAAATTTAGTAACGTGAGAAGGATAAACATCATACGTTCTTCTTGTAATAAAACATATGATATGCTTTATAAACATTATATCAGACACATAAAAAAAGAAAATAAATACATGTCATTACTAGAATCTGTGTACGGACGTTTTAAGGCTTGTGTTCTACCGACGCAGCACTGGTTGATATACTTACCGGTATCTTGTTTATCATTTTCGGTGAGCTTCCGGTGACTAAAAAACTTGTACCCGATAATAGGACGACCCCCCCACTAAGCCCTCCAAAATTTGGGAACCAATTTGTCGTCCTATACACGAGTAAATACGGTAATAAGGCTAATATGGAATATCATGGTGGTTTTATATCATATACATATATGCCACTGTCTTGCTATAAGTTATACCCCTTGTAAAACTTAAAACTTTGTTGTAAACCATCTTTTGGCATTACATGGAGAGTGTTTGATTTAGACTACCATAACAGTGTTGAGGGTCATAAGGGTTGGTGTCATTCCTTTAAAGATATTTTAAACACACGTGGTCTCAGTGACATGTACATAAGTAGGGATGTTTCTCATTTCACTTTGACAGATTTAGGTGCATTAATTGGTGGAGGGTAGGTTTTCAGATTCTTTTGATAAACAATGGCTCGATAGTTTAGCAAGAATTTCTTATTTAAAAATTTACAAAGAAATCGAGGATTCATTCGGCCCTGATGATTAAATTTTTAAGTGTTTGAGGAAAAAAAGAGCAATTATTGCCAAGCTAGGTAGGGGGGCATATCCAATATATAAGAAGTTGCCATACCTTTACGCCTATTTAGAAAACACCGCCAAATACACTCCATGATAAGCCCAGCTAGAAGACTGACCACAAAATTTTAGCTATAGGTCATTATGGGCCAGGAAACATAAGAGCCAAGACATGCAATCCAGTTTCTAGGTGTAGTTTACATACTCAAGCTTAATACTAATTATTCTAATCCCCTGGAGACTGAAAGAGGATTTGTGTACTTAAGTACACATGAGGCAAGTAAAGAAAGGGCAAGTCATTTATAATCTTATAGAGATTATAAGCAATTTAAATCACAATTTGTTAATATACAATAAACATGTAAGGCCAAAAAAAATAATGGTATGGTTGTCACTTGTCATGCACTGCCCGCATCAATTTTAACCCCACTCATGAAACATTTTTATTTTGATTTTCAATAAAATAATACAATTTTGATAAAATCACATGCCCTCACTGATTTCTGAAGAAAAAAAATGCCTGTGAACCAATCCTTTTTTTGGCCTTAGTCTTTTCAAAAGGGTTAACTGTTCATCCAGCTGAGATTTATGAGATTTACATACACAAAATATATCATGAACCAGTTTGAGAATCTTGCCACTCCTGAACCTAAAAATGTCAGGAATTGATACTTTCCCAGAATCCTGAGCTAAATAGCTATCTACTGCAATGCACTGATTGATCTTTAATTAGGAATCCTTAGAAGGATAATCACCACCAGTTCCAACATCAGTGCACAGGATAAATGCAGCCATTAAACTGAAAATGACAGATGCCTATAATCAAGAGCTTTTGGATGTAGACCCTTTATATGGTTTATAAGTACACTTAACACTAAAACGGGGAAAAAAAGCTTTTGGTCTTTTAATTAGTGTCAATAATTAAATCAGAAGCTTGCTGAGACAAACAGCTGCCTGTTAATGTCTGATTAAACCGATATTTAAAACAGTGTGTCATGTAACAGTTCAGGGTTCTGGTGGACTCCCAGCTGTCATCAACACTTGAGGCCTGACCTCAATCAGACCTTGGACCTGGTAGGGGTTTGGATTTTAATTATACAGCTGGTAAAATGTATCAATATACTGATCCACTGAATTGACAAGATTACCGATGGCTCTGACAAGATTACTGATGGCTCTGACAAGATTACTGATGGCTCTGACAAGAATCTTTGTCTTTTGGTGGCTGGCATTTGAAAATTAAGGTCTCTCGGCTTTGTCAGTGTCACTGACATGTATATTGAATGAGGATGAAAGTAATCATACAATAAGAAATCTATGCTATTTTTAATGTCATCTGGATTTCAGGTTTAATATGCACTGGGCTAGGAACAATCCGTTAGTCATAACCTGTCCTTAATATATTGGACTGATCATCTGGAAGTTCTTTTGAGGATTCACCATTTTGTCGATGATACATATGCAGAGTGTGCTCCAAGGCCCTTCTGCTCCCAAATCCAAGGCCTTAACCCCTCAGCTACATCCTACTTAAACTGGTTATTTTAATGATAGATACAGGGCTTACAGGAATGCAAGGGTGAGCATCTTTGATGCTCAAAATCTCTTACAGGACACTTGGTTCTGGGGGGCCATGCATTCTATGGGACACACTTATTTCTGGCTTTAAGACTGAAAAGACGGAAATTTGGTCTTGTATCAGTCACTGACCATCACCGGCTGCCTCAAAGAAACTGGTCTGTTGTGTCAACACTGCACTGACAACTGACCTATACATTTCATTATAATCAAATATCCATATAACAACACAATTTCTAATCATATAATGATATGATGATGGCACAAAATAAAAAAAAATCAATTTTGCACAACATTCAAAATTTGAGTCACATATCATCTCCCCTCAGGATGCCCTAGACTCAGATGGGACAATACAAATTTTTGGCCAGAGTATCCTGGACTCTTCTTATTTTCTTCTTAATGAAAGCTGTGATATTTGATTATATATGGCAAATATGACAGCCAGTACTGCTTACATACTGAAACCTTCAGACAATATGTGAATTAATTATTTTCTGGTCATGTAGTGCACATTTTCCATATAAATTAAGGCTATTTATAACCTTGGATCACATGACTGGCAGCCTGTCGAGAAATATTCAAGGTCATCAGTACATAGAGCATCAGGCAGAAAGTAATCCATTTTCCACGTGTTTTGTTCACACCCAGCCTTGTTATATAACAGAAACATGTAATATTTAAACTACTTACATTATAAATTAGTAATATATGAACAACTTACAGTTGTGCAATGGTTATGACAATAGATATTTAACATAATTAAAGTATAAAAAATTTACTGTATATTAAAAGTGGATATGATAGACATTACAACAATTAATATATGCAGGATATTTCTTGAAACTGTTAGGAAAACTAAATATTTATTGGAATTTATTTTATCATACTTTTGTTCAATTGTATCACGGTATGACAATCAGCATTAAACCTGTTTATTATAATCAAAAGGTTCAAACCTTTAATGTGCTTATATAACAGAGTTATATATGAAAATATACAAACATGATTAACTTTATTACAAATTTTACATTTAAAATAAAAGAGGCAGCATGTACATTCTTCTTCTTTTCCTTTGCAAGAAGAATATCACAAACAGAACTTCTATAGATATAACCAAATGTGTTTAATTAACATAATCCTGCCTCTGTACAGGTAATTACTTGGCTTGGCAGCATGTTGTGACACATCCTGACATGGCTTTAAGTTACACATGACCTCCCTGTTAATGAATGCTATTATTATGAAATATTACTGATACACCCCAAGATAAATTCTGCAACATTATATGTGCATTACAGCATCAGTTACTCAAGCCTCTGCAATGTTCAAGCATAATGCTGATTTCAAGTTTGAACAAGGCTCTTGCTCATCCAGGCACATATGTGGGTCCCCCCAAACAACACTGTTGTTTTGGGTACCTGTGACAAAAACTACAAAGTGCCCACTTTATATGAAATTTGTAGCCAAAACTCTTTTGTCAAATGCTTCAAGTTTTTTGCTTTAAAAAGTTGGTGTTTTGTGGTGTTTCAGGGGAAAAAACCATGTCCAAAATGGGAAGCCTTCTGCACATGTGGACTTGGGGCCTAGTACATGGCTCAAAGATGGGGAGGTATTGAATTTGAAGCTGAGCTAGGGAGAAGCAAGATTTTTGTGGACAGCCCCCATCCAGAGTAAGCAGTATGCAGATGTAAGGGGTAGGCTTGATTAATCAGCCTCATAGTTTCACTCACAAACAAGTGCAGCTTTTGGGGGTTCCTCTGTGTTATGACCTATCACTGGGGAAGATTACACACCCCAGACCTGCAAGTTTGATACAGACCCTGTCTGTCACTGTTAACTCCTGCTTACCTGATTGTTCAGCCTTTGTTTTTCAGACAATAATACACTTGATGGCAGTGTCTGTCTGACTTTACCTGAAAACTGTTTGGTAACTCACATTGATCATCAGTTGATAATCTATGGCTGCTGGGCAATTATGTTAACAAGAGCACTGCAAACTTGCATCACACACCTGTCTTATGCCTTGTGACCTATGACCTCATTAAATATGCATGGATTTTGTCCATAATCTAACTAGGACAAGATAATCTATTAGTAAGTAGTTATGTCGAGTTTCGTGTAAATCCATCAAAGCCCCGGTGGGTTATCGTGGCGACACTAAAAGTTAATGGACGAACAGATGGTGGGCATACCAAAATATGTCCCGTAAAGATGGCCCTATAAAAACAAAAAGCTATTATACCTAAAACTATATTCTAACATAAGCTGTGTAAACATGCAAAACAGAGACACTCAATGATAAAATACTCCATCAGTACTCTCCGTGCAAGGAATGTTATATATCAAATGTGTATTTCTGCAATTGTTAAACAAGGATGGACGCTACTAGCATGATTTAAAACTCACAGAATTGGGAAATGTCAGAGAGGTAACCTTTTAAAAGCACTTGAATTGTAACAAATGAAACAAAGGTTAGATAATGCATGACTTTTTACTTAATTCCATTCACAAACCCCCTACACAAGCAGCAGTTATTAATACTGGTTCTATATCTGTTTTAGCTACTGTTAAGTGGTGAGACATAATATGCTGATGCAATGACATGTTAATATTCTTATGGAAACCTTACATATGACCAAAATTCATAACTGAAAGAAATGTAATATATTAATTTGTAATTAATGATAATGTAGGAGACTTTTATCCTGTCAGCTCCATCCAATTATACAATATTTTTTTAATTATCAACCTCTTGTTTATTAAAATCAAACATATTTATAAATACCTTTTTTTTTCATGGAAATGTAATTTCTAAGTTTTGTTCTCAGTGTTTTACTTTCACTATGTGTTACAGTTTTTTGATGTAATAACTAGGTTCTGAGCTAGATTTTAATGTATTAAGTTCTCTTTCAACTTAGTTTGACCATTGTTTCTTGCTGCCTCTTTCTACAGTGACATCAAAAGATGAAGTGTACATCTTTATATAAAAGCTGGCATTTATATAAAAACACATAATTTTCACCACACTCAATACTATGTTTCTACATGTGTCAAAGTCATCAGTTTTAATTTGTTATATAAACTCTGACAGTGTGAGATCACCTTGGCTGGTGCCATCTCTAAAAATACTCCCCCTTTTTAAATAAAAGATTTATCCATACCCTTACTACAAAAGAACAACACCTGGCACGTCATTAACTTCAAAAGGCCTGCAGTCATATGCAGGTTTAAATATGACATCTCTATTTCAATTATTCCATTCCTTGTTCAAACAGAATATTTTTTTCCCTTTAGAAGTGATGCATACCAAATATGCTTGATAAAAATTCAAATTAATTTAGAAATTTCTTTCAAAAGCACTTACCTTGGAGTCTTACTAAGGTCAGACTGAACCCATCAGATTTCTGTTTAGGTTAGATTTCATCAGTATCCCAGAGACTGAACTCAGACGGAAAGTATCAGACTTTAAAATTAAATAAAAAAAAGTACAAAAACAGACCTAGCTTCAAGCCATTTTAATTATCTTATTTTTCTTTCAACATTTTAATCACCAAGAATTTTCAAAGGGCAAATTCAACTAATCCTTGGATGTTCAAGTCACAGTTTTATTAGCCATGTTAATTAAATCCTATATGTAGATGGGTGTTAAAGTCACGGTTTAAAATGAGAACCAAAAGACTATACAAGGGACCAAGCTCAGCTGAAGTTTACCTATAAGGTAAAAATCATAAAATAATAACAAATTGAGACAATTTTTTTTTTCAAATCTATATATATTGCTAATAGTCAGATGAGCTAAAAATGATAAACCTGAAATGTCAATTATCAATCACAAAAAAGTATCATATGTATCATACAAATTAAGGTAAGCTGCCTTATGTGTCAGTAGTGCATCTGTCTCTAATGCATATTTCATAACGGTAACAATCAGTCACAACTTAGGTCTGAGCTCATGTGAGCAAGTCTCCCCATTTTAACCATATGAGTTTAAATATTAGATGAGAAAATGTGTCAAAATATGTAGGATAGACAACTTGAAGTCTAGCAGATGTATCACAGTGGCAAATGGTTCTCAAAAATTGCGGAAACACTATATTGTCCATGTATATATTTACTGTTATGTCTATTTTTTGTTACCTAAGAAAAACAATGTGTATCTATAAATGTACAGGTGTGTTCTTATTTATGTTAGTAAAATATGTTTATATATGTAAACTTAGTTATGTTCCTATTTGTTAAACTGTGAACATTATTCTTGTTTTCATAGAATATATAAATGACTTGAGAAAATTATTCCATTTTTAAATATAGGTAGTGACCAATTTTGTTTTATTTCCAAACCCTCTTGATATCAGGTATCCTATACAAAAGAAGGGGTTAAGTACAAAAATTAAAGCATCAAAGCAATTATTGAAGCATTATGGTAAATAAATTAAATTAAAGGGAAATAATCAGGAGTAATATTATGCCTTTTTTCACACTATCAGTTCAGTTTTGCTTTTGTCAAGTTTCCCAGCAAAACCACCAAACACAGTCTCATGAGTACCTCGTATACGGCTGTTTAACACCTTGTTATTGGTCTGCATGTTGTTAAACACAGTCCACATGTATCTATTTATCATAACAAGGTCAGTGTCAGAGGTCTGATTGTGTGCCTTATCAGGCGGTGTTTCAGCCAGCGGGAACATGTATTACATTTTTTGGGTTAAGTCATTCAGGGTATCTTCTGAATGCCTTGTTGTGGCCTGTAATGCACGCACTGTGTTTATGTTGACACCTTTGTTTGCACCCAGTTCACTTTTTTTAGCACTCATTTACAGGTGCAAGCAAACAGTTTCAGGGCAATATTTTGGCAGGTAAAAATTTATTTTAAAGGGAAGAATCTATTTTTCATGTTAATTCAACATGTTTTATATGTGACAGGGCCCCTTTTAGTTATTTTTTTTTAAATCGAATGGATATGTTATAAAGCAGATATAATTATTTAGGCATTTATAACCCCCATTTAAACATTCTCTTTCTATAATTTGATCAAAATTGGAGGTAACAATTGCTTTAAAGAAGCTCATAGCTATAGACCTCACCTATCCTGTATTTGGTAAAGCTGCTTTAGATAAACCCTATGGATATAATGACAGGGTTTCTAGTTAATTATGAAGTCAAAGTTGCACTCGAATGATGTCAGGGAACCCTCAAAGGTAAAGTGCAGACTTTGTAATGTGCAGACAGAAATCCCCAGATGACGAGACATGATGATCACCAGCTGTCATCTGAGATGTTCAGATGATGAGAAATTCAAATATAGTCAGCAGATTTATTACATGTAGACACACAAAAATAGCTCCCTGGACAGACATCAGGTAGTCGCAGTCATAATTTGTACCAAATGTTTCCTCAACCTATATTTAAACATCACCCAATTACAGGTTTCCACTTTACCTACAAAATAAGGTAACTATCTGTATCTGTTAAATAGCTTTGTAACATGTGGTCCAAGAGGATTACTGGACTTATTCATAACTATTAAGACAATGTCTCAGGAAAACCAGACTAATCAAGGGGAGAAAATATGAATGAATTTAATATAAAATATGTGCATGCAGTTAGAACAGGAAATCAAAGTTTAAGACTTCATCATTTCCACTTACCAAGTTTTTTTTTGTAAAGATTATAATATACTACAGGAATGAGAAATGCCGAACAAATAGAAACCCTCATTGAGTGCATATACCACTGACAATATGCTTGCAAAACTTGGATCTTCACTTCATCAATCTAGCCTTGCAAGGCCAGTCAGCTACCCTGAAGGCATTATATCAGACATGGTAAGCCTACTTCAGTCATTACACATGTCATACAGGGAAATGCAGTGCAATGGTCATCCATCCTATTGCATTTATACTGAAGTAAAAACATGATAATAAAAATTTAGTCTAAAAGTGAGATATTAACACAAAAGAAAACATTAAAATTTAAATTCTAGAACCAAAGTGTAAATCCATTTTTATGGAAGTAAGTTGTTTTCTCTGTCACATGCAAATTTGCTATTCCATTCGAGACATCCTTGTATGCACGAGGTCAGAAATTCATCAACATGCAAGGGGATTCAATGGAATTTATTTTTCGAGCCAAGGAAGAATAATCTAGCATTTAAGTGATCAAATCCATTTGATATAAGCAAATCTTTAGCAAAATAAAAAAAGTTTGGTTCTCAGGCATTTTTTTCATAACTCAGTGAGCAAGGGCAATTCTTTTTTTACCTTTTTTTGTATGTTTCGATAAAAATGTCATATAATCAGGGAAAAGCATGATAATAACAGAATTGTTTTGCTTAACAGGTAAAAGCACTACATGACATAGGAAATCTTATCAAAATTGTATTATTTTATCTTCTTGAAAAAAATGTCTGAGAGGCTGCAGCTCAAAATTGGTAAGTTTCTACTGAAAATCAAAGTAGAAATTTTTTATGCGGGGGTTGAAATGGATGAGCGGTGCCTCAGAACCATACCCTTTTTTTGCCTGATACCTCGATATATATTAGCAGGATATCATTTTTTTCTTTTTCAAAGACATTACATGATGAAACCTTGTCACCAGTGTAGGAGATTGGTGGTGAAAACATGAAAATATGAGTGTTCATAAATACCATGTTATGAATATAGGAATGTTCATAATTATGTCCTGCATGTCATCAAGCAGTTCTTCTCAAGCATGTTAGTTCCTTTTCACACAAAATTTCCATCATCTCTAATCCATGTACACGACTTCCCAGTTGCAATTTCTTTTAATTTTTATTAAATATACCCAAGGCATTTGTCTTAACCAACAAATACAGTTAATCCAGAAATACACACTTTAGATAGTTATGAAATTCAAATTTGCTGTTTTTAACAACACCTGTCATGCCATATATAGGCTGACTTACCACAGAGAGGACTAAGTAAATTTTAGAATGTTACTGTATAATTATTCACATAGAAGAAATGGTTATTTGACAAATATTATACATGAGAAAGATTGTAGCAATGATCTTGCATTGCAAAAAAGGTGGAAAAGAACAAGATTGGATATGCAAGTAAGAGGCCAATTAAGCAGCTGAAAGTGAAAGTGAGCTGATAACAGAAACAGGGAACTAGTATGACAGGCTGATGTAAGTGTAATATATCATGTTTTAAAAATGACTAAAATCTAATAATAAAAATTTGGCATGAACAGATATTTTACTTTTACTAGGTTTTGCTGATTTGATGACCTACCTTCAAATAAAGCTTCATCAGATGTGGAAAAAACTTCACAATTTTGGTTACAAAAATTAATGGCAATAACCTCTATTCATCCTCATGGACTTAATGATAATCATAATAATGGCAAGGATACAGAACACCTTTACATAACTTTTATTTTCCATTTAGAAGGATTGTTTGATGACCTTACTCTTCTGATTTTATCATAGTTGTCCATGTGAGAAGAGTCAAGATGTCTGAAAAGAAGTCCAAACCAATTGCTTGTAAAGATCTGGAGTTTCTTAATTAATTTTAAATTACTGCATCTAGTTAGGATTCTGAAGTAGACATAGTGAAAACATGTAAATGGTATGCTAATTAGCTGTATTAGTCCTGCATTTCATTCAAGGTAATTAAACTCCCTTTCAATATGCTTCCACATCTAATAATATTTAGCAGATGATATTCAGCTGATTAAAACAAGGGTCAGTAAGTGTTAGTTCTACAGACATGTCAAGTGTCTAGCATTAAGATTTAATTCCACAATTATCCCTTGTCTCGTGTTCTCATGCCAGAGTACCTCAGTCTTAAGCTATTCTGATTGCTGAGTGAGAAGTCCATAATTTACTTTCAAGTAAGGATGCAACAGACTTAATATTTATTTAATCTATTTATTTTTTATATTGAATTATATTTTCTCATGAGCAAAATTTATCATCATGTGCATGTTTTTTCACCTTATTTAGGTAATATCCTCTAGGAAACCCTGTATCTGAAATATTAGTCATGACAGTTCAATCTAAGCATAATATTTTCATAACCTGGTGTAGCAACAGGATAGTGGCTTAGGAATAATATTACTTCGTCATTTTCAATAGCTATTTCTTCATTTTCAATTGTGTTTGTATGAGCCATGACGTAGCTGATCTGGTGGTGCTGCTCTGTGTGTAAACAACAGAAAACTTGCATCTGACACACAGACATACCACACCTGTGCATTATTTGGTAAGTTGACCACCTCGGGCCCAAAGAGGTTAGGCGAAGGAATTATTATTTATAGATCTCAAGCGTTTCGTGACAGCTTAGTATGTTAGTAAATCTTTACCCAACTAGATTTATCTTCTTTGAAGAAAATCCTAAATTACTCTCATCAGTTCCCCTGTTTTATTTGTTGTTATGATTTGTATGTATATGAGAAAACTTGATCACAGTCACTTGAATCATTATTTGTGGCTGATATACAGCCAAAAACAAGGTCAATTCTGATTTTAACAAAGAATCAAAGAAGTCCTCTTCGGAAGGCATTGGTGGGATCAGTATGCAATGGCAGTTTTAGCCTGTTTCAGACCAGAAATAACGCCCACCAATAAAGATTCATGCGACAGTGACTTGATCCACTTGTTTCTGTTCACCATAACAAGTGATCAGAAGTCAAGTCTCACTGGTGAGAGACCACTCAGGTCTGCCAAAGATTAATGTGCTGCATAGGTACCAATCATCCCTGTGAATATGGGAAACCTGCAGTAGGTTGTTGTTGAAATATGGCAAGCAAAAGAAATTCAGCGATCCGGCTGTGGTGGCCATATTGAAATTCCAACATTCTGTAATTTAACAGGTCTGGAGCCCTCATAGGTACCAATTTGGGAAAGCCGCAGTTGGTTGCTGTTGAGTTATCACGCGGGAAAGACAAGTGACCCATGGGTCATGACGCTCAGCTGACTGGGAAGAGATTTGCAAAAGGAAATTTTATCATCTGAATGGTAGTATATAACCATTGAACTGAAGCATCAAACAGATTAACCAACAGGCTGAGATTGTGTCTGTTATTAATATATCTCAAGAATAGAGAAAAAATTAGTAAACTTTAAAAAAATACAGGTGGCTCCACCAGTCTGCAGAAACTAATAAAAACACTTAATGGTCAATATCCATGCAAACAATCATGGTGGTCTCTGGATTAGTTGTTCAGATACTTTGTATCATATTTTCCATTATTCTGAGGGATACTTTGGAGTTCTATAGCTTGAAGGATATGGGTAACAGAGACCTAATTTCATGTTTCCATGGAGACTTTACATGGGTCTCCCTGTGTGTCAAGAATGAAGATTCTAGGTCCAGTTGTTACAATTTGTACCCTGTTGACAGATAACTACATCCTAAAAGGTCTCAAAAATAGAGAAAAAAAAATCGTAAAAATTTGAAAAATACAGGTGGCACCACCAGTCTGCTGAAACTGATGGAACACGTCATGATCAATATGTATGCCAAAAATCATGAGCATCAGTGTTGTAGGTAATGAGATATTGAAGTTTTTGTATGAAATTTTTGCCTATTCTGGGTGGGTACTTTGGGGCCCCATAGCTCAAAGAATATGGGTAACAGAGACCTAATTTCTGGTTTCCATGGAGACTTTTCATAGGTCTTTCAGAATATTAAGAATAAAGATTCTAGGTCCAGTTGTTATGATTTGTGCCCTGTTAACAGATGTCCACATTTTTAAAGGTCTCAAAAATAGAGAAAACATTTCGTAAAAAATTGAACAATACAGGTGGCACCACCAATCTGCAGAAACTGATGAAACATCTCATGATTAATATGTATAACAAAAATTATGACCATCAGTGATGTAGTTAATGAGATATTGAAGTTTTTGTATGAAATTTTTCACTATTCTGGGGGGTACTTTGGGGCCCCATAGCTCAAAGGGTATGGGTAACAGAGACCTAATTTCAGGTTTCCGTGAAGACTTTTCATAGGTCTCAGGAACTAATGGAACATCTCATGATCAATATGTGTGCTAAAAATCATGACCATCAGTAATGTAGTTAATGAGATATTGAAGTTTTTTTGTGAAATTTTTTACTATTCTGGGGGGTACTTTGAGGGCCCATAGCTCGAAGGATATGGGTAACAAGAGACCTAACTCAAGGTTTCCAAGTAGATTTTTCATGGACCTCTCTGGATGTAAAGTAAGAAGATTCCAGGTCCAGCGGTTACGATTTGTGCCCTGTTAACGGACAGATGCCCAGACAGCCAGACGGACGACGGACAAAAGGTGATCCCTATAGCTCGGATGACTTACAGTCAGCTGAGCTAAAAAAGAGCAATCGGGCTAAGGCTGTCATATTGGAATTCCGACAGGTCTGTAATTCAATAGGTCTGGGGCCCTCATAGGTACCAATCATTCCTGTGAATTTGGGAAAGCTGCATTAGGTTGTTGTTGAAGTATTGCACATGATAGAAAATCAGGGATCTGGCTGTGGCAGCCATATTGGAATTCCGACAGGTCTGTAATTCAATAGGTCTAGAGCCCTCATGGGTACCAATCATCCCTTTGAATTTTTGAAAGCTGCATTAGGTTGTCATTGAGTTATCGCGCGCGAAAGAAAGTGTCACTGACGGAAGGACGGATGGACGGAAGGACTGACTGACAACGATGATCACTATAGGGCACCAAATAACCATGTTTTTATCACAGACTGAATAAAGATGTGCTTTGCATACCAAAACTGTATAGGTATATATGTATGTGTTGAGGCATATCTTTCCCAATATCAGAAACATACATGGTACAGATCACAAACATGAAGATAAGGGCATTTTCCACATGCTTTGACATATGCTGGCGTTCAAATACAAAGTATTGTAAAATTTCCCTTTTTTTGTTTTAACTGCACTGTTAAAACAGGGGAGAAATAGTTTATTCTGGAATCCTTCTGCTGAAAAAAAGAGTGAAAAAAGAGTAATCAGCATCATTTTTTAGGAAATCCTCAATAAAAAGAGCGACTCTTTTTAGGAAGACTGATTTTCAAGCATGCAACTCTCAAACAAAAAGGTAGAAGCATCTTAGAAGAGACACAGAGTAAATAATGATTCAAAGCTTAAAAATCTTTTTAAGTGAAGCTGCATAATAAAGCAACCAAGGTTTTCTATGTTTATTTTTTGAGCCACTGATTGTGTCCATTGCAAAATATTTGCAGGAGTAAGGAAACCATTTTAGAAAGAATTATTGGCAGAAAACATGACAGAAAAAAGTACACTTCTTGTTTATTTCGCATGCCTGGTATGTGATAAGGTCCCTTTAAGCTAAAAGTTATTTTTGTTCCACATTCATCATCAGGGACAACAGTCATTAATTTTTAACATTTTCCTAATGAGCATATACCCATGGACTCCCAAAGAGTTAAAGCTGTTGGTATACATCATTTATGCATGAATGAACTATGAATATGGGCAAATTAGGGAATGCAAACAGAGTTTTGGGTGCATCCCATATGGCGGAGGCTTGATTGGCAGATTCCTTGTAAAGTGGATGTTTTGAACTTCATTGGTACTTAGTTACCAGTGTTTTGGGTACCACATGACCAGACTGATAATCTGTGTTTTGGAGTCACGTCACAGGTACTTGTTGTTTAACATTGGTCTCGTGGTTACTAAGTCACATCACAAACACAACAAGTACACCTAAAGGAGCCTGAAAAAACCCACTGGTCTCTGTCTGGAGGGTCCTCAAAGGTTTCTATTTGCTCTCCAGGGCACTATCATTAACCCTTCTTTATATGCTTTATATAAGCTTTGTTCTGGAACTTCAATTTATCATGTGCAGTATTATCATTTTCTGCACTACATAGTTGGACTAAACTGTCATTTAAAAATTTAATTCTTTTGCTCTCTATAGTTTATTTCAGTAAATGACCCTAGGACCAAGGTGCTCAGCCAGAATTTAACCTCAGTAACAACATGTGTAAGCATATATTTTAATGGAAATCTGCGTCACTAGTCTCACTGCATCCATAACTGAAATAACAAAATAAACCAACAACAATTTTATCAATACATTGAGTAGTTAAACTGCATATTGTATCGAAAAAGCAAAACAAGTACAAATTTAAACAAGATATCCCATTTTAATCATATACATAAGTAAGACATTTTATCATACCTCTGCTAGAAAATGTATATTTTTCCCTTCGTTGGTTGGTCGGTTTGTCTGTTGGTAACTTTATGCTACATTCTGACCAGATTCTGTTGAAATTTTGAAGAGGTTATGAATACAACACCAAAGAATAATCCATCGAAATTTCTAGATAACCCTAATAAATTCTTAATTTTATTATTATTGATTATATACCATTTTGAAATAGGGCGATCTCTTTGTCCCAAGGAGGACCATAGGCATTTATAAAAATGAGAGGTTGATTTGTTCTGGGGCAGATTTTAACTTATATATTGGTCAAGTGTGACACTCCAAAGAAGAACACTGTGAGGAGAGTAAGGTCAGGATTTTGGTGGGAGTATGTAGGCTACAAAATTACGATTAAAATTAGTAATTCGTTTAAATGCCTCATTGTGCTTTAATCAAATGTAACACTTTAGGTTTTCAAACATATCTCAAGTTTGTTCATTATAAAACATATCTTACTAAATATTAATTTGATACAGAAGATAATAGACAATATTCTTTTCATTGTAGCAGTTTCATCCATTACCTGCAGATGGCATTGTGGTCTGAACAATCACTAATCTCCTTTAATCATAAATATTATCATTAATAATTATCTGTCCAGATCTTCACTTAACCATATGAAACATGTGGAAGAGTAATGGTCTCTTTTGCGATATGACACAAGAGAATTCCACCAACCTGACCACTAAGTGGAGTGACCAGTCATTAGTCGGTAATAAGGAACTAATAGGTCTGGCTCAACATGTCAGCAGGCCACTTCACAATGCAACAATCAAATTACATGGCCTCCCACACAGGGAGCAGTGCCTCTAACATTTCTGGCCACCAGAGTGTTAGGGCGGACAGTCTTCTCCACAGTGACTACGGATCATGTTCTTGTACTATTAATCTGAAAATGGTCATGCCAGAGTCCTGTCTCAAAGGGTTACTTAATGTGAATCCCCAGACCGGGAGTAAAGGCCGGCCAAACACAAACCATACCCAAGCCTCAGCGAGGGGATTGATAACCTGAACACCCTCTATGCTTACATTTGTTGTGTTTACAGTAATGGGTATGCTGTTCAAGTAATTACCTATTGCAAATAAGAAAGTCATATTTTTTTCATGTTGTATTCAAATGCAAGTTAGTATTTCTGCACATGTCTGTCTATCTGTTTTTTGTTATATTGATCCACCAGGGTTCTTTGAATCTGAAATAAATGATGATGATTTTCAGATGAACCTAAATGTGCATCTTATATAAGGAAACCTTTTGAGATGAACCTGTACTTCATCAGAATGATTCCGAGATTTATAAGATACTTTTGTTATAAATGAATTTTTACACGTGTAGTCTAGAGAAAAATGAGGATTATGAGAACTCAACAGATTACTTCTGGCATTTTAACTTATTTTCTATATAAAACTGAATTGAAACCCTACAGGATTGATTTGAATAATTGTGGAATCATGAACAGGGCTTGACATTTACTTTGGAAAGTGCTTGCCCTGTAGAGCAAGTAAAATCTTGCTTTAACATGCTCTACATGAATTTCATTTCACATTAAAAACCTGTGATGACTATTAAACAAAATGTGGGTTCACAATGATTATGTTGAATGTGATATTGCATATTAGACAGTAATAGACACTAAACAAGTTCAAATATGTTTGTTTAATACTATTTCTCTTTAGTATTTGCACAGATGAAAATGCAGGCAACTTATGATAAAAAGACATTATTAATATAATTTTATTTCTCCAAGAAAGAAAAAGAGTAAACAAAGATAAGTTAAGATTCAGGCCGTTACATAAAGGTTTATGTTGGAAATAATTGTCTGATCAGGCAAGTATAGGAGCACTTTCACTTACCCTGGGCATGGGGTTAACAATTAATATTGAGCCCTAATGAATACACCAAACTTTATGATCATAATTGTTGGGTATGCTTACTACAACCTAGTCTACTCCAAGGAAACTCCAGTTATAAAATCCTAGGAGTTTGATCATTGGTCAATTATGTTCCAAGATAAGAGGCGGACTCTTGAAAATTGTTATCAACAAAAGATTAAAGCTATAATCAAAGGTAAGATTCCTGGTACTTAAACTGTACAAATGATTTGTAAAGGATCACGAGGATCTCTAGATGGATTTCAGATGCTCTGTTGATGGCCCTAGCTGCCATGGAGAACTCAAAGTACTCAAAGAAACGCTTCTAAACAGCATGGGTCAATGTGCCTGTGGTTGAATTGCTAAGAGACCTGGTCAGAAATATTTGTCTAAAGGACTTGTACATGAAAACTCATCAAACAACATAAAAATAAGAATTTCATAAAATTTTTATCATTCTATTATAAATGTCTTACCATATCTACCAGAAAGTGAGAATAGGGTATAATCATGATCATTAGCATCACAAAATATAATACATACATATTATATATATAAATGTACAACCATATAAATTGCATTTAACTCAATCTCAGGCAATGACGTTATCAATGACATTAATGATTCTGTATACTGTGGATTCTGAATTTTCTTTGGTTTAATTTTCATGAAATTTGTGGGGTAATTTTTTCTATGAAATTAAAACCCCCATGAGCATTTAGTTTTGAAAAAGAAGTAAAAAAAATACTGCCCATATTCGCACTGCACCGAGTAAAAATCAAGATTTCACCGATGATGAAATGTTTCTATAAATATTCGCCTATAGTTACAGTGGACTTGCGCTCTCTCTGTCTCTCTCACTCTTTTCTTTCTCTCCCTCATATAATTACATTTAAAGATAATTTTGACCTGCTTATTTTCTTTAAAACTACATCAGAGAAATGTCACCAGTAAAATAAATAAAAAACACCAGAAACTACTCAGGCCTACTTTAACCCATCGAATAGTAATCCAAGTCAAAACCGCAAAATTTTAGACCAATGTAATTTTCTGATTCCACGTACAGTATTTCACATTTGTCACAACTCTGTTGATAAATATAAGAGCTATGCATCATTCATAAACCTCAACATTATGCCACCCAGCTGAGCACAGCCTCCTATTGATCTGAATAAATCTAATGAAAGACCAAACATTTCCTGAACAATGACCTAGACCTGATGTTTCCCACAGATTCCTGCCATCACTGTGACAGCTAATTATATCTGCACCACCGCATGTATTATGAACCACAGGAATGCTGGGAGAATCGTTTCCCTGAGATGAGCTTGCGTTTCAAGGTCCAGAGTGCTTAGCAAGGCTGTCTTTGTTATTAAGCATACTCAATTTTTCTCTCCATGCAGGGAGGGACTTAATATCAGGCACTGGACCAGCACCCCACAGCTGGTCAAGCAATATGTCACCCTGCTGTATTAATGACCTAACATATAGATCAAGTCTTGACCTGCCTTTAATCATGTGCTTGCATTAATTTTACATTGATCATGATCTGTTCAATGATCAATCACACACAGCATCTTCTCTATATGACACTTCAAGTGCAGGGTTGAATATAAATCTGTCTCTGATTGGTCCTTTATTTGTATTTATTTCCCTTCAATATGTATCTGAAGTTCCACATGCAGTTTACAAGAAAATAAAAGAGTTATGGATAAATACGAGATAAAATAATGTTTGAGGGTCAGTTGAATGTTATGACAGATGATGATTCAGCCGTTTGGTTTTCACATCGGCAGTGACCCACAAGTCCAGTTTTCTAATAATACGCTCTATCCATCAAACTAATAAAGCTGAGGACTTGCCCAGTGCTGGAAAACCACACTATCAATGGTGATTTAGTTGCCGATGTTATCACAAAAGCTGATATCACATGAAAATCATGATTAGGCATTCAGTTTCAATGTACTTATTTCATCCAAGTGATTCTTATTATAAACCACAAAATCAATATCATTCAAAGAAAGAACTCATAAGGGGTTCTGGCTCTGGAATAAACCCCTGACCTATGCATACTTGACTTGAACTATTCCTCCATTATAGTAATAAAGTAAGCTTCGTTAGTGAGGCTTGTATGAAACTCCTGTGCTCATTGTCACATAAACAAAAGAAAATAAACCAATAAACAGTATGTGCTGTGTCCCAGTGATTAAAGGTCACTTTGTTTCTGATTTATAAATTCAAGTTCACTTCAAATTGTTTTCTTTATCGTATCTGGTTATGTAGTTTAATCTTTGTTTAAAGGACTGCTTTTTTCACCACACCATTATCCTGTGACAAAATCCAGTGTCAGAACCTGATGTATGCAAGGGTTTATCCCACTATACAGGATATTAATATGTCAGAAACAAGCAAAGGGGAAGACCAGCCACTGACCTTTGCATGTATCTTAATATTACACTGATAAACTAGATATTTCTTGGCACCGCAGGTGCCAGAGTATCCCAAGACAATTAATCCCCCCTTTAAGAATAGGCCCCCCATCTTCAGCAAGAATTAATATCAGACCACACTCATAGAAAAGGTGACTCTCATAGAAAAGGTCATGACCCAAATTTCAATATACGTACATCATCCCCTAACCCATGTCTATGTATATGCATGATATGAAAGAAATCTGTCCATTAGTTTTTGACTTATAATGCTCACAGTACTGTAAAGTGGCTATGATGGGGTATTAAATGGCATGAAAACAAGTATAAGAATAACAGATGACGCTACCAGTTTCCGGTAAATGACAACACTATCCAAGATCTTTGGTCAAGTTGATTTTTGGACCAATCAATGCATCCCTTATTGAGATATTAATCATTTTGTGTAATTTTCACCTTATATGGTAATATTCAAGGTCAAGGCAACTCTCATAAGAAAGGTCAGACCCCAATTTAAAAAAACATCATCCCATAACCCATGTCTATGTATATGCATAATATAAAAGAAATCTGTCCATTAGTTTTTGACTTATAATGCTGACAGTACTGTTAAGTGGCAATGATGTGGGTATTAAACGGCACGAAAAGAAGTAAAAGAATAACAGGTGGCGCCACCTGTTTCCAGTACATGACATTACTATCCAAGATCTTCGATCAAGTTGATTTTTGGACCAATAACTGCACCCCTTATTGAGATATTAATGATTTTGTGTGATTTTCACCATATATGGCAATATTCAAGGTCAAGGCAACTCTCATAATAAAGGTCATGACCCCAATTTAAAAAAAAAAAATCCCATAACCCATATCTATGTATATGCATAATATGAAAGAAATCTTTCCATTAGTTTTTGACTTGTAATGCTGACAGTACTGTTAAGTGGCAATGATGGGGTATTAAACAGCACGAAAACAAGAAAAAGAATAACAGGTGGCGCCACCTGCTTCCGGTTCAGGACAATACTATCCAAGATCGTCGATCAAGTTGATTTTTGGACCAATCCATGCATCCCTTATTGAGTTATTAATCATTTTGTGTAATTTTCACCATATATGGTAATATTCAAGGTCAAGGCCACCCTAATAGGAAAGGTCATGACCCCAATGCATATATACATCATCCCATAACCCATGTCTATGTATATGTATAATATAAATGAAATCTGTCCATTAGTTTTTGACTTATAATGCTGACAGTACTGTTAAGTGGCAATGATGTGGGTAATAAACGGCACGAAAAGAAGTAAAAGAATAACAGGTGGCGCCACCTGTTTCCAGTACATGACATTACTATCCAAGATCTTCGATCAAGTTGATTTTTGGACCAATCAATGCATCCCTTATTGAGATATTAATGATTTTGTGTGATTTTCACCATATATGGCAATATATCCAAGGTCAAGGCCACTCTCATAGGAGAGGTCATGACCCCAATTTAAATAAAAATCATCCCATAACCCATAATGATTTTGGGATCAATCCATGCAAGATTTCTTGAGATATTTAAGAATTTGTGTGATTTTCCCCAAAATTGGATCTATTCAAGGTCAAGGACACTCCTAGTCAAGGTCATGACCGCATTTTAAATAGGCGTCGTCCTCTCACCCATATCTATACATATACAAAGTTTGGTAAAGATCCGTGAAATATTTTTTGAGATATTGCGCCAACAAGATTTATATGCAGCGGCGGCGGGGGGACCAGTATGAAAACATAGTATCCCCCGCCTTTGTCTGGGGATACAACAATGTATTAACAAAATTTAAGTTGCTGTATTTTTGCTTATTTTAGCAATAAAATTGTTTTTTCCAGAGTTGTGCTTTCTGGTTCCAGGACTTAGATGCTGCTCCTGCCCCTTGGACATTGGACCATCAGAAGGTATTTTGCTGCCATCTTGTGGCTAGCATCATCACTAATTCTAAGGTACTAAATGCAAATTGAAAAAAAGAAAAGCATTGACCTCTCAAATACTGCAAGTTTCCAGTTGTATGGTAACTGATCCTGAATATATCACACTGTGGTGTTTGTACACAATTAAGGCTGGAAAATGGACCTACGGAGAGTTTTTATAAACAGTAAACATGAAACTGTGCATAAATGTACACCGGTGACTGAGTATATGTTTTTATCAGCCTCATTATGTAGACCCTGGCTTTTTGAAGTGGACACTAAAATTCAGGCAGTTTTTCGGGGGGCCCTGACTGGACTGTCTGATTTCTCTGGTCTCTGGCATCACATGGACTTGGGTGGAAGATGGCCTGCTGGGAGCCATGATGAAATGACACAAACTCTCCAACCCTCGGAGAAATTTTCAATGTTGTTCATGAGCATGTTACATATAGTAGACTGAACTTATTGGCTCTTTCATCTGTGGAATTGCATGGTGGCAGACAGTCTTCTAGGAGCCACAATAAAGTGGCAAAGATGCAGCAAACCCTTTGTGAACCTTTCAGAACACCAGGGTGTGCACAGAGCAAAGAATTGTAATCAGACCAATGAGAGCTTAGGATCGTATTGTGCATCCAGCTCAAAATTTTAAACATGTGACACCTGAAACTCACACTCTTGTTGGTCTGATACTTGGCCCTGTGCCAGAAAAGGTGTCAGACCAGTCAATGTGGGTGTGACATGTTTGAAATTATTATCTGGATGAGGAATGCAATCACGTCTTCTCTGAACAAGTATCTTACATGCTTTTCTTTCATGCTTTGCAAAGGAAGCCCTTTTTCCCCTGCAACCACAGAAACAAAACTTTGAACCACATCAAACTGAAGTTTCCTGAATCAGCTGTCTTTGTATGAAGCTTGACTGAGTGTCTCAGTGAAAATACCTGCTTTTTCTCATTATGTATGGCCACTCTTACAAGTCTAGGAAACAAGCTGTCATCTCAGTGACTCAGACAGCCAGTCAATGTTGTCCCGGCCACTTATCAAGGGTTCCAGCTGCTGTGGTACTACAAAAAGTGCACAGAAAATGATCCTTGAACAACAGGCTTCAATATTTATTTACCCAATATCAGTGAATGGTGATACTTAACTACAAAATCCACCAAATAGGCCTCTAAATTGCCGTTATTATAAACCTTTCATTCATTTTTTCACAAGGTTTTATTAATCCTCACATAATATTTTGTGTTTATTGTACTCAATACAATGATGATATTAATGATAATAATCAAAATAATAAAATCAATTCTTTACACCAGCTCAAAAGAGGTGAAATAGTCATGAGATAAAATGGATACACATTATGAAAATATTAATTATACAGACTATTACCAAGTATTATTATACTGGAATTAATTATCATCCTCATTATTCCCACAATGTTAATTTCCAAAAATTTATATCAGTAATGTGACCCTGCTTTTAAATGATTATTATTGTTAACATAAGATATTTACATGAACATACTGACTTTAATAAATCTAAAACATTGCCTGCAGGTTTAATGGGAAGGCCGTGCCCAACAGCCATGTTTCACTCACAAAACGAGTGTGCCTTTCAGTGGTTCCTATGTGGTATGATTGGGGCAGATTACGTACCCTAGGCCCACAGGTGCAGTAGTCACCAGGCCTGGTTGCCGCCAGGATATAAAATGAGAGGAGGGGTGTGATACTACCCTGTCACAGTCTAAAACTGGAATGGAATTCTGCAGATGTACATATATGTAGTTAAGTTGGCATTAATAAAAAGGAGGCAGTTAGCTCCACCAAAAAAATAATTAAAAAGAAGAAAATAATTGCATTACTGCTTACTTTATATATAATGTAAAATGATGTTATGAAGATGAAGTTAAAGGAGGGGATGGTCCACTTACTGTATGATCAAGATGAATAAGTTTGTTTAAGTAAACCCAGGTGTTGTAACTTTTTAATCAATTCAATGGACAGACCTTATGTCTGATTTGTATAATTCATTTCACAAGTAATAAAACTGGCCCCCAAAAAAGTTTTGGCTCATTCATTAACATGTTCTTATTGGGAAAAAAATATAAAAGTTGTCACTATTGTAAAGAAGAAAATCATTGTAGTTTGTTGCATGTTAAAATCCCCAAACAATCATCAAAATACCTTAATTCACAATATCATAATTCTGCTTGTCCTACTGGTAACAAGACATTGCTGAATGTTAAATCACCTAGTGCTGCGTCCCCAATGACTACCTCCAATATAAGGCAAAACAACTTCTTCAGGAAACCTTGAATGTTTTTTAGTTATGTGTAAATTATTTAGCATGCACAAACCAGCAGTGCTTGAGTGTTTTGGGAGTCCCGTCTTGCAGAAAACCAAATGATGTCTGTGGCAGTAGAAGGCAAATTGGAAGTTAACGTGCCAGATGGATGGTGAAATCATTTGGTCAAGAAACATGAGAATAATTCATTCTAACCACGATAGATTACTGCAAACAAAACCTGTTTGTGGAAGCTCTGTTCTTTCTCGCAGGACTCACTTCTCAAAGTTACAGCGCAAACACAACATCCCTAGCATTAACTCAGTGTGTGATCCATGGGTTGGACTGTGTCACATGTGTCAGCCATTAATCAGATTAAACCATCACATGATATCACACAGGAGACTTGTAACAATACCATAACACATACAATGTCTGCTCCAGACATATACAAATGGACTTCATCCAGGAGCTATCTGTTTATTTGGTTTAATCAGGGAAGAGCACAAAAGTTATTATATTGAAAGAGTGAAAAGAAAACTTGACATCTTCACACACAAAAACACCCCATAAATTAATATGTATGTGTTGTCCAACAGTTCAGAGAAAAATGTAGACTCTTTTAGCTGATTGTTTGTGAAAAAAAGTATGGATTGTTAGAAAAATATCTTCAGAGAAGTGTTGACACTTTAGAAAAATCTGGGGAAAAATTAGTTGAAGAAAAGGTTCATGGAAGAAATTTACACATCTCTACAACAAATTCTGTGGATTTGCCAGTTCTATGGAAATTCTAAAGATGGGAATTTTGGTAGACTTTAAAAATTTCATTGCTATCAGGTTTCAATGAAAATTTGTAGGCTGGTTGGTCTTGAGATTTGTTCAAATTTTGGAGTTATAAATGTGCAGTCAGTGCAGGTGATGCATGATTATATCTTCTATGAATGTACAGTTTGAGTAAAATATAAACAGTTTTGCTACTGATGTTAGCACTGGGGGAATTTGGTTTCTATTAGAGGGATCTAAGGTAGGAGGAATTGAATAAAGATATGGCGTATCAGTAATCTAGTAGTTTGCATGAAATGCCAATTCTTGGCAAAGGTGTACACTTTCCAACTGCTGCCTAGTTTCATCTGTGAACACTTGATCTCTCTGATAAAAATATAGTACCCACACTACAAGGCCCACCACATGCATATAACCATAAAAGCATATATATATATATATAAAAGAAAATATCCTTTAAATACTAAACTGATGTTCTGTTCAAAAGAAAATTGAAAGGTTTTATGATACATCTGTTATCCTCCTGGGGTGAAGAGAAATTTGTCAGAATCAAGTTTTCTAACAGAAAACACCTAAAGATTAGGTCAAGGTCAGTCACTGAGAAGGTCTAAGTCTAAATGAAATTCAAGGTTACTTTTAACTATGCAACCACATACATACATCTTGCAATATGTAATGGGGTTGTTTGACTGAAATCATTATCCACAAGCTTGAATGTGTTTGGTCATGTATTTTGAACAACCAACTTAAGGAACTCAGAGATGAATGACATGGATAAGTAGCTGGACTCCTCAAGAAAGACCAGTAGCACCCAAAATTGTCTAATTAAAGGAGGATTGGCTGTCCCAGGATGACAACTTGGTAACAAACAAAGAACTGGGTCCCTACATGGGTACTTGTAAAAGTATAATGTTGTTTAGTTGATTTTTATTACAGGAAAAATGGAATCCTTTTTTGCAGCAAATCTCGTGATATATGAACATCATGGCCATTACTGGTAAGTTACAAATCACCTGCCTAGGATTTTATATGGAGTCAAGGACAGTATACTCTTGATGGCCTCTGGTTCCTCCTGGGTTATATCAGTCAATAACTAATTGCAATTAAACCAAGATAAAGCCATTAACTCTGTTGGTCTTCAATTGTTCAGAGGTGTCATGGGTATAGCACTGATGGCAAGGATTAATCCAGTCTGGCCTGTTGGAGGGTTTAGAACCAGAAGCAGCTCTGTCCAAGAGTAAATCCAGTTACTGGCCCATAAATCATTCAAACAACATAAGTAATAATTCTGATTGCAATTTGTTTTATACAGAATTACACATACTCACACCCTATATTTCATGGTAGAGTCGGAGCCTGCATGGGACTAAGGAGAAATTTGTGGATGTAAGTGATGTATATGCTGTCACTCTATGCTGTTGTATATTTGAATTTGTGGTGGGTTATACAGAATTCCCTTAATACACACAAGACAGTACTGATAATTAAATAATTTTAATGTGAAAACCTATAACTGATGGTGGTACAAGATCACTCTCACGTGACTCCATGGTTGCCCTGCCTTGGATGTAACCTTTTGGCCTTTAAGTGTTCAGAATAATTAGTTGACTCATTTTCCATAATTTGGCATTGTTTGGGAAATTTTGTGAAGATTATTGAAAGGCTACCTGTATGAACTAATGCCAGTGTATTCTGCAGCTAAAAAAAGTTAAATAATTTTCTTAAGAATAATGGTTATTTCTAATAGTCCATTTAAGTACCAATATTAACTTAAAGTCAGATTTTGTGTCCATATCTCTGAAGCTTTAATATTGAATGTTTCAGAGGCAACATGTTCTTTTAATATTCTATTTATAACTTTTTGTCAGAAGAGACATTTTCTTTTTTAATTTTTAAACTAGGAGTGCCCTAACACAGTAATGACATTATCAAGATGATTTCATCATAACACAAAAAAATCTAATAACATCAAGGACATAACCACAACACTTTAATAATTCAGTTAAATTTTGTGGACATAGGGGTTGGTGGAGCTATGCTCTCTCTGAATGCTTCAAAATTTATGTTCGTAATAAAAGGCTCTGAATAAAAGCAACGCCACAGGTAAATCTCCTTGACTGGATCACCAATCAAACCTGTCACAGCTGTGTAACAGGGGTTCTTGTTTAAGAAGCAGCAAGGGTTCCGATCAAACACCCATAAAATGCCAGCAGTCTGCTTGAGCTTCAGTCACATTGCAGCTGGAGTAGGTCCCTGTCTAGCATGCCCATTAAGCCCTTGTACATTATATCCACAGGTCAACGAGGCAATCAGGTCCTCACAGGGGGGCTATAGATACTTCAATCTCATCAACAGCCTCTTGTGGCATTTTTTCCCCACATCTCTCAGACATAGCAGCGAAAGAGAAAGTGTCAGACAGACAAAGTGATCGACGGAGTGAATGAGTTAAAAAGCATGAGATATGAAAATATAAAACATGCCACCAGAAGAAACAAGGGACCTATGGGTCACGACGCTCAGCTGTTATATATGATAAAAAAATATTATTTAGAAATGAGGCACATGCTGGTTTTGTGTGGTAATAAATATAAGCTGTATTATGAGTTGTTGTTGTTTAGCTTATGTATGATTTTGATAGTACCTTTGGAGACAGGGAAGAGGATTGATTTCATTTATTTTATTAACAAATGGAGTACTATTGTCACACAGATTTTGACTTGGCCATATAACTTATAAGCAGAACATATAATATAAGAGTTTAACTATTTATTAAAAAAAATACAAATATTGTCCCAAATATAATTTTTATTAAAAATAATAAGAGAATCATATGATTTTTTAAAATGAAATATAACTGATATGATTATTAAAATAATATTAAAGAATATATTCATGAATGCATTCATGAATACATTTTGAAAGTATTTGCACGAGTATTCATATATTTTCATTTTTACCTGAATTCCCATTCTTTATGCAAGAAATTTTATAATGGAGTACAAAATCATATTCGTATTTAAATACAATTACAAAGTATTTGCACCATGTCTGGAATTTATTCAGTTTTCACCAAACAATGATGTTGAGAATACAGAATATACAAAATTCACACATTTAAATAATGATCATAAGTACCTGGTTTTATGGCTTTTATTTATATTAAAAAATAACTGTAAAAAATTCATTTTGGACTAATTTCACATCATTGTACACACTAGACACAGCAGGAATCTAGATTAATATTATCAACCGCATCTTTGTCTAATTTCCTTCATATGATCCCTAATGATTAGTAATGAATAATATGATTTACTTCTTTATCATTAAAATTGAACTGAAAAATGCCATAGGTGACTGCATGGTATTATTTGGAATATGTGACATTCTACCCATCGATACAAGATTCTTATATCATCAGTAACTGCAAGTTAATTTCCTGTTATTATAAACTAACAAATTCCTTTTCTATTTTTCTTTAATTTGTTATTAAAAACCAATAAAAATTTATTTATTTATTGTTTTTTGTTATGTTCTTGGTTAAAACTACTAGATGAGTTGGGTTGGACACCTGGATCAACTGTGGCTTGCCATAAGCTGCCTGGATTCCATGTATGCCTCGCCTCAAGCGTGCATAATTTGATGAAAGGTCAACAAGGTCAACATACAGGTGACTCAGGAGGGGCTGGAGAGAGCCAAAATCTGACAGGGTCTCATAAAAAACATTAATAAAAGCTACAATATTTGGCCAATTTCTTTTTAGCTTTCTAAACTAAAAAGCTGAAATGCTTATGTGTGCCTGATATGAAAATTATATCAACAGTGCTCACGGGAAACAAACGTGCCATGGTCACAGTTGGGCAAAATTTAAGGTACTAATTTTATATTTATACTAAATAAAATTTGAAAAATTCAGAACTAATTTTGGGTATTCAATTGAATCTTGATTAAATAATGTTACATCCCTGACAAAAAAATCTCTAGCTTCAGCAATGCTCTTGTTAAGGGAGTAAATATATTTCTTGATTTTTTACAAAGTGCATTATGTTTTGGCCCATAACTTAAAACAATTACACAATACTGACATCATTCTGGCATGTGCATAGAGAATGAAAAATATGTATATTATTTATGATTAAAGTCAGATCAGTGGTTTTGATATTAGGCAGTCTTGAAGTGTAACAATGGGTTTTTAATGGAAAAATGAAGTTTTTCATTAATATCTCGAATGTCCTAGTGACCAAATTCTTGGCATGGTAGGGCATTTTGGAGACATCTAACTGTATGCCGAATTTAAGGAACTTAGAGCTGAAGCTGGGGAGCTGAGCTCTTGCAAACTGCATAACACTAGCTTGATGTAAACAATATGTTACATGGTGCTTGAAAACTTGATTAAAATCTACAGTTTTTGATCAACTGGTTTCAAATTTTTTGTGTTAACAGTTGAAATGCTAACAAAAACATGCTGTGAAAATTAAATCCACAGTACTTACAGGAAAAAAAGGTGCCATGGTCAAAGTTGGGCAAAATTTAAGGTACCAATTTTTTATTTTTATTAATATTTTAAAAAATTTAAAAGATTTTCATCTAATTTTGGGTATACAATTTAATTTTGATTAATTAAAGTTATATTACTGGAAAAAAGGTCCATAGCATTAACATTTTTTGTGTTAAGTGATCAAATATCTTTTCTGATTTTTTACAAAATGCATTATGTTTGGGCCCATAACTTTTTTAAATTAAAAAATACAGACACAATTTCTGGCATGTACATAGGAACTATATAGAGGAATATTTATGGTAAATATGAGGTAAAACAGATGAGTGGTTTTGATATTAGGCAGTCCTGAAGTGTGAAAATAGGTTTTTAATAAAAAATTGAGGTTTTTCCTTAATTTCTCAAAGGAACGAAGTTGCAAACACCCAGTTTTCGGCTTGGTAGGAGATCTTGGGGACATCTAACATTATGCCGAATTTTGGATTCCTAGGTCTTACGGTTTCAAAACGTGCCACATCTACGGACGGACGGACGGACGGACAGACGGACGGACGACGGACAATGGACCACGACTATAGCTCAGATGACTTATAGTCAGCTGAGCTAAAAATGTGAAATGAATTCCAGCTGGATATGGCTGCCACTTAAGAGACCTATAGTATGAATGATTTCCTCTATAGATATTTGATAAGATAAAATTGCAGCATATAAAGGTACTTCCACATTTACCATCACCAATGCAAGACTTCTATTTTGATTTTGCTTAAAATTAAAACCTCTCCTGAAAGCCCTCCATTCAATAAAATCTAATGGATCTTGATCAAGTAATATCTAATAAACATACAAGCTGCTACAAACAGACAAAAACACTTAATTTACATATGGATCAAAAGAAAAAAACTGTTTGCTTGCAACCTTTTTTTTCTTCCCAGAGTGTGTAGAACATTAATTATTTGTGTGTGGCCTAATTTTCCATAGCTATTATAGCTTATAAATTTAAAGATGCCCATTCATCTACCTTTTGAATAAGAATTTATGTGATTTCTGGCTTCCTCCGTGTATATATTAATGATCACAGGGTAATTCTGGTTCCTATAAAGCCTCCCTGAAGTATGTATGATCTTGTTTATCAACAACGTGTTTGTGAACACAGCAATGTTGAAAACAGGGAAAAAAATATCAGCTGCCGTGGTAGGTTGATTATATGCAGGGTAGAAAGGTCACTTGTTGCAAAATGCCATTTGCAAAACTCTGGCTTATCTGACTTGCTGCCTTTGTTGAATTTGTTTTGATTATTTTGGCAGGCCCCCAGATATTATAAACATGTTGAAATAAACAAAACAAGCAGTCTGTGTGTGGTGATAGCTCCAAGGGATTACCTTAAGTTTATAAAGGTCAGATAGGTGATTCAGCCCCCTTAAAAATGTGTTTCAATATAAACTTAAGTTACAAGACACATCTACTTGTACTCAAATGCAATTTGATGCTGAATGGTGATGCTGTATACATATAAATTCACAATTTAATCCTGTTACCTGTTATTTTCAATTAAGTCATTTTTAACTAGGCTATTTGTACCTAAGCTTGTTTCCATCCACCAGTTTTTCATCAGCCATTCTATTAAGGTGAACAATCAAAGAACAATGGAACTGCCCAATTATATAAATATATATAATCAAACATAAATAGTTTAAATCCAGGTCACATACTGTAATAAGATCATGTAATCCAGAAGATCACATAATCAATGATCCCAGCCACAGCTGTAATGTAAACAAGCACCACATAGAGATCCTAATTCAGGGTATCTCCAACAGATGGCAGCAATGAACAGTCTCATTCCACTCTATATACACTGAACAAAACTTACCTCTGCAGAAATAGATTTCAATGGTAACCTTGGTGAATTTAGCAGTCCTTGAAAAAACATAAACACAATTATCTATGCTACAGGAAATACAAGAAAATCTGGATTATTTAACTACATCTGAAGCACTTTTCATTTCTAGTTTGAAAAGGTTGTACTATTTTATGGCATATTTTATTACACAATTCTTCACTAGAATCTGCATTCTTATAGAAAATCTGGGGGTTCTTACAGTCCAGGAATTTTTAATCAAGTCACATGATTCATCAATTACAATTAATATATAAATAAATAAAACAGCTACAGCAGAGTTCTGAGAATATTCAGAGGTCCAAGAAAGTCCTACCAGCTGTCAAAACTATATACTGTATGATGCTAGGACATGGACCTGACATTTGACATTGTATCGACGTTCACCTTTTTTATCTAGTTTTATGGGAAAGTAAAATGTAATCATACAAGTTAATGGATGATCATTCACGGTTACATCTGGCAGATGAAACAAAAAGTCCAATAATAAAGTGTTCATGACTTTTTATACATGAGGAGATTTGCAAGTTTCGGACATAGGCTCAGAGCTAGCCTCAGACTCTGACTGTCTACTTCACAATTCTGTCTCATCAGTATTCATATCATAGAGTTTACATGCTTCAAACAGTTAAAAATAATTATTAATTACAGAATGCAACATAATAAAATTCAGTTTCTGTTCAAGCGCCTAAGGAACATTCATCACTCCTTACACCATGCACAGCTTCCAGGGCACCAGTTGTAAATTTTCTCATTAACTGAATAATAATAATAATGATGATGAAGAAATTCATATTTCTGTGTATTATGTCTCAGTGGCAGATGATCATTAATAGGCAATACATAGGTATGTGTTAACCAAAAGATTCTACAATTTAAATGATATCATGGAAATAATTTGTGATTCATGCAAAATAAGAATGAATGTATTGGTTTGGTATTCAACTAAAATGAATCTTTTAATTTGGTAATAAAATGCTTAGGAATTCGTGCAAAGTGTTACAAGTCAGTAACCACTCTTGAATTAAGTGGCATGATGACCAAATACAAAGGCCATCAGATGAAAAATTCCAGGAAAATTGACATCAACATTTGTTTCTTGCAACAGGTGTGCAACTTCTTCTGGTGGAAACAATGTGTTCGACTTTCTTATTATATGTGATTTAGTAATTGCCCCTTCCACTGACATGACCTGATATGAATACAATGCTTACCTACAAATACTCAGATTTATTCTCACTATGTGCATAAAATGTACTTAAAATTCATGAATTTTCTCTTTAACCAGCTAACTGACCCTCCACAACCATAGTATCCAGTTTAACAATTCAATGGCCAACTCCATGGTGCTCACACTGTACTCTTGTACTGCATATTCTTATCTATTATCATTTCTATATGATAAAAACTACCTGTACCTGCATAATGTGATAAACATGAACCTCTAGGACAGCAATCACGGTTTAAACCCCAGCACAAGAAGAATATTGAGATTTTTTTTCACATTGGCCTGCCTTTACTAAGGTGATAAAGTTTTGGTCTAATTAAATGAAGCATCCCTGGTCCAGGATCAGCATTCATTGCATGGCATGTTAAGTTGTGATTGCATGTTTGTTTCTCATAGAATTGAAGTTTAATGTTTGTCTTCTAAATAACTGATTCTATTACAAGTAGATGCATCCCATAATCTGTGTGTGTGTCAATCAAGAATGGACTGCATGATCCCAAGACATCAATAAGCTGTCACAGACTCCACCCTAAATCCCACCGCTGCTACCAACTCCCTCTTCAATCCCACTTCTGACACCAATTTGCCCATCAAGCAATTAATGCCTTCTCAATCAATGATCCCTGTGGTTCCCAGCATAACCATGCAAACAGGAAACAGCTTATTCCTGCAATTTTCATGCGAGGGATATTTAAGCCTTCATTCGAGATGGTATATTGGGTCACCATTTTGTTGTGACCAGTTAGTGTACCAGGACCACCCTATGTTTCAGAACACAGCTTTATGTGCAATTAACTGACAATATCCCTCAAGGTTCATTCCCTGGTGGTACCAGCCAATTTGACCACTGGCATCTAATGCCCAAGCAATAGCTGACAGTATAGGAGTTGGTAGTAAACATGAATATTTAGTAATGCATCTATTTCTGCTGGTGTTTGGACATGCTAGAAGACCATTATACAAGGCTGTGCTGAACATGCAACCTGAGGCCATTAAGATAGACCATTAACTGTGAGGTGTTAAAGTGCATTCAGGGTAACTCATTATATAAGCAATAACATCAAACTGCCTTATTAATGTATGACCAGAGCCCTATAACAGACTCATAGTAGTGGCATAAGATGAAGTGGTTCACTTATGATACCTTTACATCACAAAGGATAGAAGGAATTTCTGATAAAACTCAGAATTTACACTACATACAAGTTTTTTTTTTTGGTTCATTGGTTTAAAATGTTTAAAATAGGGATCGTTAATTGTGATGTGTACATATATAAAGAATATAATCAACTGGTATGTTGAGATTAACATAAAGACACACTTAAGATTAACAAAAATACACACATTGTTACATGTAAATGAAATACCTTTATGTTTAAGACAATACTTCAATGGACCTGATATTTGTATCAGATATTTGTACACTGAGAATACCTTTGACCACACTCTTTATACATGAATTTTGGTAAGTTATTGTGCTTGTGCACACTATGATTAAATAATTTTATTTTGCAATAATATAAACTTTGAACTTTTGATGTAACTTTTCATTTGTGACACAGTTTGTTGGACAAAAATCTTTCAAATATCTCTCTCAACATTCATGGTAACAACAAACAATAGTACACAAGTTTCTATAGTGAATGAAAATGAAACAAAGTAAAAATCTGTATTAACAAGTGAAAGTACAGCTGTATATTATGAACATAACTCTACTTTGTGACATATTAATATATATAGTCATGCTGGTCCAATTTGATAATACACATACAGGTATAAATTTACAAGACCAGCATGGCTACATTACCTATTATATGACTATAATAAATATACAAGTAAGCCACCAGATCAGTGTGCTGCATGTTATATTAAATACCTTGCAAAGTTGCCTTGCCAACGCACTGGCATTAACGAGCCTGCCATAGGTAAAAGACCAAAAAAGAGTAAGTGCACTCCAAAAAAAAGTAGCCTCCTTTGTAATAAAAAAAAGAGTTACAAAAAAGAGTAATATTATACCAACACTGCCCAATTTTTTATTAAAGACTGAATAAATATGCTTTAAATACTATGTATGTGTACATATATATATATAGCTCCAAAGTTAGAAGCAAGCATGCAGCATATCCACCTGCATGAAGATAAGCACATTTTCCTCATACAGTGACACATGCTGGACATTTGCACACACAAAACTGTGAAGTGTCCCATTCTTGTTCTAATAAGATTAATATAGCATACCAGAAATAGTATCTCAGAGCTCTTAATGTTACTGAAAAAGAGGAAAATGTATGCTGCTAAAAAAAGAGTGAAAAAAGTAAGTAGCATAATTCTAAATATACCAGAATAAAAGAGTGATTCTTTTTAAATTGCTATGACATCCTTTTGCTGGTTCTACAAATGCTGATACAGTAAAACCTCTCCTTCACATGTTCCTCTGTATTACTGACACCTCTTTATTACAAATACTTCAGGTGGTCCCATGTTATATGACATCCCTTTTTTGGTTCAACCAATGCTGATACAGGAAAACCTCTTCTTCACATGCTCCTCTGTATTACAGACACCTCTTTATCATGGACACTACAGGTGGTCCCATGTTATAAGACATCCCTTTAGGTGTTTAACAAATGCTGATACAGGAAAACCTCTTCTTCACATGCTCCTCTGTATTACGGACACCTCTTTATCATGGACAAAACCGGTTGTCCCATGTTATAAGACATCCCTTTGTTTGTTCTACAAATGCTGAAACAGGAAAACCTCTTCTTCACATGCTCCTCTGTATTATGGACACCTCTTTATTATAGACACTTCAGGTGGTCCCATGCTATGTGACATCCCTCTGTTTGTTCTACAAATGCTGATACAGGAAAACCTCTTCTTCACATGCTCCTCTGTATTACTGACACCTCTTTATTATGGACACTTCAGGTGGTCCCATGGTATGTGGAACTGGAGTTTTGTAACATGATCAATATGTACAGCTGACAACCCCCGATTTATATAAAATAAAGTACTTCCCTTAATGGTTGAAGATCCTGTTTACATAGTCAGGCAAAACCTTCAAGGTCCCTCATGTAAGAATTTTTTTGTAACTATGCTTATGTGTAATTGGGAAATCACATATACTTATATAGGTAACAAAAGTTGGGTTTATAGAGGGTCATAGTGATGAGACCATTCAAGATTAAATGAAAGCTAGGTAAGCGAAAGTTTTCATGGCAGGCCCTCAGTTCAAATTTCCACTCCCACAAAGTAATTATTACTGTGTATCCCTTAACATATTCTATATGACCTTAATATGGGTTATAAAATCATTTCAGCATTGCCTATGATTGTTCAGCATGAAACCAAATGCACTGAAATGCTTGTGTACACAGCTGGGCCAGGGAGAAGTTATTAAAAAGCTTCCCAACCCACACTGACGAAATCAATTCTCATGTAAGTAGAAGATAAATACTGAAAAATTGCCCACAAAGAGAGGTGGTACCACCCATTCTATAGAAGCCAATAATCAAACAAACTTCTCTGTTAGATGTTTGAACAAAACCTGACCTAATTGTTGGAGGCAAGTATAAACATCAGTCTCTGACTCCCCAAGGTGCTGAATAATCTATAACAAAAGGATTACTTTGAGACAGGAAATGTTTGTCCTAGTACTATTTAAAGATTCACTCACCAGGTGTATATGGAGCCTGGGAACTCCTTGGTCTTCAACAGTACATGTGTTTGATTATTGCTTAATTGTTATGAATAGGGCTGAAAGGAGTTCTCGAGTACTCGACTCCGGGTAATACTTACCGAGTACTCGAGTCCAAGATTTGGACTCGAGTACTCTTGTATGTACATGCATATATGTATATTACTGCAAATTTTAGGACAGTCTGTAGGATAATTTATCCATTGTCATAGCCTGGCGTAGGGCTCTAAACATATGCTAGTCAAATTAACCAAGGTCTTGTTATGACATATATCTATTCCTTCGTTGCGATAAAGTTAAGCCGTCACTAAGTCAAATTTATGCATATTTTGCATCGGTAAACAGATGTTCGTTTTATCTTTTCATTGTTGCCATGGTAACGAGTACTCGAGTCCGAGTCGGGTAATGCCTATCGGGTACTCGAGTCCGAAATGTTGTACCTGTTTCAGCCCTAGTTATGAAGCCTCCCCCGTAGTATGGAAAGGCTTATATGTTTTGATCAGTTTATCTTTATATTCATATTTTCATAACAAAAATGTTTGTGGGTGGAACTATACTTAGGTCCCACTGAAAGCAAAACTGATTTCAAAATGACTTTTTTTTCTTTCTTTCTTCTGCCATTTTCCTGTTAAACTAAATTTAGTATAATATTAGTCCTAATTCACAGATCTGCACTGATATTTATTTTTAAATAAATTTTTAACTTGGTCTTATTCCCAAGGTTGTATGTGTACACCCCATGGCTTATTCCTGATTTTCACTCAGTTGCTTCCCCTGTTTCTTTGAGATGCATACAAGTGTTTCTGAATCAAACCAGCAGGTCATGACAGTGGCTGAAAAGGAATGTTTTTTTCCACTGACATAATTTTCTTTCTTTTACTTTTTTCTTAGATAACATAAAAAATGTTTCTTAAATTAAATTAGCCTATTTTTGGGAAGGAAATTATTTTAAGATCTAAACCTTCTTGTTCAATGCAATGCAAGATTTATGTATTAAAATTTACTATTCAGGATATGGATGTCAAGACATAATTAAATCCAATGCAAGATATTTAATGTGACATTTATTGGCATTCTATAATAGTTTACTATGTGTTTTTATGTTATTTCTTTCATATTTTTATTTCATTGAGTATTGTATTTTATTCAGTATTTCTAATACATAAACTCTTACATGCATTTTGTAAAATTTGAGAATTAAAACATTATTTTCAATGACAGTCAAATCTGCAGGATTAAATCTCTGCTCTCAAGAGATTAAATCTCCAGCAGATCTCGTATACTAGCTCAATAGGATCAAGTTCTACTGATAGAAGCTTCACTCCTAATAGTTACAGATACACTTAAGAGGAGCCACTTAATGGTCTGAAATAGATCTTGGCCATTGGCATTTAACTGGAAGGAAGTGTCTATATCCTCACAGAGAATTTGCCAGCTGATACGATTAGCTGCAGTGTCCAGTTGCCTAGCAACTCTGAATAACTTCAGTGACGGTAACAGCTCATGAAAGAATTAACCGCCAATCTAAGGGGAGTATGACCACCACAGGAGTAAAGCATCAGGACTGAGGGGGTCCAACAGAGGGATATTGTTATGCTAGGTTATGGACACACGGACAAATTTACATTGAAATACAACAGTGAAATTGAATCATGACATGATTTTAGAAAAAAAAAAGAGAAATTATGGACTCAAAGAATGATAGATATTGAATAATTTGCAGAGGAACAAAATTAATATATCAAGAAGAAAATGGAGATAAAAAACTGTAAAAGGACATATGGGCCAGGAATAAGAAGAGGGATGGAAATGTGAGCAGGAAGGCAACTGGGCTTAGCAGAGGACTTGGGGGACAGATGGATGAGAGGAAAAGGCCAAGAAGATGGGAGATAGAAGGATGAGGACAAAAGGGCTAAAAATAAAATGGGGAGAGATAGATGAGAAGAAGAGCAAATGGGCCAAGAGAAAGAAGGGGGATAGATGGTTGAATAGGGAATATAGGAAAACAGGAAGATGGGGATACATGGGTGAGAAATGAGCCAAGAGGGAGATTTGGGAGAGATGGCTGAGAGGAAAGGCAAATGGGCCTAGAGGAAGAAGGCAGAAAGATGGATGAGAAGGGAAAATGAGCCAAAAAGAAGATGGGTGGGGAGATGAATGAGAAGGGAAATGGCGCAAGAGGAAGATAGTGAATAGATGGATGAGAAGACAAAAAGGGCCAAGAGGAAGATGGGGGATAGACTATTCTCACACAATTTTATAATCCTCTTTGGTGAGACATAACAACTGCAGATAAATGTAGTTTCATTTAATACAATCAATAAAGCTTGCTGCATTCCAGACACCAGATATACCAAAACTAAAATGTTATACAAACAGAGGAAGGATGTAACATTAATATATGTCATTAATATGAAGGTGCCTTTAAGAAGAGGTTCCAATTATGTTTGAATTTATTTAAGATATCATGACACTAAGACATACATGTTCTGAATCATGCATCTATACCTATATCCATATCTAAAGTCTCTCTTTATTTATGCATATAAAATGGGGGCATTGTAAGGCTGGACTAACTTGGTATATTCATATCTAAAACAAGAGCACTGCAAACATGCAAAATATATGCCAGTCCTATTTCTTGTCACCTCTAACCTCATAAAATATTAATGAAATTTGAAAAAAATTAATTCAGGTGAGAAACTGTATTAGTTTCTGTTTATAATTAGTTTCATGAATATCCATCATATTTGGTAATGAAGTCATCACAATGCAACCAAAATCTGGTGACCTCTGACCTCGTTAAATATGCATGGATTTTGCAAGAATCCAACTTAGACAAGAAATTATTTTGGTTAATATTTCAATTCAGTTTCATCAAAATTTATCATATTCCTGATAAGTTATTGTGGTGACACCAAAAAGAAGCCTCACAACCTCTGACCTCATTAAAGATGCGTGGATTTTGCCTATAATCAAACTTGGGTCAGATAATCCATTGGTAAGTAGTTATGGAGAGCCTTGGTAAGTTATTGCGGTGACACTAAAAGTTAACATGTGGACAGAGAGACGGACAGGTGAAAAGGAGAAGAAAACTGAAAAGTCCTGGAGGTCTCTGACCACCAGTATCCTCGAACACTGATCTCCTTGAATAAACAGACTCACTGGACATTAGGCTATTTGACCAGTAGTCACCCTGGACTTTAGACTCCAGTCTTGTGAAGTATGCATTTTATTATAAATGTAAAAATAAAGATTATGTATAGACGGGACACCTGTTGACAATCACAAAACACCTTCATACATTACTGACAGGTCATGGTTGTTCTTATAACAGAAAACATTACAGCTTGATAATACAATAACACAAGCTCCGCTTTATGATTGTCAGGTGAACTGGTTGAGTTAAGCAGTACTGGACAATCCGTTTGCCACAATGTCTGCCAGACCTTTACAGATCCCAATTATTCGGCTGAATGCCCCATAAAAGCACTGAATGAAAACGTCTATACTCCCTTGGCACAAACCAAAGGCATGGAGCCCTGGGTAAGTGAATAATGCTTGTGCCACAAGGCTGCATGGACAGTCACCACAATATACATACTTCAGCTGCAGTGTGCCCTATAACCAGAGGGTCCACGTCTTTATTAATGTATATTGGAACTCTCTGGGGACACTCTACAGAAATCAATTACAACATGACCATAAGCAAAGTGTTATGAATTCTGCTTGACCATATACATTTATAATTCATTACCCAGGACTGAATATATTTAGATTTAAACAGACAGACTTTTCTATATACAGAATATAATTTATACTCTTTTGATACCTTTCCTCCAGTATGGTGGTCCACAAATATAGCAATAGATAAGAAGAGTTTAAATTCTTAATTCTGTAGATGATAAATATAAGAAAAACATAAGAGTGTAAAAACACAATTCTGTAGAAGATAATTACAAGAGAATGGGCACTGGTCATGGCCACAGAGAAAGAAAAGCTACAAGAATGGAAAGGCCCAAAAGGCCAGGAATATGTCACATGGCATGGTTGTTGTTATATTATCTTGGTGACTTCAAAGAGTAAGTCCTTCAAACTTTAACACATAATTTATTCTGTTGAACATAACACTACAGCTTCACAGTTGAACAATAAGGATACTGGTCCCTGTTGACATTTTGGCTCAAATTCCGGCTGAACATCACAGATTTACAGATACTTAACAGAACTTTACAATCATAGGAGGAAGCTCTTGGATCACATCAAAGGTCATTACTTCTGCTGATGGAAGTCCATAACTTACTTAAATATTCTTCCAAGGTTGCAGCCTGGAAGTTACATCTTAGTGTGCCACATGTCCACCTTGTCCTACAAGGGTGGACAGAGATGCACAGGGTGCACACCTATGTCTCCTATCTCTCTCTCTGCCCTATTACCTGATTTCTAATCCTTTTAAACATATTGAACTGGTCATGATTTCTTTGATAACTAATCAACTAGAATGCTTTGATTAACTCCAATAGCATAAGTGTGAACATCTCTTAGTCTGACTGGCACCACATACAAAGGGGGGATTTTCTTTTTAAGATCCATTGCCTAGCTTTACCTAACTGCTAATTAGTTCTAACCTAAGTGTCATCCTCCTTGAACATGCTTTGGCCTTCATTGAATTGCTAGTTATACTTACAGGTAATTAACCATAGAGAGACAGATTCAAAATTACAAAAATCTAATGTACACTTTCTAACATTTACCAACAAGGAATGAACTGGTTATAACACCTCTGTCACAAATACAAAGTATAAAGTCTGATGAGACTGACATTTGTTGGTAATATTAGACTATAAATCCCCACCTTTAACTTCATATTTAAAACTCATATATATGATGTACAACTAACCTTTGTGCAATTAGAGCCGTCATCCTATAAGACAACTGCAGTGAACATACCTTGTGTAGATAAAAAATAGTCTTTTAATGCTGTTTTGGATTTAGCATGTACTTCCGAAGCAGACATACTGAAAGAGATTTCCTACAAACAAACTTCCAAGTCTACAAAGAGGAAGACAAGGAGAATGGATTACGTGTCAGTTGGACAGGCGCCAGTTGGACGGGTCCCATTTAGACGGTCCCAGTCGGACGGGTCCCAGTTAGACGGGTCCCATTTCGACGCTATGTTATATTTATGTGACTTAATTACATACGTAAGTAGCCGGGGATTGAAGCTTTATGGGAAAGCCTAACTAAAATAATAAATAATTTATTATGTTGATCAAACACGGTATAGCTATGACATTTCATGCAAGCCCTTATACCTGTGTGCATGAATTATTGTTAAAAAAGTTATAGATTTTAACCGTTATATTTTTTTCTTCCCTGACATTGCTTTCTTGAAAACTTAAATCATTATATCCTAATTATGTCTGTTTCTTCAGTTACAATAAGTAATCAACATGCAATCAAATGTCAAATAAATTAGCGATATCTACTATAATAACCGACGTGCGGTTGACATGCTCTGCAAATTAATGTAAATAAGCAAAATATATAAGCTAGGTTTTCGGAGAATTCTCATATTTTATTCCGATTTATCACATAATCCATGTGCTGCCATATTGTTAGTCCAAATTATGCATATTTCCAAGAAACAAGAGCAGAAAGTCAGTTTGGAAACCCCTTATCACATCAGGGATATATGACAGAGAAACCTGCACCTCTGACACGGTCACCGCACTTCAAAGGGAAGCGAGGTCACTTTATAATTAATTTATTGTTTGAAGAACGAGACTAATAAGTTGCGTTTCATAATGAATATCATGGTAAGGCATTTTATAAGTTCAGTAAAAACAGCCAATTACCCTTTGATAGGTGTTTTATCAATCTATAAGACACAACCCCACAAACAAGGTAAACAGAACAACAGTTATCTCTTGTGGTCCCTTCTATTATTCATCGAAAGGGAGCAGAAGAAAGGCTGTATGCATGTAAATATACATATTTATGTTTGTCTGTGTTGTCGTATGTATTTTGGATAAAGTGTATATTCACTTATTGCTCTCTGCTAAATACACAGGTAATATACGTACTTGGTATACATACATGAAGAGAGAGAGAGAGAGAGAGAGAAAAGAGGGAGAGATAATGCCTAAGAGAGAGAGATAATGCCTGAGAGAGATATGATAGAAAGAAAGGAGAAAGATCTTATTTTCATAAAAAACGAATGGTTTGAAAAATGAAATTATTATCATATAATACACATTCGTTTTATTTCACAGGGGACTTTAATGTTTGGTGGTTCATGTTAATCAACAGAATATTTATCAAAGACCATCGTCCTGTTATTATAACAGTTACAACACGGCTTAGACAACCGGTGAGGAACGAAACCTAATCACAGTAACTGGTTAATTAACAAGAAGATGCATTTATGTGGTTTCCCTTTGAAACGAGGTAATATGGGATGTACAGTTTTCTCATTCCTGTTAAGGTCTTTGAAGACAGTGATTTATACATAAATCAATTTAAGGAGTTAATAAATCTATGTGAAATCTATCTATCTATCTGTCTGTCTATCTATCTATTTATCTATCGCCCTATCTATCTATCAACTAAAATAATAGGCATTGTACTATACAAGTCCGTAAAGAAGCACTGAATTTAATACTAAAATAACAGGCAGTCTAGGATAACCTACACATGTGAGTAAAGAAGCATTGAATTCAATAACCAAATGATATTTATGAAAGAAAATATATAAGATATGAAATGAATAACTCATATTTTATTGATTGACCATGTATCTTTGCTTTCAAATAAGGACAATTCTGATTTTATTGATGTCACAAGCAAGCAATAATTATTTAAGCTCTGTACACGTTCCATAAAAAATTATGAACTACATTTCTTTTAAGATAACATCTCATAAAATATCGCTCAAATAAATAAATTCGATATATACTTCAACGATGCCAAATACATGACGTTTTGATGATTGCATTTTATGTCGCCAGGTAGCTGTGTGTTCTATGTATATAGGCCGTTAATCTTTCATGGCGTTGCAAATTGTTCGATATTTTCATATATACAAGTAAAATTATATATATATATATATATATATATATATATATATATATATATATATATAACAAGACAAAAATATTACAAATTATCCTTGATATTACAAGGTAAGTGATAATAAAACGAGACATTGTAATGCTTGCATAAGATGTCGGCGTCGCCAGTCAGCCGGATGGTCTATGTAAATAGGCCTTTCATCCTTCATGGGGTTGCAAATGGTTCGATATTTTCATATATACAATTAAAATGCTACATAAAAGTATTTCTATATATTTATATATCTATGTATATATATGTAATAAGATAGCAAGATAGCAAAATACCCTAGATATTGCCAGGTAAGTGATAATAAAACGAGACAATGCAACGCGTCGCCATATAGCCGGGTGGTCTATGCGAATGAACCGTTCATCCTTCAGGACGTTTCAAACTGCTTGATATTTTCATATTTACATTGATAATACTATATATAATATAAAAAATGCATGTATAATAGCCTTCATGTATTAAACCCATATGTTATTGATAGAACGTCTGATTGGAACCCGTCCAACTGGGACCCGTCGGACTGGGGCCCGTCGAGAAGGGATCGAAAAAATCCGACCCGTCTATCTGAAACCCGTCCATTTGGGATGACACCGGAGAATGAAAGGATGCACACAAGTACAACAGGGCAGCGTTTAAAGTTATCAATGTAAATATGAACACACAGGGGAAACTCTACAGAAATTCATTAGTACCTGAGCATAAGCAAAGTGATGAACCCTGCAAAACCATGTATATTTATTCAATTTGACAAGTGGCCATAAGCAAAGTGTGATGAATTCTGCAAGAAGATGCATACTCAATTACAACTCATTAGCCATGTCACATCACATTAACTGAATGGATATAATTCCATTTACGGAATATGATGTACAATCTCAATGATATTCTGTGAAATTTCCAGATCTACAAATTTATCAGCAAATAGTTTAAAATCACTATTTTGAAAATAATGGCTGAAAAAAGTACAAAAGTAAGTCTTCTTCAAATAACATTTATTAACATTAAATAACAGCATTTTTTCTAATTTACCTCAATCATCAATAGGTTTTAACAGCTAACAGGTCACCAAAATCACAATCATTATCATCATGGCTAACTTTAAAGCTCCCAAGAGTTAATAGTATGTGGTATGTTATCACAAAGGGCATTTCATAATACTAGAAGGTGCATAAAGTTTAAAAAAGATAGATTTTTCTTATTTCAACACTTCAACAGATCAAAGGAAATATCAGGCACTGCAGCTGATTTTTACTCTGCTGCCCTCTGCTGGCACTTTTAAAAAATAAATACAACAAGGAGAATGAATACAACAAAAGGATCACCGATCTACTTCATTATTCAATGGGTAAATTTAGGTTCAATTGTACTTTCAATATCCACATACGATTAACATGTGACAAGGGTTATGCAATTTGGCCAAAAAAAAAGATATTGTTCTCAGACACTTTTTTTAAATATCATTTTTTTACCTTTTTTTTGTATGTTTCAATAAAAATTTCATATTATCAGGGAAAAGCATGATAATAACATATTTTTTTTGCTAAACTGGTTAAAGCACTACATAAAAAAGGAAATCTTATCAATACTGTATTATTTTATCTTCTTGAAAGATGAAAATCAAATAAACATTTATGATGAGGGGGTTTAAAATTGATGTGGGCATTGCCTGAGAACCATACCTTTTTTTTGGCCTTACCTAACATTCATTTTTTTCAGCTGCATAGCTTTAGAGTATTAAACTTAAAAGAAGTGTTATATCACAATAATAACTAGACTTCTTGTAACTGTCATGGGACAGTAATGGATCTCCACAGGTGATAATCACATTTTGGTCATGTGCTGAGTATGTGTGTAAAATTTGGTGTGAAAAAGTAGTAAGAGTCTTTAGTGAAATGTGCTTAAAAAAATGGGTGGGACGAACAGACTAAAGGGAAATAAAAAATGTTAATGTTCAGCAAAATTTGAACTCTGGTGGAAACATCAGTCTGAAAATAATTCTATTCAATACAGAATTCACTGAATTCACCTAGCTCCAAGCAAATCTTGCATATGATTTGAAGGCTAAAGTGTTCTTGTTTACTGACGTATGTGAACAAAAGTGAAAAAGACCATTCTGGAGAGCAAAAAGTTGTTAAACAGAGGTGGCACCACCTCCAGGTTATAATCACATGTCAGTCATGTGCTGAGTAAGTCTGTAAAATTTGGTAAAGAAAGCAGCAAGGGTCTTAGAGATATGTATAAAAGAATGGGCGGGACGGATAGACAAACGGACAGACATGGACCATTTTTAAATAGTCCTCCCTCCTACGGCAGGGGACCAATAAGAATAATAAGAACTAGACTTCTTGTTATTGTCATGGAACAGTCACGGATCCCCACCTACCCCCCCCCTAATTATTGCCAAAAAAATTTCTCCACCTATGGATAGGCGGAGATAATTTTTTAAAACTTCATTATTAACATGGGTAATTAGAAATGGGAATTCTGGAACATACACATATGACAAGGTGGGTTATGCCATGGACATAGCTTCACTTTTAAGAAACATAAACACATTTATAAACTGATATGTAAAGTACTACTCACTTTTTTTGCAGAAACAGAGGACCAACCAGTCTATAAGACAACAGTAGCGGAATTTGCGCAGATAAAAACGGCAGTCTTTATACTCCTTTTCTGATTTCTCATGTACTTCCACAGCGGACATATTGAAACCGCAAATATAAACTTTCCACACAAGCACCTATACCTAAACTATCCTTGTACAGTAGTGAACTTCCACACCAGAACCTGTGCACAACAGTTTCAGACATTACATATAAATCTTTGTCTTGTTTTCAGCAAAATCTTTTGCCAGTTGCCCTGATTTCAAAATTGGCTCAGAAAATCATCAGGGGTTTCATCAGCATGTTTTACAGCATGCAACAACCTTGGCAGAATTGTGGAGAACTTTGCATGAGCTCAGTTTAACTGTGTATCTGGGTTGGCCATGAATGATCCCTGGGGAGCAAGCACAAACTTTGAGATATTTCTGCAGGAGAGTCCATGAAAGCTTGTAAGTGATCGTAAGGCTCTCTAAATACCTGCAATCACCTGGTCATGTGGAACATCACAGCAGTCCAACCATCCATCTGCAAATCACTTATTTCTCATCAATACCAGACTATCACAGACATGTGATCAATGTATTATTCATCAGCTGATTTATAATCCTGAATGATACCCTCTTTACAATAGAAAGGGGGCATTCACTCCCAAAACATGGTCTCTTCCTCGTAAGTATATAAACCAGTAAAATTCCTTGCTCTGGTTTCACGATTTGATATTCAAGCCATTGGTACACCTTTCCTTTCTTATTTTCTTTCTATCCAACAGTTCCTCTATTTGTTTTGCACTATTAAATATCATACAATGATCCTGTCAAATTAATATTATCTTTATTATGCTTTGCAAAAACAGTCTCTTTTAGCAGCATAACAGGAGTTAATATATTCTTATACATAGTAAAAACAGATCTTCCAACCAACATTAACTAAAAATAAACCAAACAATCATCCTCATTTGTTTCTGTATACTTTATCCATTAAATCTGATGACATCCAAATTCACTTTCTTATTATGCAAATAAATTTGCATATCACATGCATACTAGTTGTTGCAATACTTGTGCAATTTTTTGGGGAGTTGTGGTTTCATCTTCCATAGCACATCTGATTAGTGTAATAGAAAGCCGATTTTCCCCTGGCTGTGATCCTGTAATCCATATTGTTTGACAGACAGAGACACTAAGCCACAATAAGCTGGTGTGTACAGGTGCTTTGCCATCGATCAGTTCACTCTAGATCTAGTACATCCAGCACCACTAAACTTTGACGGCCACAGCTGATGAGTGCCATGTGCGGACAATACAGGTATCACCAGGCACTCTTACTAAGCCTGATGACAACGCTGCACGCACTTTCATATAAACATATACTAATCAATGTGTACCCTATTTCATCGTAATATCTTTCACTTCCCATACAGCACACTGTTTCCCACCAACACCTGTGGTGCCTCCCACAAGTGGCTTAGGGCTACAGTATCGCACTTGGATGAATCACTGGAGAGAATACACCATAGGTTGGTGTGTGTTCTAAACTCTACATGAGCCAGTGGTCAGCCAGCCCTTTCAGAGCCAGTCAGTCTGAACGGGTGGTCACTTTAATGCAACTGTTGCTGTCAGTCATTCTGAACCATTGGGCATTAGAAATGATCAATATTAAACAATGATTGGCACAATATACACAGGCTTCAATTAGATTCTGATCAATTACCAATCCAAACACATTGAATTATAAAGCTAAAATCACAAGGTCCCGCCTGGAAAACAGGCCAACATCAACATGACCCTGAATCAGGAGGGCGTGGAATGTGTCACTACAGTTCACACTGCTACTCCAATGTCCAGTTATACACAACACTGTGTGAGTTATTCATAGACTTCTCAGAATGCTTGATCACATAATTTCTTGCCATATTTTATTTAACTTACCATTCCAATTAATTATATAGAAAGATAGATTATAATTTGGATATTCTGAGAGATCTATATAACTGATATTTATTGATATCATTTCTATGTTTGTTTACATGTTTGTTTACAGTATTAAGTCAAGTGATAACTAATACACTCTTTTTATATTATGGTGCTTGATATTTGTTGTTTGTTACATTGATCAGTGACATAGTTGTGACAGATTGATATGTAAATCATTGCCCACATAGTAATGGCAGTTCCAAACTGACATCACTACATTTATATACATTTATATGATATCACAGAAGGTGAAAAGAAGAGAAAACTTTTCTCAACCTGAATCATTTTATATTTTCTCCACAATTTTTCCAAACTTTCTAATCTAATTAAAGGCTAAATATCAGTGAGCTTATACTCTAATGTAAATGATAGTTACAGTCTCAACTGACCTCCCATTGTTATACCTTTCTGGTATTTCGGGCATTACCATTCTTGCAGCTTTTCTGAGCTATAGCCATTGGTACCACCAATGGAGCCTTAACAGGTGCTAGAAGGTTATCCATACTACTTCTGTCTATATCTACAAACAAGTGACCAAGGGGTCATGACGCTCAGCTGACCAGGAAGACATTGACAAAAGTAATTTTATCATAAGAATGTCAAATTTGAATGAAATACTTTTTCCAAACTTGACCTTTTGTATAAAATCATCCAATATTCATTGGGGTACTATGGAGCTCTGTAGCATGAAGGATATGGGTAACAGACACCTATTTTCAAGGTTTACAAGATGACTTTTCAGGGGTCTCCCAGCATGTCAAAAAATAAAATTCTAGGTCCAGTTATTATGATTAGTGCCCTGTTAACAAATCCAAATGTTTATTCTGGGGGGTATTTCAAAGCCGCATAGGATGAAGGATATGGGTAACAGAGATGTAATTTCAGGTGCACAAGGAGACTTTTCAGGGGCCTCCCAGCATATCAAGAAAGGAGATTCTAGGTCAAGTCATTATAATTTGTGCTCTGTTAAGAGATGACCAAATCTTTATTCTGGGGAGTACTTCGGAGCCCCAGAGCATGAAGGATATGGGTAACAGGGACCTTATTTCGGGTTTCCATGTAGACCTTTTATGGGCTTCCCTGGAGGTGAGGACAGAAGATTCTAGGTCCAGTCATTATGATTTGTGCCCTGTTTACAGATGACCAAATGTTTATTCTGGGGGGTACTTCAGAGCCCCATAGCTCACAGAATATGGGTAACAGGGACCTTATTTCGGGTTTCCATGTAGACCTTTTATGGGCTTCCCTGGAGGTGAGGACAGAAGATTCTAGGTCCAGTCATTATGATTTGTGCCCTGTTTACAGATGACCAAATGTTTAAAGATCACAAAAGTAGAGAAAAAAAATCGTAAAAAATAAAAAATATAGGTGGCGCCACCAATCTCCAGAAATTGATGAAACACTCCATGATCAATATCCATGCAAAGAATCATGGTGATTAATGCATTAGTTGTTCAGATACTTGAGCTTTTGTATAAAATTTTGCATTATTCTGGGGGGTACTTCTGAACCCCATTGCTCGAAGAATATCGGTCACAGTGACCTAATTTCAGGTTTACAAGGAGAATTTCCATAGACCTCCCAGGATTTCAAGTAAGAAGATTCCTGGTCTAGCGGTTACGATTTGTGCCCTGTTAACAGAGAGACGCCTGGATGGCAGGACGGACGATGGACAAAAGGTGATCCCTACAGCTCAGATGACTTTCAGTCAGTTGAGCTAAAAATTGAAAAAATACAGGTGGCGCCACCAGAATGCAGAAACTGATGAAACATTTCATGATCAATATCCATGCAAAGAATCATGGTGATCAATATAATAATTGTTCAGATACTTGAGCTTTTGTATCAAATTTTCCATTATTCTGGGGGGTACTTCGGAGCCCCATAGCTCAGAGGTTATGGGTAACAGAGACCTAATTTCAAGTTTTTAAGGAAACTTTTCATGGGCCTCTCAGCATGTCAAGAGAGAAGATTCTAGGTCCAGTTGTTACAATTTGTGCCATGTTAACAGATGACCGCATCTTATGAGGTCTCAAAAAAAGAGAAAAAAATTCGTAAAAATAAAAAAAATACAGGTGGCGCCACCATACTGCAGAAACTGATGACACATTCCATGATCAATATCCATGCAAAGAATCATGGTGATCACTGCACTAGTTGTTTAGATACTTGAGCTTTTGTATCAAATTGTCCATTATTCTGAGGGATACTTCAGATGACTTACAGTCAGCTGAGCTAAAAACACTTAATGGTCAATATCCATGCAAAGAATCATGATGATCTCCGTATTAGTTGTTCAGATACTTCAGCTTTTGTATCAAATTGTCCATTATTCTGAGGGATACTTCAGAGTCCTATAGCTTGAAGGATATGGGCAACAGAGACCTAATTTCAAGTTTCCACAGGCACTCTTCATGGGCCTCCTTGCATGACAAGAATGAAGTTTCTAGGTCCAGTTGTTGCAATTTGTACCCTCTTGATAGATAACATGAGTGGCACCACCAGTCTGCAGGAACTGATGGAACATCTCATAATCAATATGTATGCCAAAAATCATGACCATCAGTGATGTAGTTATTGAGATATTGAAGTTTTTGTATGAAATTTTTGACTACTCTGGGGGGGTACTTTGGGGCCCCATAGCTCGAAGGATATGGGTAACAGAGACCTAATTTCTGGTTTCCATGGAGACTTTTCATAGGTCTTCTAGTGTGTTGAGAATGAAGATTCCAGTCGTAACTATTTGTGCCATGCTAACAGATGACAGCATCCTTAAAGATCTCAAAAATAGAGGAAAAAATCGTAAAAAATCGAACGATACAGGTGGCGCCAGCAGTCTGCAGGAACAGATGACACATCTCATGATCAATAGTTATGCCACAAATCATGACCATCATTCAAGTAGTTAATGAGATATTGAAGTTTTTGTATGAAATTTTTTACTTTTCTTGGGGGTACTTTAGGGCTCCATAGCTCGAAGGATATGGGTAACAGAGACCTAATTTTGGTTTCCATGGAGACTTTTCATAGGTCTCTCAGTGTGTCGAGAATGAAGATTCTAGGTCCAGTCGTTATGATTTGTGCCTCGTTAACAGATGACAGCATCCTTAAAGGTCTCAAAAATAGAGGAAAAAATCGTAAAAAATCAAACAATACAGGTGGCGCCACAAGTCTGCAGGAACTGATGGAACATTTCATAATCAATATGTATGCCAAAAATCATGACCATCAGTGATGTAGTTATTGAGATATTGAAGTTTTTGTATGAAATTTTTGACTACTCGGGGGGGGGGGGGGGGTACTTTGGGGCCCCATAGCTCGAAGGATATGGTTAACAGAGACCTAATTTCTGGTTTCCAAGGATATTTTTCATGGACCTCTCAGTGTGTCAAGAATGATGATTCTAGGTCCAGTCGTTACGATTTGTGCCATGCTAACAGATGACAGCATCCTTAAAGGTCTCAAAAATAGAGGAAAAAATCGTAAAAAATCGAACAATAAAGGTGGCACCACCAGTCTGCAGGAAGTGATGACACATCTCATGATCAATAGTTATGCCACAAACATGACCATCAGTCAAGTAGTTAATGAGATATTGAAGTTTTTGTATGAAATTTTTTACTTTTCTTGGGGGTACTTTGGGGCTCCATAGCTCAAAGAATATGGGTAACAGAGACCTAATTTCTGGTTTCCATAGAGACTTTTCATAGGTCTCTCAGTGTGTCAAGAATGAAGATTCTAGGTCCAGTCTTTACGATTTGTGCCTTGTTAACAGATGTTTACATTTTGAAAGGTCTCAAAAATAGAGAAAAAAATTCCTAAAAAATTTAACGATACAGGTGGCGCCACCAGTCTGCAGGAAGTGATGGAACATCTCATGATCAATATGTATGACAAAAATCATGACCATCAGTCAAGTATTTAATGAGATATTGAAGTTTTTGTTTGAAATTTTTTACTTTTCTGGGGGGTAGTTTGGGGCCCCATAGCTGGAAGGATATGGGTAACAGAGACCTAATTTCTGGTTTCCATGGAGACTTTTCATAGGTCTCTCAGTGTGTCGAGAATGAAGATTCTAAGTCCAGTCATTACGATTTGTGCCTTGTTAACAGATGTTCACATTTTTAAAGGTCTCAAAAATAGAGAAAAAAATTCGTAAAAAATCGAAAAATACAGGTGGCGCCACCAGTCTTCAGGAACTGATGGAACCTCTCATGATCAATATGTATGCCAAAAATCATGACCATCAGTCAAGTAGTTAATGAGATATTGAAGTTTTTGTATGAAATTTTGGACTTTTCTGGGGGGTACTTTGGGGCCCCATAGCTCGAAGGATATGGGTAACAGAGACCTAATTTCTGGTTTCCAAGGAGATTTTTCATGGACCTCCCAGGATGTCAAGTAAGAAGATTCCAGTTCTAGCGGTTACGATTTGTGCCTGGTTAACGGACAGACAGACGGACAGACGGACAGACAGACAGACAGACGGACAAAGAGTGATCGCTATAGCTCAGATGACTTTCAGTCAGCTGAGCTAAAAACCAGTACCCATTCACTCCTGGGTGGAGAGGGCTCATCCTTCTGGTAAGGACCATGGCCAGGGGTCTTAGCAGGGAAAACAGTCAACATAAACATGATCCTACAACTTCATGGCTTAGGATACCCTTACTGTTTACACCTTACTGAACAAAATCTGGGATTTAAGCTAAATAATGGACAATGTCCTGGTAAGATTATTTCCATCCCATATACCATCCCCATTTTCCATATGTCAGTGTGAGTCGGAGTTACTTGCTTTCAAACAGATGTATAGACATAAAGCTGAATCCATATCTAAATTCAAATCTCTCAAAAATCTTTTAAACTATCTTTTTGAAATAATTGTAAAACATACAAACAGAGATACAGAGACAAAAAAACAGAGAAAGACAGTGAGGGGGACATAGAAAAGGACTTTGCTGAGGTAGCAATTTTCTATGGTCAAGTTCCGTTGAGCATCAGCAAATGCAAGCTTGTTATCAATGGCAAGGTTTCTTAATATTTCCCCCAAGGGGAAGCAAAAATTTGCACTTGAGAATACTCAAGCAGACTTTAACTTGATTTGCCTTATACTCTTTACCTAATGTACCAGTATCGGATTAGTATTGTCCATAAGTACTGTAACTAAGCATCCTAATTAGGTCAATTACAAGAGTTCTGGTATCAGCGTGGTTTTCTGAAAGTATTCCCTAAAGGAAGTCTGACCTCAGACTGACCATTTTAAGTGGTACCGGTCTATGAATATTTGTGTTTCTTTACGTTGCCCTTAAGATGCTACCTGATGCTACCTGTGATGTTACTTGTGGTTTTCCTGGAATTTTTAACAATTAATTTCACTTTGTAGTTGACTTGTCTGTTAACATCATCCCTGTCTTACACTTGTCTTTGATAATCATGCAGGGTAAATTCTCTCATACATTCCCCTGGTGAAGTGTATGACTATGATTGGTCCACAACAATTCAAATGGATATTTCTCCTGAAAAGACTGTCTGAATAAAGCTATATAACAATATTTAAATGAGACATCTTATTTGTTCTTCCTAAACCTGTCATATTTTCCCTTTTGTTTGATAAAATGTTAAAAGTTTGTATTTGATTTCCTCAAACAGATACAAGCTGGCATTCAAATAAGGTATTATCCGTAACTTTATTCCTTTGACAACTTTTCAATCAGAAAATACAACTAGAATGGAAAAACAGACATATGTCTCCCTTTCCTATGGACCACCCATCCCCAAATTTGAGGAAAAATACAGACAACTTCAAAAGTCACAGCATTCACAAATAATTTCTATTCAGGCCGATTTTACCTTGAAGATCAAGGTAACTGATTTTTGAGCACTTCTGAGATTTTGGTAGAAACATTTTAGTCAAATTTCATGAAAATAAACCAAGCTGTTTAAAAGTTATAGCATTCACATATTATCTTAATTCCAGGTGATTTGACCTTGAAGATCCATGTCAAGGTCACCAGTTTTCAAACTGATCAAAGAACTTGGTTGATACAATTAATGTTTCAAATTTGAGGGAAAAAAAATGTTATGAGGTTCATATTAAAGTTATATTTCGGCCAATTTGACCATGAGGATGAGGGTCAAGGTCACTAGTTTTACAACTTGGCTGAGATATTTGTAGAAACAATTCAAATTTAAAATTTCAATAAAAAATGTCCTGTCATTCAAAAGTTATTGCGTTCACAAGAAACAACATAGACAACGCCAGACGCTGACGATGAAAGACCGAACACTATGTGTCTCCCCCCTTTGTAGGGGAGACATAATAAGATCAGAAACAGAAATATGTGGACCATATATGATCGTTTCAACACCATCCATTATATGAATATAAGGGGAACATACAAGCATTTTCAACATAATCAATATACAAGATATTCAAGGGACATGTTTAATGTGAAAATTTCAAGTATAAGGAGAGCTTTTTTTAAATTGTCCTATATGAGCTATTAAAAAGCTATTATTTTTTATTTTAAAAAATTTGAATAAAAAAAAATTAAAAAAGATGGGGAAAATAGGTACAGAGTATATATGTATTCAATGTGTCATGTAAAGTATTAACTAAATACAACAAGCTTAGTTAGAGTCCACTTAATAACTCCTTAAGATGGGTGGTCCCTCTGGATGGTGGCTATATATACCAGAGGGAAAGTTATGATGTGACTAGGTTCTATCTGAGTACCTCTAGCTGTCTATATATACATAACCCGCATGACCTAGACAGTGTCCAGTGTTTCCATTGGTGTGGGCCACAGCTAGACAAACAGAGAGGAGGGCGGTACAGGGCAGATACTTCTAACTAAAACATCTGTTCAAAACATATACACAAGCCTGGATGGCCACCAAAGCTATCTGCGGGAAATGGAACTATTCGCCTAAAGCTCAATAGGCACACCTGTGCAATCAGGCTCCTCCCAGGTAGGTGATGGACTGTTGGCCTGTGCTGCCATCTACACGTTGATTGTTAAACTACCAGAATGGATCAGCATACTACTTTGTTAGACCAAAAAAAAAAGGTGGAGTTCTCAGGCACCGCGCCCTTCAATTTTTACCCCCTGGCATAAACAATTTATTTTGATTTTCAATAGAATCTTTCCAATTTGAGTACCAGCCACTAGGACATTTCTTTCAAGAAGATAAATGAATACAATTTTGATCAGATTTCCTTTATGTAGTGTTTTTACCTGTTTATCAAAACAATTACTTTTGCCTAATCATGACATTTTTATCGAAGCATACAAAAAAAGGTAAAAAAAAAAAATCTTGCATACTGATATAAAAAAAAAATTCCTGACCTTTTTTTGGCCTTACTAACATTTTTTTTTTTTGCTCAAATACAGTGTTCTCGATATTTATTTAAACAACCTAAGAGTTTTTGTACTGTTTTTATATTCAAGACTAACTTTTTATAATGCATTATAAGAAATATATGGGACTGTACACATACGAGTGTTCCTACTGTTCCAAAGCAAAAGAACACTGGACTATTAATGTGCAAGCTATGTGCATTTTATAGATGAACTCTGTATTTTTTCACTAAAGTTTAAAAAAATTATACTTTTTTTCTTAAATGTTTGAAACATTTATTTAACATTTATAAAATATAGCAGGGTTCTCCACAAATATTATAGACAGGCACAAAGAGTGGGTGGGCGAGGGAATGACGAGCTAAAATTTGAAACAATGTTATCAAGCTTTGCATAATTTCATCAATTTTTGCATAATTTTTTCGCAGTTCAGTAAACTCTTTTGAAAAAGCCCAACCCTCACAGAAAGTTTATCCTCAATATCACTAAAACCCTGTGGAGCTGAATACCTAAGAATTTCATTAGATAACTGGAATGTACTGGACCATATGTGAATTGTATTCTTGTGAAGAAGGAACAAATGGGTTAATGTCCATGAAATTTCTAACACCATTCACTGATGATCATTAATATGTCAACCCTTGATAGAGCTGACTGTTTCAGATATGTTTAATATTATTTATTTGTTAAGAGGTGCCTCAGATATGCATTTAAACAGGATCCTTATATGTGTACCATCAAAGACCAAACATGACTCCTCTCCACCAAGTGTCTTCCCCTAAAGAGTCTGGCATTGAATATGCTACATATACACTAATGGTGCCATCTGTGGGCCATTACTGTAACAAGTTTAGTTGGACACCATGACAATTTAATTTCAAATGGCATAAACTGTAAATTTGTTTCAAGTCTTTCATCAAACAAAAAGATAAATGTGACAAATAAATAAAAATACCTGATTTAATTACAAGCTTTCGAGAATAAAAAAAAAATCCATTTAAATGCTTCCACGATGCCTATTTAAAGTGCCTATACTTACCTTGTATACTCTTCAATTTTATTTTTTTTTCTGAAGTCATATATTAATTTATATCTTTATTAACATAAAGTTGGCAGTTTTTTTTCAACAAGATTTTAGTTGCTTATTCTTACAATTGTTCCATATTTTGACATAATACCTATGGTTCACAAACAAAGTTTATCATATTTTTATTAATTTTAGAGATGGCAAACTTGGGAAAACATAAAAGCCTACATACAATTACTTTTGCCAATCTTTGTTAAAAATTACTTTGTGTTTTCATATATTTATTAAGAGGAACATACTGCAGGACTCCAGTAAGAATAAATAGGAAGTATCACATTAACATGGTTCTATATATGGCCCCCAGATGGCAGCACTTAAGATATCCTTTCACAACAAACTAGGCAACAAAAATAGTTTGGAATATGATGGAGATGCAGATATATTAACTCAGATGATATTACATCAACAATCAGTTAAATATTTTGCCTTTTGTTTCATAAATCCCAAAATCAGGCATAAATGCAACTGAAATGTCATCCTTTTAAGTTAAGACCAAAAACTAGATGTGTCAGAAAGACACAAATGCCCCCGCCTGGAGCAAATTAGAAATATTTGTTAAATGTTGTAAAATTTTCTAAGTTCAGGAGCTGTCATATGGTCAAAAGTCAGTCAACGAGGGCAAAATGTAAACTAGATCTGTAACGGGTCATTATCAAGCAACACACCAAAAATCAGGCCAGTATCTGCAGGCTTGTGAAAAAAAGTCCATTCATGTGCATTTTTTAAAAAAAAAATTATGTTTTTCATGAAATTTTCTATGTTCAGGATCTGTCATAATATAGTCAAAAGTAGGTCAACTAGGACAAAACGCGAACTCGATCTGTAAGTGGTCATTATGCGCCCACAGACCAAACATATGGCCAGTATCTGTAAGCATTGCATTGTGAAACTAGAATATTAGCAAAACCTGATAATCAGTTATAAATTTAAATAGAAGAGGTATGTACCACATTTCATAACAATCCACCAAATGCTTCCTGAGAAATAAGCTCCTAATTTTTTCTCTATTCTAAGCTCTGTGACCTTGAAAAGAAGGTCGATCAAGATCACCCATCTTTGAACTTGACCAAGATTTTGTAAATATGCAATAGCACTGAAGAAATGAAATTCCTGTGTTGAATACCTTTGGAGATATCTGCACAAAAGGCCAAAATTGAAAAATCCGATAAAAATTGAATAAAAAATCAGAAATTGTAGGTTGTGCCACCAAAATTGTGCAGCACGTACATACCATCAGTCCCAATGATCATAGTAAGTTTTGTGAAAATCCACACAATGCTTCTGAGTGTTTTTGTATAATCAGCTCTATAACAAAGAAAAATAGGTCAAGTTCACCCATTTTCAAACTCGACCAAGATTTTATTGATATACATCTTCACTGATGAAATAAAATTCCAACAGTGAATCCTTTTAGAGATATCCTGCTCACAAGGTAAAATAATGGACGCCGGACAGACAGACAGACGGACGGACAGGCGGACAGCTTGGGTGACGACAATAGCCCATCAGCCTATCAGCTGAAGGCTAAAAAAGGCTGTACATGTACATTTCTCATGAAAATTTTTATTTTTCATGAAATTTTCTATGTCCAGGAGCATTCAACGGTCAAAAGTAGGTCAATCAGGCCCATATCTGCAGGCATTGCTGAAAAAAGTCCATACATGTGCACTTGTCATAAAAATTTATATTTTTCATGAAATTTTCTATGTTAGGGCACCGACAAACAGTCAAAAGTAGGTCAACTGGGATAAAACGCGAACTCTATCTGTAACTGGTCATTATATGCCCACACACCAAAAATCAGGCCAGTATCTGCAGGCATTGCAAAAAAAAAAGACTGTACATGTTCATTTGTCATGACATGAAATTTTCTATGTTAGGGCACCGTTAAACGGTCAAAAGTAGGTTAACTGGGACAAAACGAGAACTTGATCTGTAACTGGTCATTATCTGCCAACACAACAAAAATCAGGCCAATACCTGCAGGCATTTCGACAAAAAGTCTGTACATGTGTATTTGTTATGACAATTTCTAATTTTAATTAAATTTTCTATGTTCGGGAGCTGTTAAACTGTCAAAAGTAGGTCAACCAGGACGAAACAAGAACTCGATCTGTAACTGGTCATTATCTCCCAACACACCAAAAATCAGGCCAATATCTGCAGGCATTGCGAAAAAAAGTCTGTACATGTGTATTTAATTAAATTTTCTATGTTTAGGAGCAGTAAAACGGTCAAAAATAGGTCAACCAGGACGAAACCCGAACTCAATCTGTAACTGGTCATTATCTCCCCACACACCAAAAATCAGGCAACTATCTGCAGGTATTTAAAAGAAAAGTCTGTACACTGTTTGATTTCGGAATGACGGAATGACGGACATGGGTAAAACTATATGCCCCGGCCACTTTGTGGCGGGGGGGGGGGGGGGGAAAGGTTTGGTTCTCAGGCACTTTTCTTCAGAAATCAATGAGCCAGGGCAATTTTTTTTTAACTTTATTTTGTACACTTTGATAAAAATGTCATATGATCAGGGAAAAGTATGATAATAACAGAATTGTTTTGCTTAACAGGTAAAATAACTAATAACAAAGGAAATCTTATCAAAATTGTATTATTTTATCTTCTTGAAAGAAATGTCCAAGCCGATGGAGCTCAAAATTGGTAAGTTTCTATTGTCAATCAAAATTTTTGATGCAGGATTTAAAATTGATGCACATGGTGCCTGGAAACCATACCTTAATTTTCATTTTTGCCTAATTCACCCTTTATTACAATGTTTTGCACATACAACTTACAGGACTATAGCCTTCACTGTTTGGTCTATAAATAAAGGGTAGGGATAATTTTGTGGCTATGGTTTATCTCGTTTCGAAGACCTTCTAGCATTCTGTTTTCCTAATTAAAGTTTAAAATATAACAGAGCACACTCTGCCATGCAGGTGATGTTTTCATCTTTATTTGTCTGTCTGTGTATTAAATTAGCAGAATAACAGATTATTTCATTCAATTATCATTATTAATATATATTATTATTATTATTATTATTATTATTATCTACCTTTAGATCTAATAGCAAAGTGACCAAAGGATTATAAACTGGATATATTTGAGAAAATGGCTTTGTTTGGGGGCACCAATTCCAGTGGATAAAAAATAATCTGAAGAGATCCTGAATTATGATTTTAGGTTTCTGCAAGCCATTTTTTCTAACGCAGTATGAACATGAAGTTTATCAAATACAGTATATGGAATTCTGTATCTATGAAAATATACTCCACATCCTCAGGTTGTAGTATGAAAATGGCTTTATATAACTTCTTTTATTACAAGGTATTCAGTAGATGCAGTACCTTAAGGCATGTAACTAAGATCACTGGGACTGCATTTCTTCAGGCCACAATACCATTTAAGTAACAAATAACCACTATGTATGCCTAAGGGGGATATTCTTTGATGCTAGTTTTTATTTTGTAAACTTAGATCCCATGGCTGCATGGGCATATATTCTCTTAATATAAAACTTTCCCTGTTACAAACACCAAATATGCATTTTTTTTCAGTTGTTCTGTAGATATGGTAGTTGATATTACAAACTCAGGTCACCGGGCCGGCCGTTCCTCTCAGTGCAGGCCTTTGCAAGCCTCCCAATAGGCTCGCCCTTACAGCTCCTGACAGTTAGATCAGCAGCTTGACAGCGCTGTGGTGTAAAATCTATTCAGCTCGTAGTCCTCTGGGGTCATACATCAGCTCTGGTATGTATTAAACGCAGTGGTCAGCGGCTCTCAGCAAGTACCACTAGTTAACTCATCGCCTCACTGGGGTAGAGCCATACTAAACGGAAGATAATATCATCTATTTCTGTGAGTGATTTGTCTCACCTAAGGTCCTCGGAACAATGTTAAGATGTGAATAAGTGTCGCTCTGTTGAGATTCACCCATCATCCACATCCAATACCCAGAAATCTCCAGAGGTTTGACTTGTTCTCATCATTCAGAAGTCTACACGCATGCAAAGCCTGTATATAGAATTTACAAGCATCTCTTAAGAGAAAGTGTTCAGTCTGAATCCAAGTATCCCTTCAGTGTCCTAATGATGTTTTTCATGCTTGGTCAGCAGGGATCGAAACTGGCAATTTTTTCTAAAGGACAGTGGTGTCCAGCAAAAGCAGAAAGCTTTACAGGACCACAAAGGAATTTTTACTAGACCCAATATTAATTATTATATAACAACTTTTATTCATTTATATGTCTGAAATCATTCATGTACTTCATGGCATTGTACACATGTCATTTTGTTCACAAAAAGACCCCATACATTGATTTTATAACTAGATGAAATAATCATTCTTTTATTGCTTAGCAAATGAAATCTTTGCTTGATCAACCCAAAACATGATTTGGTATTCACTGTGTAGAAATGATTACTGTGGTTTCAAAATATTGCGAAAATAAAACCTTTGTGAATAAGAGCTGGGATCATTGTTGAAGGCAAAGTTGAAAAGTAAAAGGTTGACATTATTAATAAAAATATATTATGAATGTTAAAAGATTGATATTTTATATGATATCAAATCTTTCCAATTGTCTGCCATTAACAAACAATATTTTTTATTAATAATATTTGGTGCACATAAAATGTTATTTTATTAATTCATATGATAATAGTTATTCTCTGTGCATAGGTCTTTTGTATTGTGAGATCGTGAAAAAGAAGCCACCCACAGTATTTACCAGCCAAGGTGGGCCTGCACCAACCAAAGTTTGCCAGGCCTTTCCTAAAACTTCTGGCAAAGTCCTGTGATCTGGTACTAATTTCAAGCCCTGGCCTATGCAAAGAGTAGGCTGCTTTTTACATCTGGTGGAACACTTGATCACTAACTCTTTTGCATTTATAATTATGAAATTTACAGATAGCATAAAGAGCATAACAGAATATCGTATTTATAATATTGATGGAAATCAAACGGAATACTACAAACAGATCTATGGAAACATTACATGGTTTACTATGCTGTACAATATATACACACTGCAAGCTACTGTACTGCTCCTCAAGAAACACCAAACAGTTTGTCCTGGTTTGAAAGCAGGCCAGATAAAATCCAAAGAGTAATTATATAGAGACATGGGCATGTGAAGATTAAAGTAATAGTGACTGCTTTCATAGGTGGTGTTCTTCTGTGCAATCACATGGAGGATATAGTAAAAACTGGAACAGACTAGCTTACTTTACAGTTAGAAAATGGCCTTAACCCACCATTAGTGTTATTGAAATTTCCAGGGTGTGAAATGAAACATTGCCATCAATTTTTATCACAAAAACTGTTAGGCAGAAGATGCTCTGTGCTCAGCAGCATTGTGTGAGGATAATAAAGATGACTTCTGGTGTTGGAACTGCAATCAGCATTACATATATACAGCATGAAGCATCCGATGCAGAATTTGGAAGATGCAGGATTTGGAAGATGCAGCACTGGCAGCAAGCAGACTGGGTTGCACAGAAGTGCTGAAGTAGCCACGAACAGGGGTTAGCCAGTCCTCCACTAATGGACACATGTTCGACAATAACCCAGCCTAAACAAGACAAAACCTGTTACCTGCTATGCTCAGATTCTGACTGTACAACATCAACAGGGGATCAGTGAATGTCTGTCACTGGACTGGAAGTATCTTATATGGCTTACACACTGATATATGATTTGTAAGTTATTTACATGGTCAAACAGAATCTTGTTTGAACTGTTAAAATATTATTATGTATTTAAATTAGATACACCTAGTACCAAGAATAAAAGTGATATTAGATATATTCTATGCAGTGCATATGCGGTAACTCATATTCTTTCTGGGTGATTCCATCCTTTTCCTTTACACTTTTTATAAATATTTTCTTTCTCTTATAAGATAACCAGCTTCATTTTTAATGCTAACTTAATTGCAAAATTCCATTCTTGTTTTGGACTACATGTCATGGCAGCAGTACCTTTTCTTCAATTTTGTATCCTGGTGTAACCAGGCAAAGTTACAACTATACATCTGCAAGGGCTCTATTAGTGTAATCATTCCCACTGCTAGGTCACATCACTGTGGAACCCCGAAAAGTCGCATTATTTATGTGAGTGAAACATGGCCATGTTGCACAGCCTTTTGATTAAGCCTTAAGAGCCTTTACGGGGCAGACCATAAAAAATCTCACTGCCTTCGCTGATATTCTAACTCGCAATCTCCTGGTTTTGCTTCCTGTGCTCTACCCCTAGATCTTAGAAGCTGGTACACACCTTTACTCTTGATCTAATTTAACGTTAAAATAACTTGTCACAAATGCTTGGAATGCAGTCATCAGGTTGTGGGTCAGCACTGACACCTTTAATTACTTTTAGGACATTAAACTGAACAAGCTGGCTGGCCATAGGGGTCTGCTCAAATCACCATAAAAATGCTGAACAACCAACTGTATCCCCATCTAAGTGGACAGAAACTTGAAATCCATCATTGGAAGATATTAAATGCCATAAATAGAATACATATTGTTAAGGCAATAAAAAATTATCTTGCAAATTTTCACAAAAATACCCATATTATAATCGGAAGAAAAATAGATTATCATAATGGTACCACTTAATTTTATTTTTCACTCCTACAGGTGTAAAGTAAACATTATGACACAGAAAATTTTCCAAGAATTAATGTTCCTTCAGCAAATTCTCTAGACAACTGATCATTTGATAAATGTTCCTGGGACAAATGTCCCAAGACCTCTGGCCATGAGAACCGTGAAAGGCGCAATTTCCCCGGGGTAGATATTATGATTGCATCATGTGGTGTTGGAGATTTACAACAGACGGGACCACCACGCACTACCACGTGGGCAATGTGACTAAGAAAAACAAAACCCAAAGAACTTTTACACTTTCTTCTTTTGAAGAGTGCTACACTAAAGGCTGACACACCAACACATCATCTCAACTTCTTTTTATTCACTTAAAGCGTAAAAACTTACAACCGCTAAAGGTCAAGAGTGTAACATGCATACTGATTGAGAGACTGTATGTGTAAATGATCTGTGTTTACAGTTTCAGCTGAAAGGAAAGCATTCATTTTTCTTGTTTTGCTGGTATTTTTTTCCAGCAATGCATTATTCATATCACTCCCCAGTGATTAACTCTTAAATAGCCTATTCTACATGGCATAGGGTGCCCTTAGAAATTTTGCAATTTTTTTTTATTTAAACTGATAGGTAAATTACAAAAAGTATGCTGATTTCTTCAAATGAAACATAGACATATACAATGAAATTAATAATAAAAATTCCTTACAAATTTTTTTTAGAAATGAAACTAAATTAATAACTGAGTAAACAGTACACAAGCTCATCTGATGATGTTCAAAGGTCATTGGTTATGTACACATAAAATATGTTCAAAGCTGCAGACTGCTTGTTGGCATCATAAATATTCTACATATGTAGCTATAAAAGTTGGCTTGGCAACCCAGGGGTGTACCTGTCATGTCACCAAGCCATCTGACCCAGCAGAATCCTTAAGTCTTGGTTTTTACCTATATTGAAACTTATTCATTTTTTGTGATATATCGGTGAAAATAATGAAGTTTATCAAATAACCGCTAAACTGTGATGACAAACATGTCAAAACAGCTTCTTGCATCATTGCATCAGATCTAGCCACGTACCTCAGTACCAAGCCTCAGGACCCAACCCAGCCTAACAAATTACATCAAGACCAACATCACAACCTAAGGACCAAAAACTCAGTTTAAGTATCCCAGGACTGAACTCACATACCTAATGACTTCCATACCTGGCTCCTCATTTAGGTGGCCCAGGACCTAGCTCTCCTACCATGTACATTAACTCAGGACTTTACTCTCCTGCCTCAGGACCTAGTTTCCTAACTCATTACCTAAGAAAGTTACTCTTCCAGCTGCCTCAGTACCTTTCTTCCAGATAATGTGCCTCAGTACCAATTTCCCAGATAAAGTACCTCAGTACCTTTCTCCCAGATTAGGTGCCTCAGTACTTATTTCCCAGATTAAGTGCCTCAGTACCTATCTCCCAGATTAAGTGCCTCAGGACCTATCTCCCAGATTAAGTGCCTCAGTACCTATATCTCCCAGATTAAGTGCCTCAATACCTATCCCCCAGATTAAGTGCCTCAGTTTCTATCTCTCAGATTAAGTGCCTCAGGACCTTTCTCCCAGATTAAGTGCCTCAGGACCTATCTCCCAGATTAAGTGCCTCATGACCTAGTTCCTTGCCTCATTACCTCAGCAATTATCTCCCCTGCCTCAGGACCTTACTCCGGGATTAATTGCCTCAAGACCGACAGCTCCCCTACCCCATTTCCTCAGAAGTTCCGTACCTCAGTACTGCAGGATTTAGCTCTTCTGCCTCAAGACCTAGCTTGATCCAAGATGAAGTGCCTTATTACCAAAGAATTTATTGCTCTTTCATCAGAACCTCAGGATCTAGCTCCCATATTAGGTGCCTAAGGACCTCACTCCCCTGTCGAAGTACCTCAAGACACTGCCCCCCCCCCCCCCAGGCACCAGTGAATCTAGCTTCCACCTCAAGATCTTCCTAGCTGTTATGTACAAATACTCTTTCCATCAGACTTGCTGAGGTGGAAATAAACAAGCTAATGATGCTTAAATCAAGAGACAACAGTCTCAGTGAAAACAATGCTTGAAAGTGCATCTGTATGTGAGCCCTGATCACTGATGCATCATCAGGCTTGCAGCATTGATCACAGTATCTAAATCTTGTCCACTGTTAAAACAGACTGTCACAAATCTACAAGCAATTGAAATTCAATCAAAGGTCACCTCTCAGTGAGGCTGATCATTAGCGCCGACGCTTTATCTGGGAGCTTGCTATTGATTGGTACATTAGCTTGATGTAATTATGAGATTTATATCGACATAAAACAGACTTCAAATGGGAGTGAATCATTTGTACAAACTTGCAATGGGAAAATCTATTCAGTACTGCTTGCATTGGAGTATTAGCAATTTTTGCACAAACAGTCAAATTTATACTATTAGATTTACATTTTTACACTTTTCATGCATTTTTATATCACTACCTGGATTTCACAAAAAAAGTGAGCCATTGCAAAATAATACACCAAAATTTCTGAAAGAGTATGAAACAATTTATACAAATTGATACTAAAATAAATGTTCTTACTTTAAATTTCTGTCCATGAGATAATTGTGTTATAGCAGATTTCAGTTATTTGTCAAAGTTGACTGATGCTACCATATTTTACACTAGGTAAATTTTACATTTTTACTATGTAAATTACATAACTCTTTAAATATTTGTTAATAATGCTATATTTTATTCAGATATTTTTAAAATATTACTAAATAAGATTAACAAAATGCCTTACCTCGGACACGATCAGTGCTATCACGTGCCATTACTGGGCTCAAAATGACAAGCAAATCCCTCGCAACTTAACAAACATTTATAATAAAATCACCATCATTTGGTAAATTGCAAAACAGTCAAAGATCAAAACTTTTGTTGAAGTGATTTATTGCAATCAGCAAGAACAAATGAGGCATATCAAAACCCTAAAACTGTTTATGTGCGGTGAGTACTGACGTAACATAAACAGACCCAGACGGAATCGAGTAGTTATTATTGAGGATCCACATGTGGAGACAGACGGCCAGCAGATACAGAGTTCACAGGTCTCATCTATCACTCAAACCAGACAGTTACTTACATCATTCACTCAGCATAAAGTGTATTACATTAAACATGAAACCACAAGCACACACCCCGAGGCCAAAGCTAGGGAATTATCAGGTTCAAGTTAGTTTATCAGATATCTTGAAATATTCAATTTCAGAAAATATTTGCCATATTGATTACTGAAGAATTTGACGGAAATGTTGTATATCATATTTTTTTTATTGCTTTTCTTTAAATTTGTGGTGCTAACTCCCATACTTTTTTTATGTTACCGTATCTATTTGTATAATCTAAGAGTTCATATGTGCATGGGCTGCATGCTTGAACATGTGCGAGTGTGGCACCTTCCTTTCAGAGTTCTACACTATTTTTTGCATCAATTAAGCCACTATATCCTGTTTATGCCTATGCAGTATGTATTCAAATATTGTACATACACATGTCATGAAGCTAGGAAACGGATGCCATTAATACATATACATGAGGTACAAATGCAGCAATATTTGAGATATAGTAAAGTGCCCCAGGAGTGGAAAAGTCATCCACCAGAGGAATCCATATCGATGACGTCAAAGTGTGGAATCCCCCGTCCATTATGCGTATGTGCTTTCAATCACTTTTTCAGCGATCAAAACATGCCGCATATGCAAATGTGTAAGCATACATTCTGCATATGCATGCATGGCATGATTCTAACAGAATATAATTATATTGGATATCTAGCAGCATTGCATACATAAAACATATGTACTTGAAATGCATTGTAAACACTAATAAAGAATCATCAACCATCAAGATGTGTTCTCAAGTTTACCAGCTGAAGAGTAGATTATACCAAAACCCTTGAGCTGACCTTCAGTTGAGTTACACATGTACTTGGGTTAGAATACACTCCATAAGCAGCAGTTCAGCTATGCTCAACTATTCACTATACTTACCACTGCAAGAAACTGTTGTTGCCAGTGAAGTTTGGCCACCAGGCGTTGCTGTCTCTGGGGAATTCCCCCTGAGTGATATTTAACCAATCACATATTGCAGGCATGACCAGCACAATCAGATTTGCACTTTTGTCAAAGGTGCTTGGTAGCACAGATTTTTTCTACTGCCCATTGGAATACACAGGATGCAATTGTCACCTTTCAACACAGTCTCTTTACTCACTTGCTTGTTTGGCCTGAGGTCAGTTATCCCCCATTTTTTTCATATTTCCTCTCTTGCAGTGCCCAACAAGTTTGGCATGGAATCAGCCATGTATGTTTACACGCTGAGCCTTTAAGATTTCTTTTACCATTTTTGCATCTTTGTTAACACACTTAGCCAATCAGATTTGAGCTTTTCTAGCGAAAACTGACTTGGTACTTGGCATCTTGCCAAACCTGAAGAATCCTTCTATTTCTCACAGCGTGTGAGTGTAAGGTCACTGGGAGGTCACACGCTGTGTTCAAAGCGTAGGTTAGAATATGCTAGTATGGATAAGGAAGGGGTGAACAAGACAGAAATGGAGGTAGGAGAATAGATATCATACAAATCTGGGTAGGGCTGATGGTGCCCTCTAAAACCTCTTTAGCCCCAGGAAAATCAATCAATGATGACCTGAGAAGCATCTTACCTTCCCCAAACATTATGAATGAACAAAAAATTTTGTTCCTGTGGCCTGAAGCAATGAAACCCTCAGTCGATGAGGTACAGCTTGTCAACCACTGTGTTACAACCACAAAACATTTACTGATGTCCTGAAGGACCATACATACAATATCCATTCATCCACTGCAAGCTAAAAGCTAAATATGTACAATGGGGTACCTTCATTATGGTAAACCACTAATGCATATCAGCGCCATCTTGTATTATTAAGTGAAACAAATGATGTTTGAGTAAGGCATTAAGGCATTAAAACTGGATAATTCCTTAGTATATTCTTTTCATTTGAGTGGATTGCCAATGAGAATACTTAACGTTTCACTGCATTCAGCTGAAATATGATTAAAGTTAACTTTTAATCGAAAATATAGATATCTTAAACTTTGAAATCTTTCAACGTTTGAATACTAGATGGCACTAAATGGCAAAAACGGGAGTTACCATAAATAACAATAATCTTGTTCAAAGGTACCCCATTAATTTGTTGGTTTACATATACATGGGTACCAGACATTACCAGTAATAATTAACCACCAATTAGGAGGTACATAACATAATAAGGCTGTATCAATATACAAAAATATAGATAGCCTACATATCAATACGCCACATCAATACGGTTACCAATACGCTATGCATGGTGTATCATTGTATCTTAGAATCAAAATAAGCTCACAAATATAGATACAAGTCATACAAGCCTAACCTAAACTATAAGCTGAGTTATTAACAATGCTTAGGCTGCTTTTTATTTCTTATTTTGACCTTTAAGACTTAAATAGGATCATGAAGGATCAACTGGAATAGAGATGTATATACAGTTCTCAATGCTTCCATGACAAAGACTAATATTACGTTATTTCATTTGTTCGATGATACTCATGGAAAAAGGAGGTGTATCGTGAATACGTATCAGGTGTGGTTTTATGTATATCACAATACATATTGTACCTGAATATGCTGATTGATACCCAGCCCTATGACATAATGTTAGGATATTATAGTAAATATTTGTTTTTTAATGTTTATAATTAACTGGACTATGAAGTGACTCTTTGATGTCTGGTCACATGTAGTACTCTTTACACATGTTGTTGTATGAATAGTATGTGAATAATTCATACCTCATGTGACAGCTCACATTTATGTGTACTCACACTAATTATACCACTATTTGAACATTATTAAAACCTGAATTTAACTATTTAAAGAGGGGTGCCAATAGTCAATCATGCTGAAATAGTTAAATATACTTCAGGAAAAATTGAAAATCTTTAATCGTCATTTATCCAAATATTAACAGAGCATTTAGGCCAATTTATCTTAATAATTAAGACACTAGAACAGTACATGAGTGGTTATGGCCAGTGTAAATGGTCCTTACAGGATTCATGATTTTCAGTCTAAGAGAAAGCAAATGACCTCTGACCTCATTAAACACATGCAATGTTTGCAGATATTTTAGCGGTAATTGAATATTTATAGTGAGTTTCATGAAAACCTATCAAATTTCTCATTGGTAATAGTTGTGACAACTCAGGGAGTCTGGGGACATCTGACCTCTTTAAATATTCATGAATTTTGCCAAAATGCAGAAACAGGAGGAGATTCTTCATCGTTTAATATTTGATGGGAGTTTCATGAAAATCCTTGAAATATTAATGAATGAATGATTATAAATGATAAGACAGACCCTGCCCAACCCATGTATATTTAGACAGGCATATAACTTAAATAACACCATTCCTTCACAAAGGAACAATGTCATAATTTATCCATATGAAAGTATAAGATTTATCCATGCTTATAATAATAAACCTGTGTGAGCCTCATGCATAAAATATAGATATGACTGGTACAAGAAATGAGAAACAGAATTCATGTGGAGAAAAAAAAAAAATCACAGACACATAAATCATATTCATGATCTGTATCAGTCGAGATGTTAAATGAACTCACTGGTCCATAATATAATACAACCAGGGTTCCCATCTGGTAGGTAGTATTTTTAAACCCTCACCATGTATGTTATGTATATGAAATAAATTCTTCTAGATGACGCATCATGGATAATGTGTTGCAATATATACCCTTTTCATATCTCATATTCTCACAATAAAGCCTCTGATGTTTCTTCAGTAAAAAATGTGCTGATAATAAAGATAATACAAACTATTCACCTTAGCCCTTTGTTCATATTATTCTGCAGATGCACTACTGAAAGTGCTTTTACCTTAATATAATAAAAATGCAGTACTGACAAGGGATTACCACAGGAATCTTAAATGCATCAGCTCAGTGGAATTAAAACATTGCCTTTAGTGTCCAACAAAGCAAAGACAATGACTCAACATATCCTACCTATAATATCTCTGATGGGTACTCTAAAATTTGTATTAAATTTTATTTTTAGCAGTTAACCTTCACTGGTTTTAAGTGTTCAGCCAATTAATCAATTATATTATTGATGGGACATTTATGTTCAAAACAGATTAAACTGATTTTATTTTCATTTAATCCATGATTATGAATGAATCTGCAGTGTTCATAAGCACAGAAGTCAACTCTGTCTACAATATACAGAAGCTGCGACACACAGTAGCCACCAACATAAAAACTGAACACTGAGCCCAAAAATTGTCAAAAAAACTGGTTGTAACCTTGATCTTAGAAATACATGTATATGTCGAGGCCCAGATTAGAATCAAGTCCAATTTCAAACTGGGCCAGCCGAGTTTAAAATCTTGATCTGGACCGGCCAAGATCAAAATTCTAATCTGGGCTAAACCAGTTTTAAACTGGGAAGCCCAGATTAAAATTTTGATCTGGGCTGGTCCAGATAACAATCCTGTGGTGGAGACTTCAGGATTTAAGTCTGGTCTGGACTGATTTTAAGCTGGGCCGGACCAGATTAGAATTATGATCTGGGCTAGTCGAGTTTACAATACTGTGGTGGACAGATTTAAACTGGGCCAGCCCAGGTTAGAATTTTGATCTGGGCCAGTCAAGATTATAATACTCTGGCGGCCTGATTTTAAACTGGGATAGCCCGGATCAGAACTTAATCTAATCTTAGGCTAGCTCCTAAGCTAATCCTAGGCTAGCTTGATTTTTATCATCTTAATCAGATAATACAGTCAGCATTTATTCCAGATACATCAATATGAAGGGCACATAACACAGAATGAAGAAGAACGTTTAAAAAGTTTAGTGAGCAAAAAAAGCTAACCAACAAATGTAATGTGCTTCTTTGGTTTCATCTATTCATCAAGCATGCACGTTCACATCAACTACACCTAAACAAACATTCATTATGAATCACAGTTTAAGAATATATATCAGTTCTTGAGATATCTTCTTAACTCAATATCATAATTTTCAACTTAACTGTGATATTCATTTGTTCTGAAAATCCAAATTATATGTGTAATACTAAATGTATGCATGTATAATTAAATACCAGCTTTACTCATTTATAAGTGAACAAAAGTAATTTTTCAGTCTTGATGTAGTTTTCCGCTGTAAAATACCAATGTTTAACATGATTATTTTATAAATATATTTTAGTCATTTTACATTAGGTAAAATTACAAAATAAATATGACAGGAGTCCAAACAATGATATTTTCACAGAAAATGAAATAAATTCATAAAATATTAATTATTATGGACTTACAATGTTTTGCAAATTCTTTGAATTTACTGAAGGCCAGCTAGGTAAATATACCATAGTGTAATTGAAGCCAGCTTAGGAGTAGATCAGGCTTCTGGTCTGGGCTGGCCCAATTTAAAATCAGTCCACCACAGGTTTGTAAACTTGACTGGCCCAGTTTAAAATCAGTCCAGACCATATTTAAATCTTGAAGTCTTCAAAGCAGGATTGTAATCTGGACCGGCCCAGACCAAAATTTTAATTTGGGCTGGCCCAGTTAAAAACTGGTTTGGCCCAGAATGGATCAAATTTTGATTTGGGAAAGTCCAGATCAAAATTTTGATCTGGGCTGGACTAGATTTTAATTGGGCAAGATTCTAATCTGGGCCTTGACATATACATTATTATTGTTTGGGGTAAAGTTGGGCCAGATACAAGATTGGGAATGTTTCATTATTTTTTAATGTAAAGAGAAGTTGGCAAATTGCATAAAATCATCAATTAACAATAAATCATCCATCACATTTTTTTGTGACTTTGGAGTCAATGAGCTCACAAAATAAACACCAGGTAGCGCTGATATGCAAATTAGGTATCAGCATAAATAATATCAAACACATTTTTAGGTACCCATTAGCATCTGTATGGTGTTAGATTTTAGTATCTTTATGGTACTACACAGTGTATTACCAGAAAGTACTCAACTGCATAAACTCAATGGAGCCGTCTGCTTCAAACCCTCTCACGCCCAGATGGGGAGCGTAAACATTCACAAGTATGATTTTATTGCTGCTAAAACATGACCATCATCTCTTATTTCATCATCTCCTGACAAGATAATGACAGCACACAGTGCAGGCTGGGCTTCCCTTCCTTGAAGCACTCGGACCAGCATTCTTACAGCAGATACAGAAAAAGCATCAGAAGCCCTTAATGTAAGAGTAAATGATTCCACATAAAATGTGTACTATCTATACAAAGAGCAAGGCAATCAGAACGCAGAACCACCAGCCTCAAACCTCCTGACATTTGTAGTGGAATGTACCTCACAAAACCCTCAATCTATTTTTTTATCAGTAATTTGTTACCCTGTCAATTATTTCATCAAACCTCACATGAATATTCATTAACTCATGTATATATTTTCAGAAATTCACACAATGTTGGTGATAATTTATCCAACAATTATTCTGATGAATAATTACACAAGGGCACTGCCACAGCAGTCAGTATATAGTGGATAATCATCAGGGAAAATTACAAAAAAAAAACTTAATTTTCACTGATTGATTAATATTAATGACAAATTCCCAAAATAAATCCCTACAGTTAAAGACTTCTGGTGTTGAGTGAGTAAACAAAATTCAATTTATGGAAGTAAATGTGGCCTATATATTTATTATATAGGAGTTAATTTAATTTTAATGTATGGTTTTCTTTATTATAGCTGCAGAAATGAAGACATCTGAAAATGATTGTACTGGTAATTACTGAAGCAAAATGATCAAAGAAGAACATTTTACTTATGTAGAAAAATCAAATACACAATGGAGTAAAAAACATTTATAATTTTCTTACTTATCTGTCAACATTACCATGGAGTACAAGACTCTTTTTAATATTACTGAACCATTAGAACACCTAATATTTTGTGTAATAAAAGACAAAACCTTTATAATGTCAGCAAAACAGTAACCATGGCAACACTGACATCATGCAGAAATTTTTGTGTATATGTATCAAAAAGCAATATATTTTAATTTGATATAACCTTTATCATAAATTAGTACTGTTACCATGGCAATAATTGCATCAAATATGCCATTCCTTGGTATATATGTTTGGAAAAATAATCAGAATACATTCTTTTTATGTCTTCTTATATATGTCAATATGCGTGGTACCCAATAAGACAGGACTCTTATATCAGAAAGTCAAGTAATTGGCATTAACAACCATACATCACATTTCTTGATGCGATGACAACTAACAAGAATGAAAGATTGGATATTAATCATGAAAAACATGGAACCAGTGAAATGTTCAGCCACTCAAATATTCAGTGATAGCCACTCAGTTACAAAGATATTCAGGGTAAGAGGCCAAATCCCAGAGGGAGGGATAGAAGAAAAGATAACATTTGTCAGACACAACAGTGAGTTAACTGGGTTAACGAAAACTGATTTGAGCTGATCAATTTTGCATGCTGCACAATCTGTACTTGACTGTCTGGATATCTCAGTTCCATTAATATTAGCAACAGTGGTAATCATCTCACTGGCCATCTAGAAATAAATTTCAGTCACATTAACAGCTACAGTGGACATCTCTTAGATATACTTACATTAATAATTATTTTGGTCATCTAAATCACTGTTTGGAATATTCTGCTTTGTTTATAGTCACCTGCAAAAAAGTTATCTCAGTGAATGTCTGAGAATATCAGAGATAATTATAGCTACAACATCCCTGTCTTTGACTGTCTAGACATTCCAGTTCCATTAATAGCTACAGTTCTGTTCTCAATGTGACTGTTTAGAAATTCTGCACAAAGGTCATGCCTGTGACAGTCTAGTAATTTTAGTTCCATTAATTACTAGCTACAGTGATTACCTCAATGACTATTTAGATACAAAGTAGTTTGATTAAAACACAAGAAACAAATGACTGTTCAGGAAATTGTGTATAATTCTATTAATCATGAATATTCATGCAAGAATTTCATGCCTTGCATGATGAATAAAGGCTTATCTTATGTGTTCTAAGAAAAACAAATTAAATTAATCCAGCCATACAGCCTGTGCTGGGATTCTGAATGCAGATCACTGATTAGTTCACAAGTTTATTCTAGATTTCATGTTCACCAAAGAACCCATCATTAACACGAAGAATAGGAGTAAGTAAAGTGATCTGCAAGGGAGAATTTAATCATTATACTTTTATGAATTAGCTTGGCTAGAATCTTATATAAAGTATGCTATCCAAAATTCTGTCCATAATACTAACTGACACAGAATAAAGATTAAATGATACATGTAAGATTACTACTGACAGAGAGTGACAGTTAATAAGAAGAATCAGCTAAGACAGGGAAAATTACAGCTAAGAACATTTCATTAGGGTTTTTTATTTTTTTTTAAATTTTAATGAAAATTATTGGTAATATATGTCAATTTGATACAGCTGGCTGCACTCCCACAAGTAGTTTAAACTGTGGTCAAACATAATATATCCCATTTGCCAAGATATTCTAGATCTCAATATATATATAATATTTTGGCCATTGTCAACAAAACATTTTACAACAAATTAATAAATGTATAGCCTAATCAGGGTTTTGTCATGTTGTCAAATTTGTACCACTCACATCAGGGCCCTCTCTCCTATTCTGGGATCATGCCATCCTGCACAAACAAATGCCAAGTGTAATATATATGTACATGATAAGCAGTGAAAATGAAAATGATACTCTGACTTTGATTGATACATGTAAATTACATCATTTGCTGAACCTATGTATTGTGTCAATATGTTTTACATCAATACCTGTAATACTAATGTTCACTTGCAAGCAGAGTTCAATAAAAAGCAGGTAATAATTTTAACTGACCCATGCTTGTGCCCCTATGCCAGCTGATTTATATCATTCAATATCATTAATCAAAACTACATACCTAACAGGCATGTATGCCTGATGAGGGTTGTATTTGATTAAGGTGTTATTATGAATAGGTAGTAATGTTTACTTACACTGTATTGAGATACACAGACACCTGAGTACCAGGAATGGCACTATATGCTTTGAATCTAATTACATCTGCCAATTAAGATGGATGGTGATGTGATGACCACTATGGAATCAAATTATCTCAATGAATTTCAATAAAATTTTGACGAAGGATAATTAACCCACTGACCAAGAAAAAGTTCTTGACCTTGTTCAAGAATTTGTTTTCTGAATTTGTTAAACCACATGCAAGATTTTTTTCTGATTTTTTTCAACTACATCCAGGAAATATATTTCTTATTTTGTTCATCCATACCCAAGATTTGTCTGAATATGTCCAAGCACATCCAGGAATTTTTTCTGATTTTGTTCAAAAACATCCAGGCGTTTTCCTGATTTTATTCAAAGACATCCAGGTTGTTCAACTGACTCCAGGATTTTTCAACCACATCAAGGATTTGTTTCTGACTTTGTTCAACCATATCCAGGATTTTTCTGAATATGTTCAAGCACATCCAGTATTTTATTCTGAGTTTGTTCTACCACATCCAGGCTTTTATTTTCTGAATTTGTTCAACAATATCCATGTTTTCTCTGACATGGTTCAAACACATCCAGGATTTTATCCTGATTTTGTTCTACCACATCTGTGCCTTTAAATCTAATTACATTCACCAATCAAGTTGGATAAAGATTATGTGATCACCACTGTGGATTCAAATTTTCTTAATAAATTTCAATAAAAATTTAGATGAAGGATAAGTCACTAACCAAGGAAAAGTTCTTGACCTTGTTCCAGAATTTTTTTTCTGAATTTTTTCAACCACATCCAGGAATCATTTCCTGATTTTGTTCAACCATATTACTGCATGTTCAAGCACATTCAGTATTTTTATCTGATTTTGTTACAAAACATCCAGGCTTTTCCTGATTGTTCAAAGACATCCAGGCTGTTTGTAATTTTGTTCAACCAACTCCAGGATTTTTCTTAATTCTAAGTTTGTTCTACCACATCCAGGATTATTCTGACTATTCAACCACATCCAGGCTTTTATTTTCTGAATTTGTTCAACTATATCCATGTTTTCTTTGACTTGGTTCCGCCACATCCAGGATTTAATTTTCTGAATTTGTTCCTCCACATTACTTATCTTTTTTATGACTTTGTTGTACTGACACATCCATGATTTTTCTTATTTTGTTCAACCACATCAAGGATTTTATTCTCTGAATTTGTTCAAACACATTCATTAGTTTTTTCTATGACTTTGTTATACTGACACAGCCAATAATTTTTTTTATTTTGTTCAACCACATCCAGGAATTTTCTAACTTTTACTAAGAAAGCTGCAGCTATGTCTTTGTAAAATTAAAGTCTCCAATTGTAGTCCAACTGGTAACAAATGTATTATATCCATTTCAAGCACCTGTGAAATCCTAAACACACTGCTTATTTACTAAACAGGACTGTCTTACATGGTCGTTTGACTTTTGTATGTTTGGTGCATAGCAAATGTTCTTCCTCTCACTTAGATCTGATTTATCGAATGATAACCGACCATACAGGACGGCAAAACACATACCTGGGTATTTTTTATTTCTTTAAAGTAGTATTCTGACATGCACATGCAGGACAAATTCTGTTCCTCTTTTTTCTTTGCTTTTAGCAGAATGAGTCCTTTCACACAAGTCCTCAAAATCCTAATTGTCTTTTCATTTTTTTCAAGTGTCACATGCTATCAATATAAAGAGAAATCCCTTTGCATTATTACAACTACAAACTGATCAGAAATAGTTGTTGCATGTTCTTTAATACTCAATTTATATGTAAGAAGCATAGAGAAATTCCTCGATTTTTAACTTTGTCTTTGGTATTCAGACCTTTCTTTATTCTACATTGCTAATTAATACTATCAGCAAGAGTTTCTGGAATCTCTTTATCTGATCTTCTCTGTTGACACAGTACTCCTAAACATGTGGCCTTAATTCTTTGACCAACTGTATTTTTCAATTCTAGGCATCCAGTAATAAATATATAGTTCCTTGAATCCCCCCTTTTTTCTATGGCACATGCCATTAACATGATCCAAATATTTCTCATTTTACTATTTTTTTTGCCTCGATCTCCACATACACTCCTGCATGATTGCTAATTTTAATTCACCCATATGTACACAATAGAA